>CAWUFW010011164.1:0-635135 GCA_963921515.1 Calotriton arnoldi | reverse complement strand
TACGGCGTACTGTGCAGTGTGTCAGACATTCACGAGTCTTGTTGACTGGCCATGTGTGATGGGTTTCTGCACCTTAGTTCCCACCACCACCCCTGGGATTGTCATGGGTGCATGTGCAATGTCACCAAACTGTGTGAGGCAACGTTTCACCCCACCCCAGCCGCACTGCAAGTTTTTGGAATTTCTCCAATATTCAGAAACGTTTAAACTGTTTTTCTTCTTTTGCTAAATTATTTCCATTGCTTTAACCTTCTTATCTGTTTTTTCATCCACATGTAAGGAATCATGCTTTCTCCCAATTTATATGCTCACGATGTGCCCATCCAGGCCTCTGTCACGAACACAATGGACACGCATGATTGTTCATAGCAGTAATCCTTTATTAAAAACCCAATGCATTTCGAGCTATGCAAGCTCTTCTTCAGGGGTAACTGCAAATATTAAAAAACTCCATTACTGTATTGGTCTACATTAACCGTATATAACAATTCATATTATTCATTCTATATCAGTAGATCACAGAACTCATAATCCCTCCATCATAAACTACATCCCCAAATACCCAAGTGATTTCGTTCAACCCTTCTCACTCCCTTTGAAATTTCCCAAAATAAACCTCCCAATGTGTACCCCCCCATGATCCTACATACTTTAAAAAAAAAAAAAACTTTTTCTGCCCATACTGCGAATAAGTAATCACCAAAATACCTCCCCCCATTCCTACTAAGTTCTCTCATTCTCTAGATGCAGCATACTTTAAACTGACAACTTTCAAAACGCGCTCCTCTTTTCTACACTCCTAATCCTTTCCCCAACGTACCTTCCTGCTTCAACTATCCACACGCCTTTTAAACTAACCTTTCAAGCCTCACTCTCCTTCCTTGCACTTCCAGTCCCTTCCCCCGCAGGCATGCCTGCTTCAACTATCCACACTCCTTCACTATGAAAACACTCAACCATTAACACGTGTTTGGCGCATTGCGGCCGTATCAGTCTTCACCCTTCACTTTCCACACTCTGTCGCTCTGAAATCATTAAACCATTAACATGTTCTTAGCGCATTGCAACCGAGTCAGTCTTCACGCTTCACGTACCTGCTACAACTGATTCACTGCCTTCACAACATCCATTGTTTGAACGGGCTTCCTTTCCCCACTTAACCCTACTTCTTTTAAAACAAAATCACTCCCAGTGCGTTCCCTCATTGGTGCTCATTAATTGAACTACCATCGACACCATCAATAACTACATTACCCATAAGCCACTTACTTCCCATTTCTAAAATAATCAGTGACTAAATTCCAACAACAAAAACCATTTCCTATGACTAACTTTCATAAAGATTTGTTGCCATATGTAAACCAACACTATTACAGCCACTTTGACGAAAATGCTTAGATTAGTTCTCAGTCTCGTATTGAACAACTGCTCAATGAAACGATGGTATCGCCGTGCATGTGGATTTGACCAATTTCCAGTTAATCCATTTTCTTCCATTGGGTGCAAACCGTCTGAAGGGCAATAATACATTCATCACATCAAATAATGACGCGATGCACTCCCGTCATTATTTGATGTGATGTATGTGCAATGTCACCAGTCCATGTGAGCTTCACTGCTGCACATTGGTGGAGATCAAGGTGTGTGGTGTTGAGTGTGTGCAAATGAGAGTTGTTGCACGGCTAGACCCCTACCTCCATATTGGCCTTGGCTGACAGGCCGTGCTGATTGATTTGTGCTTGTGTAGGTGTGATGGTAGTTTGTTGCTCAGGACACATGACTGTGGTTTACAGTGTGAACGACATCTACCTTTGTCATCACAGTGGGATTATCATGCAGGCCAGTGTCACCACAATGTGGGGTCCCTGGGGGTAGTGCTGTGGTGGGTCTGTCTCTTGCTGTGTTAGTTGCTGTTCCTACAAGCTTGTGTGACATGTGTAATTTGGGCTCCCTCTCATCTAACAAAGCCTGACTGCCCACATAGGGGAATCCGATCCATGAGTTACTTTTGTGTGGCACTGTATACACATCTGTGTAATTGGGATTCAGGCCTCCTCATGTGTTGTGTGGTTGCCTGGGGACACTGGCACACACCCCCATCACCTGTTGTGTTTGATATGTGTGTGTGAGGCTGCCTGTTTGTGTTTGTGCATCTGCACCACTGCATTGGCATCTCTTTAGTGTGCCATTGGCTGTATGTTGTTTGGTGGGTTTCCCCTGCTGTCCCTGGGACTCCTAGGTCATCAGTCAGCACAATGATCATGGTTTGTATGTCCCATTGCTGCCATGGTATGGTATTTGTTCACCTCACATCTACAGTCTCCCAGGATATCTACATTTGTGTGTCCATTGGTGCAGATATGTGGGTCTGCATTATGATGGTCACCTCTGTCATTGTGTAATTGATGAATGTTGACAATGTCAGCCCCCATGGGTGATGTTTGTCTGCACATGGCCAAAGGTATGTCTTATTTGCACTGCACTGTTTGCCTCACCCAATCTATGTTGCTATGGGACACAATCACTACTTTGCCACTGATGTGTTTGTTGTTCTGTGACCAGGAATCATCCATGCTGTTTGGCATTTGCAGCTTTTTCCATGACAACACTTACATTTTGGTCACTGTGATGATGGGGGTTAGACCCCATTGCCACAATGTTCAAAATGTGCTTCAGCTATGGACCCCACACTTACCTTTTGGTCACTGTGATGATGGGGGTTAGACCCCATTGCCACAATGTTCAAAATGTGCTCCAGCTATGGACCCCACACTTACCTTTTGGTCACTGTGATGATGGGTGTTTGGAGCCCATTGCCACAATGTTCAAAATGTGCTTCAGCTATGGACCCCACACTTACCTTTTGGTCATTGTGATGATGTGGGGTTAGACCCCATTGCCACAGTGGTCATGGTCTGCTTGCATTGTGGAGGCCACACACATTTATGTGTGACACATGTGATAGGGGGTCACGTTGTATGTTCAATGTCATGTTCAGTGTTGTAGGCATTTGACACAGTCTACACACGCTTGTCATGGTGTTGGGGGATGTGTTTTCTGACATTCCTTATGTTGGAGTATGCTGGTTGTGTCATGCATTACGCGTCCTATGAGTAGGGGTGGTGTTGGTGGTAGGCATCCATCCCCCCATGAGTGGGGATGGTAGTAGTGGTAGCCATCCAGCCCCCCATGGGTAGGGGTGGTGGTAGTGGTAGGCATCCAGCCCCCCATGAGTAGGGGTGGTGTTGGTGGTAGGCATCCATCCCCCTATGAGTGGGGATGGTAGTAGTGGTAGGCATCCAGCCCCCATGAGTAGGGGTGGTGTTGGTGGTAGGCATCCATCCCCCTATGAGTGGGGATGGTAGTAGTGGTAGGCATCTAGCCCCCCATGAGTAGGGGTGGTGTTGGTGGTAGGCATCCAACCCCCCATGAGTAGGGGTGGTGTTGGTGGTAGACATCCATCCCCCTATGAGTCGGGATGGTAGTAGTGACAGGCATCCAGCCCCCCATGGTAGGGGTGGTGGTAGTGGTAGGCATCCAGCCCCCATGAGTAGGGGTGGTGTTGGTGGTAGGCATCCATCCCCCTATGAGTGGGGATGGTAGTAGTGACAGGCATCCAGCCCCCCATGGGTAGGGGTGGTGGTAGTGGTAGGCATCCAGCCCCCCATGAGTAGGGGTGGTGGTAGTGGTAGGCATCCAGCCCCCCATGGGTAGGGGTGGTGGTAGTGGTAGGCATCCAGCCCCCCATGAGTAGGGGTGGTTTTGGTGGTAGGCATCCATCCCCCTATGAGTGGGGATGGTAGTAGTGACAGTCATCCAGCCTCCCATGGGTAGGGGTGGTGGTAGGCATCCAGCCCCCCATGAGTAGGGTTGGTGTTGGTGGTAGGCATACATCCCCCTATGAGTGGGGATGGTAGTAGTGGTAGGCATCCAGCCTCCCATGAGTAGGGGTGGTGTTGGTGGTAGGCATCCATCCCCCTATGAGTGGGGATGGTAGTAGTGGTAGGCATCCAGCCCCCCATGAGTAGGGGTGGTGTTGGCGGTAGGCATCCAGCCCCCCATGAGTGGGGATGGTAGTAGTGATGGGCATCCAGCCCCCCATGGGTAGGTGTGGTGGTAGTGGTAGGCATCCAGCCCGCCATGGGTAGGGGTGGTGGTAGTGGTAGGCATCCAGCCCCCCATGAGTAGGGGTGGTGATAGTGGTAGGCATCCAGCCCCCATGGGTAGGGGTGGTGGTAGTGGTAGGCATCCAGCCCCCATGAGTAGGGGTGGTGGTAGTGGTAGGCATCCAGACCCCCATGAGTAGGGGTGGTGTTGGTGGTAGGCATCCATCCCCTATGAGTGGGGATGGTAGTAGTGGTAGGCATCCAGCCCCCCATGAGTAGGGGTGGTGTTGGTGGTAGGCATCCATCCCCCTATGAGTGGGGATGGTAGTAGTGATGGGCATCCAGCCCCCCATGGGTAGGGGTGGTGGTAGTGGTAGGCATCCAGCCCCCCATGAGTAGGGGTGGTGGTAGTGGTAGGCATCCAGCCCCCCATGGGTAGGGGTGGTGGTAGTGGTAGGCATCCAGCCCCCCATGAGTAGGGGTGGTGGTAGTGGTAGGCATCCAGCCCCCCATGGGTAGGGGTGGTGGTAGTGGTAGGCATCCAGCCCCCCATGAGTAGGGGTGGTGGTAGTGGTAGGCATCCAGCCCCCCATGGGTAGGGGTGGTGGTAGTGGTAGGCATCCAGCCCCCCATGAGTAGGGGTGGTGTTGGTGGTAGGCATCCATCCCCCTATGAGTGGTGATGGTAGTAGTGACAGGCATCCAGCCCCCCATGGGTAGGGGTGGTGGTAGTGATAGGCATCCAGCCCCCCATGAGTAGGGGTGGTGTTGGTGGTAGGCATCCATCCCCCTATGAGTGGGGATGGTAGTAGTGGTAGGCATCCAGCCCCCCATGAGTAGGGGTGGTGTTGGTGGTAGGCATCCATCCCCCTATGAGTGGGGATGGTAGTAGTGGTAGGCATCCAGCACCCCATGAGTAGGGGTGGTGTTGGTGGTAGGCATCCAGCCCCCCATGAGTAGGGGTGGTGTTGGTGGTAGGCATCCATCCCCCTATGAGTGGGGATGGTAGTAGTGACGGGCATCCAGCCCCCCTGAGTAGGGGTGGTGTTGGTGGTTGGCATCCAGCCCCTATGGGTGTATATGGCATTGGTGATAGCCATCCCGCCCCTATGGTTCTGCTGTTGCTAGTGTAAGTCATTTCTGCATCCCTATGTGTGTATGTTATATGTCGGGTATGTGTCGTTTGTTTGTGTAGTGGGTGTTTAACTTACCGTCTGCGCCGTACGCGTCCGTACCTGTTCCGGTAATAGATGTAGAGTATTGGTAGGACCTGCGCGATGGGATTCATTGTTGGTTCGTCTCGTTCGGGTTTCTCGTTGCTTCGACTCGTACTCGTAGCTGGCTTGTTCGTCTCGTAGCCGTGGATCGTCTTGTGGCGCGAATCGGAGCTTATGTGCGGCTCTCCCGGATGCTCTGACGTGCAGGACGTAGCGACGGGTTCGGCGCGTACGGAAGGCGCATCGTACTGGTCCGGCCGGAAGGTGCTGTATTTTTGCTTCCGTGCGACTCGATTCTGCGTTTACGGATCCGGCTCGGGCGGGGAACAGGAGCTGGAATGGGTAAGTACGGCTGGGTCGGGATCTGGGCAGTTATGCGCATCGTACTTGCTCGTTCGAACGCATGTTCAAATCGGTCGGGAAACACGCGTTCGTTTTTTTCCGGACAAATGGTGTTAGGTGCGCTTCCGGCCGAGATCGGAATCGACCCCTTAGACTCCTATTCCAACACTGCCTCGCTACTTTGAGGTCCCCTGGGAGGTCTCGAGTTCGAACAGGCAACTTCAGGACAATTTGGGAGAGAACTCGGAGCACTGGAGAACTCTCCCTCATGGCTCCTGTCCCTCGGAGCCTAGCCGCAATCATCTGCGTGAGCCACTGCAATTGAGCTGCTAGGTAATAGGCCTCAAAATCGGGCACTGCTAGGCCTCCCGCCGATCGCGATCGCATTAGAACTTTCAGCGCCACTCTCCTTCTACCGTTACCCCATAAGAATCCTGTGACCATGGTCTTAAGTTGGGTAAAAAGTCGTGGCGGAATCCAAACCGGTAGGGTCCCAAAGTAGTACAGCAGTCTTGGGAGGGTTACCATCTTAAGTAAAGTGACTCGTCCAGCTACTGACAGCGGGAGTGCCCCCCAAAAGTCGAAGCTGCCCTTCATTCCCCTTATTGCTCTACCTATGTTGCCTTCCAGCAGGTCCCCCGGCGTATGATATATTTGCGTCCCTAAGTATGTCAGACATCTATACTCCCATTTCACCCCAGCAGTCTCTTGTGGGCCATCCTTATCACTAACTGTCGGGAAAAGGCAGGATTTCGTCCAATTTACCCAAAGCCCCGCTACCCTGCCAAGGTCATAGAGCAGATCTTTTGCTCCACGGAGCGCGTCACTCGAATTTGCCAGGAACATTAACAGGTCGTCCGCATAGAGGGCAATATGATGAATCTGACCATGCACCTGTAGGCCTCGATAGTGTTGACCTGTCCTAGCCTTAGCTGCCAGTGGTTCCACTGCCAGAGCAAATAGGAGGGGGGATAGTGGGCATCCCTGCCTCGTTCCCCGATGTATTTTACAGACGTCCGAGATCAGTCCACCTGTCTTAACCCTCGCCGTGGAGTGCTTGTATAGCAGGGCCGTCCATTTTATGAATTTATCCCCAAGCCCAAATTTATTCATCACCTGAAACAAGTAAGGCCATTCAAGACTATCAAATGCCTTTTCAATGTCCACTTCAAAAACAGCGGTCAGTTCCTTCGAATAGGTGTCCGCTTCTAGGATCCGCAATAATCGTCGAACATTAATAGCCGTATTTCTTGTCAGGATGAACCCAGACTGATCCTTATGGACTAATGCCGTCATATAGGGAAGAAGACGGGTGGCTAAAATACGGCTCAGGATCTTATAGTCCGTGTAAAGCATGGAAAGCGGGCGATATGCGGACCTGTCGCAAGCCAGTTTCCCAGGCTTCAGTAGCGGAATAATAACAGCCTCCCGAGTCGTTGCAGGGAGCTGTCCTAATCGGTTTGCAGCATTATATAGTGTGACTAATCTAGGGGCTAACTGTTCAGTGTACGTAAGGTAAAATTCAATCGGTAGGCCATCTGTCCCTGGTGTCTTGTTCCTAGCCATGTGTTTAATAGCACCCCTCACTTCCCCAAGTTCGATATCCCGACCCAGCGCATCCGCCTGTTCCCCATTCAGATATGGCAGTTCGACTGTATGAAGGAACCTATCCATGTCGTCCTCTATTAGGGTCGTTTTACTTTTGCACAAGTCTGCAAAATACGCTAGGAACAACTCATTAATACCCTGTTGGGTGTAATGGGCCTCTCCGTTCTGGTCTCTGAGTTCTAAAATCATTGTCCCCCTTCGAGCCGGGTTGGCTAACCATGCTAACAGGGCCCCAGACTTGTCCCTTTCTGCATGCGCACGTGCAATGTACTTTTTGTAGTCAAA
This sequence comes from Calotriton arnoldi, assembly GCA_963921515.1. NCBI lineage: Eukaryota > Metazoa > Chordata > Amphibia > Caudata > Salamandridae > Calotriton > Calotriton arnoldi. Next base: position 627,578 of record CAWUFW010011164.1, on the reverse strand, counting down.
GCAGCGCAGTCGTTCTATTTGGACTGCAACAGCCTCCTTTGCTGCCAAAAGCTCTTCCTGTTTATCTGGCCTCTCAGGGCGCTCTTGCTCTACCTCCCTAAGGCGCTGGTCCGCCTCATGCACATCCCCAAGAGCACTTTACGCACTCCCGCTACTTCCGAGATACAGTGACCCCTGATAACTGTTTTAAAAGCATCCCACTCCACTAAGGAAGACGTCGCCGTGCCAGCATTTTCTTGGAAATACTGAGCTACGGTAGTACCCACTGTTATACAAAAGACTTGGTCTTCTAAAACTGCAGGACATAGGTGCCATGTATGTATTTTAGGCCTCGTGCGAGTCCACTGCACTCGCAGTAGGAGGATTATGATCGGACAATGTTCTGGTGAGGTATTCACTATTCTGCACTCCAGCATGTACATCCGGTGAACATAAAATCACATCCAGACGAACATGAAGTTCATGCAGGGCAGAAAAAAAAGAATAGTCCCGGACCCCGGGATGTTGAGCCCTCCAAGAATCTATCAACCCCCATCGTTCCTGCCAACTGCGCCTCGCTTCCGCTATCTTATGAATGGGTGCGTGAGGGAGCGGAGGGTGAGAGCGATCCAGGACAGTATCAGAAATGCAATTAAAATCCCCCCCAAACAGAACCGAGCTCGTGAGAAGGGGCACCAATTTCCCAGAGAGCTGTGACAAGAAGGCAGGCTGCTCCGTATTAGGAGCATATATGCTTCCTAACACTATGTCTTTGCCATCCAGTGTCCCAGTGATCACCACATACCTGCCTTCTGGGTCCGTAATTTGATGATTGCATCGGAATGGCACACTCGCCCGTTCCCAGATCAGCACCCCCCTAGCGAATGCAGAATAATTAGTATAAAACACTTGGCCTTGCCAGAGGCGCTGTAGGGCCGCTCCTTCCTGCGCCTGTATGTGAGTCTCCTGAAGTAGTGCAATCTGAACCCCCCTGCGAACTAGATATGCATGTACTTTATGACACCGCAACATTGAATGCATTCCGTGCACGTTCCATGAAATACATTTTAAGTCACTTGGGGTACCCATCTGCGCAATCCAAACAAAGTTCCAGTGAAATCATCCCTAGTGACATGCCTGTCCCCAACAACCCTTTTAAGTAAACTAATCCCCCAACTCCCCCTCCCCAGGACAGTTACTGTGAAACTAGTACCCATGCAAACCATAGCAAATTATACAAAATCCTCTGGCAGTTACAGAGGTATGGGGGAGCGCAGCTGTCTCGAGGTGTGCTCACTAACCATAGCACATCAGCCCTAAATAGAAAAAGATAGCCCAGGGCCTATAACAGTATCTGTGAGTCTAATGCCCTTCGAAGCATCATAGTCACTTTATCTTACCACGTGAGTTCAAATAATATCGTCCGCTGTATTGGGAGTTACCACTGGCATCTTCATACTGTCGCTATGGGAGATGTCCGTTTCATTGCCTGCTGAGTCCCTGAAAGAGCCGGCCTCTCCCTCCGGGGTAGGGCTCCGACCCTGCCCCAGCGCCGCCACCGCTTGAAAAGCTTCTGCCCTCTCCTTTTCCGTTTGCGATGAAGATGGCCTCTTCGGGGTTCTCCTTCGGAATCGCCGTCTGTGTCGGTCTGTAGGGTCCGCAGATGGGCGTTCAGCAGTCCCAGTGTCCCGCGACTGCAGTGTCTCGCCTTTATAAGCCTCCAGCCAGTCCCAGGCATCCCTGGGAGAGTCAAAGTAGTGAGTTTTCCCCTCGAAGATGACACGCAGGCGAGCTGGAAACATCAAAGAGTATTGGAGGCCCTCTTCTCTCAGTGCTTTCTTGCCCTCCAAGCAGTGGCGGCTCCTCGAATGTAATTCGTTTTATTTATTTATTTATCTACTTAACTCCGTTCGGCCGTATGCCGGAGTTTACTACCCCCCACCCTGCTCCTCCCCCGCCCCGCAGCACTCCCTCGAGGAGCCGCCACTGCCTCCAAGTAAGAGGACCGCTTCCTCTATACCTCCAGCGTGTAATCCGGGAAATGAGTGACCTTGCTGTTGTCCACTAAGAAGGGGCCCTCAGCTCTCGCTGCAGGAGTAGGTCTCTATCACGGAAGTGAAGCTGGCGGGCCACCACGGGTCTCGGAGGTCTCCCCGGGGCCAACGGTTTAGCAGGTACTCTATGCGCTCTCTCCAGTGAATAGAAGGCGGACAGACCGTTGGGTGCTACCACAGACTTGAACCAGTTCTCCAAAAAACATACCATATTGCTCCCCTCCGTTCCCTCCGGAAGGCCCATGACACTGACGTTATTTCTTTGGTTGCGCCCTTCCGCATCTTCAGCCCTGCATTCTAAGAAGCACACCCTGTCCGTTAGGGCTCCCATCCGTTGTTCCAGATTCTTTTGCGCCAGTGCTAACTCTGCAACGCTGGTTTCAGTCCCTTTAACCCTGTCCGAGAGCTTCTTATGTTCCTCGCGCAGCAGGCCAAGCCCAGCCGCAACAGTGCTAATGTCCTGGTGGAGGGTGGCCTTCGTGTCCGCTATGGCCTCTAGGATCTTACTGAGCTGTTGCTGCACTGGATCCTCCGGAGGATTCTGCGATTGTTCCTGGGCACTCTCTTCTGGGTCCTGTAGGACCCCGGTCTGACGGCTCCTAGGTTTGCCCATGATGACGATGTTACACTAGGTCGAAGTGGCGCGGTGCTAACACAAACTCTTCCAATTCTTGGTCCAGCTCCACCTATACAGAACCTCACAGTGCACAAGGCCCGCACCAGTCAGGCACCGAAGCTCCTTTCAAATATTCAGCTCAGCCAAGAAAGTCCTGCCGCAGTGCCCCAGTCCAGCACAGGCGTCCTGCAAGTCAGAAAGCCTGCTCATATCATGGGGGATACTTCTACTCCCCCTGCGGCCACACCATTCATGCCACGTGGCTCGACAATCGCTAGGCGCTCTGCCTCATTCACGTAGGCTAGGGAGAGATCATGGGTCGTCTTATAATCCCCCACCAGGAATTCCTCGCAGAGTCCATGCTCTAATCTCCCAACAGGGGCCAAGCCACTTCAGTCTAAGGGCCCCCGGGTCTGACCGCTATTCCCCGCTGATTCAGCCACTCTCGCGGTGTCCGTGGCGCTGCATCAGGCAGTCTCCTACAGGCCCCCCTCGGTTCTCTGCTCCCTCCTAGGCTGGCACATCAGTGAAGGGCCTGGGTGGTGTCACCGCACTCGACGAAACACACTGACCTGAACTAGTAGTGCGCCGCATGGCACAGGGCCTCGTCACGCTCCGCAGATAGTTTCAGTGCACCTCCCGGCAGAGTCCCGGGTACAGCCTCTTACTTCCTCCACCAGCAGCGTAAACCAGGAGGACCCACCAGGCTCAAGGGAGTTCACTCGCACCTCTACGTATCTAGGCGTCACTCCAGATTCCTCCACTGCTCTTCTCCGCGTTCATCCGCCCAAAAGGAGAGGGAGTTCACCCAGCAGGCCCCATTCACATCCGGGGTCCGTGCTTAGCTGCAGCGGTGATGCCGCGGGGGTCGTCCGGTAAGGTTCACGCCGCGTCTTATGCCTCCCCACCGCTCACCACCGTGTAGACCACAAGGGGGGCAGCAGCAGTCGCCCGCCTAATATACACCTCCATGGCTGGGGCAGGGCTCATTGTTCGCACCGCTCGTCCTCGCCGCCATTGTTACGGCCTGCAATGCACATCTCGTATCGCCGGTCTCAGCTCCCAGCCTCCACGATCGGCAGTCTGGATTCCTCACCTGGGCACTTCCCTCAGTACTCGGGCTCCCCTGAGGGTTCCTGGAGAGTGCAAAGCGGCCCCGGCTATATAATTTTGCAGGATAAATTACGGGTTGATGCGGAGCTCTCGGCTCACGCGTCCGTCATTACCCTCAGCCAAGCCACGCCCCAATGTAAGGTTTATGATGATGGGAAAAGGTCATATCCACTGTCTGGAAAATGAGGATTCCTACCTGGTACTCTGAACTCTGTCTGGAAAATCACTTTGTGTTGCCCCCTACTTCCTACATGAGCAATTGGTGACTGTACACTGATCTGAGGGACCTCTGGAACCTCTAAGTGAGATCTGGCAATTCCCAGGAATCAAGGATGTAATAGGCTGCACCTCCTGAAATCACCTTGAATCAGCTTGAATTTTACACTTAGGGTATTCTGAAATAGACTCGACACATAACATACTCAGAAGGTGTTTGGAAGGCAGGTTTAAAATTCAAATCACCTCCAAGTATCAAATGTTTCAATGATTTGTTGAATCTCTAACAATCACAAAACTTACATGATTCAAGTTTGTGTTGATTCTAGGCCATGAAGTAAATGTAATCAGAGTAATTTCTGTCATTCCGCTTACTTTTTGACGGGGAATTACAGATAAAAACACAATTACGCTCACGCAATTAAGAGTAATTTGGTGGAAATAATACTACAGCAAGAGCACATTTAGTGAGCACAAGTGGCTGCTCGTGCTTCTGTTTATGTTCTGTTGCATTTAGCACTATTTCTTAGCGCAAAATGGATCCTCACATTCATTTTAGAAAATAGAGCTAAATGCAGAATTACTCTTGTCACATTATTCCGCATAATCTCGCAGAATTTTAGGTAATTCTCTGTAATTTTCCTACACCTAATTATACGAGGTATGCCCATACCTAGTTGATTCAATACACACTCAATCAGTTGTTGGGTTATCAGACAATCTTCCTTGCTTGAATTTGGAAACTTGGAATATCCATTACTAATGCAGACACACAGGAAAGCTATTATAATTTCTCATCTGATGAATCTTTTTAGTTACTGAGAGGCCAGGGGAGTTAGCATTAATAAAACAATTCAACTTCCGTGAAACCCAATTGGCCACACAAAGAGGATCAGGAATCAGTAAATGAAGTTAAGTGGGTTTATTACAAGTTAATAAACAATCCAATATATACGCAAATCAAGAACATGTTATAAAGGTACAGAATTACAACTGGCAAGCTAAAACGTCGAAAGAGATTCAGACTCAGTAGCATAAGACATGCAATGACACAGTCACAGCAATACAGATACTGAGAAATAGAAATTGATGTTCCTTAAAGAAACTCTGATCCTCCCTCCTAAAGATGAATGGATTCTAAAGTCATCTAACCCAAGTTCGGAATATAAGATACAAATGAGTCATTGGGAAAGGTCTCAGAGGAATTCAGAAGTGCGGGAAGGTGTCAGCATAGTGAAAACTCCAGTAGAAGTCTTCTAAAAATGAGAATAGTTGTTGAGCATAAAGCTATACACTTACAAGGAAACAGAGAGGTTTGTACCCCTCAGAGTTGAGGTATTGGCAACATCTTTTCGATTTCCCATTCCACAAACTTGGACAGCCACTGCAACTCCTTCCTGATACTCGATGAATAGGAGGCCTCTTCTGCTCAGGCGTCTTTGCCAAGATTTCTCTTCTCTGGTCTCACTATCAGTAATACAACAATACTCCTCTCTATAGCTATGAAATCATGAGAACACAATTGCAAAAGAAAGAACATGCAAGGCAAGCAAAAATGCATTTCAAAATTAAGGCCTTTAGTCAAGCTAACTTTAGTTAAGCAATTCAATGTGCATTTTGAATACGTCATTATATATGCACATGTAACTTCAGAATAAATGCAAATGTGAATAAATGGGTTTGTGATTACATATGTAACGTGTTGTAATAAATGCAGCATAACTTGAAACACAAGTATAAATGCGAATGAGAATAATGTCTTCATAGTTAAACTAAAATGTAACCTACACACGTTAATGCTTGTCTCTAGTTTCTACAATAAATACATATCAATAATGTGTTTAAATGCTTCCATTCATGTTAAGAAAGTTAAAGCACACCATGTATATAGTGTCAGATACACATGAACATTGTGCTTCTGTAACGTATAAGGGTGGAGTCTAAATTGCTTAGCTCCACTAATCATGTGGAAACCAGGAATACCTCTGACTTGGCATGTGAAAGCTTGCAATCCCTGTTGCTATGCACTGGAGAAAGACAATCCCAAAAAGGAAGCAGGGTACAGTGGTAGTTACACTCTAGCAGTTATGTCTTGGGTGAAATGAATCTTGGAGACCATTAAGCTCATTTTGCAGAACAAGGATCATAGCTGGCAAAGCTAAGGGTAGTAATAGGGCTTAACCTGACTCATCACAAGCAATACATTTGTAGGCCTTCATTGTAAAATTAATGGGCAAAATTGCATGCTGCAGTTGTGAGCGCATACACACACACACACAAACACACACACACACACTTGTAAATTTGGTGGTTATGGAGTTTGTACCATGTTTCTGCCTGTGCTCTGGGATGGTCTGGCAAGAACATTTTGCAAATTGCTTCGAAATCTCAGGCACCATGAAATATTTAAATTGTTTCTGTTTTTGGATCATGCAAAGTAGTTTTTAAATCCCACAGAGTTATGAGCAATTTTACTGACATAGTGTGCTTACAAATGTGCTACATTTGTTCCCAATTATTCCTGCCCAAAAGTACCAGGTAACAGGTCATCCCACCCTTTAAGAATTAGATGACTTTTCACAGAGTTTTTGTCCCACACCAACACTAACGCCATTCCTGCCATACTGTCTACACCCTTGAACCAAGTGCTTCACATTTAGGGGTGCCCTGGTAAACTGTGATTCCTGGTCCAACAGATGTTTGCACAAGGATCGCAATTATAAGTGGAACCATGTTTATCGCAACCGCCACCTACTTGGGGCCAGATTGATGACCTGTCACACAACGCAGTGCAGCCAGTTCTTAATTTGTGCCAGTGGTTTCCGGTGCTCAGCACCGGCACTTGATTGTGAACGCATGCACTTATGGCTGTCTGCCACATGGTGGCGCTGTTTGTGTGCTTTAGAGATGAGCACACCAACAGTTGTGTATTAATTCAAAAGACATTACAAATGACTAATACCTTGCATCCCAGCTATTCTTGTAGCTTTGGGGCCTGAAAGAGTCTGAATCGTCACACTTGTAGGAGTGTGATTGTTGGAAATTGTGTTGACACTGTCGTTGGCAGCACTAGCAGGGGCAATGGCTAGTGCGAGCTGCGATAGCCTCCTGATGAGGGCCCTGGCACTTATTGTTTTACAAATTAAGCATTGAGTGCAGCACCCAAAGTTGCAGCACTGCGTGACAGGGAGAGAGGAGGAAAGCGCCATATCTACAGAGATATGGAACTCTTCTCACCTCTCCCTAGGCTGACGAGCGCCAGTCACACACTTCTGCACCATAGTGCAAAGGTGTTTGTGTGAGTTTAACATAAGTTTTGCAGTAGAAGGGTACCTTTCCAGTACAAAATACTATGCCTAGACAAACTGTAAAACTTTTCCTGCTTTGGATGTGTGCTGTACAGTGAAGCAAGCATGCAAAATTGGAAAAGAAACAAGAAATATAAGTATTTCTCCTTTTAACGCCTGCAAAGTGGCATTATTTTTTGGTGCAAAACCCTGTCCACTATTGTAAGTAGATAGGATTATGCATCAAAGCGCATGGGTGGTAGTATGGGAACATCAATTTACCACCCATTTAATGCCCTTCTGATGCAGAGAAAAACACAAAGCAGCGCTTTGAGGTGCTTTGCTTTCTAATTAGGCTACTTTTCAGCACAAAGCAAGTTTTGCACTGGAAAGTAAGTCCAACAAAAAAAGTTTTGCACATGTTTATGTCACGTTTATGATGCAAACTCAGTACAAAAGGTTTGTAAATATGGCCCTTGGTGTAGTAATGTTTGCACCTTCTGTTCAATTTTGGCCGGTTAAACCTACAGGAATTTAATGAGAGCAAAAATACCCAATATTTAACAAAATGTTTTTGGTGCGGTTGCACCAAAATAAGCAGCACATTTCCCAGTAAAGAGAAGTATTCGTAATTCGTGATTTTTTGTGGTAATCTGAGCACCATAAAAATGCACATCGGATAGAGCATCAAAAAAACATACAACTAGGTTTTCTGTAAGGCTTTTTGTTCCCGCACATTTTCCAGGTCAGTTCTCTTTTTAATTTTGATTTGAGTGATTATATCCTGCAATATTACTAATTTAATGTTGCAGTTTTGCTTTTCACATGCAAATCAGATAGCTCAGCATCAGCTTATCCTCACTAAAATTGAGCCTAAACAATTAATCATTAATTGAGTGTTCGTTTAATCCAGCTAGCCTTTGAAGATACTCAATCAAAGCGCAATGAAACATAGAAGAAAATAGCTGCCAAATTAGGAATATCACTTACTTCACCAACCCAATGTCACAGGATGAGCAGTAGTTCATTTATCAGGGGTTTTCGGTCTATGTTCTTCTGAAGGCTGCAGGGCAGCAACTGGCAAAATAACACCACAGCACTGAAACCATATGGTTAATGGCAACGGGGATTTCAGGACGGTGCCTTCATTTTTGTTTTGCTCATGTGCGAGAAATTAGGTTGTTGGTTGAATCAGATGTGAGCCCTGGTCAAGCAAGAGTCACAATCCCTTGCAGGGTGAACCACAAAAATACACTAAATAATCTGTACTGAACTCTATCCAGCTTGGCACAAAAAGCAGTCAAGCTTAACTTAGAGGCAATGTGTAAAGTATTTATGCAACACACAAATAGTAATGAAGTAAAAACACAGCACAAGAAAAATCCCAAACCACATTAGAAAATAGAGTAAAATTTAATAAATGATTTGACACCAAAATGACAAAAATCCAATTGGTAGAAATGTAGTTATGATTTTTAAAAGTTTTTAGTGAAAACTAGCACCTAAAAGATCAAAGCGCCAACTACTGACATCTAGTTGCAGGAGACCAGGTCAAAGTCAAAAAATATAGTAGACCACAATGGAGTGCGGTTTGGATACAAGAAGTGGATCGGGCTTGGTCAGCACTTACCTTGGGACTTATAAGAAATTCTGAGACAACATGTCAGGGAAGGTAAAGTTCAGGGGGGTAAAACTGTAAGAGGTGTTCGTGGAGGGAGTGTTGTGGTCGGATAGCCTTGAGCCGAAGCCAGAGTAAAGATTTCTACTTTCTGAAATGAAAGTAAAAAATCTCCAGCCTGACGAGGCAGAGGGCTGTAGCCGAAGACAAAGAGGCTGATATCCCTTTGGCGAAGGACCACTGAAAAGGATCTGCTGCTGCATAGAAGAGTGCAGCAGTAGAAGCTGCGAAGTCAATCCAACCAGCGATGCACCTCAGGTGGTTTGGCAAACAGGTTAATTCTGGTCCTTCTCCTGGTCCTCAGACCACTTTTGGGCCAAAATTTGTTAAAGTCCTCAGTTTTGGCTTTTGTCCATCTGGGCACTTTTAGCACTACTTCAAGGGTCCAGGAGTGGAGGGGCACCACTTGGAGGGTCAGGACTCATTCAAGCGGGGTCCAGGTGCAGGTTCAAGATGGAGGAAGCCTTTTGTGTCCCTGTGGCTCTGAAGAGAAGTCCAGCAAACTAGCCTTTGTGAGGCACTCTGGAGGTCCTGAGACTGTTGAAGATCCAGTCCTTGTACCTAGGCCGAAAGTGGCAGAGCAGCAGGACAACAGGGCAGCAATCCAGCAGGGCAGCAGTACTTCAGTGCAGCAGTTCAGCAGAGTAGCAGTCCTTCCTGCAGTACAGCAGTCCTTTTTCCTGAAGTGTACTGTGGAGTTGGTGTCTGAGGTCCCCTTTTTATACCCTGGTGTCCTGGTTCTGGAAGGTGGGAGAAGCTTCTAGACAGTTGCTTTGAGGTGCATGGAATTTCCTGCATCCCCTGCCCTGGCACCAAGCTGGCTGCAGTGAAATGTGGGGTCATTAGGCCCTTTTGAGAAGACAAAGCACAGGCTATTCAGTTGCAAGTTGGCCTGTGCTGAGCTCCGCCCTCCATCCTTCCAGCAGATGGCACATTCAGGCACACCTAATCCCTCCTTTGAGCAACTGCCTGGGTGGAATTCACAAAGTCTAACTGTCAGTTACACCCAGTAATGTGACCCAGGTTAGGCTACAGACACAAAAGGGTAGGAAAATGCCAACTTTCTAAAAGTGGCATTTTAAAATTGGAATCAAAAACCTGACTTTACCATTAAATAGGGGTTTTCATTATAATTACAAAGTCACCAAACATGACATAGCTACCGGCTCCCATTTGGAAATTACAGCTTATTAAATATAATTAGGAATCCCCAATATTATCGTATGGGAGGGTTAGACCTCACTGTGGTGAAAAATGAATTCTGGAGTTTTTCACTACCAGGACGTGTAAACCTTAAAACTACATGTCCACCTTTTAATTACACGGCACTCTGCCCTTTGGGCTACCTAGGGCCTACCTTATACGTGACTCGTATGTATGGGAGTTAAAGCTTGACAAGGGGGTTAAATGCCTAGTCGACATGGTAGTTTAACACTGCATTCAGGCTGCATGGCAGGCCTGGGACATGTTTTAAAGTACTGCTTACATGGGTGCCACAATAAGTGCTGCAGTTCCACTGGTAGCATTTAATTTACAGGCCCTGAGTATATTGTATACCACTCTACAAGGGACTTACAAGTAAATTAAATATGCCAATTGGGTGTAAGCCCTTGTAATCATGTTTAAGGGAGTGAGCACAAGCACTTTAGCACTGGTTAGCAGTAGTAACGTGCACAGAGTCGTAAGGACAACAAAAATAAGGTCAGCAAAATGTAGAAGCTGAGGCAAAATGTTTGGAGGAAGACTACCCTAAGGTTGACAGATCTAACAGCATGCACAAGCAGGGTCTCCTCATCGCTCATGCCTTGAAACATAGGAGCCCAAAGCATGTCTCAAGCAGAGTTCTGGGAAGACATTTCACAACTGTGTCCTTTGCAGTAATAGATGTTCTCCTATCAAATTTGGTTTAAGTCTACTCTTCACTTACTTACTCAGTTCCTTCTGCTCTACCTGTTTTCTATTCAGTTTCTTTGGTTCCTGCTGCTGTAGTAGCCTGGTTCCAACTAATGCAATGTTCCTTCTACCATCTACCGTAATCTCCCCCCTAGTATTTAAAAGGCTCCCTTGAGCCAACGAGCTGACAAGCTCACCTGGGATGCACCTGTGTGCCTGTGGAGTGGTACTGTGACCTGTGAAGACTTGAGCAGCATTTCAGCAACCCACAGATGACTTTTCTCTGCTCTCTACTACTTCTGCTCTCTACTGATGAAGGGCTAAACCCAGACACACATGTATAGAGATAAAAGCAATACCTGCACCAACTTTGGAGAAAAAATACAGCAACTTTGAATTAAGCGCACTGCATTTATCAGAATGTAATGGGGTGAACTGTGCTGGAATGAGAAGCAGGGTGCTCCTTCCCCCTTGTGTGTAGTTTGGGCTAATCCAGAACAAAAAGAACAATTTTGGTCTCCTTCTTGGAACTGTTACTTTTCCTACTGAGCGCAAACCAGTTTTGCCCTTGGCTACCATCGCAGAAGCTACTTCTTACAGACAAGTATCATCGACCATAGTTTAGCCACTCTGAAGGTCTATTGTTGGCTGTGTTATGTTGTGTCAACTAAACCACAGACACAGGAGAGAAAGACCAGGTCTGCGTTTGCATCAGTTTCCGTTTGGCACCAAACTTAGAAACTGAGGTTTAGTTGAGCACTGGTTTCAAAGCAATGCTCATGTTTGAGAGTTCAACTCGTTTGTGCATTATGCTGTTTTTTAACTTGCTCAAAATAAATTGTCAATTACTGCCCACTAATTTTATTTGGGGGTGGGGAAAATGATATACTGTTTACATCATGGAATGAGCTAGTTGGTCAGTAGTAGAGTGATTTGCAATCAGTAGTGTGGCTTCATTGAAACGTGACAGTGCTACTGTTGTCTTGGCACTGCACTGCTTTGCTTGATTTCTATGGGGTCTCTGCCCTGGCCTCTCTGCTGCATCAAGCTGACATTGCTGCAGTGACCTCAACGAAGCTACATTCATTCCATTCCAAGCAGCAAAGGAGAGACCGAGAAATAGCCTTGGGAGGCTTCAGCTGTGTCCCTTGGGTGAAAAGGAAAACATAACTTCATAAAAATGTAAACTAACTCAATAGGCCTTTACGTTTAGCATCAGTGGGATGGTTTGTCTTGCAGATAATATGAGTCATTGTGTCTGCCATCCATCTGGCGACCCAGACTGACCTCTCATTCATGTATATTCTGTACAGTAAGCAATAGTGCCCAGACCCGAGGGTAATCCTACTGCAGTAGGGAGTTATAGTTAGGACCTTGTTTCTATTCAAAAAGCTTTTTTTCTTTTACCAATATCTTTGACACCGATTGATGAATATTCGCAAAATGTTCAAAACTAATTGGGCGGTCAGGTCAGCTCCTGTGTTGAAAGTTTCGGGTGATTCGTCAAGCGGGGGCCGAGAAAAAGGGGGGTCCCAAAACGCATTTTCTCCATGTTAATTTCCATAGGAAACTTTAGACATGGCTACAACCCTAACTGCTGAACGGAATTACACCAAATTTGGCAAAAAGGTAGCTCTTGGTTCAGAAAGCACTCTTTAGGTCCCGGGGGCAATGATCAAAAAACATGTGGGGGCCTGCACTGGCCCCCACAGCCCCGGGGACTGCCACCTCCCCGGGGCTATGTTCATTAAATGCAGGGGGCCACGCGGGACCCCCGCAGCCCCTGGGACCGGCACCTCCATGGGGCTTTAATTTTTAAATAAAGGCGTGGGGGGCTCCTGCCCCCCACACAGCACTGGGGACCACCACCTCCCCAGGGCTATGTTCATTAAATGCGGGGGCCACACGGGCCTCCCTCAGCCCCGGGGACCGCCACCTCCCCTGGGCTAAATGAAAAAGATGCGTGAGGGGGCTCCACTCCCCCCCATGGAGCCCCGGGGACAGCCACCTTCCCGGGGCTATATTGACAAATAAAGTGTGGGGGGGGCTCGAGCCCCCCACACAGCCCTGGGGACAACCACCTCCCTGGGGCTTTAATCATGTTGGAGAGGGGCTGCACGGCTCCCCTCGCTGAGCCGTAAATGGCCCTGGAGCCGACTCAAGCAATTTCCTGGGGTGCCCACCCCCGGGATATTGCAGTTTGCTATGGCTTGGCGGGAGCACTGTTCCCGCCAAGCCATAGCAAACTCTGCTTTGCTTCATGGAAGCGAGAGCAGAAAAGATGCTCTTGCTTCCATAAAGAGAAGCAGAATCGTTTTTGGGCAGAGGGAGCTGCATGTTAGCAGCTCCCTCTTCCCAAATGCAATGTCGGTTCCCGCAGGGACCGCTGGGGCCTTGGGGCTCACCCTGTGGTCCCCAACGAAATGGCCATGCCCTGGTGGATGGGGTTCCCGGGGCCGAAAATGGCCCTGGTAGGGGGGCCGCGCAGGCCCACTACCCATTTAAAAAAAAGGATGGGGTCATGCCCCGGGGTATGGAGACCCTAAGGCTATATCGGCCTCAGGAGGGGGGCCGCACGGCCCCCCTCATGTATAAAAAAAAAGAGCAAAGGGCCAGCCTCGGGGGATGGGGTACCCCAGGCAGAAATCAGCCTCCTCCCGTTTTACTATTGATAAAAAAAATTTAAATGGGTCAGGCCCCGGGGGATGAGGTCCCCAGGGCCCAAAAAGGTAAAGGAAAGGGGGGCTACACAGCCCCCTTCCTAAAATAAAAAAAATGGAACCGGCAACTCAGCAAGGCCCCGCCCCCTTTCTTCACTACTCTGCAAACGCGCCTCCTGGTGCGTTCTTGGTTGGAGGATGAAGTGCCCTTTGTTGCTGAGGATCCTTAGGGGCCAGGTAGCCCACCTGTTACCTCCAGTAAGCCCCACACAGCTGGATTGCTGAGAGGTGGTTGGAGGCCATGCCCCTTTTTCCACCACTCTGCAAGCGCGCCTCTCAGTGCACTGCTGGAGAAACACCAAGACAACCGAAAACCACACCACCTACAAGGACGCCTTGACGGACTACCATAACCAGATCAGAGCAAGCAAGAGGAACTTCATCCACAACAAAATCCTGGACAACTCCACCAACTCCAAGGAACTTTTCAGTGTCATTCAGGAATTCACCAACCCACGCAGCGAAGCCACAGACATCACACCATCCCAAGACCTCTGCGACAAGCTTGGAACCTATTTCCACCTCAAGATCAAAAACCTCTATGACAACTTCATCGACCATCCACCAGGTGCCACAGACGGCCCCCCGCCCCCAGAAACACCAGCCAGCCCACCATCTCCAACTGGACACCAATCACGGCCGAAGACACCGCCTCGACCATGAAAAGCATCCACTCGGGGGCCCCACTGACCCCTGCCCCCTCACATCTACCACAGAGCTGCGGCCGCCATCGCACCCGAACTACAACGCACCATCAACACCACCTTCAAAACAGGCACCTTCCCAGATGACTGGAAGCGCGCAGAAGTCAGACCCCTGCTCAAGAAGCCCACAGCTGACCCCACCGACCTCAAGAACTATTGGCCCACCTCGCTCCTCCCCTTCGCAGCCAAAGTTGCAGAGAAAACAGTCAACAGGACTGACACGATTCATTGAAGAGAACGCCGTCCTCGACCCGTCCCAATCCGGATTCCGAAGCAACCACAGCACAGAGACCGCCCTACTCGCCGCCACAGACGACATCCGCACTCTCCTGGACCAAGGCAACTCCGCAGCCCTCATCCTACTCGACCTGTCAGCGGCCTTCGACACCGTCTCCCACCGCACACTAGTCGCCAGACTACACGACGCAGGCATACAAGGAACAGCCCTGGACTGGATCCGATCATTCCTCACCGGAAGAAGCCAAAGGATCAGACTCCCACCCTTCCTCTCCGACCCCACGAAAATTACCTGCGGAGTCCCACAGGGTTCATCACTGAGCCCCACCCTCTTCAACATCTACATGGCCCCCCTCGCAGCCATCGTCCAACAACACGGCCTCAACATCATATCCTACGCCGACGACACCCAGCTCATCCTCTCCCTCACCAAAGACCCCACCACTGCCAAACTCAACTTCCAGAAAGGAATGCAAGACGTCGCAGTCTGGATGACCAACAGCTGCCTGAAGCTCAATGCCGAGAAGACAGAAGTCCTCATCCTCGGTACCACCCCTTCTGCATGGGACAGCACCTGGTGGCCGACCGCCCTTGGAAGCCCACCAACCCCTCAGACCACGCCAAGAACTTCGGCATCGTACTCGACTCATCACTCACCATGAACCGACAGGTCAACGCCGTCACCTCCAGCTGCTTCAACACCCTCCGCATCCTCTGCAAGACCTTCAAGTGGATCCCCCCTGAGTCAAGGAAGACAGTCACCCACGCACTCATCACCAGCAGACTGGACTATGGAAACACACTCTACGCCGGCATCAACAAGTCCCTACTCCGCAAACTCCAAACAATACAGAACACCGTCGCCAGACTCGTCCTCGGCATCCCCGACACGAACACATCAGCCAACACCTACGAAGTCTCCACTGGCTCCCCGTGGAGAAAAGAGTCACTTTCAAAATCCTCACTCACGCCTACAAATGCCTACACAACAACGGGCCCAAATACCTCAATGACAGAATCAACTTCCACGTACCCAAAAGAAACCTCCGATCTTCCAACCTCGCACTGGCCGAAACCCTGCGCATCCACAGAGCCAGAGCAGGCAGAAGATCCTTCTCTCACATTGCAGCCAAGACCTGGAACGAGCTACCGGCAGACATCAGATGCGCCTCCTCCCTGAAAACCTTCAGGAAGACCCTCAAGACCTGGCTCTTCGGCTAAACAGATCTGCGGACCCCCCCCCTCAGCGCCTTGAGACCCTCACGGGTGAGTAGCGCGCTTACAATTCCCTGATTGATTGATTGACTGCTGGTGGGGTGATGAGGTCCCCTTGCCTCTTGAGGGCCTCGGGAGTAAAGTAGACTTCATCCCCCAAGCAGCTGTGCGCCAGGAGGCACATTTGCAGAGTGGTGGAGAAAGGGGGCGTGGCCTCTGACCATCTCTCAGCAATCCAGCTGTGTGGGGCTTACTGGAGGTAACAGGAGGGCTAGTTGGCCACCAGGGACCCTCAAGTGGCAAGGAGACTTCATACCCCAACCAAGAGCACACGAGGAGGTGTGTTTGCAGAGTGGTGGACAAAGGGGGCGTGGTCTGCTATCAGAACTGAGCAATCCTGCTGTGTGGGACTTACTGGAGGTAATAGGAGGGGTAGTTGGCTCCCAAGGACTTCCTTGGGGGCCAACTACCACTCCTGTTACCTCCAGTAGGTCCCACTCAGTGGGATTGCTAAGAGGTCTTTGGCGGCCACACCCCCCTTTGTCCGCCACTCTTTAAACACACCTCCTGGCACACTACTGGTTGGGGTATGAAGTCCACTTTACTCCTGAGGGCCCTTTGGGGCCAAGAAGCCCTCCTGGTACCTTCTGTAAGTCTTACACAGCGGAATGTCTGAACGCTGGTTGGAGGCCCAGCCCCCTTTCTCTACCACTCCTCAAATGTGACTTCTAGTTAAAAAGCCTTAGAAATTCACTGAAAAAACCACTGGTTTCAGGGACGTTATCGTTAGAAATTACTATTTAAAAACCTTAGAAATTCACTGAAAAAACCACAGGTATCAGGGACATTATAGTTGGAAATTAGAATTTAAAAAACCTTAGAAATTCCGGGAACAAACCACAGGTTACAGGGACATTATAGTTAGGAATTAGCATTTCAAAAACCTTAAAAATTCACACAAAAAACCAAAGGTTACAGAGACGTTATAGTTAGGCTGACATTTCACTCTTACAAAACCAGAGAAATTCAGCAGTTATAGTTAGCTGAGCTAACTATAACTCACGCCCCCGCAATGCACTGCTTATGACCTCACATATCACATCACCCATGACATGGTTAGTGACATCACTGATGACATCACTGATGACATCAGTAATTACATCATCTACAGCATCTCTGATGCACCCACTCACACCACTGTAGAATCTTTTATACACCCACTGTCGCTCCCACACAACCATTCACAAACCCATTCACAGAGCCATACCAGTACTTACACACCCACTCACTGATTCATTGATCTATACACACATCCACTCGCTCACCCATACTGCCACTCATAGACCCACTCACTCACTAATACAGCCATTGACATTGCCACTCATACAGGCATACATGCGCTGACACACTGAGTGAGTCACCCATAGAACTACACACACACCTAGACACTCACCCATACAGTCAATCATACAGCCACTTACTCACCCAAACAGTTACACACCCACCCACTTACTTACTCATACAAATAGTAACACATACTCACTCAGCTATATAATCACTTACAGAAGCATGCACTCATCTATATAGCCACTCTCACATTCACTCACTCACGCATAGAGTCACTCATATACCCTGTCACTCATGCGTACTACCTTTCACATACTCAGTTACTCATCCATACTGACACATGCACTCAATAACCGACACAGCCATATAGACATTCACTCACCCATACAACTTCTCACACACACAACAGTACCCCATACAGCCACTGACTCACCCACTCACTGATCCATGCAGGCAGTTACACACCTCCTCACCCACAAACACAGACATCCAGACAAACATAGACATAGTCAGACAAGCAGTCAATCACCCATAGAGCCATTCACGTACCCACTAACACATTCATACACCCACTTAACATTAACATTTAACTGACAGACAGATACACACATTCACACAACCAGTCACTCACCCATATATTCACTAAGACACCTAATCACTCACTTATACAGTCAGTGACGCACCCACTGAGTTGTCCATACAGTCACCCATACACCCACAGATTCACCAACACTCCTTGGTATATATAATTAACACTCATAAACTTTTAAAAAACACTCACAGTTTCTAGATGATGTCATCACTGATGTCATCACTGATGTCATTTGAGATGTCATCAGTGATGTCATCAGTGATGTCACTGACCATGTCATGAGTGATATATGTGAGGTCATAAGCAGTGCATTGTGGGGGCGCGCGTTATAGTTAGCTCAGCTAACTATAACAGCTGAATTTCTCTGGTTTTGTACGAGTGAAATGTCACCCTAACTATAACGTCTCTGTAAGCTTTGTTTTTTTCGGTGAATTTCTAAGGTTTTTTAAATGCTTATTCCTAACTATAACGTCCCTGTAACCTGTGAATATATATATATATATATAAACATACACATATGTAAGAAACACTTTCTTAGGCAAAGGCTTTCTGCCATGGACGGCTGTGGTTTTGGGTTCATACAGCCCCGAAAATGCACTGTACGGAAACAAAGGTTGCAATCTTTTTTTCAAAACAACTACACAGAATGGAAAAAGAGCAAAGATTGATATTGCCCACTGAAGTACTGGAACATGGGTGCTCGGGACCACTATCTGCAGAATGCATTGTAATTGTAAATGCAACAAAGGAGGTCCACTAAGGGACCAAAACTGTGGAAAAAATGCAAACCATGAATGTTGTCCCTCGTCGTCAATGAATGCTCTATTTCCCAGACTAAGGCAAAACATCAGCATTACCCACTGAAGGGTTTGAATATTATTGTCGGCAGCCATCACCTTCAGAATGCAGCAGACCTGCAACCCACCAAGGGGGTCCACTTGGGGGCCAAAACTGTATAAATGCAAACAGCCAGTGGCTGCCTCCAGCTGAAAACAATCTCTAACTGCTTCACCTGTGAGCAAGGTTGCGAGGACAGAAACATGTCAGAACTGCCAAACGCTGCCTACTTATTTCAGGACGGTCAAATGCTGTCAAAAGAAAAAAGTTGATTACTGAAACCTTAGGAGTGAGACTCGCCCTTCTAAAAAGGAGGAGGTTTGGAATATATATATATATATATTCACTGTAAAAACCAAAGGGTACACGGCTATTATAGTTAGGAAATAGGATTAAAAAACCTTAGATATTCACTGGAAAAACCAAAGGTTACAGGAACGTTATAGTTAGGCTGATATTTCACTCGTACAAAACCGTAGAAATTCAGCAGTTATAGCTAGCTGAGTTATAGTTATCGGAGCTAACTACAACTCGCGTGTCCGCAATGCACTGCTTATGACCTCACATATTACATCACTCATGACATGGTCAGTGACATCACTGATGACATCACTGATGACATCTCGAATGACATCACTGATGACATCACTGATGACATCATCTGGTGACTGTGAATGTTTGTAAAAAGTTTATGAGTGTTAAATATATATACACCAAGGTGTATTGATGAATCAGTGGGTGTGTGAGTGCCTGTATGGATGATTTATGGGGTGATTACACATGTCTCAGTGAATGTATGGGTGAGTGACTATTTTGTGTGAATGTCTGTATCAGTCTGTTAGTTGGTGTGTAATTGGCTGCATGGGTTGGTGTGTAGGTACAGGAGTGGCTATATGGGTTATTGATTGGTTTTCTGAGTACCTGTATGGGTGAATGAGTATCTGTGTGGGTGGATGAGCGGGTGTGTGAGTCCCTGCATGGATGAGTGAGGGGCTGAATCGCTGGCTGTATGGGTTCATGAGTGCATCTGAGAGGGGCTGTATGGGTGAGTGAGTGTATGGCTGTGTCGGTGAGTTAATGGATGTGTCAGTGGTATATGGGTGAGTAACTGCATATGTGAAAGGCAGTATAGGTGAGTGTTGGAGTATATAAGTGATTGTATGTGTGACTGGGTGATTGCGAGAGTGGCCATATGGGTGTGTTCTTGTGTCACTGACTGTATAGTACTAAAATAAGTCAATAAATCATGTACTATTAAAAGAAATCACATTCTACCTATGGATTACAGTCCTATATTGACATATCTGAGTACAGGTGACATTTATAAACTGCGAAGTCTTCAGCATAGTGGTTTGTAACTGTCACAAGAACTCCTTGATGACAGTATACATTTATTACAGCTATCCATTATGTGTTCTCTCTCTCTCTCTCTCTCTCTCTCTCATATATATATATATATATATATATATATATATATATATATATATATATATATTCACTGAAAAAACCATAGGTTTTAGGGACAGTTATAGTTAGTTGGACATTGCACTCGTACAAAACCCGTGAAATTCCCCTGTTATAGTTAGTTCAGCTAACTATAACTCGCGCCCCCGCAATGCACTGCTGATGATGACACATATTACATCACTCATGACATGGTCAGTGACATCACTGATGACATCACTGATGACATCTCAAATGACATCACTGATGACATCATCCAGTGACTGTGTGTTTCTGTAAAGTTTAAATATTTTTAATATATATAGGGAAAGGCGTATTGAAGAATGAGTGGGTGTATAAGTGTCTGTATGGATGATTTAGTAGGTGCGTGACTAACTCTATAAGTGAGTGATTAAACGTATCTTACTGAATGCATGGGTTAGTGACTAAACTGGGTGAATGTCTGTATCCGTCTGTCTGTTGCTGTGTAAGTGGCTGCATGGGTTTGTGAATAGCTACATGAGTGTCTATATGAGTTATTGATTGGTTGTCTGAGTATCTCTATGGGTGCCTGAGTGTTTGTGTGGGTGGGGTGTGTGCGACTCTGTGCATAGATGTGTGAGTGGGTGATTCACTGGGTGGATGGTTTCAAGAGTGCATCTGTGATAGACTGTATGGGTGGGTAAGTGTGTGTAAGAGTGTGTTAGTGAGTGAATGTATGTCCCAGTGGTACATGTGTGAGTAACTACATATGTGAAAGGCAGTATATATGTGTGTTGGAGTATATAAATAGCTATAAGCGAGAGTGTGTTATTGTGAGAGTGACTGTATGGATGAGTGTGTGCTTGTATCAGTGATTGTATAAGAGCGTAAGAATGTGCTAGTATTTGTATGAGTAAGTGAGCTGGTGTGTGTATAACTGTATAGGTGAGCAAATGGCAGTGTGTTTAATTATTTGCATGACTGACTAGGTGTGTGAGTACCTCTATGGATGAGTGGCGGTGTTTGAGTGTCTATATAGGAGTATGAGTGCATATGATAGTCCTGTACTGAGTGACCGTAAGTATGAGTGACTGTACGGGTGAGTGAGTGGATGTGTGTGTAGACCTAAGAATCAGTGAGTGGGTGTGTAGTTATTGGTGTTGGAGTGTCTATGGTTTTGCAAATGGCAGTCTGTAATTTAGAGTGGGTGTATCAAAGGTTATATTAGGGTGTGAGGAGGTGCATGAAAATATCACGTGGATGATGTCATCAGTGATGTCATCAGTGATGTCATTTGAGATGTCATCAGTGATGTCATCAGTGATGTCACTGACCATGTCATGAGTGATGTAATATGTGACGTCATCAGCAGTGCATTGCGGGGCGCGAGTTATAGTTAGCTGAACTAACTATAACGGGGAATTTCACGGGTTTTGTATGAGTGCAATGTCCAACTAACTATAACTGTCCCTAAAACCTATGGTTTTTTCAGTGAATTTGTAAGGTTTTTTAAATGCTAATTTCTAACTATAACGTGCCTGAAACCTATGGTTTTTTCAGTGAATTTCAAAGGTTTTTAAATGCTAATTCTTAACTATAACATGTCTGAAACCTATGGTTTTTTTCAGTGAATTTCAAAGGTTTTGTAAATGACAATTTTTAAATGTATTAATTGTTATATTTATTTTTTTGATACTGATTTACTACATTTTTTTAAACTATTTATTTTTACACATTTTATTTTTAAAATTACATTGTAATTACATTATACATTACATTACAAAGTATACTTTCTCAGAATGAATTACTTTAGTTTAAATACTTTGCAAATAGGCAATAGACTTCATACCCCAACCAAGAGCACACGAGGAGGTGTTGCAGAGAGGTGTTCTGAAGCCACGCCCCTTTTTACACCTCTCTGCAACGCAGCTCTGTGGCGCTTTCTGGATGTACCTTGGTGGGCTAGTTGGCCCCCAGGGACCCTCAGGATTGAAGAGAATTTAATTCCCCATCTTAAAACGCGCCACGGGGCCTGTTTGCACACATGTCACCTCAAGCCCCTCCCCCTCCCTTCACCACTGTGCAAACGCGCCCCGTGGCGTGTTTTAAGTCGGGGGATTACCTCCCCTTGAATCCTGAGGGTCCCTGGGGTGCAACTAGCCCACCAGCTACCTCCATTAAGCTCCACAGAGCTGCGTTGCAGAGAGGTGTAAAACGGGGCGTGGCCTCAGAACACCTCTCTGCAACGCAGCCCCCTGGCGCATACTGGAGGTTCCTGGTGGGCTAGTTGGCCCCCAGGGACCCCCTGTATTCAAGGGGAATTCGTTCCCCCTTTGCAAACGTGCCAGGGGGGCGTTTGCAGAGTGCTGCCAAGGAGGGGGCGTGGCCTCCGGCGCGATGGCGGATTTTTTTTTTGTGATTTTTTTTTAAAAGGGGGCTGTGTGGCCCCTCTTCTTTTTAATTATTTTGGGCCCTGGGGACCCCATCCCCCAGGGCCTGACCCCCTTTTATTTTATTTTTTAACAAGTAACGGGAAGGGGACCGCGTGGGCCCCCCTCCTGTGGCCAATTTTGGCCCGGGGACCCCATCCCCCGGGTCATTGCCACCTTTTTTTTTTTTTTTTATTTTCATGGAGGGGGGCTGCGTTGCCCCCCTCCTCAGGCCTCCTTAGGCCCCGGGGGCCTCCTTAGGCCCCGGGGACCGCAAACGTTAATTTGGGGGAGGGGGGTTGCGTGGCCACTACTTGCCCCGGGGACCGCATCCCCCGGGGCTGGCCCTATCCTTTGGGAACCGTGGGGGGACCCCAACTCCCCACGGTCCCGCCGGCTCCCCGCGTCCTGCGGGAGCCGGCATTGCTTTCCACATGGGGAGCTGCTGACATGCAGCTCCCCATATGGAAAAGCAATTTGCTTTGAATTTTGGAAGAGAGAGCAGGTTTCCCTGCTCTCTCTTCCAAAATCCAAAGCAGTTTGCTATGACAGGACGGGAGCCGCGAGGCTCCCGTCCTGTCATAGCAAACTACAGTGTCCCGGGGTAGGCACCCGGGACACTGCAGGAGCTGGCCCTGGGGGTGGCGGTCCCCAGGGCCATCAAGGGCTCCAGGAGGGGGCTGCGCGGCCCCCTCCCAGCATCTACAAAGCCCCGGGGAGGTGGTGGTCCCCGGGGCTTCGAGGTCCGAAACGGACCCCCACATTTCTTTAATTAGTGCCCCGGGAGGTGGCGGTCCACGGGGCGTGTGGGGGGCTCGAGCCCCCACACAGGTTATTAATATTTAAAAAGAAGTCCCGGGGGTGGCGGTCCCCGGGGCTGCGGGAGGGCGGAGAGCCCTCCCGCACCATTTTTCATTTAAAGCCCCGGGGTGGTGGTCCCCGGGGCTTGGGGGGCCTTAGAGACCCCCCACATAAAATATAAATAAACCCCCGCATGCCCCCGGGACTTGGCCCACCCGGGGGCAAAATAGCATTTTTTTTATCGGCGGGATCCGCGCACCCAGGCGCATCCCGCCGATTTGTTTTTAAAAAAATGCTTTTTTCTGCCCAGGGGGTCCTTGTGGGACCCCCTGAACAGATAGGGGGTCAGGGTGTTTCTACCCTGCCCCCTTTGTGCGTTTTGCGCACTTGTTTCTGTGCCTCGGTTCTACCGAGGCATAAAATGGCTGCCAACACTTCCTGATTTGGAGTGTTGACAGCCACTTGACAGCCAATTAGCATGCAGCTCGTGATCGGGAGGGTACGCGGATCCGACGCGGCCATAGATATAAATGTGATTTTACTTGTGATTTTCTCAGGAACTACTGAACGGATTTACACCATTTAAGCAAAAGGCACGAGTCTGAACCAAGGGCTACCTCTTTGCCAAATTTGGTGTAATTCCGTTCAGCAGTTCGGGCTGTAGCCGCGATGAACGATTCCTATGGAAAAATGAATGGGGAAAACACGTTTTGGGACCCCCTTTTTTCTCGGCCCCCGCTTGACGAATCACCCCGAGACTTTCAGGATAGGAGCGGACCGGAGCGCCCCAACAAGTTGGAAAATTTCGTGAAGATTCGTCAACCGGCGCCAACGTTGTTTCAAATAGAATGTTGCGGATTTCCTATGGAAAATAGGTCCTAACTATAACTATCTACTGGCGACCGCCAGTAGATAATATAATGTATTATGTATATATATATATATATATATATATATATATATATATCCAAGAAAAGTGACTCAAACAGATAGATTCACCAAAGAACAAAAATATATTTCAACTACAACGTTTCAGCTTCCGCCTTCCTCAGGTAGTACAAGATGGTTTGCTCAGTGGCTGCACAGATGACACAGCTGAATTTTCAAAAGCATCATGAGTGAAGATTCTATTTGGAATGTGGAATCAATGCAGTCCTGAGAGCTCTTGAGATATGCAGTAATCAGGTTGTATTATCAGTAATGTTCAGTCCATCTGGATGCAGTGATTTTAAACGGTACATCCAGAAGTTTTCTCTGGAGTCCAGTAGTTCTTCCTTTGAGACATGTTCCACGGGGAAAATCTTCAAATCTGATAGTAAATGATCCACAAGGTTAAAATGATTGGCTACAGGCTGGTCAATTTTCTTATTAATTATTGCCGATTTGTGGTTCCTGAATCGTGTACGGAGGTCATTCACTGTTTGGCCTACATATTGTTTTTACAGCTTTGCCGTTGGCACTGAATCACATAAATAATGCATGTTGAGCGACATGTAAGATGCTGTCTTATTCCATAGGTCCTTCTTGTAACAGAACTAGTTACTGATGATGTTTGTAAAGGTATTCACACGTGATGCACCTTTTAGAGTCACAGCAATGAACCCCTGCATTTGTTACAACTTGCTTGAGTTCAGCTCTCACAATAAGAGATCGTAAATTTGGAGCTCTGCGGTAAGCAATGACTGGCGGTTTTGGAAAAACCTTTTGCAATTTTCACAAGTAGACAGTAAGGAAATGTTTTTGCATTATATTTCTGTAGTTGGGAGC
Organism: Calotriton arnoldi; assembly: GCA_963921515.1. Classification (NCBI taxonomy): domain Eukaryota; kingdom Metazoa; phylum Chordata; class Amphibia; order Caudata; family Salamandridae; genus Calotriton; species Calotriton arnoldi. The sequence goes on along the minus strand of CAWUFW010011164.1, from coordinate 602,668 downwards.
TGATGGATGATAGTCAACCACAAATGGAGTTCTGTCACTTTTGTTTCTGCCGTTGGTATTCCAAATAAGTGCTTCTCTGGGTAACTGCAAAGACTTGTCAATTTGTTGCTGTATGATATGCAGAGGATAGCCTCGTCTTTTAAATAATGTAGCAAGCTCCTGTAGATGGTCTTTACAGGTTTCCTCATTGCTGCAGATGCGTCTTATTCTGAGTGCTTGGCTGTAGATGATGCTCAGTTTAGTGTGGTGTGGGTGACATGAAGTCCAGTTTAGATACAAATGAGCATCTGTAGGCTTGTGGTACAGATCAGTTGTAATTTTTGTTCTTGAATGGTGAGTAGCACATCCAGAAAAGGGAGATGATGCTTCTGTTTAGTATTGCTGCTGGTAAGTTTGATGGTAGGATGGATATTGTTGATATAAGCTGTAAATTGTTCCAATGCTCTACTTCCTGCATTCCATATTATAAATATGTCATCAATGTATCTTAGCCATACCAGTGGTTTGATGCTATAAGTAGCAAGTATACAGTTCTCTAGTTTGCCCATGAAGATATCTGCATAGGATGGAGCCATCCGAGTGCCCATGGAAGTCCCTTGTATCTGCAGATAGTGTCATGGGCAAACTAGAGAACTGTATACTTGCTACTTATAGCATCAAACCACTGGTATGGCTAAGATACATTGATGACATATTTATAATATGGAATGCAGGAAGTAGAGCATTGGAACAATTTACAGCTTATATCAACAATATCCATCCTACCATCAATTACCAGCAGCAATACTAAACAGAAGCATCATCTCCTTTCTGGATGTGCTACTCACCATTCAAGAACAAAAATTACAACTGATCTGTACCACAAGCCTACAGATGCTCATTTGTATCTAAACTGGACTTCATGTCACCCACACCACCTAAACTGAGCATCATCTACAGCCAAGCACTCAGAATAAGACGCATCTGCAGCAATGAGGAAACCTGTAAAGACCATCTACAGGAGCTTGCTACATTATTTAAAGACGAGGCTATCCTCTGCATATCATACAGCAACAAATTGACAAGTCTTGCAGTTGCCCAGAGAAGCACTTATTTGGAATACCAACGGCAGAAACAAAAGTGACAGAACTCCATTTGTGGTTGACTATCATCCATCAGCTCCCAACTACAGAAATATAATGCAAAAACATTTCCCTACTGTCTACTTGTGAAAAATTGCAAAAGGTTTTTCCAAAACCGCCAGTCATTGCTACCGCAGAGCTCCAAATTTACGATCTCTTATTGTGAGAGCTGAACTCAAGCAAGTTGTAACAAATGCAGGGTTCATTGCTGTGACTCTAAAAGGTGCATCACGTGTGAATACCTTTACAAACATCATCAGTAACTAGTTCTGTTACAAGAAGGACCTATGGAATAAGACAGCATCTTACATGTCGCTCAACATGCATTATTTATGTGATTCAGTGCCAACGGCAAAGCTGTAAAAACAATATGTAGGCCAAACAGTGAATGACCTCCGTACACGATTCAGGAACCACAAATCAGCAATAATTAATAAGAAAATTGACCAGCCTGTAGCCAATCATTTTAACCTTGTGGATCATTTACTATCAGATTTGAAGATTTTCCCGTGGAACATGTCTCAAAGGAAGAACTACTGGACTCAGAGAAAACTTCTGGATGTACCGTTTAAAATCACTGCATCCAGATGGACTGAACATTACTGATAATACAACCTGATTACTGCATATCTCAAGAGCTCTCAGGACTGCATTGATTCCACATTCCAAATAGAATCTTCACTCATGATGCTTTTGAAAATTCAGCTGTGTCATCTGTGCAGCCACTGAGCAAACCATCTTGTACTACCTGAGGAAGGCGGAAGCTGAAACGTTGTAGTTGAAATATATTTTGTTCTTTGGTGAATCTATCTGTTTGAGTCACTTCTTTCTTGGATATTTTATTTCTTTGTGACTCATTGTATCCTTTGGGATCCAGATTTTGCCCTGGCTGGCTGTTGTTTTCTTGTGATCCTCCATCTTCAAGTATATATATATATATATATATATATATATATATATATATAAAGATAAAGCAGTCCTGGCCCACCTACTGCAACAAGGGGGTTCGATGCAGGTACGGACCACACAAACGCCTCCACACGATCAAGGATGTTTCGCAATTCTTATTTATTTCAAATAACACCTCAGAGTGAAACAGACAAGTGTCCGCCCTGACACCTTTCGATCGCTCCACGGCGATCTTGATCATATATATGTATATATGTACACACACATATTATATATATGTACACACACACACACACACATACACACACACACACACACACACACACTATATATATATATATATATATATATATATATATATATATATATATATATATATATATACACACACTTATATATGTACACACATTACCTAGTTTCCATAGGAAAAGTGTCTTTGTTTTGCTAATAACTTTGCAGCTGTTTGACCAATCTTCACAACATTTTCAAAACTACTGTGCCAGTAAATGCAGCTGCTGTCTGGAAAGTTTTGCGTTGATTCGTCTAGGGGAGTGGGTCCAAAAGCTCATCTTCCCCATGCTATTTCCAATAGGGATTTTAGACACAACTACAGCCCAAACCACTTAACGGAATTTCATCAAATTTGGCAGAAAGCTAGATCTTGGTCCAGAAAAAGTGACTTCTGCAATTTGGTGTAAATCTGTTCAGTAGTTTTGGAGTTATTAAAGAAAAAAAGTTATGTATATCTAGAGAAGCTGATCCACTGCAGATCCACCATAGTGGAAGCGCGGATCCACGCACCAAAAGCAATGCCATGATTGGCTTGCCGAAACCTGAGAGAAAAGTTGTGGCTGCCATTTGTGAATCAGGACATGGTTCTCGGAGATGAGTAAAGTAAAAATAGGATATAAGGGGTCAGTATAGAGGTATCCTGAACCCATAGGACTTATGAAGGGGTCTGTGAGGGTCCCCTCACGAGGAAGAAATAGTGGAATTTTTTTTGCACCAATGAGGAATCGCGGATCCATTACAGTGCTCAGCGGGCCACCCCCGTGTGAATCTACAGTGGATCCAAGGATCCAGATTCCAATAAAGAAATATACACACACTCACAGACCCACCCACGCACTCAACACTCACACACCCACACAACCACTCCTACATCTATACAGCCACTCACACACCCACTTAGAGATCCAGAGAACCACTCACACACCCACTCACAGACCCACACAGACATTCACACACCCACTCACACACCCACATATACACTCATGCAACCACTTACACACCCACTCACACACCTGTATAGCCACTCACACACTTACTCAGAGACCCACAAAACCACTCACGCACGCACTCAGAGAACCACACAGCCAGTCATACACTCACTCACACACCCACACAACCCCTCACACCAACTAACTCACCCATATAGCCACTCACACACCCACCAGAGACCCTTGCACACCCACACAGCCACTCACACACCTACTTGCACTCTTATACAGCCACTCACACACCCACCCAGAGAACCACTCACACATCCACTCACAGGCCCACAGAGGCACTCACACACCCATACAATCACTCACACACCCTCTCACAGACTGGCTTCTTGTCTTTGCTCCGGTCCAAAGTTGTGTTTCCTGTTCAGGAGAGTGTGTGCAGGGAGCACCTGCACTCTCCCAGGTAGGACACAGTAATGCCCCAGAGGATGGGGTCCCTAGGATACTGTTTGGATCAGGCTCCCAAGGATGGACTCCTGGGGGCCTATCTAAGGGTCGGGGAAAAGGGTTTCAGGCCCCTCCACTAAACTTCAAATCAGCTCCGGGGAAGGGTTCCCTGGGGCCTCATGAAGGCTCAGGTAGGGGTGTGTGCAGTGGGGGAGTTTGCCACAGGACCCCAATGGCTCCCCTCCCTGAGCCTCATTAGGCCAGAGGGACCCCATCAACCGAGGCCAAATTCAATTAAAAAAGGGGAGGGGGTCCCCAGGGCCTAATTAGCCTCAGGGAGGGGGGTGCACACCCCCTTCCTTTATTAATTACTCAGCCCCGGTGGATGGGCCCCCAGGAGCTTTTTAGGGTCAGGGAGGGGGGGCAAGAGCCTGCTCCCCTTTATTAAAATTGCAGCCCCAGGGGATGGGGTCCCTGGGGCTGTATTAGGTTTGAGGAGGTGTGCCATGTTGGGTATTTCTTTAAAAGGTGCTGCAAAACATTTTTAAAAATTGTTTTTGGCACCAGGCAGGGTCCCTCAGGGACACCACCACCAGGCCGAGGGTCTCAGGGTATCCCTACTCTGCCCCTTATGTCTTTTTTTGTGTTTTTTTAGGACTCGGGACTGAGTCCCAAGTCCGAAGATGGCTGCAACCATGTCATGGTTGATGTGGTGGCAGGCAATCAGGTCATAGCAGGAGATCTGTTGGATCCGCTGAGGCTCCGTGTCCCTAGATATACATTTATTTTTGAATTAATTGCTCAAAAACTACTGAACGGATTACATCAAATCACAAAAAGCACTGTGTCTAAATTTCATATGGAAAAATTAATGGGGAAAACGTGTATTGGGACCCCCTTTTAAAGTAACACTTTTTGGGAAAGTTTTGTGGAGATTCATCAAATGGTGCAACACAGTTATTAGCAATGCATAGGTACCAGTTATTTATTTATTTTATAATTTCCTTTCATTGAAAATGTTAGTAGTGCAGCAGGTATACATATACATTCATTGTACACATCGTACATCAGTATAGTAGGGTTTGCAGAGACGTTACAATTGTCATTGATAGTATGCATGAGACATACTGTATCCAGCCACTCTGCCCTCCCTCTGTTTCTTCACAGGCTGTGCCGCCAGGAATTGTTCCAAAGGGAGCTCATATGTCTCTCCGCCTGCTGGTGGCTGGCATCAGCTGCCAGTACTCAGTCAATTGCTCCTGGTAGTATGCTGCATCCCAAATCACTAACATATCGTAGAATGCACTCCAGACTTCATATTTCTTTGGCTGCTCCATTGCTGAAATGTAGGGCGTGCAACCCTAGAATGCGCTCCTTCTCTGCGCATAAATATCTGGAAACACGTTATAGCCTCGTCAGGCAGCAAGCACCAGGATGCACAGTCGAAAAGATTGACTTTCAATCATAATCAGACACTTTCTTCCTTTGATAATCTCATTTATTCCAAATATAATCCAGTCTTGAACCAAAGTTATTTTATTCACAAAGTTCATCATCAGTTTCTACCTGACAAGGCTATAGCGTGTTTCCACTATGCTGCATCCACCACCCAGTCATCAAACTTAGGCGCAGTCCCTCTCCAGTGCCAAGCAACTCAGGGGCATATTCTCAAGGACTCATCACCTAGTTAGCGGCACTTTATCTCAGCCAAAGTGGCGAAAAATTTATCGCACCATTCACAAGCTGGTGTTAACAGCCCATAACACCATATTACCCGCGAAAGCAGCCGCAAAAAACATCACTACAGATGACCCCCGCAACTATCGCTAATGAGATGCAGAGTAGGCGTACTCGTGCAAAAAGCCTCGAAAATACCACTCCGCAACATTCTCAACGACCAGCCAGATCGGCGATAAGTCCACAAAACATGCGATATGGCGCGTTAGCAGCAGGAAACTAACACCTGCTCTGACCTGGTGTAAAGTCGGACGGCAGCCGGCACCAGAAAAGGGAGCCCAGCCCACAGCCACACCTGAAGGACAACAGATGCCATGGAGCTACTCATCATGCAGCTTGGAGCCCCAACAGGGCCACAACACCTACCGCCACCACCCCCCGGCCCGCCACCACCCCCTGGACCGCCACCACTGCCCGGACCCCCCCCGCACCACCCCCCGGACCACCACAGAGGCAGCGCAGACACAGACCGTGGACCTTCAGAAAACGCACCAGCCTCACAGACATGACACCAGAGTATGTCATTGCCCACTATAGGCTCAAAAGGACAACCATCCTCCGCATCCTGAACATCATTGCCCACAGGCTGACTGTACCAACACCGCGGACAGCCAACATCCCTCCGCAGACAAAGCTGCTGGCTGTGCTGCACCTGTTGGCCTCTGGGACATTCCAACTAACAACCGCCAGAGTCGGAGAAGTCTCACAGCCAGCCCTATCAAAGTTCCTCACACCTGTCTTGGATGCCATCATCAGCTTGGTACCCCAGTACCTATACTTCCCCCACACTGCGCAGGAACAGCTGGAGACCAAGCAAGGATTCTACGCCATAGCTGGATTCCCACACGTGTTGGGGGCAATAGACTGCACACATGTCCTACTTGTGCCCCCTTCCGACACTGCCCACAATTACCGCAACAGAAAGTACACGCATTCCATCAATGTGCAGGCAATAGTGGACCACCGGGGACTCTTCACCAATGTCGTCGCCAACTACCCAGGCAGTGTGCATGATTAATACATCTTCCGACAGTCCATCATCAACCGGCGCTTCCAGGATGGCACCTCCGGAAATGCAGTGCTCGTTGGTAAGTACCAAATGAACACACCACACACCTCAACTCCACAATCATACAACTCACAACTCTGGGAATGCACATGTCACAACCCACATACAACATGCCCACCCACCAGACACGACAGCACAACTCACCGTGGGAACCTGGCCTAGCCATGTACATGAGCCATCAACGGCATGGCACCTCAGCCACACATCAGCAGAATGTGGGAAGAGGAGGAAACCAGGCATGTGCGAAGGAGCGATGTGACTGATGAATGGGACTGCACACAATGCCAAGTGTGGCGAGGATGTGTCGGACAGACTGCAGTATGCAGACCACACACATATCCATGTCCACATACACCGCTGGTGTGTGGTGTAGTGGACAGTGGACGCAACCATGTCACCCCAGCCAGTGGGGGAGATCAAGGAAACGTAGCTTGTCACGTCCCCCCCTGTAAGCGTGAGAGGAGTGGGCTGGCCCGGCGTACGCCAGGTCAGCGTATGGGTGTGAATAAAAAGCACGTAACCCTGGGCGTGGTCCTCTTCCGGAATGCCCAACGTCCCTGCCATGGTGGCGCCTCTCACACCGCCACGAGGCCTACGCCGTGAGCGGTGTTGCCTGGGATCCTGTGTGCCTGCTGCACCACGGACCGCTGGTCCCCGAAGCCGTCATGGCCGCCCCTGCGCATCCAGGCATCACTGCTCACCTGCCGACACCAGCGTGTGTCAAAGTGGGCCCACCACATGCCGGTGCAAGCTCCAAGCCCGAGGACCCCGATCTTGGCAGACTCCTCGGAACATCACGGCCACCGCGTCACAGGCCTGCGGACCTCCTTTCTCGTTGACGTACTCCACCAGCATGCACAGCGGACAAGTAGGTCACACATTTGGAACCGAGTCTTGATTACACCATGGCAGAGTACATGATTGAAGGCTGAGTTCATGTCACTATACTCCCTCCGATGTGGTGCCACCAAGTCTGTGCCTAGGACTCCCAGCAAACGTGTCTGTGGGCCCTTGCTGACTCCGAGCTTGGGCCTGCACTGTGGTCCTGCAGGCCTCACACCAATCCAATGCAGTCCGTCACAGGCAGGATACGGCCTCCTCTCCGGCTGCACACCCGCTCAGCTCTGGTGCCACTACCTATGTCAGCCACAAAAGTAATACAAATGCCATTCCAGAGTCGTGTGTGAGAGATCCAGGAGGAGATGGCTGGACAGCGGTTGGCCCCCGCTGACCGCTGCCTCCGGCCGACACGGCGCCCAACTAGGTCACACTTTTGGAACTGAGTCTTGATTTCTTCATGGCAGTGTTCATGTCACAGTATGCAAGGAGAGGAGTAAGAGGAAGACGCGCTTCAGTCTGGAGGAGAAAAGGCTCACCTTTACGGAGGTGATGGGACACTACCAACGACTGCACTGGTGCCACTGACTCTGTGCAGCGCTTGCCTACCACACATGGCTGTGGGTCCCTGCTGACCGCTGCCTCCGGCACACACTGCGGTGGAGTAGGTCACACGATTAGAACTGAGTCTTGCTCTGTACATAGCAGAGTCCATGTCATTGTACAGGCCTCATCGCAGACTGCATCCCCTTCCAGCTCTGGCGCCACTGAGTGTGTACCCTGAAATCCATGGGCAATCTCTGTTTGGACGTCGATGACGTCTGAGCCCATGGGCTGGAGGCTGTCTTCATCTACATGTAGCTGATACTGACAAGCTGCAAAAGTGGGGTCTGTAGCATTCAACTCCGCCATCTGCCTGTTCCTGCTTGCTTCTGCCCTCTGCATCATGCCCTGGAAGGACACCTGCCACTGTCCTCCGCAACCCTCTGCGAAAGTCCCCTTGGACATCTATGAGTACACGCTCAGCTCGCGTGGCACTACCTCAGTGCACCGCAAGTCACCGTCCCGTGGCGGTGTGCCTGTGCCGGCCGCTGTGCATCCGGGGACACAAACTCTGTGCTGCTCAAGTCAGGGACCCATGATGTACATACCTTGTACTGCTGATTGCCTGCTCACTGTTGTTGTCTTTGCCAGCACCAACCAACCCCTGAGTGGTGGCTTACACTACCCAACACCCATCCAGCACAGTCGTCACTGGAGATGTGAGCCTGGCAATAAAAGGGGCCGGGCCGCACGTGCCCGTGGCCAGTCCCAGGAACTCACTCAGTGTGTCCGTGTGGTTGTTATGTATGCATGGGGGACCGGGGTCATTCCACATAACATTGTGCTGTGTACAGCGTGCGCATCCATGTCACCGCAGGCAGTGGTGTAGACCTGGGACATGAAACCGTGTCGTACCTCCCTGTGAGCGTAAGCGGGGTGGACTGGCGTACGTCGGTACTGCGTAGAGGTGTGGCTACTCCACACGTGGATCTGGGTGTGGTGCAGTGTAGGCCTTGCCAAGGATGTGGCTGATGTGTGTGTCCCTGTTGTAGTGTCTGCGCTACCCGTCCCGCAATCGGCAATGTTGCCATGTGGCATGCCCCCGGTGTGCGTGCTCGGCCGCAGGGGTACATGGGGGAGGGCATGCCCGCTCGGGGTCAGGGATCACACATGCCAACTGTTGTGTGTGTCGCTATTATCTCTGCATGAGCCAAAGATGTACCCTCAACTGCATGTCGGGTTCAGCCAGGCAGGTGCTCTACATCTGTGTCAGCCCTGTCCTTGCAATGGGCCGACACACACGTGGCCGGCCACATTCTGCGCAGCATCATCACTGTGTCGTAGTCAGGCTTGTTGACATGCGCAGACAGGCATGACAATGGTGTGCCATAGGGGTGCATGTCACGCAATCGCCCTGCGCACAATAGTGAATGTGCTCGGGGGGGTGAGGTGCAGCAGTGAGGCTACGTACTACACAGTGATGCCGCTCATTAGCAACACGCAGTACATGTCATACGGGTATCACTAACTCACACATATCACACACCAATGAACCAGTGGGCCTGCCAACACATCATGCAGTACTTAGTCTTGACTCATGTCTCTCTGCACTGTCACAGGTGACCAAGGATATGCACTCTGCGCTTGGATGATGACACCCCTCCGAGCCCCGAACACACAGCCCCAGAGGCAGTACAATTTGGCCCACAGACGCACCAGGGGCATCGTGGAGCGCACATTTGGCGTGTTGAAGTCACGTTTCAGGTGCCTGGACCTCACATGTGGAAGGCTCCTGTACAGCCCAGGCCTCATGTGCAAGATGATCGTTGCATGTTGTGTGTTGCACAACATATGTGTACGCAGCAGAGCCCCATGGATACGTGTGCCAGATGCACCGGACAATGATGATGGAGATGAGGCAGGTGGACCACACCCCACTGCAGCAGCAGCAGGAAGTGCCAGTAGGGACTACATGATTGGCAATTTCTTCTCTGGTTGACGTCACATTGTGAGGGTCCTTAGCAGTAATGGCACAGTACGTTGACTGACCACAGGCACAGCATGTGCTAATAAATGCATTCCGAGACACATTCCCTGCGTGCTTGTCACTCATCTGTACAGGCACTTCACTCAGACACGTGTGGGTGCGACATGTTGTGCTGACAACTTAGGAATTTGTTAATGGATGGTGAGTGTGTCACCTCTGTGCAGTGAGGCTGTTTAGGGTGTCACGTATTTGAAATGCCAGTTCTGTGTGTCACAGTTGTTACGGTATCCCACTCTTCGGCGTTTCACATGTGTCCCAGTTCATTCCATTTTGGCTGTCATTTGAGGCCTTCAAGTGACAAGAGGGCATCTTTTGGGCTCTGATATGTGCCGCCGTGATGCATTGATGCACCCTGGGACTCAAGACCCGTGACATGGGCGACATGTACGTGGTGGGAGTCACTGCCCCTACATTGGTCCGTGCTTCCATTATTGTTTGGTCATGGACATGGCACGTCGGTGTGCAGGGGTGTTGTTTGTCCCTCTGCAATGTGAAGGGGAGATGCGGTTTCACAGTGTGTTCCATGTTTGTTTCCCGCATTGGAGCAGGTTACCTACTGAATGCATGTCAATGTACATTGTGGATGTTTGTGGGGAACTGCCTGTCGGTTTTGGACAATGGTCATTTGTTCTGCATCACAGCTGTGGGGTTGTGCTCGGACGTTGTCATCTCACCGTTTGTTTGGTCTGCTTTTATGGTGATTGTTCCCGCCTGATGCGTGTGACTTGCAGGCCTGTGACTGGTTTTCACTGCTTTTTGTATCGCACTTGGCCTCATCACAGCTTTTTTTGCGTCCGTGTTTCGCATTTTTAGGCGTGGCGTAGATTTTAACATGGACAGTTGTCGGGTTATCTGGGGACTATCGCATGATACCACCGTGTTGTGAATACTTGGTTAACACGGCGTAAATTTCCCGAGATGGACTGCGATGTTGAAGCTTGCGTTAAGTAACTTTTGCGATGGTTATCACACGTTCTTGTGAATATGCCCCTCAGAGTTTCACCAACAAAAGCAGCATTGCCGTTAACTTTTTCACTACCCATGGCATGTCAGCCATATAGCCCCACAGGGCCACAGGGGAGCCCTCAGCACTGTAGCACAGGTTATGTCTTCTATTGCCAGGTAAATCGCAATCCAGTATGCCACAATGTGTGGGCATCTCCATGCTACGTGGAGGACATCAGTGTCAGCTTCTTCGCATCTGCCATTTTGAATTGCTTTGCAATTCCATCTTGGACAATTGGAGGGGTGTTCGGTATAGTCTGTGCAGGTATTTGACATGGATAAGGCAGATTCTATAGTTTGTGGACAGCGCACATGTTTGGGAGCAGCAGTATAACCATTGTTTATCATTAATGTCCGTTCCCAGGTCACGCTGCCAGTCTTCTCGCGCCCTTGGCATGGCAGCAGGAGCTGTCGCCTGCCTAGTGCGGTAAAGTTGTGTGATAAGTTTCTTTTGGGGTGAGTGTAGGCCAAAGGATTTCTAGCCCAGGGAGCCTAGTCGGCTCCTGGAGGAAAGTCGGGTGCACAGCTCTACATGCACCTCGCAGTCGGTGATATAGAAATTTATCCAGGGGTGTGCACATAGCAGTCGCCCTCAAGGCATCCAGACCGAGGAAGCTTTCATTTGGGTATAGGTCACCCATTGTCACCAACCCCAGGTGGCGCAGCTGTTGGCACACTTTGTCTTCTAATGTGCATGGCACCGCAGGGTTCTGCACTAGTGGCAGTGCAGGAGAGTAGAGTACCAGCAGAAGCACCCTCCTCTGAAGGCCTGCCAGGCCCGAATCGCAGAGCCTACCGTATCGGCATTGCCCCTCAGATGCGTCAGTGTCCTACAGATAACCGTGTTCAGTGGGTGGGGGGCAACGCTATCCTTCTTGATGGCCAAATGCGAGACAAAGGGGACAAATTGTACAAAGTGCGCTTGTGCACAGTTATAAAAAAGTTCCATGTCCGGGTGCCCATATCCCCCTGCTTAAATGGAAGGATCAATATTTCCCATGCCAGCCGCAGCTGTCTGCCGCCCCAGGTGAAGGTGATTGATAAAGAGTGCAGCTGACTTAGGAAGGCCTGCATTAGTAGCAGTGGAAGGTTAACAAAGAGGTAGAGGAGTTTCTGTAGTATCAGCATTTTTGCAGTTGCCATACTCCCAGCCATGGAGAGCGGCAAGGCAGACCACCCCGGGATCCGATCCTCCAGCCAAGCAATGGTCCAGCCGTAATTGTCTCACCCAGACCCACAGGTATCTAACCGTCGAGAAGACCCACTTCAGGGGAAAGCCAATGTCACATTGTGGAGTAACGGTCGTTAGGGGAAGATGACAGATTTAGACCAGTTGATGGTGACCTCAGACAGCCCTCCAAATCGGGTAAATTCATGCAAGATGGGCGGTAAATTAGTATCTGAGCTTCGCACGTACACAGTGACATCATCTGCATACATCGACACAATTAGGCCATGGGACGAGAAATAAAGCCCACATGCAGCATGCCAGTGGTGCCATTGCAATTGCAAATAATATTGTGGCTAGTAGCCAGCCCTGCCGCAACCCTACTTCCAATTGGGAAGGCAGGCAAAACCAAGCCATTGACCCCGAGTTGTGCGGTTGGTTTAGCATGAAATAATTGTATCCACTGGAAGAAGTCACGGCAGAGGCCCAGCGGCTCCGACTGTGTGAAGAGATAGGCCTAATACAATGAATCAAAGGCCTTAGTCGCGTCCAAGAAGCCGGTGACTGCCAGAAGCTCGGGTGACAGTGAGTGCATCACAGCAAACAGGGCGTGCAGATTATGTGCAGTAGATCTGCCTGGGACATGACCAGGAGGAGGGGGAGCATTCTGTCCATGATGAGGCATGCCAGGATTTTATTATCAACATTAATCATTGAGAGTGGGCGATAGTGAGTTAAAGGAGGTGGCAGGTTTGTTGGGTTTCAGTATTGCCACTATAAGCGCCTCTCGTAGCGATGGAGGAAATTCCTCCCTACTCTGGGCTTCCTCATACATGGATGTGAGGTGGGGGGCTAGAATGTCAGCATATTCTTTATAAAACTGGTCCATCAAGCCATCCAGGCCAGGGGCCTTACCGCTGGGCATGCCACTGATCACCCGGACAATGCCTTCTTCTTCAAAAGGCACATCTAGATATTGTCTATGGGCATCCTCTAGCCATAACAGTTGGATGGAGTCCTTTTTCAGGTTGTCAATAATGTGTGCAAGGTCGAAGCTGTATTGTTGGGAAAAGTAGCGCACCATGATGTTTATAATAGCGCTGGTGGTGTAGTGGCTCTGTCTTTTGTTGTCTAAGACCTCAGTGAGGTACGGGCTGCCATGTGCAAAACAAAGAATTGAGGCTAAGATTTTACCTGCTCTATATCCCTCATCAAATCATCTGGCAGTGGCTTTCCTGTGCAAGTAGTGCACCTTCCTGTCAGCTTCATCGTGGGTACTTGGTGAGCTTACTATGGTATTGTGCAAGGATTTGTGTATCTCTGGTGGCTGTGTATTGGGTATCCAGCTCTCCCAGTTCTCTGTCCAGGTGGGCCAGTCTCACCTTCAAATCTCTGAGGACTCCTAGTTGGTTCGCCATTAACACACCACAGATGTACGCCTTAACGGCCTCCCATAGCAGACCTGGGGACTTCACTGATTTTGCGTCAGTGGTGAAGTACTCAAGTATGGCAGTTCTGACGGCCTTCAGAAACACAGGGTCCCCCCGTGCATTTGGCGGGAGCCACCAGCTAAAGGTTTTGCCCCTGTTTCCATTATGTCGAGGGTAGCCGCACTGGAGCATGATCAGACAGCGTGCAGGGCATGTGTTCTATCATTCTGGCCCAGGCAGCTGCATCTCCAGATATCAGCCAGTAATCTATACGCGACCAGGTCCCCCTTGAGGTCGTGATATAGGTGCTGGCACTCTCCTCACCATGCTGCTCGCGCCAAATATCATGCCTGGTCCTCCATAATAGCCTGCAGCTGTGCAGCAACAAAAGGGTATGGTCTGTGCCCCGTCTGTGATTTGTTTAGGGTGGGATTCAGCACAACATTAACAGTACCATCCTAGATGACGGTTGGACATCCCAGACCCAGCACCGTGCTCCAGACAAGGTGTAAAAGTTGAGGCTGTCAGTGTATATGCAAACAAGAGTCCTTTCCTTTCCCTCGAGTTTCCCGTGTAGGATAGTGTACTGCCTCTCTCTGTCAACTAGTTCATGGAGTGTGCGCTACATCAACTCCTTCTGTAGGACAATCGCCACCCCACTAGCATATGCAGAATATGTCGTAATATGGGCTTCACCAATCCAGCCAGACCAGAGTCTAGTTGAGAGTGTTCTGTGAGATATACTTCCTCAAGGAAGCTTATATCTACTCCATGCTGCCAGAAGTAGGAAACGATCTTCCTGACTTTCCGTGGTTCCTCTACACCCCGGACATTCCATGTCATAAGTGTGATTCCAGATCATTGTTAGCCACCAGATTCAGAGCACATCCCAGGGGGCCTCTCCGCTCCAGTCAACGACTTCCTCCCATAATCGGGGTGCCTCAGCAACTTGTGAGATAGCAAGGAGATCTCCCAGTCATGTGGCAGTGCGCAGTAGCATAACATTAATAAAGATAGCCCCAACCCGCCCCACTTCAACAACCCCAACTCATTGAAGAATCTGTTCCCCCTCCAGAACCTCAGAACCGGTTACATTAAACAAGGCCCATCTGGACATTGTTAGATCCAAAGTTGGAATTATCCGGGAGGTATACAGAGAGCTAGGCGAACCCCATTGCAGAGGGCCAACGGGTGCTGGGATGGTCAAGAACCAATACAGTGCATAGCATGGCTCTTACGCAAAAGTCAGTTTAAATTCACAGCCATTGTCCTTCCATTGGAATGGCCACCATCCATCCCCCATGGCGCAGAGCAAGGAACATCCCAGCTGAGGGTACAGGGACCAGCTGCTCAAGCATCCCAAGGAAGGCTGTAGCATAGAGACGGTGGCGCCATGCAGGACAGCCCGCCTTCAACGGAGGCCCAGTCGCAGCCCCCCCCCCAATGAGCACTAGTCATTGTCCTCAAGGTGGTTGCCACTAGCACCCACTACAGGGTCCCCCTTTGATAAAGGTCATGGAGAATGCTTGTGCCCAAATTTAAGTGCAAGCTTAGAATCCATAAAGAAATGGTTGTTAGTTCAGCTAACTATAACTGCAGAATTTCACTGGTTTTGTACGAGTGAACCTAACTATAAAGGTCCTGTAACCTTTGTTTTTTTCAGTGAAAAAAAAGATATATATAGATATATATAGATATAATGTTTTAATGACATATATATATATATATATATATATATATATATACATATATATATATATATATATATATATTACCTACTGGCGGTCGCCAGTAGGTAGTTATAGTTAGGACCTAGTTTCCATAGGAAAAGCGTTTTTTTGATTTGCCAATATCTTTGTCGCTGTAGGAGAGTAGGATCTGCTTCACAGGGGTACCCCCACTTTTTGCTGATGCTTCACTGTTTTTCGACATTAGTCTGGCTGGGGCCCTGCTAATCAGAACCCCAGCCTAGCTGCTTCCTCTCTAAAATGGTTTCCATGTGCCTTAGGCACATCTCTGATTGGGATCTGGAGTGCCCTTATAAGTCCCTAGTATATGGTATACTATGTACCAAGGGCATAGGTACCTCAGAGGCCTGCCAGGGGCTGCAGCATGTATTATGCCACCCCTGGAAGGCCATCCAAACTGACACCACAGGTCTGCTACTGCAGCCTGGGTAAGGTGGTGCATGCACCCCTTACTGTGATATAGGTTACCGATATCACTAAATACCTACACACATATAAACCTATAAGTCACTCCTAAGGCAGGCCTTATCAATCCTAAAGGCAGAGTGCATGGTTCCTATGTGAGAGGGTGCCCCTGCATGAGCAGGGCCCCTCTGCAGCGTTCGGAGACCATCTCTGATGCTGTTTGTAGTGCAGCCTGACCATATACTCTTAAGCGCATTATATCCTCGCGGTAAAATGCTAACTTTGGAATGGCTGCACCTAAACATGTCGTGTTTGGTGTCAAACATCTTGGAATACTACCCCCCGCCAATCCTGGCGGCGGGGGTAGCATTCCACCCTTCTAGAGGGAAAGACATGTTAACCCTGACTAACCCGGTAACTTCTCTCCAGAGCCCTGGCATCACAAAATGGATGCCGCTGCCACAGACACGAGTCTGGCCTCCTGCTGCTGGACGAAACTCCGGCAGGGGAGGCCTGGACAATAGGTTTTTTGTCCCAGGGAGGTGTGACCACCTCCCCAGACAGGATAATGTGTATTGGGGCTGGGCGGGAGCACCATCTGTGTGCTTTGAAGTCCTGCACTGGGGGCACATTTGGTGTCCCTGTGCATACCCCAGTTCAAACCGGATCAGGGCTTGCAGCCCCTGCTTTGGCGCGAACTGGACAAAGGGAAAGGGGTGTAGCCACCCCTCTGCCCTGACCCACCCATAGGTGGGGCCACAGAGTAGTCCAACCCCTATTTTTAGAATAAAGGTAGGAACCCAGTCCTTAGGACTTTAGATTATACCTGGACGAAACTCTGACACTGAATCCTGGACCTTCGACGCTCTACGACAAGATTAGAGGACTGAAGAATCTCCCTTGGGGTCAAGGAGTGACTCCCCTGCTTGGCAGGCATCAAAGAAGCATCTGTCCGGTTCGCATTACTGAAGCTCCCGTCGGACGCCAAAGTCATCGCATCACCAGAGGTGGATTCTCAGACTTTCCCGAGGCTACCCTGAGTCCCCAGCAAAGCGGAGGCCCGTGGCTATCGTGGGTGACTTGAGACCGTGACCCCTGGACACCGAGCACATTTGCAAGTGCACCATCTTCTGGGTCTCCCAAGAAGTCGTGCTTTGGGCTCCGAGTAGCCCTAGCCTCCAGCACCACCTGCACCGAAGATCACTGGCCCCCACTCCACGAGTGTCCTGCAAGCCAGCTCCACGTGCGGCGTCACGAGGCTCCTTCGCGGTCGCTAGCCCGTTGGCTAGTAGCCCTTAACGAAGGCCAATCTTTTCCTTACTTGGCATCCTGGTTGCTCCAGGCCTGCCCTCACTTACCCTCGCTGGGTGAGTTCCACAGACCTTGCTGGTCTGCACCATCGACGATCTACATCTTCCTCAAGACTTGCCGTTGCCAAGGCTTGTTGGGTCCAATCCGGTCGCCGACACCTCAGCCCTCGACAGACATCGTGTGCCAGACCGAATCCTGCTCCTGGTTGCCGACAACGCCTCCTGGACCTCGTGGCTGAAGAGTCAAGACGACCGTCAACGCACCTGAAGCACTCGACATCGGTGGGCATCTGTCCATCGCCTTCCTGGTCACTGGCTAGTGACCCAGACTCTGTCCCCTCTGCTTTCAGGTTCACCAGAACTCCGATCCACTCTTGGATCCACCCGGACACTTTTCTCTTGGCTGCCAGCAGCACTTTGCAGCAGATCGCCATTCGAATCGACGACGAAACCCGACCCCGAAAGGCACCTATGCACCCGGCTTCCCTGGGTGAGGTAACACGAGTACTCCGGTGCTCCCGTGGGTAGAGACTCTTCAAAGTCCTAGATCTCAAAGGTTTTGTCCTAGTCCTCTTCTAAGTGTCCCTTTCCTCTATTTTCCCGATCCCGACTTTCTCCATAGAAGTTAACGGCGTATCGCGGTTGTGTATTTACACTGCACGCGTCTCCCGTGGGTCCCCTGTGTCACTACCTTGGGTGGTTCCTTGTGGTCCAAGCACTTCTAGAGGCTCTAGGCCTAGTGTCTAGTTCAGTCGTGGTTCGCATACCACTTTATTGGTATATGGTTTGGTACGCCCCTAGGGCCCAAACGTGTATTTGTGCTATTACTGTGATTTAATATCTTATAACTTATGTACTTCGAACTCTAGCCTCATAAAGAGACTAGAGGGGTGTGTTTAGTAATAAATACATATATTTTGAATATATACCTGGTGTGGTGCTCTTTCATTTGGTCACTCAAGAGATTATAGACTGGTAAAACAAGCTGCTTTACATTCCTTCAAGACTTAGCCTGAAGGCTGCTCTCCATAGCTACCACTAGGATAGCTTTCAATAAGGTTGTCTTTAACCTACCTACCATAAGAGTCGATTTGGACTGGTGCAAGGTGCCCACTATAATTAGTGGACAGCATATGCCAGGCCAACTTCTCACATTGGTGGCAGCGTATGGGATTCCAGCTTGCTATTGTTTTACCAGATAATCTCAATTGAATTGATCAACTGAAAACCACTAAAGGTACCTAAGGTACATATAATTTAAGCTTAGAATAACAGTAAGTTCTACTGAACTTAGAGTTGTGTGTGAAGGGATAGCACAACCCTTTCTACAACTCAAGAGAGTTTAGTAGGCCACACTAGAGTAGGTAGTGCATACACCACACCACACTAGTAATGTCTTTAAGGGCAGGATCCAAAGAATCCTTGCAGGAAGCCATTGAGCTTCCACCCTCCAAGTATGATACACTCCCATTCTTGGAATTGAGAGCTTTATGTAACTTGAGAAAAATAAGGACAGGCCAAAGCCCCACCACCCAACACCTCAAGGAGTTGTTGGTGGCTTATGACCTTAGTAAGCCTGTAGGGACTGAAGGGGTAGGAGCTGAGGGTGGGGCAGAAGAAGAGGAGGAGGCCAGGGGTACCAATACCCCCAGCCCCCCTCTGAAACTGGCCAGGAGGGTGACAATGACCCTGACCTGGATAACCCAATCCCTCCTGTGGAAGATGATGAGGATGATCAGAATGATGCCCTCTTTGTCCCCCCAGGAAGGATTAAGAGTGTGCCCAGAAGGTCTAGGTCTCCTTCTCAGGAGTCTAACCACTCTGGCACCTCTATAGGGAGCTCTGTCTCATCTCATAGGAGAGAATCCTCTCATGAGAGAAGAACAGGCTAGTCCAGTATGAGGAAACTCAGCTGGAACTCAGAAAAAAGCAATTAGCTTTAGATAGAGAATCCCTAGATCTCCTTAGAGAGAGAAGAAAGTTGGGACTAGAGTCCCATGGTGGCAGCCATGTCCCTAGAGATAGGGAAAGGTCCTATGACCATAGGAACCTGAGCAAGATTGTCCCTCCCTACCAGAGTGGGGATGATATCCACAAATGGATAACTGCTTTAGAAAGGGCCTGTAAAGTACAGAAGGTCCCTCAGGAGCAGTGGGCAGCAATCTTGTGGCTCTCCTTTGCTGACAAAGGTAGAGATAAGCTCCTCACTGTTAGAGAGGACGATGCTGATAATTACAAGGTCTTGAAGAGTGCTCTTATTGATGGGTTTGGCCTAACCACTGAACAGTACAGGTTGAAGTTCAGAAACACCCAAAAAGCACAGACTCAAGACTGGGTAGACTATGTGGATTGTTCTGCCAAGGCTCTGGAAGGCTGGTTGATGGGCAGTAAGGTGTGTGACTTCTCAGGATTGTATAATCTGATAATGAGGGAGCAGATTCTTAATAACTGTCAAAATCAGCTGTTGCATCAATACCTGGTAGACTCTGATCTGACCGCTCCCCAAGAATTGGAAAGAAGGCAGACAAATGGGTCAGGACCAGGGTGAAGCAGAAGGTACAGAACCAAGGTGGGGAAACCAAGAAGCAAGATGCTAAGAACTCTGACAAGGGTGGGGAGAAGGGTAAAGATCAAAAGTCTTCATCAGGCCCCCAAAAATCTTCTTCTGGTGCGGATTCCCAGTCTACCAAGGGTAAAGGCCAAAGAAAACCATGGTGCAAGGTCTGTAAGCAAAAGACCCACTGGACCAGTGATTGCACCAAGTCCAAAGACTCCAGTCCAGCACCCACCAATGCCCCTAAGGCACCTGTTCCCCCTAGTACAGTTGGTGGAAGTGCTCCAGCAAAGGGTTTAGTAGGGTTCACCCTGGGAACTGAGTTGGGCTCTGACTTAGTCAGGGAACTGACTCAGGCTGTGTTAGTCTGTGATGGAGGCATGGATGTGACCTCCACTGTGAGTCCCAGTAATCTGGGCAAGTACAGACAACAGCCTTTAATTAATGGACGTGAGGCTTTGGCATTTAGGGACACAGGGGCAAGTGTCACAATGGTGACACAAGACCTTGTGCTTCCTGGGCAAGTTATGCTTGGTGAGATGTACCAAGTGACCAATGCTAGCAATGTCAGAACAGACCATACTCTGGCAGTTGTTAACTTCTCCTGGGGAGGGGTAACTGGCCTTAAGAAGGTTATGGTAAGTGCAAACCTACCAGTCGAATGCTTGCTTGGCAATGACTTAGAGACTTCTGCTTGGGCAGAAGTGGAGCTCAGGACCCATGCAGAAATGCTGGGGATCCCTGCAGATGTGTTTGCTGTGACCAGGTCACAAGCCAAAATGTCTAGCACTGAACAGGCCTTGGATTCTGGAAGAATGGACCAAGTGCCTTCCAAGAGGAGGAGTAGTAGGGTTAAGGCAGTGCCTTCCCCCTTGGCTCAGGAGGAAGATCAGTCCCTTGAGGGGGATGATCTCAGCCCTGAAGAAGGAACTGTCCCAGAGGAACTGGAACCTGATCAGGTTGAGTTCTTGGGGACAGGGGGACCTTCTAGGGCAGATCTGAGCCAGGAGCAGCAGAGCTGCCCCTCCCTTGAACCCCTCAGACAGCAAGCTGCTGCTGAGGCTGCTGGGAAAGCTAGTGGTCCCCATACAGTGTATTGGGATGATGGACTCCTGTACTCAGAGAGTAGAGACCCCAAACCTGGTGCTACCAGGAGGTTGGTAATACCTTTGAAGTTCAGGGGCTTCCTATTGACCCAAGCCCATGATATTCCCTTAGCAGGACACCTGGGCCAGAACAAGACTTGGGACAGAATTGTCCCTCACTTTCACTGGCCCCACATGTCTGAAGACAGTAAGGAGTTTTGTCGCTCCTGTGTAACCTGCCAAGCCAGTGGCAAAGCAGGTGGCACTACAAAGGCCCCCTGATACCACTACCTGTGGTGGGGGTGCCCTTTGAGAGGGTAGGGATTGACATTGTTGGTCCCATGGATCCCCAAACAGCCTCTGGGCACAGGTTTATCCTGGTGGTAGTGGATCATGCCACCAGGTACCCAGAAGCTATTCCCCTAAGGACCACTACAGCACCTGTGGTGGCAAGGGCCCTCCTGGGAATCTTCTCAAGAGTGGGCTTTCCAAAGGAGGTAGTATCAGACAGGGGTGCTAACTTCATGTCTGGGTACTTAAAAGCAATGTGGAAGGAGTGTGGAGTGACTTATAAGTTCACCACACCCTATCACCCACAATGCAATGGTTTAGTTGAGAGATTCAACAAAACCTTGAAGGGCATGATTAAAGGGCTCCCAGAAAAGCTTAGGCGTAGATGGGACATACTCTTGCCCTGCCTTTTATTCGCATATAGGGAGGTGCCTCAGAAGGGTGTTGGTTACAGCCCTTTTGAACTTCTGTTTGGCCACCCTGTGAGGGGTCCACTGTGCTTGGTAAAGGAAGGATGGGAGTTACCTCTCAAGCCCCCAAAGCAAGATATAGTGGACTATGTACTTGGTCTCCGCTCCAGGATGGCTGAGTACATGAAAAAGGCAACCAAAAACCTTGAGGCTAGCCAGGAACTTCAGAAGGCCTGGCATGACCAAAGGCTGTTCTGACTGTTTACCAGCCAGGACAGAAGGTGTGGGTGTTGGAGCCAGTGCCCCCAGCAGCTCTCCAAGACAAATGGAGTGGACCCCACACTATTGTTGAGCAGAAGGGTGAGGTCACTTATTTAGTAGACCTAGGAACACCCAGGAGTCCCCACAGGGTTCTCCATGTCAACAGGTTAAAACCATATGTGGACAGGGCAGACATGGGCTTGCTCATGGCTACTGATGAAGGGCAGGAGGAAGAGAGTGACCCACTCCCTGACCTGCTCTCACAGAACCCTGACGATGGGTCAGTTGATGGTGTAGCCTTGGCAGGCAGCCTCACTACCCAGCAACAAACTGATTGCAGGCAAGTCCTCAATCAGTTTCGACATATGTTTTCACTGACACCCAGTCAGACCACCTGGTGCACTCATGAAGTGGACACTGGGGACAGTCTGCCTATTAAAAACAAGATTTATAGGCAACCTGACCATGTCAGGGACTGTATCAGGACTGAAGTCCAGAAAATGTTGGAATTGGGAGTAATTGAGCCCTCAGATAGCCCTTGGGCTAGTCCAGTAGTCCTAGTACCGAAACCTCACACCAGTGGTAGAAAAAAAGAGATGAGGTTTTGTGTAGACTACAGGGGTCTCAATGCAGTCACTAGGACTGATGCCCATCCAATACCCAGGGCAGATGAGCTCATAGATACTTTGGCCTCTGCCAAATATCTCAGCACATTTGACCTAACAGCTGGCTACTGGCAGATCAGACTAGCTGAAACTGCAAAGCCCAAGACAGCATTCTCAACCCCTAGTGGGCATTATCAATTTGTGGTAATGCCCTTTGGTCTGAAGAATGCACCTGCCACTTTCCAGAGGTTGGTGAACACAGTTCTCACAGGACTGGAAGCCTATAGTGCAGCTTATCTAGATGATATTGCTGTCTTTAGCTCCACCTGGGAGGATCACCTGGTCCACCTCAGGAATGTTTTACAGGCCCTGCAAAAAGCAGGCCTGACTATCAAGGCCACTAAGTGCCAGATAGGGCAGAGTCAGGTTGTGTACCTGGGCCACCTTGTGGGTGGAGGCCAGGTTCAACCTTTGCAGAGCAAGATCCAGACCATCATGGACTGGACTGCTCCCACTACCCAGACTCAGGTGAGAGCCTTCTTAGGCCTGACTGGGTACTATAGGAGATTTGTCAAGGGGTATGGATCAATAGTGACACCCTTGAATGACTTAACTTCTAAGAAAATGCCCAAAAGGTTCAGTGGACAGTTAGCTGTCAAAAGGCATTTGATGACCTCAAGCAGGCCATGTGCACTGCTCCAATTCTGCAGAGTCCTGATTACTCCAAGAAGTTCATTGTTCAAACTGATGCATCTGAATTGGGGGTAGGGGCTGTACTGTCACAATTGAATGAAGAAGGTCAGGATCAGCCAGTAGCTTTTATTAGCAGAAGGCTGACCCCTAGAGAGAAACGTTGGTCAGCCATAGAGAGGGAGGCCTTTGCTGTGGTCTGGGCTCTGAAGAAGTTGAGGCCATACTTGTTTGGTACACACTTCCTGGTTCAGACAGACCATAAGCCCCTCTTATGGCTAAAACAAATGAAGGGTGAAAACCCCAAACTGCTTAGGTGATCCATTTCCCTACAGGGGATGGACTTTACAGTGGAACATAGGCCTGGGAGTAACCATGCGAATGCAGATGGACTCTCTAGGTATTTCCACTTAGAACATGAAGACTTAACTGGGCAAGGTTAGTTTAATGTCCCTACGTTTGGGGGGTTGTGTAGGAGAGTAGGATCTGCTTCACAGGGGTACCCCCACTTTTTGCTGATGCTTCACTGTTTTTCGACATTAGTCTGGCTGGGGCCCTGCTAATCAGAACCCCAGCCTAGCTGCTTCCTCTCTAAAATGGTTTCCATGTGCCTTAGGCACATCTCTGATTGGGATCTGGAGTGCCCTTATAAGTCCCTAGTATATGGTATACTATGTACCAAGGGCATAGGTACCTCAGAGGCCTGCCAGGGGCTGCAGCATGTATTATGCCACCCCTGGAAGGCCATCCAAACTGACACCACAGGTCTGCTACTGCAGCCTGGGTAAGGCGGTGCATGCACCCCTTACTGTGATATAGGTTACCTATATCACTAAATACCTACACACATATAAACCTATAAGTCACTCCTAAGGCAGGCCTTATCAATCCTAAAGGCAGAGTGCATGGTTCCTATGTGAGAGGGTGCCCCTGCATGAGCAGGGCCCCTCTGCAGCGTTCGGAGAGCATCTCTGATGCTGTTTGTAGTGCAGCCTGACCATATACTCTTAAGCGCATTATATCCTCGCGGTAAAATGCTAACTTTGGAATGGCTGCACCTAAACATGTCGTGTTTGGTGTCAAACATCTTGGAATACTACCCCCCCGCCAATCCTGGTGGCGGGGGTAGCATTCCACCTTTCTAGAGGGAAAGACATGTTAACCCTGACTAACCCGGTAACTTCTCTCCAGAGCCCTGGCATCACAAAATGGATGCCGCTGCCACAGACACGAGTCTGGCCTCCTGCTGCTGGACGAAACTCCGGCAGGGGAGGCCTGGACAATAGGTTTCCTGTCCCAGGGAGGTGTGACCACCTCCCCAGACAGGATAATGTGTATTGGGGCTGGGCGGGAGCACCATCTGTGTGCTTTGAAGTCCTGCACTGGGGGCACATTTGGTGTCCCTGTGCATACCCCAGTTCAAACCGGATCAGGGGCTTGCAGCCCCTGCTTTGGCGAGAACTGGACAAAGTGAAAGGGGTATAGCCACCCCTCTGCCCTGACCCACCCATAGGTGGGGCCACAGAGTAGTCCAACCCCTATTTTTTGAATAAAGGTAGGAACCCAGTCCTTAGGAGATTAGATTATACCTGGACGAAACTCTGACACTGAATCCTGGACCTTCGACGCTCTACGACAAGATTAGAGGACTGAAGAATCTCCCTTGGGGTCAAGGAGTGACTCCCCTGCTTGGCAGGCACCAAAGAAGCATCTGTCCGGTTCGCATTACTGAAGCTCCCATCGGACGCCGAAGTCATCGCATCACCAGAGGTGGATTCTCAGACTTCCCCGAGGCTACCCTGAGTCCCCAGCAAAGCTGAGGCCCGTGGCTATCGTGGGTGACTTGAGACCGTGACCCCTGGACACCGAGCACATTTGCAAGTGCACCATCTTCTGGGTCTCCCAAGAAGTCGTGCTTTGGGCTCCGAGTAGCCCTAGCCTCCAGCACCATCTGCACTGAAGATCACTGGCTCCCACTCCACGAGTGTCCTGCAAGCCAGCTCCACGTGCGGCGTCACGAGGCTCCTTCGCGGTCGCTAGCCCGTTGGCTAGTAGCCCTTAACAAAGGCCAATCTTTTCCTTACTTAGCATCCTGGTTGCTCCAGGCCTTCCCTCACTTACCCTCGCTGGGTGAGTTCCACAGACCTTGCTGGTCTGCACCATCGACGATCTACATCTTCCTCGAGACTTGCCGTTGCCAAGGCTTGTTGGATCCAATCCGGTCGCCGATACCTCAGCACTCGACAGACATTGTGTGCCAGCTTGAATCCTGCTCCTGGTCGCCGACAACGCCTCCTGGACCTCGTGGCTGAAGAGTCAAGACGACCGTCAACGCACCTGAAGCACTCGACATCGGTGGGCATCTGTCCATCGCCTTCCTGGTCACTGGCTAGTGACCCAGACTCTGTCCCCTCTGCTTTCAGGTTCACCAGAACTCCGATCCACTCTTGGATCCACCCGGACACTTTTCTCTTGGCCGCCAGCAGCACTTTGCAGCAGATCGCCATTCGAATCGACGACGAAACCCGACCCCGAAAGGCACCTATGCACCCGGCTTCCCTGGGTGAGGTAACACGAGTACTCCGGTGCTCCCGTGGGTAGAGACTCTTCAAAGTCCTAGATCTCAAAGGGTTTTGTCCTAGTCCTCTTCTAAGTGTCCCTTTCCTCTATTTTCCCGATCCCGACTTTCTCCATAGAAGTTAACGGCGTATCGCGGTTGTGTATTTACACTGCACGCGTCTCCCGTGGGTCCCCTGTGTCACTACCTTGGGTGGTTCCTTGTGGTCCAAGCACTTCTAGAGGCTCTAGGCCTAGTGTCTAGTTCAGTCGTGGTTCGCATACCACTTTATTGGTATATGGTTTGGTACGCCCCTAGGGCCCAAACGTGTATTTGTGCTATTACTGTGATTTAATATCTTATAACTTATGTACTTCGAACTCTAGCCTCATAAAGAGACTAGAGGGGTGTGTTTAGTAATAAATACATATATTTTGAATATATACCTGGTGTGGTGCTCTTTCATTTGGTCACTCAAGAGATTATAGACTGGTAAAACAAGCTGCTTTACATTCCTTCAAGACTTAGCCTGAAGGCTGCTCTCCATAGCTACCACTAGGATAGCTTTCAATAAGGTTGTCTTTAACCTACCTACCATAAGAGTCGATTTGGACTGGTGCAAGGTGCCCACTATAATTAGTGGACAGCATATGCCAGGCCAACTTCTCACAGTCGCCCTTTGATAAATCTTTGCGAAATTTTCAAAACTAAAGGGGCACTCCGGTCAGCTCCTGTTTTGAAAGTTTTGGGGTGATTCATCAAGCGGGCCGAGAAAAAAGGGGGTCCCAAAATGCTTTTTCTCCATGTTAATTTCCATAGGAAACTTTTGTTGCAGCTACAGCCCGAACTGCTGAACGGAATTGCACCAAATTTGGCAGAGAGGTAGCTCTTGGTTCAGAGTGCACTATTTGCTTTAAATGGTGTAAATCCGTTCAGTAGTTCCTGAGAAATTCATATTTAAAAATCATTATATATCTGGTGACCGCAGTGGATCCGCGAACCCTCCCGAACACGAGCTTGTCTCTGATTGGCTGCCAACACTTCAAACCAAGAAGTGTTGGCAGCCATCTTGTGACTCGGTAGAACTGAGTCACAAGAAAAAAGGTGAAAAAACAAGATAAGGGGGCAGGGTAGAAACACCCTGACCCCCTAGGCCTGCTCAGGGCCAAAAAAAGCATTTTATTTTTTCAGCGGGATTCGCGTACGGGATGCAAATCCCGCAGGAAAAAAAAACCGAAGTGCGGTCTCCCGCACTTCATTTTAATAAGCCTCCGGGTGGGCAATCTTGTTAATATGTGCGGGGGCCTATTTTTTTTAATAAATGAGGCAATGCCCCGGGGGATGGGGTCCCGGGGCCAATAATGGCCTCAGGAGGGGGGCCGCATGGCCCCCCTCCTTTAAAATTATTCTTTTTAAAAAATGTATGTGGCCATGCCCCGGGGGATGGGGTCCCCAGGGCCAAAATCAGCCTCGGGAGGGGGGCCGCGCAGCACCCTTCCCGTTTAAAAAAAAATAATTAAAATTAAATGTCACAGGCCCTGGGGGATGGGGTCCCCAGGGCCCACAAAATATTGAGAGAAGGGGGGCCACAAAATATTGAGAGAAGGGGGGCCCCTTCTAACAAAAAGAAAAGAAAAAAACCCCGGCATCTTGCCGGAGGCCCCGCCCCCTCCCTGCACCACTCTGCAAACGCGCCTCCTGACGCGTTATGGGTTGGGGGATTAAGTCCCCTAGATCCTTAAGGGTGCTAAGGGGCCAACTAGCCCACCAGGTACCTCCAGTAATCCCCACACAGTGGGATTGCTGAGAGGTGGTCTGAGGCCATGCCCCTTTTTACACCACTCTGCAAACACGCCTCTTGGCGCACTGCTAGTGGGGCGATGAGGTCCTCTTGTGTCCTGAGGACCTCAGGACTAAAGTGGACTTCATCCCCCGAGCAGCAGTACGCCAGGAGGCGCGTTTGCAGTGTGGTGTAAAAAGGGGGCGTGGCCTCGGACCACTCTCAGCAATCCAGCTGTGTGGGGCTTACTAGAGATAACAGGAGGGCTAGTTGGCCCCCAGGGACCCTCAGGAGGGAAGGGGAATTCATCCCCCCACCAAGAGCATGCCAGGAGGCACGTTTGCAGAGTGGTGGAGAAAGGGGCCGTTGCCTGTGTCCATGTCTCAGCAATCCCACTATCTGGGGCTTACTGGAGGTGTCAGGTAGGCTAGTTGGCCTCTAAGGACCCCAGCATCGAAGGGGACTTTAATCCCCATCCAAGAGAATGCCAGGGAGCACGTTTGCAGAATGGTGGGCAAAGGGGGCGTGGCCTGGTATGAGAACTTACCATTGCCAATTACCCCTCCTGTTACCTCTAATAAGTCCCACACAGTGGTATTGCTGAGAGGTCTTCGGAGGCCACGCCCCCTTTCTCCACCACTCTTCAAACGCGCTTCCTGGCACACTACGGGTTGGGGGATGAAGTCTACTTTACTCCTGAGGGACTTTGGGGGCCAAGAAGCCCTCCTGGTACCTCCTGTAAGTCCTACGCAGCGGAATTCCTGAGTGCTGGTCGGAGACCCAGCCTCCTTTCTGCACCACTCTGCAAACGTGACTACTAAATTATAGTTTTAAATTAGCATTTAAAAAAACGTAGAAATTTACTGAAAAAACCATAGGTTTCAGGGACGTTATAGTTAGTAATTAGCCCTTAAAAAACCTTTGAAATTCACTGAAAAAAACATAGGTTTCAGGGACGTTATAATTAGAAATTTGCATTTAAAAAGCCTTAGAAATTCACTGAAAAAACCACAGGTTTCAGGGACTTTATAGTTAGTTGGACATTTCACTCATACAAAACCAGAGAAATTGTGCCGTTATAGTTAGTTGAGGTAACTATAACTCGCGCCCCGCAATGCACTGCTGATGACGTCACATATTACATCACTGATGACATGGTCAGTGACATCACTTTTGACATCGCTGATGACATCTCAAATGACACAGGACAAATTCTGATTTGACTATTATGCCGATAATAATAGGCTATTGTTAAGGATTAACGAAGTATCCTGAAAAATGTACATACTACTTAAGCATACATGCTTATTGTCTGTTAAATTTCTTTTATGTCTAGTAACTGACACGTAGTGTCCATGTATGTGTTTGGTGCCTTTAAAATGGGGTCAAGTGACCAAGACCACGGACGTGGTCGAAACGCGTCTTTCTGCTGTGTAAATAAATAACTTGGAAATTGATCAGCTGGCTCGTGGAGTTTCTTCTCCCTACGTTTCTCTGCACATTTGGAATATTTCGGCGGCGGCGTCCGCCAGTGAAGCCCCAACTCGTCAGGAAGGGCGTTCCCTTCCGACCAATCTGCATCTGGATCCCTTGCCGTCAGGAACGCCCGCCGGCTTTCAGCGGATCGTGGCAGCCAAAAGAGGGACGCTATCGGCACCTGGGGAAGCAGCGACGGTGACAGATAGGTGGCTACAAACCTGTAGCATGCGGCTTAGTCCCTGCTCTGGTCTCCGGTTGCGAGACAAGTGCACTGGAGTTAGCCGCGGCCGCGCGCTGACCCCACATTAACCCTGCCACGCCACTGCGAAACCAGAGTTCACGTCAGCTACAGCAGCTATTGATGTGTGATCAATCCAACAGGAAAGGAGTGGAACTCCACGCGGTATTACTGTATTGGAACATTGTAACCATGGCAGATGAGTTTCTGAAGGGGCGTGAGGCCTCAGCCAAAGCGATTTTCAGTAAAAGTAACACACAAATGAATGCATCGGGGAGCACTGTGTTGGAAACAGCCTCAGTGGGACTAAAACAGAGAGGCAACATTCTAGAACACCTGAGGTGCAAGGAAATCAGCCGGTGGTGGGAGGCAACCTCCCTACAAAATTACTTAGAAGTTAAGAGAATACCAAGGGGTCTGAGAATCTTTATCACCCCAACTTTAACGATCCCCAAACCGCAAGTTCTCAAAGATTGGATAGAGAACACAACCGCATGCTCTAGGAGGATGCTAGAGATCCTCATCACGAATGCCTGGAAGGAACATAAGGAACTTATGTCACGTATACAGGAACTGATGGAAGAGTTCAAGAAAGAAGCAGATCAAACCAAGACAGGCAGAGTGCTTAAACTAGTGGATGAAAGAATTAAAACATATGAGAAAGAAGTCATGGCCAGTAAACAACAAAAGTTCCAAAGGGACGAGAGAGATTACGCCACGGGCATAATACTGACATTCACCAGGAAATTTGAGACAGTGAGATCGGAATTGGCGAAAGACAAAGCACTGGGAATATTAGAAGCCAACAAGGAGGGGTCGACAACGGATCTCAGCTCTGACCAAGAGTCAATAATCAGCATGTCATCAAGTACCCTGGAGCAGCACTCTTTTTCCGAGGAACTACGCCTTCTACAAATGACAAAAGAGCATTCGACCAGAGGGTGGCCAAAAGGAAGAGGATGCGGAAACAAAGATAAAACCGGAAACGGAGGGACAGACGAAGGAAGCACGAGAACCGCTGGCATGGGAACTCCAGGCCAGACAACCAAGAAAGTATAATGGAGGACTCTGCTAACCAACTAACGGTAATGAACTTGACCAATAAAGTTCTAACAGATGAGGAGGAGAAAGTACTGAAACTAGGCCTGTCGTTTTGTCCCGAAATAGGCTTTGACTATGCCCAGACACGGGTTGATCTATATAAATTTGAACACAAACTGAAATTATGTAAAATGCACACTTTACACAATAGTACAGGGACTACTGGAGGGAGACGACCTGCCCTATCCAATATCGAGACAAGGTTAGCAATTGAGGACATTCCCATGTTGCAGGTAATGAGGGACCTAGGCAAAGAAGGACAATCCAACGAGACAAATCAACAAATCGATCCCTTTGATGCCACACATGCAGACGATATCACGCAGCTATTTGGCATATAAACAGGAGAAGCTATTTCTAATGACTTTAGGGCCAGATCGAGGTATGTGCCGACGACTGCAAAGGACAACATAGATATTTTTAGCGATCTGGTAGCGCAAGATCTTCAGAAACTAGTTAACACCACAACACGCCATAGGAACAAGAGCAAAACACAGTGGGAGGCTATCAAGAATTTATAGAGTGACCGTGACCTTATCATCAAACATTCTGACAAAGGGGGCAACATAGTACTGATGAGAAGGGCCATGTATACTAAAGAGGCATATCGACAACTAAACGATACAAGGTGCTATTGTAGGGTGGACAAGAAGTACCTGGTTGACTTACAGCATAGGTATTTGAGTAGAATACAGGATTGGCACGAAAGGGAGCTACTCACATGGGATGAAAAGCAATTTTTCAAGAATGAGACACCCACCCCACCCACATTCTATCTCCTGCCTAAGGTTCATAAAAATGCCCAAGAACCACCGTGTAGACCCATAGTTTTCTCTAAAAGTAGCCTCCTGGAGAACACCTCGACCTTTGTCGATTACTTTCTTTTTCCCTTTGTCAAAGATCTAAAATCACACCTGAGAGACACCACAGATTTTCTGAAGAAAATAAGTGATGTGGTCATTAAAGATAATCATTGGCTAGTGAGCTTAGATGTAGAGGCTCAGTACACTAGCATTAGACACTCAGACGGACTCAAAGCATGCAAATTCTTCCTCAAAACACGTGACATACAATATTTGAAACACACACACATGCTCCTGGAAATGGTCGAGATTTGTCTTAGAGAAAATGTATTTATCTTTGAGAAAGATCATTTTAAGCAGCTACAAGCGACTTCCATGGGCACCTGCTTTGCCCCGAGCTACGCCAATCTTATGGTGGGCTGGTGGGAGAAGCAGGTGCTCTGGAACGACAAAACTGAACAGTGGATCTATAATGTCAAAAAATGGCTACGGTATATCGATGATGTGTTTTTCGTCTGGGAGGGGACGGAAGTGGATCTTAACAAGTTTATTGATGTATTGAATGAGAACTCTGTTAACTAAGATTTACCAGACATTACAGCAAAGAATCGATTGATTTCCTTGACCTCAAGCACACAGTTGAGAAGGGCACCATCTGTACCAATCTCTTTAGAAAAAAACTGCACGGGTAATTCGATATTGCATGCCTCCAGCTGTCATCCACCCAGCTTCAGATGGGGCATACCTTACAGTGAGTTCTTAAGGGCCAAACGAAACTGTAGTACTGCCACTGCATACGAGCAAACTAAACAAGATATGATAGTGAGGTTTAGAGAAAGAGGCTACTCACCCAAAGCACTGAAACAGGCAGAAGCCTGGGTGGAAAAACTATCTAGGAGTGAGATTATATCGAAACAAAGCCCAAAAAGAATACCCAAAGAAAACATGTCAGAACCCATCCGGTTCATCACCAAATATAGTAGCCATGCAGATCAGTTACGAAAGATATTGAAAACCAGATGGGGGATTCTGAAGCAGGATCCCATCTTGAGAAACAAAGTGGGATCCAGTCCGTCTATGATCTAAGGAGAAGTACCTCCCTCAGAGACCTTCTCGTACACAGCCACCTCCAGACCAGAGAGACCAATTGGCTGAAACAAACTAATGGTTTCTGCAGGTGCGCCAACTGCAAAGCCTGTAGACATAGCAGTAACGTGGCAGAAGTCACCTTAGAAAGAGTAAAAACCAAATGGAAGATCCCAAGACTGATTACTTGCAGCACTGATTTTGTGGTGTACACATTTGTGTGCCCCTGCGGCCTGTGGTATATTGGCTCCTCTAAATTTCCAGTAAAAAAGCGGATTTTAGAACACTGGAGGGCTATTAGTAACAGAGACCACAGCTATAACACAGCCAGACACTTTACCGACAAACATGATGGAGACTGGACACAAGCCAAATACTTTGGTCTGGACTCAGTGAGTCTGAACCCCAGAGGTGGCAACCGACAGGTGGCCCTGTGCAGGTTAGAACCCGCTTTATCCTACAGGCCGGCACCAAGTTCCCAGGTGGGCTCAACTTGGATGAGGAGATACATTCCAATCTGTAGAACAGTTTTGGCTTATACACTTGCATTTTATGTCAGAGACCTCACGCCTCACCCCCTTTTCCTCTTTTCCCTTCTAGTATCTTTTGTGTTGAAATGTATATAGAATGGTTTCTGTTACAGGATGTAAATAACATCTATCAAGCAATTTGCCAATCAGGTATACATTCAGAATGTAATTAAGTGACTGTGCAGTTGAAAACTGGTGACCTTGCCGAAATTAATTATTGTGTTTAAACTTGTATTTACAGGTACACTGGGCTGTGATTTATAAATGGACTGACTCACCTTTGTTAGAGTTATGCGTACCGGAGTGGATGGACGTCCTCGGAAATCCTCACCACTCTTAGCCACTGCAGTTACCCTTATACTGTCCACTTTAGACCTTGTCACTGGACTACATGGAAACACCAACAGGAGGATATACAGTGATGCCAGGCATTTACACGTGGTGACTGTACTTTCATAGTTTACCCATGATTTTGGTACTATACCAGAAGTTCGGCTGTCCCTGCGTATTCAAGGACAGTCACTGGCTTCTACGATTTTAATCAACACTAACACAGCGTAGCCTACGCGACACAGTCCATACAGGGTACTAGACCCAGCACTTCCTGACCTAGAGTCTGCACGTCTCCATGAACACTGCTCCCACCCCAGTGCAGTAGAGTTATCGCACACAGGGCAAATTCTGATTTGATTATTATGCCGATAATAATAGGCTATTGTTAAGGAATACTGAAGCATCCTGCAAAATGTACATGCTACTTAAGCATACATGCCTATTGTCTGTTAAATTTCTTTTATGTCTAGTAACTGACACGTGGTGTCCATGTATGTATTTGGTGCCTTTAAAATGGGGTCTGACCTGGGATGGGGTCAAGTGACCAAGACCACGGACGTGGTCGAAACGCGTCTTTCTGCTGTGTAAATAAATACCTTGGAAATTGATCTGCGGGCTCGTGGAGTTTCTTCGCCCTACGTTTCTCTGCACATTTGGAATATATATATATATGCAAAAAAAAGAAGCAGAGAACTCTGGGTAGTTCTCAAGTTTAGGTGGAAAGCAGCTCCAGTATAGAGCACTCTCAAAACCAGCGACACTCTAAGTTTGCTCACCTCAAATGTCTGCTTTTCTATCAAAGTCTTTAAGCGTAGGATTAGGACAGTGGCATCCACACAGAGATAGAAAGGGACAAAGTCTTTTACCATTTAACAGCAAAGTTTTTAAGCATAGGATTAGCCCAGTGCTATCCTTGCCGAGCTGTAAAATGGCCAAAGCCTTTTACCACTCCAGGCACAGTATTACAGCTTTGGATTGGTAAATACCATCCAAGCCAACCTGAAATGAATAAAAGCAACCCCTGACACGTGTTTCGCTCTCATTAGAGCTCTTCAGAGAGGTACAGCTTTGTCCAGACACAAGGGAGCACCCATTATAAGTCAAAACAATTCCCTTTCAGGCATAGAGTGATGCATAAATTATGCAAAAAAAGAAGCCGAGAAGTCTGGGTAGTTCTCAAGTTTAGGTGGAAAGCAGCTCCAGTATAGAGCACTCTCAACACCAGCGACACTCTAAGTTTGCTCACCTCAAATGTCTGCTTTTCTATCAAAGTCTTTAAGCGTAGGATTAGGACAGTGCCATCCACACCGAGATAGAAAGGGACAAAGTCTTTTACCATTTCTACAGCAAAGTTTTTAAGCATAGGATTAGCGCAGTGCTATCCTTGCCGAGCTGTAAAATGGCCAAAGCCTTTTACCACTCCAGGCACGGTATTACAGCTTTGGATTGGTAAATACCATCCAAGCCAACCTGAAATGAATAAAAGCAACCCCTGACACGTGTTTCGCTCTCTTTAGAGCTCTTCAGAGAGGTACAGCTTTGTCCAGACACAAGGGAGCACCCAGTATAAGTCAAAACAATTCCCTTTCAGGCATAGAGTGACGCATAAATTATGCAAAAAAAGAAGCAGAGAACTCTGGGTAGTTCTCAAGTTTAGGTGGAAAGCAGCTCCAGTATAGAGCACTCTCAACACCAGCGACACTCTAAGTTTGCTCACCTCAAATGTCTGCTTTTCTATCAAAGTCTTTAAGCGTAGGATTAGGACAGTGCCATCCACACCGAGATAGAAAGGGACAAAGTCTTTTACCATTTCTACAGCAAAGTTTTTAAGCATAGGATTAGCGCATTCCTAACCTGCTCCTTTCAAGAAGAGTGAGTCGCACTCACAAAGTTGCAGTAAATCCAATTTATTTCCCTTGACAGTATCTGGCAATTCTTTAATCTTTGAATAACATTTGGTAGTTCTGACGCATTCCGGTCCTCATGACCTTGTTCACAAGAGAAACTGTCAGATATTTGATTCAGCTGAGAGCAGTCACTTGCTTGCTTGTATGTAAGTATTGACCCCTAGTGGACCTCCTTAGTGGTTTACCAATCTGCTGCATTGTAGAGTTAATGGCTGTCAGCATTCACAAACAATTCTTCCGTTGATAGTGTTGGTATTTTGCATTTGCCCCAGGAAAATGAAGCATTTATTGACGATGAGGGACTATATTAGTCATTTGCATTATTACAAAGTTTAGCCCCCCCCTATCGGACCCTACATATAAATTTCTCCACTCCTCTTCGCTCCACGAGAGTCCTCGTTTCAAAGGAGAGGCGGCACAACAATAGGACGTGGGCCAGAAAATGTGTTTGATTGCCTCTTTATTGTATTAAATTACATCCATCATATGTGCAAAAAGCATGCAGATTATGACCCAAGTGCTTTGGCGATTTGCCTTCAACTGGTCCAAAGCGACGGGCAAAGGGTGATGCTGTGGGCATTCCACTGCAACACCCATTGCTTTTTGACGCTGCCCCATATTTACAAGGGTGGGGCAGTGCCAAAAACTAAGACCAGACAAAACCTGACCTTAGGCTGGTGATACGAGGAGAAATTATTAATTTCTCCTCGTATTTTGCTTTTGCTCTTTCTATGTGTCCTGCATTCTGCAGCACATATAGAAAAAGCAAATCGCCTTTAAAGATTGTTTATGTGCAGGAAGGTGTTCCTTTATACACATAAACAATCTCCCGTGCAGCGCAGGCACCCTTGCAAAGGGTGCTTGCGCTGGCGCTAGGCTGCTTTTTTAGCGCCAGCACTAGGGGAAATGCAGGGGTGCGCTGTATTTTTGTAAATACCGCGTAACACCGCGCTCCGACATTTTATTGTAAATATCCTCCTGTGTTTTTAATTGCCATAATTTTGTGTTTTTCAGGAGTTTCCTTGCAAATTTGCCAAGAAGCCATATTTTTCATAGGTATTTCGAAGGGATACACATGAAATATTTTGAAGAATTCAGCAACACAATGCTCAGATGAGGACAGGAGATAAAAGCTCTCATCAAGGTTACAATGATCATGACAATTTAGGGTTATAATACCTAACTGGAGGCTGCCTTCTATTCCCTCAAGAGAATGTCCAGCAAATGCACCTGTACTTGTCACAAATGGTCGAATGCCTGAAAAAGGCCATTTTCAGTTAATCCTCTGACACTAATCGCAAAATGTGTTGCAAAGTCAGCCCTGATTGATGCCAGGTTTCCTTCTGGACAGAGATGTGCGGGGGTGACACAGCACAGAGAAGGCAGACACACATCCTTACAAAACACATCACTTTTGACAGCATTTATTAATTCTCTGACTGCAAACATTTTATCACAGCGAATTCAAAAGCACAATTAATTTCCCGCGAAAGCCTGTGCTCTATTTTATCTCAGTGTAGAGGCACTAAGTGGGCCCTCACTTCCCGTTTCCATGGCTTCTAAATTCGCCCTTACAGCTCAGTGCTCAGCATTATCAGGATACCCTTTACATGGGCCTGAAAAATCCCAACAATGTATTATTTGTACAAAATGTGGAGACAAAAACATGGCGGAAACTCAGAAAAAAAGGGTCTGCGTGGCACAAACATGTGAGATATGAGTTCGCGCAGAGGCAAAACCTAGCATAAGCCTTGTTTTGGGATGAACTTGGCCGAATTCAACAACTTCAGATTTCTGCAGAATAGTTTACATTTCCCTAATGTAAACGCGGACAACAATGCACTTTATTTTATATTTTATATATTTTACATGCTACGATCTTTGTAGCAGCTGCTGATGTCTCAAGTCAGTCTGGATATAAGTCTGACTCGTTCCCTTGGCAGCCAAGAATGATTAAAGCACAGAGCCTCTAACACAGTGGTCTTCAAACTTTTTAATGCTGCACCCCCCCAGTGGGAAAAATAAATCATCGGGCCCCCCTCAGAATTTTTCACAATTATTCTATTAAATTGGCAATGTTTAAATATGTCTAGACTTATTTAAACATTGCAGTGAAGTTCTGGTATTTTTAAAAAAATGCAATCAAATACATGATTGCCAAACATACTATTCTGGTCAGGAAGTCCTTACTAACATGTAAAAGTATCCAGAGTGTGATTATTAGAAATGGGAGTGGAGGTTTTGAAGAATATTTGGAGTCCCTCCTGTTTGGACACCTTCTCCCAGCCAGGATATAAATGACAAAAGATGTCAGTGATGGTCCATTACAGAGCGGCTTACTGCCGCTCATTTTTTTCTGCTTAAAACAAAGCACTGTAATCAGCATAATGCTTCTTTTGGCTGGAGCCTGGCACCCCCTCCTGGGATCACTTGAGGCCCCCCAGGGAGAACTGCCCCCCTAAGGAGGCCCACCCCTCAGTTTGAAGACCCCAGCTCTAACCTTATACAGGAAGCAGGAGTTTAATTTCAGCTCTGCAGCAGGTGTGTTTTTTTGTTTCATGTCATTCAAAACGTCACATGCACTAGTACTCTTCTGTTCTCCTCCTGAAAGAGCCTTTTTGAACCCCACCTTTCCCATCTTATCACAGTGAGGTGGGGTCAGTGAACCTTGCTGATCCCACCTCATCTTGTGATTGTGATGAGAGGCAAAGGTGTGGTGAGCCCTGGGTGATTAACGTGAATCCACCCGCACGGTCTCTCTCTACAACGCCCAAATCTACGTTTACTTGCTGCGTCACTTCTTGCTGTTTCCTAACCCACTGAAGTGAAATTGAATGGCTGTACTATGGTAAGCTTGACGTCAATGCATCATTCCTGAATGACACCTACGCCCTGGAACTTGAGGAAGTGCCTGGTTGCCTGGAATTCGGAACGAACGAGTATCAGGCAGCCAGGTGTTCATCATTATATTCTCTTTGTCTGTACTTCGTACATAACAGTAATGAGGTAAATTCGGAGAAGAGAAATGGATATGAACAGAATATATATATATATATATATATATATATTGCCACAATGTAGCCCTCTTGTTTGACGCTGGCGCTCTTGGATGGGGCGGTGCGTTTCTTCCGGCAGAGCCACGCCGGTATTTTATGAAAACAGGGATTTGCCTCTCGGCAAAATGATAGAAACGCACTCACTCGTCTGCAGGAATCAGGGCGGTTTTATTTTAGACAATTGCCATGCCCAACGCGTTTCGCCTTAACACAAGGCTTGTTCACGGGATCCCGTGAACAAGCCTTGTGTTAAGGCGAAACGCGTTAGGCATGGCAATTGTCTAAAATAAAAAGCCCTGATTCCTGCACACGAGTGAGTGCGTTTCATCATTTTGCCGAGAGGCAAATCCCTGTTTTCATATATATATATATATATATATATATATATATATATTATCTACTGGCGGTCGCCAGTAGATAGTTATAGTTAGGACCTATTTTCCATAGGAAATCCGCAACATTCTATTTGAAATAACTTTGGCGCCGGTTGACGAATCTTCGCGAAATTTTCAAAACTTATGGCCCGCTCCGGTCCGCTCCTATCTTGAAAGTTTCGGGGTGATTCACAAAGCGGGGGCCGAGAAAAAAGGGGGTCCCAAAACATGTTTTCCCCATGCAATTTTCCATAGGGAACTTTAGACACGGCTACAGCTTGAACTGCTGAACGGAATTACACCAAATTTGGCAAAGAGGTAGTTCTTGGTTCAGAAAGAACCCTTTTTGTTAAATGGTGTAAATCCGTTCAGTAGTTGCTGAGAAAATCAAAAGTAAAATCACATATATATCTATGGCCGCGGAGGGTCCGCGCACCCTGAGCGCACCTTCCCGATCACGAGCTGCATGCTAATTGGCTTTCAACACTCCAAATCAGGAAGTGTTGGCAGCCATTTTGTCCCTCGGTAGAACCGAGGCACAGAAACAAGTGCGCAAAACGCACAAAGGGGGCAGGGTAGAAACACCCTGACCCCCTAGGTCTGCTCAGGGGGTCCCACAAGGACCCCCTGGCCAGAAAAAAGCATTATTTTTTTTTAAAAATCGGCGGAATGCGCTTAGGGTGCGCGGATCCCGCCGATAAAAAAAAAAATCGAAGCGCGGTCTCCCGCGCTTCGAGGCTATTTTGCCCCGGGTGGGCCAAGTCCCAGGGGCATGCGGGGTTTAATTTACATTTTATAGGGGGCCTCTAAGGCCCCAAGCCCCGGGACCACCACCCCCGGGGCTTTGAAAAAAAATGGTGCGGGAGGGCTCTCCGCCCTCCCGCAGCCCCGGGGTCGGCCACCCCTGGGACTTCTTTTTAAAATTTATATCACCTGTGTGGGGGGGCTCCAGCCCCCCCACATGCCCCGGGGACCGCCACCTCCCCGGGGCACTTACAAAATAAATGTGGGGGTCCGTTCGGACCCCGAAGCCCCAGGGACCACCACCTCCCCGGGGCATTACTAATGAAGGGAGGGGCCATGCGGCCCCCTCCTGGAGCCCTCCATGGCCCTGGGGACCGCCACCCCCAGGCCGGCTCCTGCAGTGTCCTGGGGTGCCTACCCCGGGACACTGCTGTTTGCAATGGCAGGGACGGAGCCTCGCGGCTCCCGTCCTGTCATTGCAAACTAGCTTTGCTTCATTGAAGCGAGAGCAGGAAACCTGCTCTTGCTTCAATGAAGCAAGCAGATTGCTTTTCCATAAGGGGAGCTGCATGTCAGCAGCTCCCCTTATGGAAAGCAATGCCGGCTCCCGCAGGACGCGGGGAGCCGGCGGGACCGTGCGGGGATTGGGGACCCCCCCACGGTCCCCACCCAGTGGCCAGGCCCCGGGGGATGGGGTCCCCGGGGCTATTAGTGGCCTGGGAGGGGGGCCACGCAGCCCCCCTCCCCAAAAAAAAACTAATTACAAAAAAAACCTTAAGGCCGGCCCCGGGGGATGGGGTCCCCGGGGCCTTAAATGGCCTGAGGAGGGGGGCCACGCAGGCCCCCTCCAACTACACAAAATAAAGAGGGCA
Source organism: Calotriton arnoldi (assembly GCA_963921515.1). Classification (NCBI taxonomy): domain Eukaryota; kingdom Metazoa; phylum Chordata; class Amphibia; order Caudata; family Salamandridae; genus Calotriton; species Calotriton arnoldi. Next base: position 562,907 of record CAWUFW010011164.1, on the reverse strand, counting down.
TGCCCCGGGGGATGGGGTCCCCAGGGCCAATACAGGCCCAGGTAAGGGGGCCAATACAGGCCCAGGTAAGGGGGCCACGCGGCCCCCTTCCCGTTTTTTTTTATTAAAAAAAAAAAAAAATCCTCAGGCCCCGGGGGATGGGGTCCCTGTGGCCAAAAGTGGCCGATGGAAGGGGGGCCACGCAGCCCCCCTCCCATAAAAAAAAATACAAAAAAAGACCGGCATCGTGCCGGAGGCCCCACCCCCAACCCTGCAACAGTCTGCAAATGCGCCCCCTGGCGCGTTGTAAGAAGGGGAAGTAATTCCCCTTGAATACTGGGGGTCCCTGGGGGCCAACTAGCCCACCAGGAACCTCCAGTATGCGCCAGGGAGCTGCGTTGCAGAGAGGTGTTCAGAGGCCACGCCCCTTCTTACCCCTCTCTGCAACGCAGCTCTGTGGCGCTTTTTGGAGGTACATGGTGGGCGAGTTGGACTCCAGGGACCCTCAGTATTCAAGGGGACTTAATCCCCCAACTTAAAATGCGCCACGGGGCGCGTTTGCACAGTGGTAAAGGGAGGGGGCGGGGCTTCAGGTGACATGTGTGCAAACAGGCCCCGTGGCGCGTTTTAAGTTGGGGTATTAAGTCCCCTTGAATACTGAGGGTCCCTGGAGGCCAACTAGCCCACCAGGTACGTCCAGAAAGCTTCACAGAGCTGCGTTGCAGAGAGGTGTAAAAAGGGGCGTGGCCTCTGAACACCTCTCTGCAACGCAGCTCCCTGGCGCATACTGGAGGTACAGCGTGGGCTAGTTGGACCCCAGAGATCCTCATGATTCAAGGGGACTTAATCCCCCAACTTAAAACGCGCCACGGGGCGCGTTTGCACAGTGGTGAAGGGAGGGGGCGGGGCACGTTATAGTTAGAAATTAGCATTTAAAAAACCTTTGAAATTCACTTAAAAAACCAAAGGTTTCAGGCACATTATAGTTAGAAATTAGCATTTAAAAAACCTTTGAAATTCACTGAAAAAACCATAGGTTTCAGACACGTTATAGTTAGAAATTAGCATTTAAAAAACCTTTGAAATTCACTGAAAAAACCATAGGTTTTAGGGACAGTTATAGTTTGTTGGACATTTCACTCGTACAAAACCAGAGAAATTCCCCCGTTATAGTTAGTTCAGCTAACTATAACTCGCGCCCCCGCAATGCACTGCTGGTGACGTCACATATTACATCACTCATGACATGGTCAGTGACATCACTGATGACATCACTGATGACATCTCAAATGACATCACCCATGTGATAATTTCATGCATCTTCTCACACCCTAATATAACCTTTGATATACCCACTCTAAATTACAGACTGCCAGTCTCAAAACCATACACACTCCAATACCAATAACTACATACCCACTCACTGATTCTTAGGTCTACACACACACATCTACTCACTCACCCGTACAGTCACTCATACTTACAGTCACTCAGTACAGGACTATCATATGCACTCATACACCTATATAAACACTCACACACCACCACTCATCCATAGAGGTACTCACACACCTAGTCAGTCATGCAAAAAATTAATCACACACCCATTTACTCACCTATACAGTTATACACACACCAACTCACTCATACAAATACTAGCACATTCTTACGCTCTTATGCAATAACTGATACAAGCACACACGCATCCATACAGCCACTCTCACAATCACACACTCTCACTTATAGCCTTTTAAATACTCTAACACACATATATACCGCCTTTTACATATGTAGTTACTCGCACATGTACCACTGAGATATACATTCACTCACTAACACACCCATACACACACTCACCCACCCAAGCAGTCCATCACAGATGCACTCTTCAAATCATGCACCCAGTGAATCACCCAGTCACACATCTATGTACAAAGTCACAGACACCCCACCCACACAAACACTCAGGCACCCATACAGATACTCAGAGAACCAATCAATAGCCCATATAGACACTCATGTAGCTATTCGCAAATCCATGCATCCACTTACACACCAACAGACAGACGGATACAGACATTCACCCAGTTTAGTCACTAACCCATGCATTCTGTAAGATACGTTTAATCACTCACTTATAGAGTTAGTCACGCACCTACTAAATCATCCATTCAGACACTTATACACCCACTCATTCTTCAATACGCCTTGGCCTATATATATTAAACATATTTAAACTTTACAGACACACACAGTCACTGGATGATGTCATCAGTGACGTCATCAGTGATGTCATTTGAGATGTCATCAGTGATGTCATCAGTGATGTCACTGACCATGTCATGAGTGATGTAATATGTGACATCATCAGCAGTGCATTGCGGGGGCGCAAGTTATAGTTAGCTGAACTAACTATAACGGGGGAATTTCTCTGGTTTTGTACGAGTGAAATGTCCAACTAACTATAACTGTCCCTAAAACCTATGGTTTTTTCAGTGAATATATATATATATATGTGTGTGTGTACAATATATACATTAGACCTGTCAGCCTTAGGGTGGTCTTCCCTAAAACTTTAGCCTTGCTCCTCCATTTTGTGCTGATCTCATTTTTGTTGGCTTTAGGACTCTGTGCACTTTTCCACTTCTAACCAGTGCTAAAGTTTGTGTACTTATAAGTCCATAATAAGGTGGTGCTACATGTACCCAGGACCTGTAAATTAAATGCTACCAGTGTGCATGCAGCATTAATTGTGCCACCCACGTCAACAGCCTGTCAAACATGTCACCGGCCTGCCATTGAGGCCTGTGTGAGTAGTTTTAAACAGCCATTTCAACTTGGCAAAATACACCTTTTGCCAAGCCTAAACCTTCCTTTTTAACACCTGTAAGTCACCCCTAGGGTAGGCCCTACACAACCCAGAGGGTAGGGTGCAGTGAATTTAAAAAGTTGGCTATGTACTTTTAGTTTTTACATGTCCTGGTAGTGAAAAACTCTTAAATTCGTTTTTCAATACTGCAAGGCCTACCTCCCCCATAGGATAACACTGGGTTACCTTATTATGTTTAATAAGTGATCATTTTCAATTGGGAGCAGGTAGAGATGTTGGGATTGGTGACTACTGAATTGTAATATAAAAACGTCTTTAATGGTAAAGTCGGATTTTAAGTCACAATTATTAAAATGCCACATTTAGAAAGTTGGCATTTTTTTGTCCTAACCATTTGGTGCCTGCATTCTGTATCCAGGGTCATATGACTAGTTGTAGCTGGCAATTGGTGTTTGTGTATTGCTTCCAGACAGTGAGACACAGGGGGAATTGGTGTTGGCAGGATGAGCCATCTCTGACTTGATAGTGGGTCGGAGCTGTCACCTACCACACTTGTGCATCACAAAGACTCTGCCTCAGAACATTCCCAAAGGGTTTCACACAAGTCTTTTGTGCCCCCAGATACGCTGGGCTGGAACAGGGAGGCTGGAAATTCCAAACACCTTTGGGGGTTGAAACCTCCAGAACCTTTTCCTAATTCAAAGCTGGCGCCAAGTATAAATATTGGACCCTCAGACCCAACTCTTCAGTACACCTCTGGACCTGTGGAAGACTCAGAAGGACTACTGTGCTGCTCTGCTGCAAGAAGGACTGTTACTCTGCTGCCCTGCTTCTCTGTGTCCCCTGCTGCCTGAGTGAGAAGTAATGAACTTGCATCTTGAACCCAGGAGGACCAGAGTGACTCCGAGGGCAAGTTGGCTGGCCTCCTGATCAGAGCCTCAGGGACAGAAAAAGCTCCAGCCACCTTCAACCCAGCATCTGGACTCTGCCTGCTGTGAGTCTTGCACCCCAAGCGATGCCACCCCAGTCCTGGACCTTTGGATATGGGTCTGAAGGTGCTCTGCCAGCCCTCTGCATGATGCACCTACTCGCAGCTCCACATTGGAACCGCTGCTGTGCTACGCATCCCAAACAAATGGCTGTGCATCAAAGCCTGCAACTCCTATGAACCATTGCTACACAACATAACCCTGACACAGAACTTCGCATTGCAATACTTCATCAACGGCATCCTCGATGACGACGCAGGACCTCACATCGCAAGCCCTATTGATGGCTTCACAAGATCTGGCGCTGCGCTACACATCGCCGGTGCAGGACCTCGCATCGCAGCTCTCTGGAAACGCTGCTGTGCAAAGCATCTTCGAGAACACAGCACAAGAATTGCCAATACTGATGATCATTCACTCAACCTTTCATTCAAAGATCACATGACCTAATCATTATGATCTGAAAACATATTTTTTATTTTCTTTAACCCTGATTATTTTGATTTTTTTAAATTCATCCTGTTTTAGAAAATGTGTTTGTTTTGGTACATGCAACATTTTTTTAGGTATTTTAACATACACTGAAATCACAACAAGAAAAAAATAAACATGTATATTAAATGACACAATACATTTTCAATACACAAAAACATCACATTACAGAAGAATAACATTAACCACATATATAGCTCTGGTTCTGTATAGGTTTTTCAACCTCAATCACATTAACAACCAATACCTCTGGTACTATCTCACTCGGTTGTATTTTGATTATTTTCAGAGGTAGTGACCAAATGGTGACCCTACTATGTTCACTCTTGTTATTTTTAACAAAGAAAGGGGTGATTTGTGAGCAAAAGTGGTGTTGCATCAACCTGAACACCTAATTGGCCAAAAAAGAGCTGTCTACGCGTTTCGAACCCACTTAAATTTCTTGAAGGGTTTTCCTCAGGACACAGAACACTTGAAGAGCTGAGAATTAAAAAGAAGAGAAGAATGCTGCAGTTTAGAAACTAATCTCTAATCTCATTCATTCTCACTACACTCATACAAAAACACAGCCCACTTCCTTTACCTCTGTCTTTTGTGGGTACTTCAATATCCTTGCTTTTGTGTCCACTGTTCACAATACAGTGACATGTGCCGCCCATGGCACCACTATGAAACCAATAAAATGTCAGAAAAAGCATGTTAGGCTGATGAGTCATATCACGCTCAGTGAAAGTAAAAAGTGTCTATGTTGTTGTTAGAGAGCTTACTTCTGTGGAGAACTTTTGAGACTCCTGACTCGCCTCTCTTCGATGCGGAGACAAGTATCAATTTTTTATGATCTGTTGAGGAAACCAAAAAAAAGGGAGGGGTTTGGTAGTTGATCTGCCTGCTACTCATATAAGAACCATAGAACTTGGTGGCTGTGCCTTTGTTCTGAGAATTTGCGTGAGACCAAACTCTTTTGGTGAACAAGGCTCATATGTTTGCGCCTTAAGTGTTTGCAGTCCAACCATGCCTGTTTTTTGGACTGTGCGTGGATTATGCTGCTAAGTATTTTAACACCGTCACTGTGCGCATCCATATAGAAAAAGTGCTATTCTATGTAGCCGCTTCGTTAAAGGAACAATATGACAGTCTCTTTGGGATTGATACCCCATACTTTGGTCGCGCGGTGGGCCCTACGCGTGTCCTGAAATGCGGCACTCGCCGTACCGATGCAAGAGGCATCGTCTTACTGTGTATTTTCTGTAACCAACACTGTGTGCCCAGATACAAATGCTGTTCTGTGATGCAACTGCGTTGAATGTAACAACTTGACCAAGTCTTTAAAAGTGGAACGCTTAATCTGCGCGGAGAACCGTGCGCGTGTCATTCAAATGTGGCACTAGCCGTCAAAGTGCAAGCGGCATGAGTTTTTAGTGCGCGGGAAAAAATCGAAGGAAATCTTACTTAGACAGCCTGTTACGGTCCATCAGAGTTTAGCATTCATGTAGCCCGAATTGCGAATAGTGGCCAGTGCTGGCCGAACTGTTTAAATCCCGGTCCACTTCCAGGTCGCGATATTTTTTGAAAAAGGAAACTTTATTCAATTCCAGTTTCAACCGCAGTTGCCTATTTCATTCACCTTGCTTCTGTGCATCACCACTTCAGGATGTTTTTTTGTGAGAACAAAGACCTTATTGCCAAGTTAAAGTTCTGACCATGATAGCTTGTTATCTTCATAGTCCGATCATGCCGACCGAATCAGCAATGAATCGGGATGATTAGAAAAAAGACCAAGGCCGTGGGCTACCCCAAATGCTAATTATGTCATAATTCAATTTTTTCGCGTAAGATTCAAGTTGTTTGTACTTTTGGTGCGAGAAGCTTGTTGGAACTTTGTGCAGAAGTATTCATTGTGATGCAACTCCAATTGACTTGTGGGTGGTGCAGTTCTGTTGGAAATGCTGTGTATCAGAGAGCATTACAACTGTTTGAAAACGAGTGCAGGAATCGATGGGTTTACTGTGTGAATCATAATAGCGTGCCACATTGCCAGAGCTGATTAAAACATTGGTTCCAATTACGGATAAGTGCACAGCGCTTTTTAACTTATGTTCAAAAAATTATAATAATAATAATAGTGTCTGGATCCCCAAGCATGAGAATTAGTAACTGAGAATGAGCTTGAGAGATATGTGTACTTTCTTCACCATGTTGTAAAAAGGCACCGTAATCCATTATATGCTGAGGATAATTAGGGTCGTTAATTTGAGCATCAGGTCTTACAAATGAAAGTCAACTTTGGAGAATGTCATAACTTGGTCTCCTCATTGTTGTCACTAGTAAAATACATATTTTCTCAAAATAGAGATGGGTGGTGGTCACAAGTTTTGTAATTCAGAAAGTTCGTTCAAGCCATTGATTGCAGTATTGAACTTTTCGATAAGGAAAGCCTCTCGCTGGCTCAATTTCCGATCCAAATCTCCACCTTTGTCATTTTGTTTGATGGATGAGATCACTGTCCACTTTAATTCAGCTTCTGTGTGATTACTTTCCATCCAATGGTTGACCAGAGGTGCTGTAACAATCTGTTTCTGAATTCGCGATTTATGTTGGGAGATACGTTGTCGTATTTCTTGGTTGGTTTTCCCAGTATAAAGTTTATTACATGGGCAAATTATCCCATACACGACATTTGTTGTTTTGCAATTTGTGAATGTTATGTTTCCAGTTTTGTGACTCGAATGAAAACAGATTTCCTTCTATCGTCTGGTTACAGCAGACACAAGTCCCACACTTATGATGTCCTTGGATTGGAGGTAAGTTCAAATATTGGTGCATATTCATTTTGGGCAATGACTTTGAGAGGGCTGCACGAATCAATCAATCAGGGGTTTGTAAGCGCGCTACTCACCCGTGAGGGTCTCAAGGCGCTGGGGGGGGGGGCAGTAGTTCCGTTCAGCCAAAGAGCCAGGTCTTGAGAGTCTTCCTGAAGGTGTTCAGGGAGGAAGCACGTCTGATGTCGATCGGGAGCTCGCTTTCAGGTCTTGGCCGCAATGTAGGAGAAGGCTCTTCTCCCTGTTTTGACTCTGCGGATTCGTGGGGTTTCGGCAAGGGCGAGGTTGGCGGATCGGAGGTTCCTTTTGGGTGTGTGGAAGGTGATTCTGTCATTGAGGTATTGGGGTCCGATGTTGTGTAGACATTTGCAGGCGTGGGTGAGTATCTTGAAAGTGACTCTCTTCTCGACGGGTAGCTAGTGGAGATTCCGTAGGTGTTGGCTGATGTGTTCGTGTCTAGGAATACCGAGGACGAGGCTGGCGGCGGTGTTCTGTATCATCTGGACCTTGCGGAGCAGAGACTAGTTTATGCTGGCGTAGATGGCGTTTCCATAGTCCAGTCTGCTGGTGATGAGTGCATGGGTGACTGTTTTCCTTGACTCGGGGGGGATCCATTTGAAAGCCTTACGGAGGTTGTGGAGGGTGTTGAAGCAGCTGGAGGTGACGGCGTTGACCTGTCGGTTCATGGAGAGGGAGGAGTCGAGTATGATGCCCAGGTTTCTGGCGTGGTCCATGGGGGTCGGGGGGTGCCGAGGGAGGTGGGCCACCAGGTGTTGTTTCATCTCGTTTTAGAAAATTTGTTTTGTTTTGGTACGTGCAACATTTTTTTAGGTATTTTAACATACACTGAAATCACAACAAGAAAAAAATAGACATACTTATTAAATGACACAATACATTTTCAATACACAAAAACATCACATTACAGAAAAATAACATAAACCACATATATAGCTCTGGTTCTGTATAGATATTTCAACCTCAATCACATTAACAACCAATACCTCTGGTAATATCTCACTCTGTTATATTTTGATTATTTTCAGAGGTAGTGACCAAATGGTGACCCTACTATGCTCACTCTTGTTATTTTAACAAAAAAGGGGTGATTTGTGAGCAAAAGTGGTGTTGCATCAACCTGAACACCTAATTGGCCAAAAAAGAGCTGTTGACGCGTTTCAAACCCACTTAAATTTCTTGAAGGGTTCTCCTCAGGACACAGAACACTTGAAGAGCTGAGAATTAAAAAGAAGAGAAGAATGCTGCATTTTAGACACAAATCTCTAATCCCATTTATTCTCACTACACTCATACAAAAACACAGCCCACTTCGTTTACCTCTGTCATTTGTGGGTACTTCAATATCCTTGCTTTTGTGTCCACTGTTCACAGTACAGTGACATTTGCCACCCATGGCACCACCACTTTGAAACCAATAAAATGGCAGAAAAAGCATGTTAGGCTGATGTGTCATATCACGTTCAGTGAAAGTAAAAGTGTCTATGTTGTTGTTAGAGAGCATATTTCTGTGGAGAAATTTTGAGACTCCTGACTCGCTCTCTTCGATGCGGAGACAATCATCAATTTTTATGATCTGTTGAGGAACCCAAAAAAAGGGGGGTTTGGTAGTTCATCTGCCTGCTACTCATATAAGAACTATAGAACTCGGTGGCTGTGCCTTTGTTCTGAGAATTTGCGTGAGACTAAACTCTTTTGGTGAACAAGGCTCATATGTTTGCGCCTTAAGTGTTTGCAGTAAAACCATGCCTGTTTTTTGGACTGTGCGTGGATTATGCTGCTAAGTAATTTAATACCGTCACTGTGCGCATCCATATTGAAAAAGTGCTAATCTATGTAGCCTCTTCATTAAAGGAACGATATGACAGTCTCTTTGGGATTGATACCCCATACTTTGGCCGCGCGGTGGGCCCTACGCGTGTCCTGAAATGCGGCACTCGCCGTACCGATGCAAGCAGCATCGTCTTACTGTGTATTTTTTGTAACCAACACTGTGTGCCCAGATACAAATGCTGTTCTGTGAGGCAACTTCGTTGAATATAACAATTTGGCCAAGTCTTTAAAAGTGGCACGCGGAGAACCGTGCGCGTGTCATTCAAATGCGGCACTAGCCGTCAAAGTGCAAACGGCTTGAGTTTTTTTGTGCACAGGAAAAAAAACGAAGGAAAACTTACTGAGACAGCCTGTTACGGTCCATCAGAGTTTGACATCCATGTAGCCCGAATTGCGAATAGTGGCCGCCCTCCCGCAGCCCCGGGGACGGTCCCTGGGGGCCGACTAGCCCACCAGGAACCTCCAGTATGCGCCAGGGAGCTGCGTTGCAGAGAGGTGTTCAGAGGCCACGCCGCTTTTTACACCTCTCTGCAACGCAGCTCTGTGGCGCTTTTTGGAGGTACATGGTGGGCGAGTTGGACTCCAGGGACCCTCAGTATTCAAGGGGACTTAATCCCCCAACTTAAGATGCGCCACGGGGCGCGTTTGCACAGTGGTAAAGGGAGGGGGCGGGGCTTCAGGTGACATGTGTGCAAACAGGCCCCGTGGTGCGTTTTAAGTTGGGGTATTAAGTCCCCTTGAATACTGAGGGTCCCTGGAGGCCAACTAGCCCACCAGGTACGTCCAGAAAGCTTCACAGAGCTGCGTTGCAGAGAGGTGTAAAAAGGGGCGTGGCCTCTGAACACCTCTCTGCAACGCAGCTCCCTGGCGCATACTGGAGGTACAGCGTGGGCTAGTTGGACCCCAGGGATCCTCATGATTCAAGGGGACTTAATCCCCCAACTTAAAACGCGCCACGTGGCGCGTTTGCACAGTGGTGAAGTGAGGGGGCGGGGCACGTTATAGTTAGAAATTAGCATTTAAAAACCTTTGAAATTCACTTAAAAACCATAGGTTTCAGGCACATTATAGTTAGAAATTAGCATTTAAAAAACCTTTGAAATTCACTGAAAAAACCATAGGTTTCAGACACGTTATAGTTAGAAATTAGCATTTAAAAACCTTTGAAATTCACTGAAAAAACCATAGGTTTTAGGGACAGTTATAGTTAGTTGGACATTTCACTCGAACAAAACCAGAGAAATTCCCCGTTATAGTTAGTTCAGCTAACTATAACTCGCGCCCGCAATGCACTGCTGATGACGTCACATATTACATCACTCATGACATGGTCAGTGACATCACTGATGACATCACTGATGACATCTCAAATGACATCACCCATGTGATAATTTCATGCATCTTCTCACACCCTAATATAACCTTTGATATACCCACTCTAAATTACAGACTGCCAGTCTCAAAACCATACACACTCCAATACCAATAACTACATACCCACTCACTGATTCTTAGGTCTACACACACACATCTACTCACTCACCCGTACAGTCACTCATACTTACAGTCACTCAGTACAGGACTATCATATGCACTCATACACCTATATAAACACTCACACACCACCACTCATCCATAGAGGTACTCACACACCTAGTCAGTCATGCAAAAAATTAATCACACACCCATTTACTCACCTATACAGTTATACACACACCAACTCACTCATACAAATACTAGCACATTCTTACGCTCTTATACAATAACTGATACAAGCACACACGCATCCATACAGCCACTCTCACAATCACACACTCTCACATATAGCCTTTTAAATACTCTAACACACATATATACCGCCTTTTACATATGTAGTTACTCGCACATGTACCACTGAGATATACATTCACTCACTAACACACCCATACACACACTCACCCACCCAAGCAGTCCATCACAGATGCACTCTTCAAATCATGCACCCAGTGAATCACCCAGTCACACATCTATGTACAAAGTCACACACACCCCACCCACACAAACACTCAGGCACCCATACAGATACTCAGAGAACCAATCAATAGCCCATATAGACACTCATGTAGCTATTCGCAAATCCATGCATCCACTTACACACCAACAGACAGACGGATACAGACATTCACCCAGTTTAGTCACTAACCCATGCATTCTGTAAGATACGTTTAATCACTCACTTATAGAGTTTGTCACGCACCTACTAAATCATCCATTCAGACACTTATACACCCACTCATTCTTCAATACGCCTTGGCCTATATATATTAAACATATTTAAACTTTACAGACACACACAGTCACTGGATGATGTCATCAGTGACGTCATCAGTGATGTCATTTGAGATGTCATCAGTGATGTCATCAGTGATGTCACTGACCATTTCATGAGTGATGTAATATGTGACGTCATCAGCAGTGCATTGCGGGCGCAAGTTATAGTTAGCTGAACTAACTATAACGGGGAATTTCTCTGGTTTTGTACGAGTGAAATGTCCAACTAACTATAACTGTCCCTAAAACCTATGGTTTTTTCAGTGAATATATATATATATATGTGTGTGTGTACAATATATACATTAGACCTGTCAGCCTTAGGGTGGTCTTCCCTAAAACTTTTAGCCTTGCTCCTCCATTTTGTGCTGATCTCATTTTTGTTGGCTTTAGGACTCTGTGCACTTTTCCACTTCTAACCAGTGCTAAAGTTTGTGTACTTATAAGTCCATAATAAGGTGGTGCTACATGTACCCAGGACCTGTAAATTAAATGCTACCAGTGTGCATGCAGCATTAATTGTGCCACCCACGTCAACAGCCTGTCAAACATGTCACCGGCCTGCCATTGAGGCCTGTGTGAGTAGTTTTAAACAGCCATTTCAACTTGGCAAAATACACCTTTTGCCAAGCCTAAACCTTCCTTTTTAACACCTGTAAGTCACGCCTAGGGTAGGCCCTACACAACCCAGAGGGTAGGGTGCAGATAATTTAAAAAGTTGGCTATGTACTTTTAGTTTTTACATGTCCTGGTAGTGAAAAACTCTTAAATTCGTTTTTCAATACTGCAAGGCCTACCTCCCCCATAGGATAACAATGGGTTACCTTATTATGTTTAATAAGTGATCATTTTCAATTGGGAGCAGGTAGAGATGTTGGGATTGGTGACTACTGAATTGTAATATAAAAACGTCTTTAATGGTAAAGTCGGATTTTAAGTCACAATTATTAAAATGCCACATTTAGAAAGTTGGCATTTTTTTGTCCTAACCATTTGGTGCCTGCATTCTGTATCCAGGGTCATATGACTAGTTGTAGCTGGCAATTGGTGTTTGTGTATTGCTTCCAGACAGTGAGACACAGGGGGAATTGGTGTTGGCAGGATGAGCCATCTCTGACTTGATAGTGGGTCAGAGCTGTCACCTACCACACTTGTGCATCACAAAGACTCTGCCTCAGAACATTCCCAAAGGGTTTCACACGAGTCTTTTGTGCCCCCAGATACGCTGGGCTGGAACAGGGAGGCTGGAAATTCCAAACACCTTTGGGGGTTGAAACCTCCAGAACCTTTTCCTAATTCAAAGCTGGCACCAAGTATAAATATTGGACCCTCAGACCCAACTCTTCAGTACACCTCTGGACCTGTGGAAGACTCAGAAGGACTACTGTGCTGCTCTGCTGCAAGAAGGACTGTTACTTTGCTGCCCTGCTTCTCTGTGTCCCCTGCTGCCTGAGTGAGAAGTAATGAACTTGCATCTTGAACCCAGGAGGACCAGAGTGACTCCGAGGGCAAGTTGGCTGGCCTCCTGATCAGAGCCTCAGGGACAGAAAAAGCTCCAGCCACCTTCAACCCAGCATCTGGACTCTGCCTTCTGTGAGTCTTGCACCCCAATCGATGCCACCCCAGTCCTGGACCTTTGGATATGGGTCTGAAGGTGCTCTGCCAGCCCTCTGCATGATGCACCTACTCGCAGCTCCACATGGAACCGCTGCTGTGCTACGCATCCCAAACAAATGGCTGTGCATCAAAGCCTGCAACTCCTATGAACCATTGCTACACAACATAACCCTGACACAGAACTTCGCATTGCAATACTTCATCAACGGCATCCTCGATGACGACGCAGGACCTCACATCGCAAGCCCTATTGATGGCTTCACAAGATCTGGCGCTGCGCTACACATCGCCGGTGCAGGACCTCGCATCGCAGCTCTCTGGAAACGCTGCTGTGCAAAGCATCTTCGAGAACACAGCACAAGAATTGCCAATACTGATGATCATTCACTCAACCTTTCATTCAAAGATCACATGACCTAATCATTATGATCTGAAAACATATTTTTTATTTTCTTTAACCCTGATTATTTTGATTTTTTAAATTCATCCTGTTTTAGAAAATGTGTTTTGTTTTGGTACATGCAACATTTTTTAGGTATTTTAACATACACTGAAATCACAACAAGAAAAAAATAAACATGTATATTAAATGACACAATACATTTTCAATACACAAAAACATCACATTACAGAAGAATAACATTAACCACATATATAGCTCTGGTTCTGTATAGGTTTTTCAACCTCAATCACATTAACAACCAATACCTCTGGTACTATCTCACTCGGTTGTATTTTGATTATTTTCAGAGGTAGTGACCAAATGGTGACCCTACTATGCTCACTCTTGTTATTTTTAACAAAGAAAGGGGTGATTTGTGAGCAAAAGTGGTGTTGCATCAACCTGAACACCTAATTGGCCAAAAAAGAGCTGTCTACGCGTTTCGAACCCACTTAAATTTCTTGAAGGGTTTTCCTCAGGACACAGAACACTTGAAGAGCTGAGAATTAAAAAGAAGAGAAGAATGCTGCAGTTTAGAAACTAATCTCTAATCTCATTCATTCTCACTACACTCATACAAAAACACAGCCCACTTCCTTTACCTCTGTCTTTTGTGGGTACTTCAATATCCTTGCTTTTGTGTCCACTGTTCACAATACAGTGACATGTGCCGCCCATGGCACCACTATGAAACCAATAAAATGTCAGAAAAAGCATGTTAGGCTGATGAGTCATATCACGTTCAGTGAAAGTAAAAAGTGTCTATGTTGTTGTTAGAGAGCTTACTTCTGTGGAGAACTTTTGAGACTCCTGACTCGCCTCTCTTCGATGCGGAGACAAGTATCAATTTTTTATGATCTGTTGAGGAAACCAAAAAAAAGGGAGGGGTTTGGTAGTTGATCTGCCTGCTACTCATATAAGAACTATAGAACTTGGTGGCTGTGCCTTTGTTCTGAGAATTTGCGTGAGACCAAACTCTTTTGGTGAACAAGGCTCATATGTTTGCGCCTTAAGTGTTTGCAGTCCAACCATGCCTGTTTTTTGGACTGTGCGTGGATTATGCTGCTAAGTATTTTAACACCGTCACTGTGCGCATCCATATAGAAAAAGTGCTATTCTATGTAGCCGCTTCGTTAAAGGAATGATATGACAGTCTCTTTGGGATTGATACCCCATACTTTGGTCGCGCGGTGGGCCCTACGCGTGTCCTGAAATGCGGCACTCGCCGTACCGATGCAAGAGGCATCGTCTTACTGTGTATTTTCTGTAACCAACACTGTGTGCCCAGATACAAATGCTGTTCTGTGATGCAACTGCGTTGAATGTAACAACTTGACCAAGTCTTTAAAAGTGGAACGCTTAATCTGCGCGGAGAACCGTGCGCGTGTCATTCAAATGTGGCACTAGCCGTCAAAGTGCAAGCGGCATGAGTTTTTAGTGCGCGGGAAAAAATCGAAGGAAATCTTACTTAGACAGCCTGTTACGGTCCATCAGAGTTTAGCATTCATGTAGCCCGAATTGCGAATAGTGGCCGGTGCTGGCCGAACTGTTTAAATCCCGGTCCACTTCCAGGTCGCAATATTTTTTTGAAAAAAGGAAACTTTATTCAATTCCAGTTTCAACCGCAGTTGCCTATTTCATTCACCTTGCTTCTGTGCATCACCACTTCAGGATGTTTTTTTGTGAGAACAAAGACCTTATTGCCAAGTTAAAGTTCTGACCATGATAGCTTGTTATCTTCATAGTCCGATCATGCCGACCGAATCAGCAATGAATCGGGATGATTAGAAAAAAGACCAAGGCCGTGGGCTACCCCAAATGCTAATTATGTCATAATTCAATTTTTTCGCGTAAGACTCAAGTTGTTTGTACTTTTGGTGCGAGAAGCTTGTTGGAACTTTGTGCAGAAGTATTCATTGTGATGCAACTCCAATTGACTTGTGGGTGGTGCAGTTCTGTTGGAAATGCTGTGTATCAGAGAGCATTACAACTGTTTGAAAACGAGTGCAGGAATCGATGGGTTTACTAAGTGAATCATAATAGCGTGCCACATTGCCAGAGCTGATTAAAACATTGGTTCCAATTACGGATAAGTGCACAACGCTTTTTAACTTATGTTCAAAAAATTATAATAATAATAATAGTGTCTGGATCCCCAAGCATCAGAATTAGTAACTGAGAATGAGCTTGAGAGATATGTGTACTTTATTCACCGTGTTGTAAAAAGGCACAGTAATCCATTATATGCTGAGGATCATTAGGGTGGTTAATTTGTTCATCAGGTCTTAAAAATGAAAGTCAACTTTGGAAAATGTCATAACTTGGTCTCCTCATTGATGTCACTAGTAAAATACGTATTATCTCTAAATAGAGATGGGTGGTGGTCACAAGTTTTGTAATTCAGAAAATTCGTTCAAGCCATTGATTGCAGTATTGAACTTTACAATAAGGAACGCCTCTCGCTGGCTCAATTTCTGATCCAAATCTCCACCTTTGTCATTTTGTTCGATGGATGAGATCACTGTCCACTTTAATTCAGCCTCTGTGTGATTACTTTCCATCCAATGGTTGACCAGAGGTGCTGTAACAATCTGTTTGCGAATTCGCAATTTATGTTGGGAGATACGTTGTCGTATTTCTTGGTTGGTTTTCCCATTATAAAGTTTATTACCCACACTTTTCTCCTTTTTGAATGCGAAGAGTGGTTCCTTAAAAGAATTGTCCCAGTTGGTGATCAAATGCCAGTTTTGGTTGATGATTTTTTTAAATTGATTGGATTTTGTGCAGAACGTTGATACACAAACCAATTGCTCCAATTGTGTTTTTTTTTTTGGTCAGTAATTCCTCCTGTGGTGTCCAACAAGCTCTTTTCATCAACCTTTTCAAAAGTCGTTTTGGGTAGCCACGGTCTTTCAATTTTGTGATCAAGTTGTTGTTGTGGAGGTGGTACTCATTTTTCTCTGTGCAGTTTCTGAGAATCCTTAAAAACTGGCCGTATGGCAGATTGTCTCATAAACTGCGAGGATGATGGCTAGCATAGTGTAAGGCCTTATTTCTATCTGTTGTTGGCTTTGTGTGCAGTGTTGTTTTAAGTCCTCCTTCTGATGCGTAGACTTCTACGTCCAAGAACGTAATATGGCTCTCATTGTGATGTGCGCTGAATTTGATGTCTGGTGTTCGTTCATTGAGCCAGCTGTGAAACTGCATCAGCATATCATCTGTGCCTGTCCATACAAAGAATATACTGGCTATGTATATTACCCACCCTGAAATGTGGTGTGCAAATGTGTTGTTGTTAAAGATGAATCTTTCTTCGAATTTGGCCATATACAGTACAGCAAATTCTGGAGCGAAGTGGACTGGGAGTTAAACAGTTTGGCCAGCACCGGCCACTATTCGCAATTCGGGCTACATGGATGTCAAACTCTGATGGACCGTAACAGGCTGTCTCAGTAAGTTTTCCTTCGTTTTTTTTCCTGTGCACAAAAAAACTCAAGCCGCTTGCACTTTGACGGCTAGTGCCGCATTTGAATGACACGCGCACGGTTCTCTGCGTGCCACTTTTAAAGACTTGGCCAAATTGTTATATTCAACGAAGTTGCCTCACAGAACAGCATTTGTATCTGGGCACACAGTGTTGGTTACAAAAAATACACAGTAAGACGATGCTGCTTGCATCGGTACGACGAGTGCCGCATTTCAGGACACGCGTAGGGCCCACCGCGCAGCCAAAGTATGGGGTATCAATCCCAAAGAGACTGTCATATCGTTCCTTTAACGAAGAGGCTACATAGATTAGCACTTTTTCAATATGGATGCGCACAGTGACGGTATTAAATTACTTAGCAGCATAATCCACGCACAGTCCAAAAACAGGCATGGTTTGACTGCAAACACTTAAGGCGCAAACATATGAGCCTTGTTCACCAAAAGAGTTTAGTCTCACGCAAATTCTCAGAACAAAGGCACAGCCACCGAGTTCTATAGTTCTTATATGAGTAGCAGGCAGATCAACTACCAAAACCCCCCTTTTTTGGGTTCCTCAACAGATCATAAAAATTGATGATTGTCTCCGCATCGAAGAGAGGCGAGTCAGGAGTCTCAAAATTTCTCCACAGAAATATGCTCTCTAACAACAACATAGACACTTTTTACTTTCACTGAACGTGATATGACACATCAGCCTAACATGCTTTTTCTGCCATTTTATTGGTTTCAAAGTGGTGGTGCCATGGGCGGCAAATGTCACTGTACTGTGAACAGTGGACACAAAAGCAAGGATATTGAAGTACCCACAAATGACAGAGGTAAACGAAGTGGGCTGTGTTTTTGTATGAGTGTAGTGAGAATAAATGGGATTAGAGATTTGTGTCTAAAATGCAGCATTCTTCTCTTCTTTTTAATTCTCAGCTCTTCAAGTGTTCTGTGTCCTGAGGAGAACCCTTCAAGAAATTTAAGTGGGTTTGAAACGCGTCAACAGCTCTTTTTTTGGCCAATTAGGTGTTCAGGTTGATGCAACACCACTTTTGCTCACAAATCACCCCTTTTTTTGTTAAAATAACAAGAGTGAGCATAGTAGGGTCACCATTTGGTCACTACCTCTGAAAATAATCAAAATATAACAGAGTGAGATATTACCAGAGGTATTGGTTGTTAATGTGATTGAGGTTGAAATATCTATACAGAACCAGAGCTATATATGTGGTTTATGTTATTTTTCTGTAATGTGATGTTTTTGTGTATTGAAAATGTATTGTGTCATTTAATAAGTATGTCTATTTTTTTCTTGTTGAGATTTCAGTGTATGTTAAAATACCTAAAAAAATGTTGCACGTACCAAAACAAAACAAATTTTCTAAAACGAGATGAAACAACACCTGGTGGCCCACCTCCCTCGGCACCCCCCGACCCCCATGGACCACGCCAGAAACCTGGGCATCATACTCGACTCCTCCCTCTCCATGAACCGACAGGTCAACGCCGTCACCTCCAGCTGCTTCAACACCCTCCACAACCTCCGTAAGGCTTTCAAATGGATCCCCCCCGAGTCAAGGAAGACAGTCACCCATGCACTCATCCCCAGCAGACTGGACTATGGAAACGCCATCTACGCCGGCATAAACTAGTCTCTGCTCCGCAAGGTCCAGATGATACAGAACACCGCCGCCAGCCTCGTCCTCGGTATTCCTAGACACGAACACATCAGCCAACACCTACGGAATCTCCACTAGCTACCCGTCGAGAAGAGAGTCACTTTCAAGATACTCACCCACGCCTGCAAATGTCTACACAACATCGGACCCCAATACCTCAATGACAGAATCACCTTCCACACACCCAAAAGGAACCTCCGATCCGCCAACCTCGCCCTTGCCGAAACCCCACGAATCCGCAGAGTCAAAACAGGGAGAAGAGCCTTCTCCTACATTGCGGCCAAGACCTGAAACGAGCTCCCGATCGACATCAGACGTGCTTCCTCCCTGAACACCTTCAGGAAGACTCTCAAGACCTGGCTCTTTGGCTGAACGGAACTACTGACCCCCCCCCCCCAGCGCCTTGAGACCCTCACGGGTGAGTAGCGCACTTACAAACCCCTGATTGATTGATTCGTGCAGCCCTCTCAAAGCCATTGCCCAAAATGAATATGCACCAATATTTGAACTTACCTCCAATCCAAGGACATCATAAGTGTGGGACTTGTGTCTGCTGTAACCAGACGATAGAAGGAAATCTGTTTTCATTCGAGTCACAAAACTGGAAACATAACATTCACAAATTGCAAAACAACAAATGTCGTGTATGGGATAATTTGCCCATGTAATAAACTTTATACTGGGAAAACCAACCAAGAAATACGACAACGTATCTCCCAACATAAATCGCGAATTCACAAACAGATTGTTACAGCACCTCTGGTCAACCATTGGATGGAAAGTAATCACACAGAAGCTGAATTAAAGTGGACAGTGATCTCATCCATCAAACAAAATGACAAAGGTAGAGATTTGGATCGGAAATTGAGCCAGCGAGAGGCTTTCCTTATCGAAAAGTTCAATACTGCAATCAATGGCTTGAACGAACTTTCTGAATTACAAAACTTGTGACCACCACCCATCTCTATTTTGAGAAAATATGTATTTTACTAGTGACAACAATGAGGAGACCAAGTTATGACATTCTCCAAAGTTGACTTTCATTTGTAAGACCTGATGCTCAAATTAACGACCCTAATTATCCTCAGCATATAATGGATTACGGTGCCTTTTTACAACATGGTGAAGAAAGTACACATATCTCTCAAGCTCATTCTCAGTTACTAATTCTCATGCTTGGGGATCCAGACACTATTATTATTATTATAATTTTTTGAACATAAGTTAAAAAGCGCTGTGCACTTATCCGTAATTGGAACCAATGTTTTAATCAGCTCTGGCAATGTGGCACGCTATTATGATTCACACAGTAAACCCAATCGATTCCTGCACTCGTTTTCAAACAGTTGTAATGCTCTCTGATATACAGCATTTCCAACAGAACTACACCACCCACAAGTCAAGTGGAGTTGCATCACAATTAATACTTCTGCACGAAGTTCTGGAGCTTCTCGCACCAAAAGTACAAACAACTTGAGTCTTACGCGAAAAAATTGAATTATGACATAATTAGCATTTGGGGTAGCCCACGGCCTTGGTCTTTTTTCGAATCATCCCGATTCATTGCCGATTCGGTCGGCATGATCGGACTATGAAGATAACAAGTCAGAACTTTAACTTGGCAATAAAGTTTTTGTTCTCACAAAAAAACATCCTGAAGTGGTGATGCACAGAAGCAAGGTGAATGAAATAGGCAACTGCAGTTGAAACTGGAATTGGATTAAGTTTCCTTTTTTCAAAAACACATCGCGACCAGGAAGTGGACCGGGATTTAAACAGTTCGGCCAGCACCGGCCACTATTCGCAATTCGGGCTACATGGATGCCAAACACTGACGGACCGTAACAGGCTGTCTAAGTTTTCCTTCGATTTTTTTCTGGCGCACTAAAAACTCAAGCCGCTTGCACTTTGACTGCTAGTGCCGCATTTGAATGACAAGCGCACGGTTCTCCACACGGATTAAGCATTCCACTTTTAAAGACTTGGTCAAATTGTTACATTCAACGAAGTTGCCTCACAGAACAGCATTTGTATCTGGGCACACAGTGTTGGTTAAAAAAAATACACAGTATTTGCGAGTGCCGCATTACAGGACGCGCGTAGGGCCCACCGCGCGGCCAAAGTATGGGGTATCAATCCCAAAGAGACCATCATATTGTTCCTTTAACGAAGTGGCTACAAAGAATAGCACTTTTTCTATATGGATGCGCACAGTGACGGTGTTAAAATACTTAGCAGCATAATCCACGCACAGTCCAAAAAACAAGCATGGTTGGACTGCAAACATATGAGCCTTCTTCACCAAAAGAGTTTGGTTTCACGCAAATTCTCAGAACAAAGGCACAGCCACCAAGTTCTATAGTTCTTATATGAGTAGCAGGCAGATCAACTACCAAACCCCCCTTTTTTTTGGTTTCGTCAACAGATCATAATAAATTGATGATTGTCTCCGCATCGAAGAGAGGAGAGTCAGGAGTCTCAAAATGTCTCCACAGAAGTAAGCTCTCTAACAACAACATAGACACGTTTTACTTTCACTGAACCTGATATGACACATCAGCCTAACATGCTTTTTCTGACATTTTATTGGTTTCATAGTGGTGCCATGGGTGACAAATGCCATTGTACTGTGAACAGTGGACACAAAAGCAAGGAAATTGAAGTACCCACAAAAGACAGAAGCAAAGGAAGTGGGCTGTGTTTTTGTATGAGTGTAGTGAGAATGAATGAGATTAGAGATTAGTTTCTAAACTGCTGCATTCTTCTCTTCTTTTTAATTCTCAGCTATTCAAGTGTTCTGTGTCCTGAGGAGAACCCTTCAAGAAATTTAAGTGGGTTCGAAACGCGTCAACAGCTCTTTTTTTGGCCAATTAGGTGTTCAGGTTGATGCAACACCACTTTTGCTCACAAATCACCCCTTTTTTTGTTAAAATAACAAGAGTGAGCATAGTAGGGTCACCATTTGGTCACTACCTCTGAAAATAATCAAAATATAACAGAGTGAGATATTACCAGAGGTATTGGTTGTTAATGTGATTGAGGTTGAAATATCTATACAGAACCAGAGCTATATATGTGGTTTATGTTATTTTTCTGTAATATGATGTTTTTGTGTATTGAAAATGTATAGTGTCATTTAATATGCATGTCTATTTTTTTCTTGTTGTGATTTCAGTGTATGTTAAAATACCTAAAAAAATGTTGCACATACCAAAACAAAACAAATTTTCTAAAACTAGATGAATTTAAAAAAACTAAATAATCAGGAGTAAAGAAAATAAAAAATATGTTTTCAGATCATAGGGATTAGGTCATGTGATGTTTGAATGATAGGTTGAGTGAATGATCATCAGTATTGACAATTCTTGTGTTGTGTTCTAGTTTGTGGCCCGACCTTCCTGATTGAGGGCCAAGCCCTTTTGTGGTTAGTGCAAAGCATCTTCAGCGTGGGATCTCGCAATGCTCCCCAACCAGGATTTAAGGTACTTTCTTTAGCGGACCTAACTTGGTTCCTGTATCAGTCTGCGCTCCATTGAAGTCGGCCTGAACTTGTGACATTGTCACAGTCTGGTGTGACCAGATAACCACAGTTGGTGCTTTGTGCTTCTAAGCGCTGTTTTTACTTAAATCTCTAAAATTGCATATCTGCAGTTCTGCTGATTGGATTTTTACTCTATTTTTCTAAATTGGTGTGGGATTTTTCTTGAGGTGTCATTTCACGTTATTATTGTTTGAAATGCTGCATAAATACTTTATACATTGACTCTGGGTTGACTGCTTTTAAGCACAGGTAATTTGGGGTTTGCTTGTGTATCATCCTGACAAGAAATGTGGTTGCTGCCTGAGTAGGGGTTTTACTGCCTTAACCACTAACCCAATTTCCTACAATATATGTATGTATATATATATATATATATATATATATATATATATATATTCACTGAAAAAACCATAGGTTTCAGGGACGTTATAGTTACAAATTAG
The DNA here is from genome assembly GCA_963921515.1 of Calotriton arnoldi. Taxonomy (NCBI): domain Eukaryota; kingdom Metazoa; phylum Chordata; class Amphibia; order Caudata; family Salamandridae; genus Calotriton; species Calotriton arnoldi. The sequence continues at coordinate 540,441 of CAWUFW010011164.1, read as the reverse complement.
CATTTAAAAAACCTTTGAAATTCACTGAAAAAACCATAGGTTTTAGGGACAGTTATAGTTAGTTGGACATTGCACTCGTACAAAACCCGTGAAATTCCCCGTTATAGTTAGTCCAGCTAACTATAACTCGCGCCCCGCAATGCACTGCTGATGACGTCACATATTACATCACTCATGACATGGTCAGTGACATCACTGATGACATCTCAAATGACATCACTGATGACATCACTGATGACATCATCCAGTGACTGTGTGTTTCTGTAAAGTTTAAATATTTTTAATATATATAGGAAAAGACGTATTGAAGAATGAGTGGGTGTGTAAGTGTCTGTATGGATGATTTAGTAGGTGCGTGACTGACTGTATAAGTGAGTGATTTAACGTATCTTACTGAATGCATGGGTTAGTGACTAAACTGGGTGAATGTCTGTATCCGTCTGTCTGTTGCTGTGTAAGTGGCTGCATGTGTTTGGGAATAGCTACATGAGTGTCTATATGAGTTATTGAATGCTTGTGTGAGTATCTGTATGGGTGCCTGAGTGTTTGTGTGGGAGGGGTGTGTGTGACTCTGTGCATAGATGTGTGAGTGGGTGATTCACTGGGTGGATGGTTTCAAGAGTGCATCTGTGATAGACTGTATGGGTGGGTAAGTGTGTGTAAGAGTGTGTTAGTGAGTGAATGTATGTCCCAGTGGTACATGTGTGAGTAACTACATATGTGAAAGGCAGTATATATGTGTGTTGGAGTATATAAATAGCTATAAGCAAGAGTGACTGATTGTGATAGTGGCTGTATGGATGAGTGTGTGCTTGTATCAGTGATTGTATAAGAGCGTAAGAATGTGCTAGTATTTGTATGAGTAAGTGAGCTGGTGTGTGTATAACTGTATAGGTGAGTAAATGGTAGTGTGTTTAATTATTTGCATGACTGACTAGGTGTGTGAGTACCTCTATGGATGAGTGGCGGTGTTTGAGTGTCTATATAGGAGTATGAGTGCATATGATAGTCCTGTACTGAGTGACCGTAAATATGAGTGACTGTTCGGGTGAGTGAGTGGATGTGTGCGTAGACCTAAGAATCAGTGAGTGGGTATGTAGTTATTGGTGTTGGAGTGTCTATGGTTTTGCGAATGGCAGTCTGTACTTTAGAGTGGGTGTATCAAAGGTTATATTAGGGTGTGAGAAGATGCATGAAATTATCACATGGATGATGTCATCAGTGATGTCATCAGTGATGTCATTTGAGATGAAATCAGTGATGTCATGAGTGATGTCACTGACCATGTCATGAGTGATGTAATATGTGACGTCATCAGCAGTGCATTGCGGGGGCGCGAGTTATAGTTAGCTGGACTAACTATAACGGGGGAATTTCACGGGTTTTGTACGAGTGCAATGTCCAACTAACTATAACTGTCCCTAAAACCTATGGTTTTTTCAGTGAATTTCAAAGGTTTTTTAAATGCTAATTTGTAACTATAACGTCCCTGAAACCTATGGTTTTTTCAGTGAATTTCAAAGGTTTTTAAATGCTAATTTGTAACTATAACATGTCTGAAACCTACGGTTTTTTCAGTGAATTTCAAAGGTTTTGTAAATGACAATTTTTAAATGTATTAATTGTTATATAAATTTTTAAAATACTGATTTACTACATTTTTAGAAACAATTTTTTTTTACATATTTTATTATTTAAATTACATTGTAATTACATTATACATTACATTACAAAAATACTTTCTCTTAATGAATTACTTTAGTTTAAATACTTTGCAGATAGGCAATAGACTTTTAAGTACAGTAGTTACAGTTGTTGCAATGGGCAACACATTTTCAAACACAATGCAACATTCAGCTCAATGTGAATTTCTAGTTAAATGCAATTAGTTACTTTATGGATTACTTTTTCTAACCACAGGACTGGATCCTAGATTCAGTCCTGGGACATCTCCTGTAAACAGTTGAGTAAAAGCGTTTTGGTTACAGTCGTGATTTTTAAGGAATATTATTGTATTTTAAAAGTTGACACTTTGAAACTTTTTCTCATAGAATCACCAATGTTATCCTATGGAAGGAAATTCACTTAGCAGGTAAAAACTGTTATCGATTACTTTTTCTTACTCAGTGTTGGATCCTGGATCCAGCACTGGTGCATCTCCTGTAAACAGTTGAAAGAATGCGTTTAAGTCATACTGTCGATTTTTAAGGAATATTTGTAGTTTGTGAAAATCAACACTTTGAAACTTTTTTGCTGAAAACCAGTCAATGTTAGCCTATGAAGGAAATTCAAGTTACCGGTAAGTACGGTTAAAATTACTTTTGAGGATCAGTACTGGGCTGAAAGATGCAGCACTGAGGTCTCTCCTGATAACAGGTGAGTAAATCGGAATTCGTATTTCGGCTGATTTTAGAGGAATATTTTAAAGTTCCAAAACTCCACACTTAGAAGAATTTCCAAGTGAAACCAGTCAATGTTAGCCTATGAAGGAAATTCAAGTTACCGGTAAGTATGGTTAAAATTACTTTTCAGGATCAGTACTGGGCTGAAAGATGCAGCACTGAGGTCTCTCCTGATAACAGGTGAGTAAATCGGAATTCGTATTTCGGCTGATTTTAGAGGAATATTTTAAAGTTCCAAAACTCCACACTTAGAAGAATTTCCAAGTGAAACCAGTCAATGTTAGCCTATGAAGGAAATTCAAGTTACCGGTAAGTATGGTTAAAATTACTTTTCAGGATCAGTACTGGGCTTAAAGATGCAGCACTGAGGTCTCTCCTGATAACAGGTGAGTAAATCGGAATTCGTATTTCGGCTGATTTTAGAGGAATATTTTAAAGTTCCAAAACTCCACACTTAGAAGAATTTCCAAGTGAAACCAGTCAATGTTAGCCTATGAAGGAAATTCAAGTTACCGGTAAGTACGGTTAAAATTACTTTTCAGGATCAGTACTGGGCTGAAAGATGCAGCACTGAGGTCTCTCCTGATAACAGGTGAGTAAATCGGAATTCGTATTTCGGCTGATTTTAGAGGAATATTTTAAAGTTCCAAAACTCCACACTTAGAAGAATTTCCAAGTGAAACCAGTCAATGTTAGCCTATGAAGGAAATTCCAGTTACCGGTAAGTACGGTTAAAATTACTTTTCAGGACCAGTACTGGGCTGAAAGATGCAGCACTGAGGTCTCTCCTGATAACAGGTGAGTAAATCGGAATTCGTATTTCGGCTGATTTTAGAGGAATATTTGCACAATGGTGAAGGGAGGGGCGGGGCCTGAGGTGACATCTTTGCAAACGCGCCCCGTGGCGCGTTTTAAGTTGGGGGATTAAGTCCCCTTGAATCCTGAGGGTCCCTAGGGGCCAACTAGACCACCAGGAACCTCCAATATGCGCCAGGGCCTGCGTTGCAGAGACGTGTAGAGAGGCCACACCCCTTTTTACACCTCTCTGCAACGCAGCTCTGTGGCGCATTCTGGATGTACCTGTTGGGCTAGTTGGCCCCCAGGGACCCTCAGGATTGAAGGGGATTTAATTCCCATCTTAAAACGCGCCACGGGGCCTGTTTGCACACATGTCACCTGAAGCCCCGCCCCCTCCTTCACCACTGTGCAAACGCGCCCGTGGCGCGTTTTAAGTTGGGGGATTAAGTCCCCTTGAATCCTGAGGGTCCCCGGAGTCCAACTAGCCCACCATATACCTCCAAAAGCGCCACAGAGCTGCGTTGCAGAGAGGTGTAAAAGGGGCGTGGCCTCTGTACACCTCTCTGTAAGGCAGCTCCCTGGCGCATACTGGAGGTACCTGGTGGGCTAGTTGGCCCCCAGGGACCCCCAGTATTCAAGGGGAATTCGTCCCCTCTGCAAACGCGCCAGGGGCGCGTTTGCAGAGTGGTGAAGGAAGGGGCGGGGCCTGCGGGCCCGATCGTTTTTTATTATTTTTTTTCTCCTCTGAAGGGGGCTGTGTGGCCCCCTTCCTTTTTCTTTTTTGGGCCCTGGGGACCCCATCCCCCAGGGCCTTACCCCTTTTTCTAAATTACCTTAAAAAAAAAACGGGAAGGGGGCCGCGTGGCCCCCTTCCCTGGGCCTGTATTGGCCCCGGGACCCCATCCCCGGGGCATGGCCTCTATATTTATTTTTTTGAGGGGGCAGCGTGGCCCCCCTCCTCTGGCCATTTTAAGGCCCCGGGGACCCCATCTCCCGGGGCCGGCCTTTCCATTTTTTTTTTTTTAAATTTTTTCTTTTTTGGGGAGGGGGCCGCGTGGCCCCCTCCCGAGCCACTACTTGCCCCGGGGACCCCATCCCCGGGGCTGGCTCCTCTCTCGTTGGGGACTGTGGGGGGTCCCCAATCCCCCCACAGTCCCGCCGGCTCCCCACGTCCCTTGGGAGCCGGCATTGCTGTTCCACATGGGGAGCAGCTGACATGCTGCTCCCCATGTGGAAAAGCAATCGCTTTGGATATTGGAAGAGAGAGCAGGTTTCCCTGCTCTCTCTTCCAATATCCAAAGCAGTTTGCTATAGCAGGACGGGAGCCGCGAGGCTCCCGTCCCGCCATAGCAAACTACAGTGTCCCGGGGTAGGCACCCCGGGACACTGCAGGAGCCGGCCCTGGGGGTGGTGGTCCCCAGGGCCATCAAGGGCTCCAGGAGGGGGCGCGCGGCCCCCTCCCATTCAGTACACAGCCCCGGGGAGGTGGTGGTCCCCGGGGCTCTGGGGTCCGTAACGGACCCCCATATTAAAATGTTTAGTGCCCCGGGGAGGTGGTGGTCCCGGGCGTGTGGGGGCTGGAGCCCCCCCACACAGGTTTAATAATGTATTTAAAAAGCCCCGGGAGGTGGTGGTCCCGGGGCTGCGGGAGGGCTCAGAGCCCTCCCGCACCATTTTTAAAAAAGCCCCGGGGGTGGCGGTCCCCGGGCTTGGGGGCCCTTTGAGGCCCCCCACACATTAAATTATCCCCCACCATGCCCCCGGGACTTGGGCCACCCGGGGGCCAATTAACTATCGAGCGCGGAGACCGCGCGTCGATTTTTTTTCGGCAGGATTCGCGCACCCTGAGCGCATCCTGCCGATTTTTAAAAAAATTATTATTTTTTGCCCAGGGGTCCTTGTGGGACCCCTGAGCAAACCTAGGGGTCAGGGTGTTTCTACCCTGCTCCCTTTGTGCGCTTTGCGCACTTGTTTCTGTCCCTCGGTTCTACCGAGGACAAAATGGCTGCCAACATTTCCTGAATCGGAATGTTGACAGCGAGCTGACAGCCAATTAACATGCAGCTCGTGATCGGGAGGGTACGCGGACCCTACTCGGCCATAGATATCACTAACTTTTTACTTTTCATTTTCTCAGCAACTACTGAACGGATTTACACCATTTAACAAAAGGGTTCTTTCTGAACCAAGAACTACCTCTTTGCCAAATTTGGTGTAATTCCGTTCAGCAGTTCTGGCTGTAGCCGTGTCTAAAGTTTCCTATGGGAAAATGCATGGGGAAAACACGTTTTGGGACCCCCTTTTTCTCGGCCCCCGCTTGACGAATCCCCGAGACTTTCAGGGTAGGAGCGGACCGGAGCGGGCCACAAAGTTTGAAAATTTCGCGAAGATACGTCAACCGGCAAGAGAGTTATTTCAAATAGAATGTCGCAGATTTCCTATGGATAATAGGTTGTAACTATAACTATCTACTGGCGACCGCCAGTAGATAATATATATATATATATATATATATATCCAAACACCTCGCTGCTGCTCCAAATCCTTGGAAAAACGAGTGCGGACCCAAAGTAAGTGCTAAATTTAGTTTATTTTGCCAGTGTCTGCCATGACGCGTTTCTGCTGAACTTGCGGCCTTGATCACATGACATCGCTTAGATGTATTCACCACCTTTTAAATTGCAAGTGCTTAACATAAATAGTGGACATAGAAAATATACTATTCCGCTTTGGGTTGTTCACATGGTTAAATGCCATGAAAAACGTAAACATATTGGATACCATTAATGATAGCTGTAAAATACAAAAGTATTTAACATAATATACATGACTTAAATGTCTTCCATAGGTATCCTACCATAATCGTTTTGTAATTATAACTGCATAAATGCTTAATTCAGAACAACTACTATCCAGTCCACAGCTAAAAATTAAAGTGACCTAAAAGGTGCCCCCTCTTAACAGTGGAAATTAAAATGAAGTTTAAATAAAAAAAAATATATTTTTATTTTTATTTTTTTATATAAAATAGTTTGTGTAAAAACTAAAGTCAGGTACTTTGTCAAGTCTATAATCTATTACTTGAAAATTCCAAAACTTTTGGGGTTGCAGATATATATATATATATTATTCCGACGAGTGCGTGTGCGGCGTGCATCCAGAACACTGCGGGTGCTCATTGCTCGCCTGCGCCCGGGCGCTCATATGCAAACAGCTCTCCACACTTTTTTCCACACAGAGACAGCACTCCCTGTAGTGCTTGATAAAATAATGTACTCTTTAGCAGACATAAGCGTCTACACATTTCAGCTCCTGCTGAGCCTTGTTCGCGACGACTCCCGTCATGAACAAGGCTCAGCAGGAGCGGATGCGCATAGACGCTTATGTCTGCTAAAGAATAAATGATTTTATCAAGCACTATGGCGAGTGCCGTCTCTGTGTGGAAAAAAGCACGGAGAACTGTTTGCATATATATATATATATATATATATATATATATATATATATATATATATATATATATATATAGATAGATAGATAGATAGATAGATAGATAGATAGATAGATAGATAGATAGATAGATAGATAGATAGATAGATAGATAGATAGATAGATATTCACTGAAAAAAGCAAAGTTATAGGTACGTTATAGTTAGGCTGACATTTCACTTGTACAAAACCAGAGAAATTCAGCCATTAAAGTTAGTGAGCTAACTATAACTCATGCCCCCACGCACTGCTTATGACCTCACATATTACATCACTCATGACATGGTCAGTGACATCACTGATCTCAAATGACATCACTCATGACATCCCTGATGACATCATCCAAAGAATCTCTGATGCACCCACTCCCCCATATAACCTTTCATACACCCACTCCAACTTCCACATTACCATTCTCAAACCCATTCACACACCCATACCAGTACTTACACAGCCACTCACTGATTCATAGATCAACACACACATCCACTCACTCACCCATATAGCCATTCACACACCCACTCACTCACTAATACAGCCACTGACATTTACACTCATACAACCATACAGCCACTCACACACTGAGTCAGTCACTCATAGAGCTACTCCTACACCTACTCACTCATCCATACAGTCAATCACACAGCCACATACTCACCCATACAGTTACACATACACTCACCCACTTACTCATGCAGACACTAACACACACTCACTCGTCTATACAGTCACTAACACAAGCACACACTCACCCATACAGCCACTCTCACATTCAATCACTCACCCAGACAGTAACTTACATATCCCATCACTTACTTATACTGCCTATCACATACCCAGTTACTCACCCATATACCACTGACACATGCACTCACTCACTGACACAGCCATACACAAACTCACTCACCCATACAGCCCCTCACACACACACTCACTAACCATTCAGCCACTGACTCACCCACTCACTCACCCCCTCACCCACCCACCCACCCACACAGAACCTCAGACACCTATAGAGGTACTCAGACAACCAATTACTCACCCGTACAGAAACTCACATACCCACTCACACACCCATACAGCCACTTAGACACCAACTGACAGACAGATACAGACATTCACACAACCAGTCACTCACCCATACGTTCACTGAAACACCTAATCACTCACTTATACGGTTAGTCACGCACCCACTGAATCATCCAATCAGGCACTCCTACACCTACCATCCCCTGGGGCCTGCCCATTTAAAGTGCACCCACTCACCAATGGGACCACAGGAGGAGCCTCAAGGCCATTGCAGTCCCTGCCGGCTCCCCGACTCTTGCGGAAGCCAGCATTGCTTTTACACATAGGGAGCTGCTTACATGCAGCTCCCTGTGTGTAAAAGCAATTCTGCTCTGCTTCTAGTAAGCGAGAGCATTTTCTGCTCTCACTTACTAGATGCAGAGCAGCATTTGCTATGGCTTGGCGGGAGCTGTGCTTCCACCAAGCAATAGCAAATAGCAATGTCCGGGGGTGGGCACTCCAGGACATTACAGGAGCCGGCCCTGGGGGGGTGGCAGTCCCCAGGGCAATCTAGGGCTCCACTGCCCGTTCCCATCTTCTAATTTGCCCCGGGGAAGGTGGTGGTCCCCTGGGCTGCGGGAGGGCCACGCAGCCACCGCATTTAATTTAAACTTAGGCCCCGGGGAGGTGGCGGCCCCCGGGGCTGCGGGGGGATCCATGCAGCCCCCGGCTGCATCAAATTACAATTAAGCTCCAGGGAGGTGGTGTCCCTGTGGCTGGTGGAGTTTGGAGAGGCTTCCCCGCATTAATACATTAAGCAGCCCCGGGGAGGTGGTTGTCCCCAGGGCATAATAAGCCCCAGGAGGGGGGCCCATGTACCCCCGCCCTTATTAAAACAATGCCCTCAGGACCTGGCCCTCTCGGGGGCCGATAATAAATGGAGCACAGGAGCATGTGCTTCAGTGTTTTTTTTCGGCCGGATCCGCGGGTTCCACAGAATTCTTTTTTGAAAAAAATGCATTTTTTTTAATATTCTATTTGGGACTCGGTTCAACTGAGTCCCAAGATGGCTGCTAACACTTCCTGTTTGAAGTGTTGGCAGCCATTCAAATTTCATTAGGGTCTCAGTAGGCTGTTGGGCTACAAGATATCTATATTTTTTAAACTTAAATATCTCTCAAACTACTGATTTGATTTACACCCAATCAGAAAAAGCACGCTTTCTGGGCCAACACCAAGCTTTCCACCGAATTTGGTGTAATTCCGTTCAGCGATTCAGGCTGTAGTCGTATTAAAAAAATGAAAAATCCCCATAGACATAACAAGGGGAACATGTGTTTTGGGACCCCCTTTTTCTTGGCCCCTGCTTGACAGAGCACCCTGAAACTTTCAACACAGCAGCTGAACCAAAAAGGGGATTTTTTAAAACTTTCGTGAAGATTCGTCAAGCGGCGCCAAAGTTATTGGCAAAACAAACAAGCATTGGCATAGCCAATAGGTCTCGCCTTTGGGGCCTTATAAGTATTTAGTTATGCAGCGCAATATCCTTGGTGCAACAACATCAACTGTTGCATGGCTAAACACTTATAAGGTCCCAAAGGCGAGACCTATTGGCTATGCCAATGCTTGTTTGTTGACTGCCATTTTTAAGTACTAAAAACCATAGATAGATAGATAGATAGATAGATAGATAGATAGATAGATAGATACTACTAACACAGGCACAAACAGAAACGTGCACTGAAATAGAGAGGAGTACGGGACAACATTGATATACTGCACACTATTAGCATACACGCACACACACGCAGCACCTATCTATAGAGATGTAGAGAAGACTGAAATATTCACAGTTTAGCTAGAGGAAAGGAGAAGAAGACTGAGCGAAGCAGGGGGATAAATAGGAAGAGAGGTAGAGGAAGAGAAGACAGAGGAAGAACAGAGAGTGCAGTAGAGAAATGGAAAGACAAATAAAGAGGGAGTAGAAAGGAGGAGGAACTAGAGAAAGAAAATGGGAGATAAAAAGAAGAGAAAGATAGAGAAAAAGAACAAGGGGAAATAAAATAGAAGGGTGCTAGAGATAGAAAGATAAAAAAGAGGAGAGAGGAGAACAACGAGAAAAAAGAGGCCAGCGAAAGGTTAAAGAGGAAGATAAATTGAAAGGATGGAAAAGAAAAACGAGAGAGAGAGCGAGAGAGAATGAAAGAGAAAGAAAAAGTGAAGTAGTGACAATTATGCAGAGAGGAAGAGAAGGGAAGGGAGAAGAAATAGAGAGAATATGAACAGATTGCGGGAGGGAAAATGAGAAGGGGAGGAAAGAGAGGGAAAGAAAGGAAGAATAAATCAGAGAAGGAAACTGAGAGATAAAATGATTGAGAGAAAGACAAAAAGAATGTGGGAAAATAAAGAGATGGGTCTGATGGGACCAGGGCAGCAGCAGTGAGGAAGACCCCAGACCAAGTCTGCATCTTGTCCACATATGTTCTGCAGACATCCAAAGTGGACCATCTCCCTTGGACCTGTGATGAATGTGCAGGGTAACTTCAGCGGAAAAGCACCTAGAGTCTGACTCCATTCATTGACCTCAACCTCTGGAGAATTTCCCCGTTTGCCAAAGACAGGAGTCGCAATGCTCCTTTTGGCTAAAGACACTTATTGACGCTGTGCCCCCAGATTTATCAGCACCCTGAACAGCATTTGTGAAAACAATACTTAATACAGCGGTTTCATCGAAAGTATTGCACATAGAATATTTGCATATACACTTACGTACAATCATAATTGGCCCGCATTTGATTCAAGTTGGAAAGATGAATAGCTGAGTCGGACGGCTCGAATTCAGACCTGCAAGCTGCAAATGCGCCGTAATCGCTTCATCTAGCCTTCAACCCGCTGTGCTATCCTACTGGCACATGTGCAGCTGTAGGAATGTTCTAAGCTCCCGGCCGCAGAACATTCGGCGCTCTCCCGTCCTCGCGCGGAGAGGACCCCTTGGGCAGTGTGAGCGTCGCGCTTGTCCCGAAGGAGCTATTTTCTCCCTCTGTCCGCTCTGCGAGGCGAAGACCATGCTGCGGCTCGAAGGCAGCGGGTGGTCCTCGGGACGCTGGGCGCTCCTCTAGCTGGCGTCAACCCTGCTGCTGCTGCCTGGGGAGGGCTCACAGCTGGGCAGCACCAGGTCTAAGGACAATTCCATCAAGTCTATCCTGATGGAGCCACGCACAAGAAGGGCAAGAGCCTCGGCCAGGTAGGTGAACCACTGTCACCGCCCTGCCGTGGAATGCAGGCTACTGCCGTAGAAGCAATTCACTGCAGCGCCGTGAAACCTCGAGTGTGATAGCAGGCGCTATATAGAAAACAAAAGTTGTCATTATTAACAACTTGTGTAATATTAGTTGCGTGGTAGAGGTTGTACTACGAAAAGAGCAGCAGAAGTACCAGTAACCGCAGTAATAGTAGTAGTCGTATGTAGTAGTCATACAATTAGGAATAGTAATATTAACAGTAGTAATGGTGTCAGCGAAATCAGCGACAGAAAAATAGTAGCGCTAATTGTAAAAATAGTAACACTAATGACAGTAGTAGTAAAACAATAGTAGTGGCCCAAGTTCTAACGGTCATATTAACAGTAGTAATGGTGCCAGTTGCAGTAGTGACAGAAGAAAACAAGCGCGCGCGCCTCGCGCTGGCAGCAGGGGGAGGGGAGAGAGGAGGGGGCCTGCGCCTGTTTCCCTTGCTGGAGTGAGCAGAAACCATCTGTTAATTACAAACAGATGGTTTGAAAGCTCGCTCCCGCAAGGGAATCGCCAAACGTGCACGCGTTGCCATTGAAAGCAATGCAACGCGTGCACGTTTTTGCCTGCAAAAGTGAATCGATTGCTAAAGGTCTTTTTCCTATGCATCGCGCGCTGCGTAGGCGAGACCTAAAAACACTCTTGCTATGGAAACTTTGGTCCTAACTATAACTACCTACTTGCGACTGCCAATAGGTTATATATACACACACATATACATATATGTACACATATATATACATACAGACACATACATACATATATATTACCTACTGGCAGTAGCCAGTAGGTAGTTATAGTTAGGATATAGTTTCCATAGGAAGAGCTTTTTTTCATTTGCCAATAACTTTGGTGTCGTTTGACAAATCGTTGTGAAATTGTCAAAACTAGTATGACGCTCACTCCAGCTGCTGTCCTGAAAGCTTTGTGGTGATCCATCAAGTGGGGACTGAGAAAATGTGGGGGGGACCAAGATGCATTTTCCCCATGTTAATTCCTGTAGGAACTTTAGACAAGGCTACAGCCCGAACTGCTCAATGGAATTACACCAAATTTGGCAGGAAGGTAGATGTTGGTCCAAGGAAATGCCTTTTTGTGATTTGGTGTAAATCTGTTCAGTAGTTAGTTTTAGAGATATTAACCAAAATCCAAATTTGTATATATAGGGACGCGAAGGCTCTGTGACCCCTCCTGATCTCATGCTGAGATCTGATTGACTTGCCAACACTTTAAACCTGGAAGTGTTGGCAGACATCTTGGGACTTGCTTGAGCCGAGTCCCACAAAAAAAGTTTTAAAAAAGAGAAGGGGCAGTGTAGGAATACCTTGACCCTCTAGGCCTCTTGGGGGTCCCACAGGAACCCCGCAGGGCCAAAAAAGGATTTTTTGGGTTCAGCGGGTGTCCCACTGGATCTGCGGCAACCCCAAACATGTTTTAAAAACTGAAATGCTGGCTCCCGCGCTTCTGTAATCTTGAGCCCCTGGGTGGGCCAGGTCCCGGGGCATGTAGGAGGGGGACGCACGGGCCCCCCTCCTAGGTCTTAAAAAAGCCCTCACCGGGCACTGTTTTTAATTTATGCGGGTGTTGCCCACTCGGCAATCCTGCGCCCTGGGGACTGCCACCTCCCTTAGGGCAAATCTGAAATTAATGCAGGGGGCCCACATGGCCCTCCCCACATCCTCAGGTACCACCACCTCCCCAGGGCATTAAAAAATATGTATGCCGGCAGGCCTGTTGGGCCATCTTCCCATGGCTAAATATAACATTAATGGGGGGGCTGTGAGACCCCTCCGCAGCCCCCGGGGACCACCACCTCCCCAGGGCTAAGTAGTGCAATGGAGGGGGCGCACGGCCCCCTTCTGAAGCCATAGATCACCCTGGGGACCGCCACCCCCAGGTCCAGTTCCTACTATGTCCTGAAGTTTTCACCCCTAGGACATAGCTGTTTGCTGTGGTTTGGCGTGAGCTTTACTGCTCCCGCCAAGCCACAGTAAATGCTCCACTTCCAGCAAGCAAGAGCATTGAAAATTCTCTGGCTTGCTGGTAGTGGAGCAGAATTGCTTTCAGACAGAGGGAGCTGCATGTTCAGCAGCTCCCTGACTCTGAAAGCAATGCCGGCTCCCGCAGGAGGCGGGGAGCAGGCAGGGACTGCAGGGGCATTTAGGCTCCCCCCGCGGTCCCCAACGAAGTTCACTGGCTGCCCTAGGTGGGACCAGGGCACCCAGAATGTAGAACAGGTCCTGAGGAATGAGGTCCCCGGGGCCGAAATCGGCCCAGGGAAGGAGGCTGCATGGCCTCCCTCCCCATTTCTTAATGGTGGGGCCCCAGGGGATGGGGTCCCTGGGGCGGAAATCGGCCCGGGGAGGAGGGCCACCTGGCCCTCCTCCCCAATACTCTATAATTTAAATAAAAGGCCGTGCCCCATGAGATGGGGTCCCCGGGGCTGAAATTGGCACAGGGAGGGGGCCCTTGGCTGCTCAGGGTCCTTGGGGGCCAACAACCCCTTTTGGTACCTCCAGTCAGTCCCACACAGTGGGATTGCTGAGAAGTCTTCAGAGGCCACACCCCCTTTTTCCTCCAGTCCACAAACGCATCTCCTGGTGTACTACTGGTTGGGGGATGAAGTCCCCTTGGCTGCTGAGGGTCCTTGGGGACCAACAAACCCTCCTGTTACCTCCAATAAGTCCCACACAGTAGGATTGCTGACAGGTCTTCAGAGGCCATGCCCCCTTTCTCTACCACTCTGCAAACACACCTCCTGGTGCACTACTGGTTGAGGGATGAAGTCCCCTTGGATGCTGAGGGTCCTTGGGGGCCAAGAACCCCTCCTCTTTCCTACAGTAAGTCTGACACAGTGGAATTGCTGTGAACTGGTCGGAGGCCCCACCCCCTTTATATCTATATACGAATATGTATGTGTGTGTGTATGTGTGTGTATATATATATATATATATATATATATATATATATATATATATATATATATATATATATATGTGTGTGTGTGTGTTTGTTACATTCGCCATAGCCCCCAAGGCAGTTACGGTTAGGTCAGAATTTCCATAGGGAAGGCAATTTTTGTTTCCTTAACTTCGGGGGCATTTAACAAATCTACACGAAGCTTTAAAAAAAAATGTTGAGTTCTGGATGGCAAGTTTTGTGCAGATAATTAAGTGGCAGCCTAGATTATTAAGGTGTACCAAACGTGCAATTTCCCATTAAAATTTTCCTTGGATTCTTTGCTCTTCAATATAGAAAAACTGCTGAATTAAATTACACCAAATTTGGCACAGAGGTGGAACTTCACTCTAAGATTGTATTTTTGTTGGTTTGATGTACATCTGTTCGGAACTGTTAGAGAAATTAGTGTTTAAATAGGTGCTCGGTGGGTAATCAAGAGGTTAATTATTAGAGATAGCTGTAGTATATTAATTCACTGATCCTTCGCGGATTTGTGAATCCATCGAGAATTCATGACTCCATTTCAAAAAATAATAGCATCCTATTGGACTAGGGAGCTTTTTCTCCCCATGTACATTGCGGATTTGCTAATCTGTTGCATTCTGAATGGCTAGCGATCACAGAAACATTTATTTTTCGGCTGCCATTACCCATCACATTTGTTAAGCACCATGTTGGAAAAATAAAAGGTTATAAGAGGGGAGGGTGTACCTCCCTGACCCCAAGGCCCAAGTGAGGGGAAACACAGAGACTCTCCTGGTATTAAAATACAAATAAATATTTTATAGCAGATTTCACTCATCTTATGCTTGTTTGTGGATTCCACGACTTTCGTGAGTCTCGTGGACACTCCTGGTCCTCAGGATTCCCGAAATCCTAGAAACTACTGGAATACAATTAATTATTTAGTCCACTATTGCTGTACTTCACCAGCAACCCCACGTGGGGATGGCTGCACTTGGATGGGTGAGAGCCAAAGGCTATGAGCAATGGAGGTTGGCTATCTGTCGAGAGATAGGTTCAGGGACTGGGTCACTCAAGCGGCAGGGATTGACCACAAGCGAGCGAAAGGTTTTAAACTATGTCTGTGCAAAGTAATTTATATTGGAGGGTGTCTTTCCTGTACAAAACCTATGCTAAACTTAAACAGACACCTGTGTGTTATGGTGCAAAGGTGAATGTGTGGTGCAAGGCAGCAAGAAAGTGTGCCTGTGCAGGGGATGGCAACTGCAGCACAATATTTTATCAGATATGACTCTGTCCTGCTCTCTCCTTTCACACCAAGCAGCACAGCAACTTTTTGTTATTGTACTGTGCCACAAAATAATAAATGTGGCACTTAGTTTAAATCTTTTCCCACTTTGTATGTGTGCAGTACAATACACTTCACAAACAAAGATAAAAATTGTTTGGGAAAAAACCTTTTTTCCAACTTTGCACATGCATGGAGGAGGCATGCGTTTTTACTGCAAAGCCCTGTCTACAAATGTTAGTAGCTAAGGCTTTGGATCAAAACCATGGGTGGTTGCATGGGAACGCCCATGCACCACTTGATGCAAAGTAATGTAAAGTAGTGCAGCTTTGCAGTTGTGCTGGAAAGTAAATCCCAAATCAACACTTTGCACTGGTCTGTGTCACTTTTGGTGACTTTGTACTGGTGCAAACTGATGAGAAATGTGGCCTCAAATGTGTGAAATGTGTTAAGGTTTGTCTAAGCATAAGATTTTGTACTTGAAGAATACCTTTCAGGTACAAGCCCTATGCTAGACAGCATGCAAACTCCTTTGCACAATGGAAGAAAGGTTTGTGCGAGGCTCTAGACAGCCTCTTTGTACGTTAGCTCAGGAAACACAGCAGCAGAAGGCTCTTATTTAGGAAATGTAGCTCTGTGTTGAACTTTCTTTTTAGTGCAATGTGACACAGCAACTTTGGTTGCTCCTCTTCGTTATGCTATTTTATAGCAAAGGTGACCCCAAACCCGATAATTAGGTGCACACCAGACACAAATATCGGGTAATATCCTGGCTCCAATCAACGTGACAACAGGAAACCTTTTAGCAATGCAGAAGCACAGTCTGTAGGCAACACAGTGTGCTGCAAGGGCATACTAATGGTGGAAGCGTGCTATACAAACGCATACATGACAAGAGTCAGGCTCCCCCTGTATTTGGCCTACATGAATCCTCCTTTGCTATCACAATGTAGGAAATTAGGTTACAGATTGAGGAGGTTGAAAACCTACTCAAACCGCAACCACAATTCTTATCAGGGTGAAACACAAGCAAACCCCAAATGAACCTGTGCTTAACCCTCTGGTAGCTTGGAACAAAATCAGTCAGGCTTAACTTCGAGGCAATGTATAAACTATTTATGCCGCACTCCAAACAGTAATAAAGGGATAACACAACCCAAGAAAAATCCCACTTCAACAAAAAAAAGTAGAGTAAAATTTAGTAAATTATTTGACACCTGGATGACAAAAATCCACTTAGTAAAGTCACAGATGAGCATTTTTTTTAGATTTAAGTCAAAATAGTGCTCAAAAGCACAAAGTGCCAGCTGTGGTTATCTGGTCGCGCCTGACAAAGTCACAAGTTCAGATCGACTGTGATGGAGCGCAGGCCGGATACAGGGACCACATTAGGTCTGCCTAAAAAATTCCTGCTTGCAGAGCGATGGCAGATCCCGCATTGAGGATGCATCACACAGCGGTGATTCCAGGGAACTGCGGAGCTGCAATGTGAGGTCCTGCATCAAGATGCATCGAGCAAGGACGGATCCGAGCAGTTTCGGGGCTGCGATGCGAGGACCTGCATCAAAGAGGCATCGCGCAGCAGTGTTCTGAAGAGCTGCAGAGCCCTGCAACGGGGATGCATCACACAGCGGTGGTTCCAATGCAGAGCTGCGAGGAGATGCATTGTACTGCGTCGGTTCTGCCCAAAAGGACCACAGCTGGACTGGCAAAGCACCTTCAGGGCCACTTCCAATGGTCCAGGACTGGGGCAGCCCCACTTGATGCTGGGTGGTAGAACTCACAACAGGCAGAGTCCAAGTACAGGGTTCTAGGTGGTTGAAGCCTTTTCTGTCCCTAAGGTTCTGATCAGGAGGCCCGCCAATTAGCCCTTAGCGCCACTCTGGCGGTCCTGAGTTTAAGATGCAGGTCCAGTCCTTCTAACTCAGGCGGCAGAGTAGCAGTCCTTCTTACAGCAGAGCAGCACAACAGTCCTTCTGAGTCTTTCTCAGGTCCAGAGATGTACTGAAGAGTCAGGTCTGAGGGTCCAATATTTATGCTTGGTGCCCACTTTGAAGTAGGGAAGCTTCTGGAGATCTCACCCTGCATGAGTGTCTGGATTTTCCTGCCTCGCTTCCCTGGCTCCAGTTTGTCTGGGGACACAAAAGACTAGTGTGAAACCCTTTATAAGTGTGCTGAAGCAGAGCCTTTGCGAAGTGCTAGTTTGGTAGGTGGCAGCTCCGCCCCCTCAATCAAGTCAGAGATAGCACATCCTGCCAACACCTATTCCCCCTTTGTCTGACTATGTGGGAGTAATACACAAAGCCCAACTGCCAGCTACACCTAGTTATGTGACCTTGGATACAGGCTGCAGGCACCATAGGACAAGAAAGTGCCAACTTTCTAAAAGTTGCATTTTCAGAATTGCAATTTAAAATCCAACTTTACCATTAAAGAGGGTTTTAAATTGCAATTCTTTAGAGAATAAACCTGACTTTCCTACCTTCTATCAGTTTAAACTTATCACTCATTAAATGTAATAAGGTAATTACAAAAAAAAATGTAACAGAGCACAGCCACTGTATAGTATTGTAACTGACCTTGTAGTCAGTTTATTTTTTAATAAGCCCAAATTAGTATAAAGTTTATAATACAAAACAAATGTTCATAGAAATTTTTGCAAGAAAAATAGGGGAAGAAGCAAATATAATGTAAACCACAAAGGTTTACATTATATTTTCTTCTTCCCCCATTTTTCTTGGTGTCTTGTGTTATTTATCACTGATGACACAAATGTGTTTTGTGTAATTTTAACCACATTCTTTAGCTGGTCTTTGTAGAATATATGTTTTTTGTTTTCACTGTTAACGAGTGACATGCATTTAAAAAGGCATTAAATATACAATACTATATATACAATATTGTATATCAATTTGAATATTGTTTCTACAGCCTTGAAAAAGGTCGTATAAACGACGAAACACGTGTCGGCTGTCTTCATCTACGATACGTACTTCGTGTCAACGGAATCAAGACTTTCAAAGATTACTTGCCTTTTGCAAAAATTTCTATGAACATTTGTTTTGTATTATAAACTTTATACTAATTTGGGCTTATTAAAAAAGAAACTGACTACAAGGTCAGTTACAATACTATACAGTGGCTGTGCTCTGTTAAAAAAAATGTGTAATTGTATTGTGTATGGGAAAAGATTATATTTTTTTCCATATAGATTAACACTGATAAATGGCACAGTGTCTTACATTGAGCACGCTTAGATTACTATTAGTTTCTCAATAACACTGGGGGAAGACATAACGGAGGTGCTGGCTAGGTCTCTCTTTACCACTGCCATTTGTTCTAGAACCCTTAAATGTAATAAGGTAACCCAATGTTATCCTACAGGAGAGACAGGACTTGCAGTAGGGAAAAACAAATATAAGAGTTTTTCCCCTATGAATGCAAGCAAAAGTTAAAAGTACATGTCTGGCTTTTTGAATACACTGCATCCTGCTTTTAGGGCTGTTTAGGGCCTACCCTAGGGGTGACATATGTATTAAAAAGGAATGTTTAGGTCTGGCAAAAGGTTTATTTTGCCAGGTCGAAATGGCAGTTCAAAAAAGCACACACAGGTTGCAATGACAGACCTCAGACATGTTTAAAGGGCTACTTAAGTGGGTGGCACAATCAGTGTTGCAGGTCCACTAGTAGCATTTAATTTACAGGCCCTGAGTACATGTAGTACCACTTTACTAGGGACTTAAAAGAAAATTAAATGTACCAATTGGGTGTAAGTCAATTTTACCAGGTTTTAGGGAGAGAGCACAAGCGCTTTACCACTGGTTAGCAGTGGTAAAATGTGCAGCATCCTAAAAGCCAACAAATACTATTTCAAAAAACAGGAGGGTGAAGGCAAACTGTTTGGGAGGACCGTGCAGAGAGCGCCCAGTCCCACGCCCATTATTCTTTTCATCAAACTGTCATAGTGTGAACTGTGTCCCTGCTTGTGGACCAGAAAAGAAATTCAAATAAATCTATTAAATCGCGTTTGAATCGACTTTTCATTTTCTGACATTGACATGAGAATGATGTCCCCAACCTCTGGTTTACAGGGACGCACAACCCCCCACCCACCCTACAGCCTCCCTTCCCTCTAACCTCGCCTGGCTTTGGATATGAACCTCCTCTCACACCCCTTAATTATTTCAGGAGCCCCTGAGACCAATCTCCTGAGCAGATTCGATTAGACCGTAATGCCACAAGAGAGAGCAGCCGGCTCCCTCACTGGAATCAATCTGAGAGCCCTGACAGCCAGAGGTGGGGTGAGCAGGGCCAGGCTCCCGCCCTATAGGCGGGCTGGAGAAAGGGCAGGTGCCCACGGTGCGTGTCCATGACAGAGAAGGGTGTCTGGACGGTGCACGTCTGACTCCACACGCCCCTCTTTGGAGAGAGAGATGCGGCCACTTCTGGGTATCCTGAGCGCAGATTCCGCCTGCGCCTGTCCTGTCCTGAGCAGTGCCAGCAGCAGCCACACGCGTGCACTGGCAGGAGGCAGGCGCGCAGGGGTAGGGGACCAGCGGGGCTCCTCTGTGTGGGCTGTACGTGCACCGGCGCTGTACACACTCCCGCGGATCCCAGCGCAGCGCCTTGTTGAGGCTCAGCTGAGGGGGCAGCGCGCACTTGCATTAGTTACCTGGTAGCAACTGGCACAAACAGACGCGTGCCACCTGTAAGCATGACTTGAGCGGACTCGTTCTCTGCGAGTTTGGAGCTTGGGAGCGAATGCAGTGCTATGCGCCGGACTCTGACCAGACAGCACTTTAATCAGAACCTATGAGCAGGGGCGGAGAGAGAGACCCCACGTTTGAAGAGTGACCCACACATCTTCAATTCCTTCACGCACTTGTGCTCGGGGATATAATCGGAAGTCTGCAGCACATAGGAGGAGAGAAACTTCCAGGAGTGGAAGGGGCAACTCGGCAAGGTGAGTTAAGAATACAATGCTATCTAACGTGCGTGTGCAGAAGGCGCGCCTGCTGTGGCTTTTAGCGCCTGTGTGCCTAAGAGCGTGCTGTTTCCTCTCAGCGCGTGTGTGCTCAACGTGCGCTGATGTGGCTCTTACCGCTTGTGTGTATAACGCGCGCCCGGTGTGGCTTCAAAGGCTCTTGTGCATAACGCGCGTGCTGCTGCTGTGGACTCTTAGCACGTCTGTGCATAACGCCCGCGCTGCTGCTGTGGCCTCTCAGCGCTATAATGCGCGTGCTGCTGTTGAGGCTTCAGCCGGTGTGTGCTTAACGCGTGTGCTTCTTCTGCGAACTCTTAAGCATGTGTGTGCATAAGGCGCGTGCTTCTGCTCTGGACTCAACCTATGTGTGCATAACGCGCGTGATGCTGCTCTGGACTCAGCGTGTGTGTGCATAACGCGCGCGCTGCTGCTCCCTTTTAGCGCTATGCCACGCGTGCTGCTGCAGTAGCCTCTTAGCGCTTGTGTGCATTACGCGCCGGCTGCTGTCATGGCTTCAGCCAGGGCCGGACTGGCTACCGGGCGTTTTGGCATGCTGCCGAGCTAAAACGCCCGGTAGCCAGTCCGGCCCTGGCTTCAGCTCCTGTGTGCTGACCAGGACACTAGTGAGTTAGCTGGAGTGTGAGGCGGGAGTACACCAGCATTCTTAGAGGGTTTTCCCTAAAGGATCGCGGATATGACTGGTTCACAGGGGTTTGTGATGGTAGTATTTGGGTAGGGGATGTTTAATGTGAAAGCCAAAATGAAGGTATAACACCCACCCTAGGGTGGTGATAGTCAGAGCGTTGAGATCGTTTGCTCCATATAGCTAAACACGAGTCTTTAGTGATTACTGTCCATTGATGAATGCATGGATCAATCAATTTCTCTCCCATCCAGCTGCTCATTCATTCTGGCATGTTTCCATCCATCCATTCATTAATGAGTGCATACATTCATGGCTGCATCTATCCACCCATGCATTCATCTATCCGTCCATGCACTAACATATTCGTGCTTTCATGTCTGCACTCACCCATCGCATCAATCTGTCGAGCATCCATCCTTCCATCCATCCATCCATCTTCTTCCATGCATTCATGTCTGCATCCACCCTTCCTTCCTTTCATGTGTTCGTTGATTTACTCGTGCATTCAGTGGTTGGCCCATTCACTAGTGCACGTGAAGTGTAGCGCTGCTCCCCATCATTTCATACCCGTGCTGACGTGCCGCTACACTTTAGAATGTGGCGTAGGCCTCGCATGTCTAAAGAGGTCCGCATGGCGGCCCCCTCCTTGTGAAGCGCCCCTTCCTGCGTGAGACACTGAATAGTGAACTCCACGGCTTCTGGGGAACTAAGCGGGACGGGTAACAACAATTTACACTAATCCGCGGGCACTGGACGCGGCTGGTGACGTCACGTGCCCTTTTTCGACGGTTGCATTAATTCCGCCACCTCAAGGTGAGGGACCTGGTATTTTAAGTGAGAATCTTCACCAGGCACGAATCATGTCTGTTTACTTGTAAATGCAGACGCTGGCATTTAATAGGCACCCTCAATGCCCTGGAAAGGGCACGAAGAAACGGGCACACTCACAGGGACGGTCCATGTTTCACACTGTGCACACACTAACACAGATCCTGCACTTTTCACTTTAACGATAAACTAGCAAGGAACGTGCACGCTTACCACAAACTGACAGAGGGCACACACTCGTCATGAACTGGCGCAGAACTTGCATATAGCACAGTGCCAATAGACTACCATAGAACATGCATCTATCACAGTACCCATAGACTGGCACGGAACATGCATATTTCCAGTACCCATATACTGTCACTAAACATGCAAATATCACACTGTCCAAAGACTGCTGCAGAACATGCACATATCACATTGTCCATAGACTGCCAAAGAACATGCATATATCACACTGTTCACAGACTAGTGCTGAGCATGCATATATCACACAGACTGGCACAGAACATGTACATATCACACCACCCACAGACTGGTACAGAACAAGCACATAGAACACCGACCACAGACTGCTGCAGAACATGCATATATCACACTGACCACAGAACATGCATATAACACACTGACCACACACTGGCACAGAACAAGCACATAGCACACCGTTCACAGGCTGGCACAGAACATGCATATATCACACTGACCACTGAACATGCATATAACACACTGGCCACACACTGGCACAGAACATGCATATATCACACTGCACATAGACTGGCACAGAGCATGCACATATCACACTGCCCCCACACTGGCACAGAACATGTACATATCACACTGCCCACAGACCGGCACGGAACATGCATATATCACACTGCACATCGACTGGCACAGAACATGCATATTTCACATTGGCCATAAGCTGGCACAGAACATGCATAACCCACACTACCCATAAAATGGCACAGAACATGCATATTTCATACTGCCAATAATCTGGCACAGAACATGCATGCTTCAGCCGTCATTCTGAAGTGAAGTAGTACAAAACATGCATAATTCACAAAGCGCACACATTGGCACAGAACACACATATTTCACAATGAACAATACGTTCGCACAGAACGTGCACGTTTCACAATGAATAAATACTGACACTGAGCATTCATTTTTCACAATGGCCATAAAACGGCACAGAAAAGCTGACCATGACTGGCACATACGATGCACGTCTTACTATCCTTGATGTGACTGTGACGTTTCTGAGCACGCACAGCTGCAAACACTGATGCGTGACATTTCACTTAACGTGTGTCTACAGTGCATGGAGCTTGAACGCTTCAATTGGTAATCATCAGGCCTTCCTAGACAATGTCTATGTCACGAGAGGCACAAGCGCACGTGACACTGCACGCAGTCCATCTCCTGACAGATACAGTGCACGTGAACTGCTCAGCGAAGGCGCTTTTCACTCCAATGTGCGGATTGCTAACGAGGGTAGAGGAGGGGGGTAGGTGGCAAGAGGCGCTACACTCCGCATCATTTCTTCTTGCCATCAAAACTTAAAGAGGCCTGATTCTGTAACTGGGGGGGTAACGCTGTGGGGACCGCAGTGGTCTGAGGTTAGATCGAAAGTGACTTTAATAGAAATCACTCGCTGCCTGGGTGTCTCATTCCATCAGGACTGTGTCTGCTGACGGCCGTGAGGGGGAGGGGTCAGTCTTCGCTGAGGGTGGCCTTGACAAGACGGGCTTCTCACCGCCGCCTCGGCGGCCCCCAGTGGCTTGCGATGATCCGTGTCCGCCTCCCTCGGAGACTCTGCTGAAGCAGGAGGGGGTCTGTGAGGGAGGGTCATGGCGGAGGGGTGGGATGGAAGATGACTGGCTTTGATTATGCGTTAAGTTATTATGCTTACCATACTATGCGATATTAGACATGCCTATGTCGCTTTATTCTTCTGCCGCTAGTATGGCCTCACAGCGCTTTACGGTTACAGCTACTTGTTCATTTCGAGGATTCTGACACAGAGTAGTCCAGGTTGGGGCTACCATCAGCACGGGGCGAAACATTTTGCGAAAGGTGCCCATGGATGAAACAATTTCACTCAGGAAAAAATATCGTGCAATTTTCGCTCCCAAACCTTTCCTATGAAACAGTGAAACATCACGAAACGACACGAAACGCCGCGTTCGGTGAAAACTTGTGGATTTTCAACGGCGTCGAAATCACAAAAAGAAGGTTCACGATGAATTTCACCCCCCCGCCCAAAAAAAAAATCCACTGGCCCCGTTATGAAGCAGTCAAACCATGCTAGATAGTCAATAGATGTCTGGGATTCAGTTATTACGTGCCATGGGTGTATTTAGTGAATGAGTCCTGGGGGCAGATTTACAAGCCCCTTGCGGCACTTTTGCGGCACTTTTCCCATGTTAAAAGTGACGCAAAAAGGGCACAAGGGGCTTGTAAATCTGCCCCCTGAAGTTTAGTGTGTGTGCGCCAGGGGCGCAACTAGATCCGAACTTAGACGGGGGGTGGGGGGGGCTGACACTCCCAGCCAGGGCTGGCCCCAGCACTGATCCCACACAGTGCAACAGTCTTTTTTGGCGCCCCATCCCCCATTTCCTCCTTCTCCATGAATTCCCTCACTACCACTCACCAACAATGCACGTCATCTCTCTATAGCACCTTTCTGACAAACATTTCATTTTTTTATAGGGCTACTCATAGTTTACTCATGCTCGGTTCTGTGATCTGCATGGTACACGTTCTTTGTAGCAGACTCCTGCCACCCTCTGCGCTGTGTGGGTGGCAGGAGTGCCCATGTGAGTGCATCGTGAGCGATGCAACAGTGTGAGAGTAGGGTAAGAGGAGTGACTGCAGGGTGAGTGAGGTGACCATATGAATTTGGGTGCGAATGTAAGTGCAGACTGGGACGAATGAATGCATGGCTAGTGATGGGCTTGTTTGAGTGAGATTGCAGAGTCGTTTGATACCATAGGACAATGCAGGGCTTTAAATGGGGTAAAAAAACTGGGGGATCTCTCAGAGGGGCGTGGCCAATGTAATTAAGGGCGTGGCTTAAAACACGTAAGCTAAAAATCTGTGATTAGCATAGTGTGCCGCCCGACTTGTATTTTGCTGTTTCTGTCATTGCATCAATATATATGATACAACAAGTAACATCATCCCTGCAACAAGTCGGGACTATTGGCTTTGTCAATGGTTGTTAGTTGCATAAAATAAATAAGCAGCAACTATGGATTGTATAAAATATTTAAAAAGCTTCGACTTAAAGCCGAGGTGACACCACAACAATGTTGCTGCTCCTGAGTTTCAAAAAGAGAAGGGAAATCCAGAGAGAAAATGACTCTCTTTAAAGGATTTCCCTTCCCGTGCAACGCTCACCTGGCATGACGTCCTGCCGTAACTTCTCCATTATTGAGAAGTGAGCAGTGTGAGGACGCGCACATCGATGTGCCTGCTGTCACTGCAGTCAGGAAAAAACGGGCACAAAACAGAGCCCGATAGAGACCCGTTTCGAGGCCTCCTTTAAAAAACTGCCGGTGCTCAGCACCAGTGAGACCCGGCCCACTTAAAGCCCTGGGACAATGTCATCTAAGATTACAGATACAGGCTGTGTGCCATGCTAGCGCTGTATTAACAACGCATAGCGCAATGGCGATAATTATTCCAGTGATAGCAATGTTTTCCATGGAACATCGCTGGTTTTCCAGCGATGTTCCATGGAAAACGGCGATATCCTTGGTGATAGGGCCTGTGGTCTTAGCCACACAATCCACCCCCATGTTAGGTATGCCTTAGTCAGGAATTTAACAGACGTTAAATTCCTGCGTTAAGGCATACTTAACGTGATTTTAAATATCGCGAACCCTCGTTGTTAATATGAGGAAGCTGGGTTAGCGATATTTACCCAAGGGAGTCTGGTCAGGCACGCCTCCTTTGCATCTCATTAGCGATGCGATGGGAGGCGTGCTGACAAGGGGCGTTAATGCAAGGATACACGCGCTAGCGTGTCCTTGTTGATAATGCGATAATATTATCGCCGCTTTTCGCCCGAAAACGGGCTCCACATGCATGCTGGCACCTTGTTAATATGCCCCCTAGATTCTCACTCTCTGGATATCTCTTAATCGGTTTGGGATACGTTGCTACACTGTTGCTCCTTTCAGAGCACCTGTTAACATCAGCAGAAGTAGTTAACGTCAGTACAAGTGGCAGTGCTGCCTGGGGATGCTGTTAGGGGAAACTGCACCGACACTCTTTTAGAAAGCAGCGATGCTATCCAAAATTAAAACAAACAAATAATAAAATAACATTGATCGAGTGAATAAGGGGAATTTTATAACGCTACTCCAGGGATTGATCGCATCGAGGCACTTTCTGGCTAAAGATATTTATCTAGTTTGATTTTCAATGTGCTACTAGAGTGATTGTCATTTCATATTCTCACATCTGGTGTAAATCTGATCTGAGTACAGCACTGAGCACAGCGGGGTGCTGTGTCACGCTTTCCGACGTCACGCCGCTCAGTTTGCACAATTCTTATGATATCCCCGTTCTCTCACTTTTATATGGCCCTTCCCATGCACCACTGGGCTGTGTAAACTGCGGCGCTGATAGGCTGCGAATATCACAATGATGCAAAGGGCTCTACACCTGTCGAGCACGACCCCCCCCCCCATCCCCCGCGCCTGACTGCATAGTAATAAAGTACGCCAACAGTGAGAGTGCAGGGGCCGCTCACTCCCCAGGGACCCGGTGCTACTGACACCCGATGAACTCCTGACAGCAACACCCATGGTCTGCAGCTTGCCCCACAACAGTGAGAGGGCTCGGTCCGCACACTCCCCAGGGACCCGGTGCTACTGCACCCGATGAACTCCTGACAGCAACACCCATGGTCTGCAGCTTGCCCCACAACAGTGAGAGGGCTCGGTCCGCACACTCCCCAGGGACCCGGTGCTACTGCACCCGATGAACTCCTGACGGCAACACCCCTGGTCTGAAGCTTGCCCCACAACAGTGAGTGCCTAGGCCACTCACTCCCAGGGACCCGGTGCTACTGCACCTGATGAACTCCCGACAGCAACACCCCTGGTCTGCAGCTTGCCCCACAACAGTGAGAGTGCAGGGGCCGCTCACTCCCAGGGACCCGGTGCTACTGCACCCGATGAACTCCCGACAGCAACACCCCCGGTCTGCAGCTTGCCCCACAACAGTGAGAGTGCCTAGGCCGCTCACTCCCAGGGACCCGGTGCTACTGCACCCGATGAACTCCCGACAGCAACACCCCTGGTCTGCAGCTTGCCCCACAACAGTGAGAGTGCAGGGGCCGCTCACTCCCCAGGGACCCGGTGCTGCTGCACCCGATGAACTCCAGACAGCAACACCCCTGGTCTGCAGCTTGCCCCACAACAGTGAGAGTGCAGGGGCCGCTCACTCCCAGGGACCCGGTGCTACTGCACCCGATGAACTCCCGACAGCAACACCCCCGGTCTGCAGCTTGCCCCACAACAGTGAGAGTGCCTAGGCCGCTCACTCCCAGGGACCCGGTGCTACTGCACCCGATGAACTCCCGACAGCAACACCCCTGGTCTGCAGCTTGCCCCACAACAGTGAGAGTGCAGGGGCCGCTCACTCCCCAGGGACCCGGTGCTGCTGCACCCGATGAACTCCCGACAGCAACACCCCTGGTCTGCAGCTTGCCCCACAACAGTGAGAGTGCAGGGGCCGCTCACTCCCAGGGACCCGGTGCTACTGCACCCAATGAACTCCCGACAGCAACACCCCCGGTCTGCAGCTTGCCCCACAACAGTGAGAGTGCAGGGGCCGCTCACTCCCCAGGGACCCGGTGCTGCTGCACCCGATGAACTCCAGACAGCAACACCCCTGGTCTGCAGCTTGCCCCACAACAGTGAGAGTGCAGGGGCCGCTCACTCCCAGGGACCCGGTGCTGCTGCACCCGATGAACTCCAGACAGCAACACCCCCGGTCTGCAGCTTGCCCCACAACAGTGAGAGTGCAGGGGCCGCTCACTCCCCAGGGACCCGGTGCTACTGCACCTGATGAACTCCCGACAGCAACACCCCTGGTCTGCAGCTTGCCCCGGACAATAATTGTGGTACCAAGGGACAGGCAAGAGGGAAGTGGGGCTATATTTAAACCGACTGCTCTTCGTATTTGTTTAACACTCCTGACACCATAGGTTCCGCACAGTCATAAGTCGTTTATCTCCCATGTAGTGCATAATACAGTATTTTGCTTGTTTCCAAGCGCTCCACTCCATTGAATTGTGCCTCAGCACACTGACTGTCATTATTTGGTACCATTATTCTGTGCTTTTGCTTCTATCGTTTGCAACATACATGCACTTCTTTCCTTCGCTCGCGTGGTATTTACTATTTGCATACTGTGATCACTTTGCCGTGGTCTGGCCTGGACGGCGGCCCCTGATAAATGGATGCATGCTGGCTGGCGGGGTGTGCATTGTTTACTCTGGAGCTTGTCGCCTCCCATTCGTCAGTACTTGTCATTTCGTTCCGAGTGAAGCGGGGGGGGTTGTACAAACATAAGACAAGACAGAGACACTCCAGTTCGGGGCGTCAACACGATGGTGTGGGAGGTGCCTTTCTATTTGCTTATGCCTCGCGCTGGTGGCATCCATGTCTTTGCAGGGGGTCAGCGTTTATGATCCTTTCCTTCATTGCATCATATGAAATAAAAGGTTAGCACTTTTTATTTCAGTCACACCTGCTCGTTTGTGAACCGGCTCCCTTGAGGTACGTCTTCACTGATGGGTATGAGTCGGTACCGTAAACAGCAACATCCCTAACACGACTATGTACCGGCACAGAAGTGCATTCCTTGATTATAACTCAGTGGGTTGTGGCACATACTTCAAGCCTGTATGGCAAAGGCTGGACCCAAGGCATGGTCGCCTTAGCTGTACAACCTTTCATACTTGATAAAATGAGTACCACTGTCAAGTAAGATAAAATGAGTACCACTATCAGGTAATGGTAAGGCCTCTTATCACCGCTTTGAGCCTGGTGAGCTGGCACTATACAAACTACGCATTATTATTACTATCACCAGATATGAAATGGTTACCGTGGAACAAATCTCAGTGGGTTAATGTGCCTGCCGCAGACAAAAGTGTTTAACCAATGAGGGTGTCAAGTCTATCGTAATGCCATCCTTACGAGGTAAAATGATTGTTACCGAGTTGAGTAATACCGGTATCTGATATTAAACCTCAAAGTCGGTCTGGAAAGCACAGAAAAACGAAAGCATAATAAATCAAGACCGGGGTTTGTGCACTGCTGTCCAAGGTGCTGAAGAGCCAGTGCTTGGTTCAGCCGCTGCATTCAGAGGGTGTTTTCTCTGGGAAGGCGCCGATAAAGCGCAGCCCTGACTCCCTACTACTGTTGTTAATGATTTACCCTCAGCCTCGTGGGGATCCTTCCTACAGAGGGTAAAACAAACAGCTGGAGCTTGTGTCGAGGCGGCAGCTGACGCACCTTGTGCTAATGGGCACTTATCCACGTCCTGTCAGAGTCTGAGCGCTCAGGACACTGGCAAAGGGATGATTAGTGGGGAGAGTGTAAATAAAGCCAGCGCCAGGAAGGATTCCTCGGCCAGAACTCACGCTGTCACTGCATTGTTGTTGTCCCTTGAGCCACACTGGTGTCACCGCCTTTACAGAGTCTCACCCGTCTCAGGCAGATACCGCTGTCCCTGGAAGTGCTGGTATCCCTGGAGGGCCGGTGTCTCCAGGAGTGTTACTGTCCTGAGAGTGCTGGTGCCTCCAGGAGTGTTACTGTCCAGGGACTGCCTGTGTCTCCAGGAGTGGTACTGTCCTGAGAGTGCTGGTGCCTCCAGGAGAGTTACTGTCCTGGGACTGCCTGTGTTTCCAGGAGTGCTACTGTCCATCGGAGTGGTACTGTCTGTGAGAGTCGTACTCGTACTGGTGTTACTGTCACCAGGAGTACTGCCACCAGAAATGTTACTATTGCTGCAAGTTTTACTGTCTCCGGAAAGTAACTGACCCCAGAAGTGCTACAGTACTGTGCCCAGCAATGATACTGTTTCCGGGTGAACTACTTTCCCCAAGAGTGCGCCTGTCCCTTGGAGTGCTACTGTCCCCGGGGATACTATTATAGATAGGAGAGCTACTGCCCATGGGAGTGCTACTTTCATCAGGAGTGCTACCATCCTGGTAGCACCACTGTCTCTGGAGTGTTTCTGCCCAAGAAAGTGTTACTGCCTACAGGAGTGCTACTGTCCCTCAAAGCGCTACTGTCTCTGGGAGTAGGTCCGTCCCTAGGAGTACTAATGTCTACAGGAGTGCTACTGCCCCTTGAAGTGCTGCTGTCTCTTGTATTAGCACAGTCACCAGGAGTACTAACCTCTACAGGAGTGCTACTGTCTCTGGAACTTCAGTACTACTGTCTCTGGGAGTAGCACTGTCCCTAGGAGTACTAATGTCTATAGGAGGGCTACTGTCCCTGGAAGTACTACTGTCTCTGGGAGTAGCGCTTTTCCTAGGAGTACTAATGGTTACAGTAGGGCTGCTGTCCCTCGAAGTGCTACTGTCTCTGGGAGTACTAATCTCGACCGGAGTGCTACTGACCCTCGAAGTGCTGCTGTCGCTGGGAGTAACTGTAAGAAACAATTCTCCTTTTGATTGCAAAATTGCACAGATCATTATGTTGTTCTGTAGAACATTGCCTATACTTGCGTGATAGGGACCATTGTTTCTTACAGTATATTGTATACCCTCGGTCCCTTCAGACTCACAGGGTTCCCTTGTTTTTTTACAACCTGCTGTCTCTGGGAGTAGCACTCTCCCTAGGAGTTCTAATGTCTACAGGAGTGCTACTGACCATTGAAGTGCTGCTGTTTCTGGGAGTAGCACTGTCTCTAGGAGTACTAATCTCTACAGGAGTGCTACTGTCCCTGGTAGTGCTACTGTCTCTGGGAGTAGCACCGTCCCTAGGAGTACTGTCTACAGGAGGGCAACTCTCCCTCGAAGTGCTGCTGTCTCTGGGAGTTGTGCTATCCCTAGGAGTACTAATGGCTACAGGAGGGCTACTGTCCCTCAAAGTGCTGCTGTCTCTGGGAGTTGTGCTGTCCGTAGGAGTACTAATGGCTACAGGAGGGCTACTGTCCCTCGAAGTACTACTATCTCTGGGAGTACTAATCTCTATAGGAGTGCTACTGACCCTTGAAGTTCTTCTGTCTCTTGGAGTAGCACTGGCCCTAGGAGTACAAATGTCTATAGGAGCAGTGGCGTAACAAAACCTGAGTGGGCCCCCCTGCAAGATATGCAGAAGGCACCCCTCACACTTACATCAGTAGGGGCTGAGGGGGGCCTCCGCCAGTATGGGTAAGCCTGGCCCCCCGCACCATGGGGGCTGCGGGGGCCTTTGTTACACCCCTGTACAAGAGTGTTACTGTCCCTCGAAGTGCTGCTGTCTCTGGGAGTAGCGCTGTCCCTAGGAGTACTAATGGCTACAGGAGGGCTACTGTCCCTCGAAGTGCTTCAGTCTCTCAGGGCAGGACTGTCCCTTGGGGGTACTAATGTCTACAGGAGGGCTACTGTCCATTGAAGTGTTTCAGTTTCTCTGAGCAGGACTGTCCCTTGGGGGTACTAATGTCTACAGGAGGGCTACTGTCCCTTGAAGTGCTGCTGTCTCTTGTAGTAGCACAGTTCCCAGGAGTACTAATCTCTACAGGAGTGCTACTGTCCCTGGAAGTGCTACAGTCTCTGGGAGTAGCACTGTCCTTAGGAGTACTAATGTCTACAGGAGTGCTACTGTCCCTGAAAGTGCTGCTGTCTCTGGGAGTTGCGCTTTCCCTAGGAGTACTAATGGTTACAGGAGGGCTGCTGTCCCTCGAAGTGCTACTGTCTCTGGGAGTACTAATCTCGACAGGAGTGCAACTGCTGTCTCTGGGAGTAGCACCACGCCTAGGAGTACTAATGTCTACAGGAGGGCAACTGTCCCTTGTAGTGCTACTGTCTCTGGGAGTAGCACCGTCCCTAGGAGTACTAATGTCTACAGGAGGGCAACTGTCCCTCGAAGTGCTGCTGTCTCTGGGAGTTGTGCTAACCCTAGGAGTACTAATGGCTACGGGAGGGCTACTGACCCTTGAAGTTCTGCTGTCTCTGGGAGTAGCACTGTCCCTAGGAGTACTAATATCTACAGGAATGCTACTTTCCCTCGAAGTGCTACTGTCTCTGGGATTTTTCAACAGGAAATGCCTCCAAGACCATCAATCAAAACATTCTTTAGGGGAAGAACCCCAAGTATTGTTTCTTCCAATGTCTCTGGCTTGACCAGTAATTATTTAATGCTTTCAGCTGATAAGTACACTTGAATATATCACGCTAAAATGAAAATATTAATGTGATTCTGAGTAAAATGAGTCAACAGTCCTCTTTTGTTAAGTTACAGCTTTTTTCATTGCTTTTTGGCAAATGTTTCAAGAAAACATTGCACATATAATGCTTACAATTGTAAACAAAATGACAAAGGACAAAAGTTATACAAATCAAAAACGACAAACATTACATGACATTACTTATTGAGTATGTACAATATAGTGTCCTACATTGTCCTATTAGAGGGACATTTGCCACTTTCGTCCTCTAATCTGTAGTGCTACACAGTACTACTTGGCCCTATAATGGTGGGGGACAGAGCATTAGTTTGAGTCAGGATGTGGTCCTGAATTCCATCTCCTGTGGTGCACCACTTTATGTGCAGATAAACAATTAATGATAACTCTTGGCCCCTTTGTAATAGTGCTGATGCGTTTCGACCTTCATGTTGGGCCTGTGATGTGTTTCAGTGAAGGTCTTCTTCAGGGCTGTAAGCTTTATGGACACTTTGGGTCGGCTTGTTCCTGTGTTCTTTTGAAGCATGTTTAGGGTTTCCTTAACAGTGGCTCCTGTTTTATAGTGCGGTCCTTGGAGTATGTTTTTGTGGAGGCCATCCACCTTTTCAATTCTGGGGTCCTGCTTATTTTGTAGCTTCAACCTCCTCTGCAGGGAGGTTTTTTTGGTCGTTTGAGATCGGGTCGTTCAGAGCGGAGTAGCACTGTCCCTAGGAGTACTAATGTCTATAGGAGGGCTACTGTCCTTTGAAGTGCTACTGTCACTGGGAGTAGCACTGTCCCTAGGAGTACTAATGTCTACAGGAGGGCTACTGTCCTTCGAAGCGCTACGGTCTCTTCGAGTAGCACTTTCCATAGGAGTACTAATGTCTACAGGAGGGCTACTGTCCCTGAAAGTGCTGCTGTCTCTGGGATTAGCAGTGTCCCTAGGAGTACTAATGTCTACAGGATTGCTACTGTCCCTCAAAGTGCTACTGTATCTGAGAGGAGCACTGTCCCTAAGAGTGCAAATGTCTGCAGAAATGCTACTGTCCCTGTAAGTGCTTTTGTCTCTGGGACTAGTACTGTCCCTGGGATTACTGATGTCTGTGGGAGTGGTACTGCCTCCAAAAGCACTACTAGACTTAGAATTGTTACTGCCTTGGGAGTACTACTGTTCTCAGGAGCATTGCTGCGTCTTGGAGTGATACTGTCTAAGGTGTGTCACTGACACTAGGAGTTTTAGAGTCTCCAGGAGTGTTGGTGTACCCGGGAGAGTTACTGTCGCTTAGAGTGCTACTGTCTTCAGGAGTTGTCCTGTTTCTGGGAATGCTTCTGTCTCTGGGGGTGGTACTATCTTTAGGAGTTAAACTGTTTCTGGGAGAGTTAGTGGCACTGGAGTGCCTCTGTCTCTAGGGGTATTTGTGACTCCATAGTGCTTGTGTCTCCAAGAGTGTTAGTGTCTCCAAGAGTGCTAGTATTGCTGCAGTGCTAGGGTCTCCAAGAATGCTATTGTCTTTGGGAGCGCTAATGTTTTCCAAAGTACTGGTGTCTTGAAGTGTGGAAGTGTACCAAAAGTCCTAGTGTACTTGAAATTGATAGGTTCTATCCTGTGTTCTCTCTTTGCAAGAGGGCTATTGTCAGTGAGATAGGGAGAGACCCCAGGAGGGCTAGGGTCGCAGTTAGTACTACTCCGCCCAGGGGTGCTCTTCTCCTAGGAGTGCTAGTGTAACCAGGATTGCTCTTCTCCCAATAGTGCTAGTGTACACAGGAGTGGTAGTGTAACCAGAAATGCTAATAACTAGGAGTGCACTTCTCCCAATATTGCTAGTGCACCCAGCAGAGCTAGTGTAACCAGAAATGCTAGTATAACCAGGAGTGCTCTTCCCCCAATAGGGTTAGTGTACTCAAGAGTGCTAGTGTAACCAGGAGTGTTCTTCTCCCAATAGTGCTAGTGTACCCAGGAATGCTATTGTAACCAGGAGTGCTAGCATAACCAGGAGTGTTCTTCCCCCAATAGGGCTAATGTACTCAATAGTGCTAGTGTAACCAGGAGTGTTCTTCTCCCAATAGTACTAGTGTACCCAGGAGTGCTATTGTAACCAGGAGTGCTAGCATAACCAGGAGTGTTCTTCCCCCAATAGGGCTAGTGTACTCAAGAGTGCTAGTGCAACCAGGAGTGTTCTTCTCCCAATAGTGATAGTGTACCCAGGAGTGCTAGTGTAATCAGGAGAAGTGCTAGTGTAACCAGGAGAACTAGTGTACTCAGGAGTGCTAGTGTAACCAGGAGGAGTGGCAGTGTAACCACGATTGCTCTTCCCTCAAAAGTGCTGGTGTACCCAGGAGTGGTAGTGTAACCAGGATTGCTAGTGTAACCAGGAGTCGAAATGTTGCCACAATTGCTCTATCCACAATAGTGCTAATGTACCCAGGATTGCTAGTGTAACCAGGACTGCTGGTGTACCCAGGAGTGCTCTTCTCCCAATAGTGATAGTGTACCCAGGAGTGCTAGTGTAATCAGGAAGCATGCTAGTGTAACTAGGAGTGCTAGTGTACCCAGGAGTGCTATTGTAACCAGGAGTGCTCTTCTCTCAATAGTGATAGTGTATCCAGGAGTGCTAGTGTAATTAGGACTGCTAGCGTAACCATGAGTGTTCTTCTCCCAATAGTGCTAGTGTACTCAAGAGTGCTAATGTAACCAGGAGGAGTGGTAGTGTAACCAAGTTTGCACTTCTCTCAAAAGTGCTGATGTACCCAGGAGTGGTAATGTAACCAGGAGTGCTATTGTAACCAGGAGTGCTAGTGTAGCCAGGAGTGCTAGTTTTACCTCAATTGTTCTATAGTGCTAGTATACCCAGGAGTGCTAGTGTAACCCAGAGTGCTAGTGTACCAAGTAGTGCTAGTGTACTCAGGAGCACTAGTGTAACCAAGAAAAAGCTTCTCCCAAAAGTGCTAGTGTAACCAGGAGTGCTAGTGTAACCAGGAGTGTTAGTATAACCAAGAGCGCTCTTCTCTCAAGAGTGCTAGTATATCCAGGAGTTCTAGTGCAGCCAGGAGTGCTAGTTTAACCAGAAAAGCTAATGTAACAAGGGGTGTCTTCTCCCAATAGTGGTAGTGCAACCAGGAGTGCTAGAGTAACCAGGGGTGCAAGAGTAACTAGGAGTGCTACTGTTACCAGGAGTGCTCTTCTCTAAAGAGTGCTAGTGTAAACAGAAGTGCTAGTGAAACCAGGAATTCTAGAGTAACCAGGAAGACTCTTCTCTCAACAGTGCCTGTGTACCCAGGAGTGGTAGTGCAACCAGGAGTGCCAGTCTAACCAGGAGTGCTCTACTTCAAACTGCATTAGTGTATGCTAGAGTGAGTGCCAGTGTAACCAGAAGTGCCAGTGTAACCAGGGGTGCTCTTCTGTCAATAGTGCTAGTGTGCCCAGGTGTGCTAGTGCAGGCCGGAGGGCAAGTGTAACCAGGAGTGCTCTTCTCCCAAAAATGATATTGTAACAAGGCATGCTAGAGTAACTAGGACTGCTAGTGTAACCAATTGTGCTCTTCTCCCAAGAGTGCTAGTGTACCCAGGAGTGCTAGTGAAATCAGGAGTGATAGTGTAACCAGGAATGCTTTACTCCCAATAGTGCTAGAGTACATAGGCGTGCTAGTGTAACCAGGAGTGCTAGTGGAACCATGAGTGCTCTTCTCCCAACAGTGCTAGTGTACCCAGGAGTGCTAGTGTAACCAGGAGTGCTCTACTCCCAATAGTGTTAGTGTTCCCAGGCATGCTGGTGCAAGTAGGAGTGGTAGTGTAACCAGGAGTGCTTTTCTTAGAAGAGTGCCAGTGTACCTAGGAGAGATAGTGCAGTTAGGAGTGCCAGTGTAACCAGGAGTGCTCTACTCCCAATACATGCTAATATACCCAGGACTATTAGTGCAGCAGGGAGTGCCCTTCTCCAAGGAGTGCTAGTGTACACAGGAGTGCTAGTGCAGCCAGGAGTGCTAGTGTAACCAGGAGTGCTCTTCTCCAAATAGGGCTATTGCAAACAGGAGTGGTAGTGTAACAGGAGTGCTAGTGTTACCAGGAGTGCTCTTCTCCTGAGAGTGCTAGTATGCCAAGGAGTGCTAATGCAACCAGGAGTGCTAGTATAACCAGGATTGCTCGTCTCCCAATAGTACTAGTGTACATAGGAGTGGCAGTGTAACCTGGAGTGCTAGTGTAACCAGGAGTGTTAGTGTAACCAGAAGTGTTCTTCTCCCAAAGGTGCTAGTGCACCTAGGAGTGACAGTATACCCAGGAGGAGTGCTAATGTAACCAGGAGTGCTCTTCTCCCAACCCAATAGTGCTAGTGTACCCAGGAGTGCTAGTGTACCCAGGAGTGCTCTACTCCCAAGAGTGCTTGTGTACCCAGGAGTGCTATTGTAACCAGGAGTGCTAATGTAAGCAGGAGTGCTATTTTCCCAAACTAATAGTACTAGTGTACCCAGGAGTGTTATTATAGCCAGGAGTGCTAGTGTAACCAGGATTGCTTTTCGCCCAATAGGGCTACTGCAGCCAGGAGTAATAGTGTAACCAAGTGTGCTAGTGTAATCAGGAGTGCCTGTGTAAACCAGAGTGCTCCTCTCCCAAGAGTGTTAGTGTACCTAGGAGTGCTAGTGTTACCAGGAGTAATTTTGATGATCCTAATAATAAATCCACCCTAACCCTCTTGGATGATCTGATGACCCTGAATCTCTCACTTATCAACTCCTTACCCACTCATGCAGCAGGGCATCTTTTGGATCCTATTTTTTTTAATCTCCCTACACTGTCTACTGCACCGCCTATTCAACTTGGTTGGTCGTATCACGTGCTATTCCTTTTTTTATTGCTTCCTCTTTGGCTCCCTTGCCTCGTCCTTCTGTCTCGCCCAAAAAAATGCAGAACTGGTCTCAACTTGATATGAAGGCTCTTAATGAGCAGCTTTTGAAGACCACTCCCTCTATTACATCTCAACTGAACTCGGATCAGCTCTTAGTAGATCACTGGTTGTCAGAGGCTATTGATTCTATTCTTCCTCTCTCCACCAAATCTCAACCTAGAGTGCTTCCCCCCGCTCCGTGGTTTACCGACTCTCTTAGACTTGACAAAAAACATTGTAAAGCTTTGGAGAGACAGTGAAGAAAGCACTATGCGCCAGAGGCCAAAGTTGCCTATGTGGAGGCACTGGAAAAATACCATGCTCCATGTAGATCAACTTGCGCCTCCTTCTACATGGATAACATTATGACTGCCCAAAACTGAGAAAACCCTATTTAAAGTTGTGACTGAACTCTCCCCGTCAAGCACGTTCTTGCCGTCCCCTTTCCTTTCGCTACTTCACTGCAACGAACTTGCAATGTTTTTCCACAATAAAGTTGTGTCTATCCACCGCGAGCTTGAGTTAGACTCCTCCCCTCAAGACAACTTCATCTTTCCCAACACTCAACTCTCTGATCAGGTCAATACTGCTCCCCCTGACCTCTCATCTGTTGAGTCCTGTCAAGTTAAGGCCTGGCTCCCACTTGATTTGAACTCTCTGAAAAACCTTCTGGGAAACATCAAGTCTGGCTCCCCACTTGACCCTCTCCCTCCATCTAAGCCCTTGGATGAGTCTGCCCTTGGGGTGATTCG
The DNA here is from genome assembly GCA_963921515.1 of Calotriton arnoldi. NCBI lineage: Eukaryota > Metazoa > Chordata > Amphibia > Caudata > Salamandridae > Calotriton > Calotriton arnoldi. The sequence continues at coordinate 502,748 of CAWUFW010011164.1, read as the reverse complement.
TAATCTCCTTAACTCCTCTCTAAATCTTGGGCAGTTGCCCCGTAATTGGAAGCACGCTCTTGTGCTCCCTTTGCTGAAAAAGACTGGTTTGGATCCCCCTCTGCTGGTCAAATTTAACCCTGGGCGGTGAACTCCGCTCCGCTCGCGGAGTTTGCGGAGTTTTCCGCTCTGCGCGTTACGCGGAGCTTGCGGAGTTCCGAAAAACTCTGCTTCACGCAGCGGAGCGGAGTTTTTTTCCTCGCTCGCATTCACCAACGTCAAGTTGGCGAGCGAGGAAAATCCACCTCCCGGCGAGATTTTTCGTTGTTCGCGATCGTCAACATCAAATTGGCGAGCGTGGAAAATAAACCTCCCGGCGAGATTTCTCAACGCGGGGGGGACGGGTTTCTCATTGCGAGTGGTCTCGTATGCTCGTGACCGCTCGCATTGAGAAACTGCCCGTTCGCGTTGAGAAAGTTGCTGCTCGAGTAAAAATCTACTCGAGCGGCAGAAAGGAAAGCAGCGCTCGCTTGCGCTGTGCATGGTGCCGTTCGCAATGATTGCACAGTGCGGACAAGCATCCGGCACTGAAAATCACCGCAAACTGCATTTTTCTATCGCCCGCCGCTAGCGGAGCTCTGCGTAGCGCGGCAGAATTTTTTTCCACTACGCGGAGTTTCGCGTAGCGCAACTCCGCGAACTCCACCCGGGGTTAGTCAAATTACAGGCCCATATCTCTTCTTCCCACCTTTTCCAAAGTATTGGAAAGACACATTAATTCTCAACTCTCTGCACATGTGACAGGGCATAAGCTATTTCATCCATCACAGTCTGGCTTTCGTCCTGGTCATAGTACTGAATCGGCTCTGCTTGGGTTCATGGAGGACCTTAGGCAGCAGCTTGACTGTGGTGGTACGGCAGCGCTCATCTTATTGCATTTGAGCGCTGCCTTCGACACGGTCTCTCATTCCCTTCTGGTGGATCGCCTTGAAACCTCAGGAATTGTAGGTGTGGTCTTGCAGTGGCTGATCTCTTTTCTACAGGATCGCTCCTTTCAAGTTTACTCTCACACCTCTAAATTGAACTCTGTAGCCTTAGCATCTGGAGTACCGCAGGGCTCGAGCCTGAGTCCTCTGCTTTTTAATCTTTATGTTCGCCCCTTGGCGGACATTGCGGAAAAATCTAGGTTGACCATCTTTTCGTACGCAGATGATATGCAGATTATTTTTTCTCTGTCACCTGCTCAACATCAGGACCCTTCACTACTTCAGCTTGGTCTGCGGAAAATTTCCTTGTGGATGACCAGAAATGCTTTAAGGCTGAACGGCTCCAAGACTGAGGTCCTCATCCTGGGGAACAATCCCAAGCTCTGGGGAGCCAGCCATTGGCCTGCCTCTTTAGGACCTTTACCAGCTCTGGTCCCTAAGGTTAAGAACTTGGGTTTTACCATCGACAGTAAGCTTTCTCTCGTAGCCCAAGTGTCGGGAGTCACCTCTGCTTGCTTTGCAGTCCTCTAGTGGCTAAAGAAAATCCTTTGGCTAATCCCACCGGCTGCCCAGAGAACTGTCTTGCAGGCCTTGGTGATCTCCAGACTTGATTATGATAATGTACTGTATTTGGGTACGGACAAGGCCTCCATCCGCCGTCTCCAGCTCATTCAAAATGCGGCAGCCCGCTTGCTTTTTCGGTTGCCTCGGCATGCTTCTGTTTCCCCTCTGCTTCATCAACTCCACTGGCTCAAGGTTAGCAAATGCATTGAGTTCAAGGCCCTTTGCTACATGTTTCGAGTTCAGCATGGCTTGGCCCCCTTGTACATACGAAACCTTGTCAAGCCTTATCAACCTTCTTGCAAACTGAGATCGCCCAGCCTCTCTCACTTCTCAGTTCCCAGAGTGCAGTGGACTCGTATGGGTGGCCGCTCGTTCTCTTTCCTGGGACCTAAATTGTGGAATTCCCTTCCATTGGAACTCAGGACCTGTCGGTCTCTCCTTGCCTTCCGACAAAAGCTAAAGACCTTTCTTTTTAGTCAGGCCTAATTCTAACCTACCTCAAACCTCGCTAGTCCCATTTTCAGCGCCGGGAAACCCTGTTGGGTAGCTGCATGCTTTATAAATCTTTTAAATAAATAAATAGTGTAATCAGGAGTGATAGTGTAACCAGGACTTCTATTTTCCCAATAGTGCTAGTGTAACCAGTAGTGCTCTTCTCCCAAAGGTGCTAGTGTACCCAGGAGTGATAGTATAACCAGGAGGAGTGCTAGTGTAACCAAGATTGCTCTTCCCCCAATAGTGCTAGTGTAGGCAGAAGTGCCAGTGTACCCACAACTGCTCTCTCTCAATAGTGCTAGTGTATCCAGGAGTGCTATTATAACCAGGAGTGCTAGTGTAACCAGGAGTGCTATTCTCCCAATAATGATATGGTACCGAGGATGCTAGTATAACTAGGACTGCTAGAAGTAACCATGAGTGCTGTTCTTCAAATAGTGCTAGTGTACCCAGGAGTGTTAGTGTAATGTAACCAGGAGTGCTAGTGTTACCAGGACTGCTCTTCTCGCAATAGTGCTAGTGTACCCAGGAGTGCTAGTGTAACCAGTAGTGCTCTTCTCCCAATAGGGCTAGTGCAACCAGGAGTGCTAGTGTAACAGGACTGCCAGTGTTTCATGGAGTGCTCTTCTCCCAATATTGATACTGTACCCAGGAGTGTTAGTGTGACTAGGAGTGCTAGTGTAATCAGAATTGCTCTTCTCCCAATATTGCTAGTGTACCCAGGAGTGCTAGTGTATCCAGGAGTGCTAGTGTCCCCAGGAGTGCTAGTGGAACCGGAGTGCCTTCTCTCAATTATGCAAGCATACCCAGGGGTTCTAGTGTAACCAGGAGTGCTAATGTAACCAGGAGTACACTTCTCCCAAGAGTGCTAGTGTAACCAGGAGTGCTAGTGAAACCAGGAATTCTAGTGTAACCAGGAACACTCTTCCCTCAAGAGTGCCAGTGTACCCAGGAGTGGTAGTGCAACCATGAGTGCCAATGTAACCAGGAGTGCTCTGCTTCAAACTGCATTAGTGTATGCTAGAGTGAGTGCCAGTATAACCAGGGGTGCTCTTCTGCCAATAGTGCTAGTGTACCCAGGTGTCATAGGGCAGGCAGGAGGGCAAGTGTAACCAGGAGTGCTCTTCTTCCAAAAATGATATTGTAACAAGGCGTGCTAGGGTAACTAGGACTGCTAGTGTAACCAATTGTGCTCTTCTTCCAAGAATGCTAGTGTACCCAGGAGTGCTAGTGTAATCAGGGTGATAGTGTAAACAGGAATGCTCTTCTCCCAATAGTGCTAGAGTACCCAGGAGTGCTAGTGTAACCAGGAGTGCTAGTGGAACCATGATTGCTCTTCTCCCAACAGTGCTAGTGTACCCAGGAGTGCTAGTGCAACCAGGAGTGCTCTACTCCCAATAGTGTTAGTGTTCCCAGGCATGCTGGTGCAAGTAGGAGTGGTAGTGTAACCAGGAGTGCTTTTCTTAGAAGAGTGCCAGTGTACCTAGGAGTGATAGTGCAATCAGGAGTGCCAGTGTAACCAGGAGTGCTCTACTACCAATACATGCTAATATACCCAGGAGTATTAGTGCAGCCAGGAGTGCCCTTCTCCAAGGAGTTCTAGTGTACCCAGGAGTGCTAGTGCAGCCAGGAGTGCTAGTGTAACCAGGAGTGCTCTTCTCTGAATAGGTCTATTGCAATCAAGAGTGGTAGTGTAACAGGAGTGCTAGTGTTACCAGGAGTGCTCTTCTCCTGAGAGTGCTATTATACCAAGGAGTGCTAATGCAACCAGGCATGCTAGTGTAACCAGGATTGCTCTTCTCCCAATAGTACTAGTGTACATAGGAGTGGCAGTGTAACCTGGAGTGCTAGTATAACCAGGAGTGTTAGTGTAAACAGAAGTGCTCTTCTCCCAAAGGTGCTAGTGTACCTAGGAGTGACAGTATACCCAGGAGGAGTGCTAATGTAACCAGGAGTGCTCTTCTCCCAACCCAATAGTGCTAGTGTACCCAGGAGTGCTAGTGTACCCAGGAGTGCTCTACTCCCAAGAGTGCTTGTGTACCCTGGAGGGCTATTGTAACCAGGAGTGCTAAAGTAACCAAGAGTGCTCTTCTCCCAACCCAATAGTACTAGTGTACCCAGGAGTGTTATTATAGTCAGGAGTGCTAGTGTAACCAGGATTGCTTTTTGCCCAATAGGGCTACTGAAGCCAGGAGTAATAGTGTAACAAATATGCTAGTGTAAGCAGGAGTGCCTGTGTAACCAAGAGTGCGCCTCTCCCACGAGTAATAGTGTAATCAGGAGTGATAGTGTAACCAGGACTGCTATTTTCCCAATAGTGCTAGTGTAACCAGTAGTGCTCTTCTCCCAAAGGTGCTAGTGTACCCAGGAGTGATAGTATAACAGGAGGAGTGCTAGTGTAACCAAGATTGCTCTTCCCCCAATAGAGCTAGTGTAGGCAGGAGTGCCAGTGTAGCCAGGACTGCTCTTCTCCCAATAGTGCTAGTGTATCCAGGAGTGCTAGTGTAACCAGGAGTGCTAATCTCCCAATAGTGATTTGGTACCGAGGATGCTAGTGTAACTAGGACTGCTAGTGTAACCATGAGTGCTGTTCTTCAAATAGTGCTACTGTACCCAGGAGTGTTAGTGTAATATAACCAGGAGTGCTAGTGTTACCAGGACTGCTCTTCTCGCAATAGTGCTAGTGTACCCAGGATTGCTAGTGTAACCAGCAATTCTCCAATAGGGCTAGTGCAACGAGGAGTGCTAGTGTAACAGGACTGCCAGTGTTTCCTGGAGTGCTCTTCTCCCAATAGTGATACTGTATCCAGAAGTGCTAGTGTAACTAGGAGTGCTAGTGTAATCAGAATTGCTCTTCTTCCAGTATTGCTAGTGTACCCAGGAGTGCTAGTGTATCCAGGAGTGCTAGTGGAACCAGGAGTGCTAGTGGAACCGGGGGTACTATTGTTAGCAGGAGTGCTCTTCTTCCAAGAGAGCCAGTGTACTCAGGAGTGCTAGTGCAACAGGAGTGCCTTCTCTCAATAGTGCAAGCATACCCAGGGGTGCTAGTGTAACCAGGAGTGCTACTGTAACCTGGAGTGCACTTTTCCCAAGAGTGCTAGTGTAACCCGTAGTTCTAGTGTAACCAAGAGCATTCTTCTCACAGTAGTGCTAGTGGAACCTGGGAGTGTCAATGTTCCAAGGAGTGCATTTGTTCTCAGGAGTGTTCTTTTCATCAAGAGAGCTATGTGTCTAGGAGTGAATGTGACTAGAAGTGCCTGGTATCCCCAGGAGGGCTGGTGTTCTAGAGAGTGCTATTCACCCCAGGTGTGATGTTTTCCCAAGAGTGCTAGTGTGTCTGTGAGCACCAACGTCCATAGAAGGGCTGTGTCCCCAGTAGTGCTAGTGTAACCTGAAGTGCCAGTGTAACCACAAGTGCAATTTTCCCAAGAGTGCTAGTGTCTCCAGGGATGCTAGTGTCAAATGGAGTGCTGGTGTCTGAGGGAGTGTTAGTGTCCAGGGGAGTGCTATTCACCCCTGGGGTGCTTTTTTCCCAAGAGCGCTAGTGTCCCAGTAATACCTGTGTACCCAGAAGTGCTCTTTTTCCAACAGTGCTAGTGACCCAGGGAGTGCTACTGTACCCAAGAGTGTTGTTGTCTCTCAAAGTGCTACTCTCCCTGGGACTACTAGGCATGCTATTCATATGTGTCTCTAGAAGTGCTAGTGCACCTGTGAGTGATTTTGTTGTCAGCTGTGCTCTTTTCCAGGAGTGATGTGTGTTTGGCAGTGCTAGTGTCCCTAGAACTGCTAGTGTCCTGGGAGTGCTAGGGTCCAAGGGAGTGTTTTTCACTCCAGAAGAGCTTGGTTCCCAAGAGTGCTGTGTGTCTAATGAGTGAGTGTCCCTAAAAGTGCAAGTATCTGAGGGAATGCTATTTACTACAGGAGTGCTCGTTTCCCGAGAGTGTTGTGTTTCTAGGAGAGAGTGTCCCTAGAAGTGCTAGTGTCCAAGGGAGTGCTATTCACCCCAGGAGTGCTCATTTCTCAAGAGTGCTGTGTGTCTAGGAGTGAGTGACCCTAGACGTGCAGGTGTCATAGTGAGCGCTATTAACCCCAGGAGTGCTTTTTTCCCAAGAGTGTTATGTGTGTAGGACTGAGTCTCCATAAAAGTGCTAGTGTCCGAGGGAGTGCTATTTATCCCAGGAGTGCTCTTTCCCAGGAGTGTTGTGTGTCTAGGAGTGAGTGTGCCTTGAAGTTCTAATATCCGAGGCAGTGCTATTTATTCCAGAAGTGCTCTGTGTCTAGGAGTGAGTGGGCCTAGAAGTACTAGTGCCCAAGGGAGTGCAATTCACCCTATGGTTGCTCTTTTCCAAGGATGCCAGTGTGTCTGTGAGTGCCAATGCCCCTAAAAGGGCTGTGGCCTCTTTAGTGCCAGCATTCCAGGGAGTCTGTTAGTCCTCAGGAGTTCTCTTTTCCAAACAGTGCTGTGTGTCCGGGAGCACTAGTGTCCCCAGAAGTGCTGTAGTGAGTGCCAGTGTCCCAGGGAGTACTTCTGTCCTCAAGAGTGCTCTTTTCCCAAGAGTGCTGGGTGTCTGGGAGGGTTAGTGTCCCTAGAAGGGCTAGAACAAATAGAAGTGTTATAGCACATCCACTTCATCCTCCAATCATATGAGGGGAGAAGCTGGCAGTGGGCAACCAATGCACAGCCATTTTGCACTTCGTGCTGGGCTGTGCTTCCATTTGAGAACACACCAACAACCAGCAGTGCCTAATTTGTAAAGAAGTATGTGCCAGGGCCATTCTCAGTCCGTCACTGCAGCCTGTAATACCCATTGCCCTTGCCAGCGCTGCCCATGACAGTAGCAACACAACTACAAACATTTGCACTCCCACAAGAGTGAGAATTCAGACAATTCTAGGCCACCCAAAGCTATAAGAATGGCGTGGGCAGCAGGCATTAATAATTTTTAATTTATATTGAATTATTAAACACTGTTGTTGTGCTCATCTCAAAATTAGACAGACAGTCCCACCATATGGTGGACTGTTATTAGTGCTTGTGTTGAGCAGTAAGTGTGAGTGCCGAGCACTAGAGGTGGGTGGAACTCATGGAGTTTCACTCTGCGGAATTTCGCGGAGTTACAGAAAAACCCTGCGAGATTCAGCAGAGTTCTGCCAACGGGCAGATAATATGCAGCATGCGCTGCAATTTAGCACCAGTAGCGTGAGCACCACTGAAAAATCAACGTGAACTGCACCATATGTTGCGCAAGAGCGCTTGGCCATTCGAGTTGATTGTGTTGCCACTCAAGTATAAAATCTACTCAAGCGGCAGCAAATCTACTCAAGCGTTTGCTCTCTACCATGTCTGCTAACAACACGTCTGCAACTGCCTGTGTTAGAAAATCGCTTGAGCGGACGCCAAATCTCACTTGCATTCGCCAGCGTGCATTTTCTGGAGCCTCGCATGAGAAAAATTCCACCACAGTGTGATTGTCAGAATTTGGCCAGATCACCACATTAAAGAGTAATGCAGAGTGACCAAAATTCTGCCATTTCAGCGGGCAGAATGAAACATTCCGCCCAAAACCTACTGAGCACCGGAAACCACAGCTAAAATTAAGCACTGACAACCAGGCCTTTAAGTCTGAACAATCTTCCAAAATAAACATCAGACATTGAAACAGGTCCCTATTAGGCCCTATAGTTATATCCTTAACATTACAATAAAAAATACTGATCTTTTTTTCGACAGAGAGCATTAAACCCTTAAGGTAATATAAGTGAGGGGTGCAGTCCATGTTTACATTTCACACCTTTTAATTCATGTTTTATGGTTTGTGCTTGCATAGTCCCTATTTCCTTGATGTTGTGTTTCTGTAGTTTTGTTTTCACACGACATATGAGTCTTGCACGATATACTTGCTATTGAGCTACCTATAGCTGTCTGATAATATTTCAGAGTGTGGGTTTGTGTTCATTATCGGGTACCATTAAGCGCCCTGAAGCTGGCCGGTTGTGAGTTTCTCACAGTACAAGTACGTGGGTCATAAAGGTGTTCAAACTGCATGCTCATCCTATGCTTGGCCTCTGTGCAGAGGTATAACCGATTATTTGCCAGCTGTCGCAATATCGGTGAAAGGAAAAAAATGGGGAGAGTGTGTGAGAGAGGAGACATAGAGTGAGGCATGAAGAAAGATTTCAAAAGACAGATGTGAAGAGGATAAGTGTATAAGTGTTTAGCACAGAGGGAGAGATTGTTGAAGAAAGTAGTGTGATAATAAAAGTGATTGTGGGACATGGAAGAACACTCCTCCTCCCAAAGACCTTTGTAAAGTTAAATTTACAATTGTATATTTTCACAATTTTTCAAAATCTCATAATTTCAGATTTGCAACATTTTCAATTTTAATCATCCACAGAAATGTTACTGTTATTTCTCATTTTATTATCTGATATTGGATAAAATCAGTACTAACATGCTCTGGCAAAGCCAGTAGGTTTAGCTTTTTTCACGTGCACAATGTGTGATATGCTCGGATGCAGTAACAGAAAACATACATAGAGGCACCCTGATTCTGGTTAGTTGGCACACTGACCCTCATTACGATGTCGGTCGGAGTTGCCTCCGACCGACACCGTTTCGGTGGAGGAACCTCCCGACCATAGGGCAGCGGTTCTGCACACCAAATTATGATCCGACTGCACTATCTTGTGCCGTGGGCGGAAACCGCCCGCAGCACAAGCTCCCATTGAGAAATGGGAGTTTGTGAACATCCCTGCACCGTGTGACAAGGCACCTCACGGTGCCTGCTACACAGTGCATGGATGTTCAGGGGGGCATCATAGGTTCCCCCAAGCCCAGATGCAGATGGCCAGAGGGCAAGGAGGCTCTGCTAGGGGCCCCGAATATTACTTTCCGACAGCCTTTCCATGTCGGCAAGGCCGACATGGAAAGGCTGTCGGAAACCAACATCATAATCCCGATGGTAGAAACGCTGTCCTTAAGGGATTATGAGGCCTTTCCATGAGCCCGTCGGGAAGCGTCAGTCGGTCCCTCTGACTGCTGTCTCCGACAGCACGCATTGTAATGCGTCGGTCGGACCTCAGCAGTAGATGCGGTTCGGATCGCAACCAACAAGCCGTCGGTTGCGGTCCGAACCGCATCATAATTAGGCCCACTGTGTCTAATTCAAGGGTTTTAGGCCATGCCCTTAATTCCATAGGCCATGCTTCTTTTTTATCAAATTACTAGTTACCTTCTTCAGCTACACCTCATTTACTCACCTCTCCTAGCCACCAGCTCTGCCCCAGGCCCTCGACGTGTGACCTTCATGCCCGTCTGCCTACGATGTGTACATGTACACTTTTGCACATTTACTTACATGTACATGGTAAAATTAATTTGTAAGCGTCTCCACATCTATGTGATGTTTTAATGCCCTTTTGCTCATTTTAAAGCATTTTTCATGCTTTTCTTTTAATTCCTGGCATGATCGGCAGGCAGACATTTTTGTAACAGCAGCTGATGTACAAAAATATTGGTCTCATTTGCAAAGTTGTTTCTGTTTGTAAGCCTGGTATACTTCTGACTTATGTGTGACTTACACCTGAATTCCCTTAAAACACATTTATGCAAAAGGCTTGGGGATCAGACCCTCCCAAATTTGTCTAGCCTCAGGGAGAAGGATAAGCTGCCTGGTGAGCTTTGGCAACTGTAAGAACACATAGCCCTTGCACAGGAAATGACGCTTTATAAATCCGATAAGAGGCCATTTTTTAACGTGAGGAGGAAGAGCACCAGTACTACATCTACATCCTATGGGGCAGATTTACAAGCCCTTGTGACACTTTTGCGCTGACGTTGCGTTACTTTTTGTGATGCAGCGGCAGCGTAAACAATGCTCCACGTTGCGCCCCATTTACAATGTGACGCATCTAGGGAGATGCATCACCTTGTAAAGCCCAGCGCCACATTATACCTGCGTCAGGTATAATGTATGCAGGGTGGGCGTTCCCACGCTGGAAAGCCTCGTAGAAGTGACGTCATGAAATCTACAAGATTTCACTGCGCCACCTCTAGGACGCCACTGCGTCAAAACCCTACACTTGCTTGGAGCAGGCCTAAGGAGTGACGCAGTGTATTAGGAATAGGCCTCCCCATGCATTGCTGGAGTTGCGTCATGCTTGCAACACAACACGACTCCAGAAATGCGCAAATTTTGCGCCGACAGATGAGTCAACATTTCTGACGCATCTGTCAGTCCTTGCGCCATGGTGCGCCACCAGGGTGGCGCAAGGGTTTCGCACGCAGACGCAGGGAAACTGACGCATCTATACAGATGCGTCAATTTCTTGTAAATAAGCCTCCCTATAAGTAGTATGCTATATTGGGGAATATCCGCTGAGTCAGACCCCTTACTCCTATCTATTCACAAACTAGTGGCTAATCAAAACTAGGGTTGAGTCCGTTGACAAAAAGAAATCAAACTTTTATGCATAACACTAAAGAATAGGTGTTATTCTTTTCAAACTCATTTTTACTTGTTTCATGGACCTAAGAAGGATGAGAAGCTGAGCCTGCCGAGCTAGGTTTTTAACTGACTGATAATAAAAGTGTGTTATAATAAAACGGATGTCCTGAATTTTATGTCTGATTTAGTACTACTTTAGCACCCCTGGAATAAACAATTATGTTGGTGAAAACGAACTTCAGGGCAGCATGGAATAAACTGCATCACATATCCTTGACGCTATAAAGTCAGAGTCAAAGAATTTATAATTAAGCTTAGGCTAAATATCCGTAATGCTGGCGTAATTTTATGGATTTCGAATTGCGTTTGTACCGTGAAATTACACCATTACACAATATGGTGTAATTGTGCCACGTTCACAGTAAAATGTTATTGCAAGAACTCAGGAACATTGTGAACGGCCAGAAAACATGCAGCTGCTGTTCGTGGCAATTGTATTTTGTGCACTTGATTTAATGCAAAATGTGCACTCTGGGTCAAAATGTATGTGAGGATGCTTTTCACACCACCCTGAAAGCACCTGATCTCGTCTGATCTCAGAAGTTAAGCAGGGTCGGGCCTGGTTAGTACCTGGATGGGAGGATGCTTTTCACACAAAAATGTAGCACTAAATGTCAGTTTGGCATTACATGGGATTTTGCCTAAATTTCGCACACCCTATTTACACAGCACAGGAGTCTGGAGAGTGTACAGGCAAAGTCCCTAGGAGAAAAGTGCCTAGAAGAGATATGTTTCAGCCCAGGCTTCTCCAACGAGTAGCTCGTGAGCCACTGGTAGCTCTCCAGTTACCTGTAAGTAGCTCTCGTCTGTGCAGCCCAGTGAGCTAAATTAGAAGTGTGTGCTTGATTGAATTTATATATCTATACCAAAGTTGAAAAGAGTGTATTCAAGATGAAAATGGGAGTATATCCAGAATAAGCTGATGTTTGGAGAAAAATAGGTGAATTTTCAAATTATATTTAAAGCTGATATTTCAGTGACAAAATTCAAACGATGTTGGGGAGACTATTAATAGCATTATTAACTTGGTACTAGGGATATTGCAGCTATGGCTTTTATAGAGTATCCACCATGTAGAGGCCTTCCACATCGACAAAGCTTTGTTACATTACTGCCGGCAACCGTGCTTGATGCACTGAAATTATTGCTGCTGCTAATCTTGCTTATGGTGGCCACTAATGTAATCTTGTCTTATACGGTTACTATTACATCTCAAATAATATTAGTAGATTGGGAGGATTTTCATTGAACATTAGTAGCTCTTATTACACAAACGTTGGAGACGCCAGTTTCAGCCTGTCTTTGAATAGGGTCAGGAATTCAGAATTTCGAAGGTCGAATGAAGGAGGTTTCACCATAAGGCACCTGTAACTTCATTCCGTTTGCCCTCAATAGTTGAACGTTTAATGATGAATCCCATGGAGAAGTCCTACAACCTCGTTGAAGGCCCCACAAAAATGATGCTGCACTTCCTTTATGAGAGTCAGTGGGCTGTAGGTCAGAGTTCAGCATAGACCTGTTCAGATTGGTCCTCCCATCCTCACCAGTCATTAATTATCTTTAAAACTGAGCCAGATTCAATAGCTGGACAACGTCAACGAGGAAAGATTCAAATATTTCAAGAGATGACTTTTTGTGGTCCTTGCTCCATTGCTTCTTAGGTTGATTGCCCTCAGGTTACTGAAAGACACAAGAAACTGAAGCATGGTCAGACAAGGGGGCAAATGGGGTAGAACAGTCCTGTGGTTTAAGAGTCTCAGGGCCTGATTCACATAGGGCCTCTGCACTGGTGGTGGCAGCGGCTACTCAGGAGGAATCTCCGCAATGAGAATTCTCTTAATGGAGATACTGCCCCGCGTGCGGAGACTCCCCCACGACTGCGGGCCCTCCGCCACCAGTGCAGATGCCTTTTGCGAATCAGGCCCTCAGAGACTAAAGAGCGTGCCTTAACAAGCACGGCTGTAGTGATCCGCTGAATAAGAAGCACTGCTGTCAATTGGGGAGAGGATGTAGCCTTACTGCTAGAGCGGTCGACCTCGAAGCTGGGGAACCGGGTTCGATTCTCAGCAACAACACTCAACATCCTGTGATTCTGGGCAAATCACTTAATCTCCCCGTGCCTAACAAAAATGAATGTATCCATTTGTAACAAAACTGGTGCTCATGTAAAGCGCTCTGATACCTGATATCTTCGAGTCTAGTTTGCGCTATATCAAACTCATTAAAAAAAGTGGTCTAAAAAGGACACATCAGCTTATAAACTTGATATGGCCAGATGTTAAGGTTCCTCCAAACAACTAAAGGCAGATGAAGCTTAAAAAGAATCAAAAAAGTTTGTAGAGTACTCCTTGAAGGAACCATGCTACCAAGTGACCGCTACACACAAGCGATTGTCCAGGTAGAATCAGGCTTGGCAGCTCACAGACCGCTGCCTCAAATGAGGGACAATGTAACAAGAGGTAGCTGTTGAGCATTTAACCTGTTATAGACAATTAGTGCTATCCCTCCCCCTGATAGCCCCGCCTATCTTCCTTAACAATCAGATAGTCATCTGGAAAGACAGAAAAGATATTTAGTAAAAAAAAATCCTTGTGCCTTGTCTCAGATAATAATAATAAAAAAATGGGCAATTGAAGCCTCTGCTTATACTGGCTTGCCCTGCCAGTATACTTCTTAGACCAAAATTCAAGTTTTTTTGAGGTGCAAAAGATCAAATGTACTCAATTCTTTATTTTTGCAAAATGTATTGATAAATATCTGACCAACACGTGTTTCATAATACCAAATGGTTTCCTCTGGGCCACTCAATCATCTGCTGCACCAGTTTTACTGAAAGATCTTCTGTGAAAATGAAACAGTTGACCGAGGATACAAAGGACTTTGATACGTTGTTAAATGATCATATTTGAGATAGGGATTCATAACAATTTTGGAGAAACAAATGTGAGAGGTCTGTGCACTTGCATGTTACCAATAAGGAAGGAACACTGAGATGCAATAAGGCCAGCGTGCAATAAAGTTGGCAAGAAGGAAGCGGTGGGTACCACGAAACATGTGTAGGGCAGAAATGTATCCAATTTTATGTTTCGGATAATGCAAACATATCTAGATTTGATGGGGACAGAAGGTCCGCAATGCCACTTCAGGCGGGCTACACCAGATCTAGAATTGATATGTGCCATTTTGAGATTCTTAAAAATGGCGTCCCTGTAGATTAAGGAGGCTAGAGGGCTAGATACCTTTCTAGATGGAACCTTGAGGGGATTCCTCTTTCCTTCAAAAGTTTTCATCTCCCTAAGGGAATTCATAATATTCCCAGGAGAAATGGTAGAGAAAAATGCTGCAAAATCTTAGAACCAGCGGATCTGGGGAACAAAACAACATTTTTTTATGGTAAATGCGACTACCTCCATGGCCACATAACTCTCTCAGAGCAAGAGTCATCTTTCCTGGAGGGGGAAGAAAGTCCCCAGGTGATCGAGACCATGAGGACCATGATAAGTGGCCCATGTGGGGGAGGAGGATCTGTGTCCAACCATAAAGTGATAAAGGCTGAATGCCCAAATTTGGATCATTATAATTGCCCCGGGAGTGTTATAAGTATTTACGCCTTTCTCACACTTCTTGGGCAATTTGCTATTAAAGAAAGGGCAGCACACACATGTTCAGCTACTTCTGTAATAAATATTGTGTGGATGTAAAGTTAGCAATCACCTAATGAACACTTGCCATTCCCTTATTTCCCTCTATGCATTGCCCCTGGAAATGAGGTAATGCCTTTGTTCAGGTCGCAGGATCGTGCTACAGATGCACACGCAGGAAAAAAGTCCCTGTGGGGAAGATCTAACTGTGTGTCACCCAATTCATGCATCCCCTGGAGCATCCTTAGACAGGGGGCACTTAGGATCCCAGGAGCATACTGGGCTACAGACACAGTCAGTCAACACCACCTCCAAAGCAGGCTCTGGGTACCCATGCAGAGAACCTGGCAGTCCAGCAGGAGGGATGCATTTAGTGCCTGTGAAGTCATTACCTGCATCCTAGCCTTTGGGAGGGCCCTGAAGCCCCTTATAAAGTGGGTGCAGTGTTTCACTGCGCCCATCCTTGTGTGGACATTCATGACCCCCTGAAGGGCCAGTGCAGCTATCTGCACAAACACATGGTAGGTGAAAGTGCTGCTCCATGTTTCCATGATGTTCACTGTCTGTTACACTACCTTGCTGAGCTGGCGCATGCGCTCCACATAGTGCGTCTACTCTCATAATAAGGCAAAACATTGCCAATTAAAAGCTGGAGGGTAAATTGCAGATACTATGGCCCGCTTTGGGGATTTGGATGTTAATAAACCTGGACTTTGCCTCCAGTTCTCCTTGCAACACCTATTTGCGTCCAAAGTTGAATCTGTTGTTTGAATTATTTATGCAGGGCACCTAGTATTGCTGGGAAGTATCTTGGCCATTTAAAATGTACCCTCAAGTTGCATGTGCAACTTACTGTAACTATTTGAACGTAACTTCATAGCAGTAATTGTAGTCAATTTATTTTCCTCAGTTGCAGTCGTGCTAATATGTAGTCTGATCCAGTGAAACCCAGAGTTGCCAATTGAAATATGCCTCCACTAGTCCTGCAGTTCACCTCGTGGTCTGATCTGTGCAGTTTGACCTTTTGCCTGGAATAATAACCTTCCCTGTGACTGTGCTATAAGTGCATTCCACTGATTAATTTTTTCAAGAGCAATGTTTTTGTGCGCCTGAGAGCGCAGATAGAGGAAATGATACAGTCAGCATCCTGCTGCCATCCCCTTTCTCTGCCTTTATTTAAACAACCACTGATTTAAAAGGATCCTTCAGTCTACAGAATCACAAGAATGTCAAGTAGTCTACACTGGAAGGTTATATCAAATGAAATGTCATAGCTCACAGGATGGTGAAGGGACACAGAAGGGAAGTTGAGACTCATACCAGGAAATGAAAGACATTCTTTGAATAAGATATTTGATTAAGACGCTACAATTCATCCAGCCCATATCAGAATACTCTATCTGCTGCATGCCCTACAGCAGAGAGAAAGAAGCAAATTGGAACGCTTCATGGTCATGTACCTCAACATAAAACCCCAACTCAGGGCCATATTTACCACTCATTTATGCAGCGCAGCAGCCGCAAATTTACAGAAATATGGCACTCTCCTCCCTCTCCCGAGCCCTGGAATCAGCTGCCATGCACCACGGAGACGCCTTTGCACAATAGTGCAAGGGTATCTCTGTGAGTCTAGCATAGGTTTTGTACTGGAAGGATAGCCTTCCAGTACAAAACACTATGCATAGACTTACTTTAAGCCTTTCCCTCTTTGTATGTGTGCTGTAAAGTGCAGTGCACGTACAAAGTCGAAAAAGGAAGGGGAAATGAAACATTTCTCCTTCCTCGCACCCACTTCAAAAGGGCGCAGTTTTCTGATGCTAAATCCTGTATACTTTATTTAGTAAATAGGGTTTAGCATCAGAAACCTTGGGTGGTTGCATAGGAACCCCCATGCACCACCCATGGTACGCCCCCTTGGCGCTAAGTAATGCAAAGCAGCGCATACTTTCACGTTATTTCCGGTGCTAAACAGTTTAGCGCTAGAAAGTAAATAATAAAAAAAGTTTGCACTGATTTGTGTCACTTTGTGAAGCAAACACAGCGTAAAATCTTTGTAAATCTCCTCCATGGTGTCTTCAACTGGACCTGATGCAGCTTTAGCAAGGACAGGTCTGGTAAGGGAGGTCTGGTGGGTAATGTCCACATATTGGGCCCTACATGAAGACAGTACACAGGCACACAAGTGGTCCTTGAAAAAGCATACTGCTGAAAATTGGAAAGAAGGTATCTTTCTGGTGTCCTACCAAGACATATCTGTGTTCCAATTGTAAAGTACATGAGCAAGCGTCTGCCACTGAACATCACCTGGGAGATGTTGGATGGCTAGCATGATAGTTTGAGACTATACTTTGCCTGGCAGTCAAAAACCCATGAATTATTTGAGGATGCATGATCACAATGTTTAGCATACCATGCTCTATTTGTCTACATCCGCAATTAGCTGTAATTGATCTTCAAACCTTTAAGTGTATTCAGAGGGATGCTCCAACGGGCATATCATTCCCCTGTATCTCTTCAAAAGTATGGACTTAGGGTAGATACCAACTGTGCTATGTGCGAGAAGCCGGGGCTAACTTCCTGCACTTGGCTTGGTCTTGCCCAGATCTCTATGCATACTAGGTGGAGGTGCTGCACATGCTTTCATCCATGGTGGTGCATGAGATACCTAGAGACGCCAGAGTGGCTGCCCTGGGATGGGTGTGGGACATCCCTGCGTCTCTCCGCCGGACATTGCTGCAGGCTCGTAGATTGGTGGCCTGCAGTTGGGCTAGAGAACGATACCAGAAATACAAGTGTTGGCTCCAATCTCTTCTTTACTACAATGAACAATTTGAGGTGCATGCTGCAATGCTCCCCGCATCGTCTTGGCCCAGAGATATTTGGGAACCCCTGAAAACATTCCTACTGTCATCAGCGTATTAATGCATATTGGCCCGGCTGTGGAATGCCGCAATGGACTGTGGAATGCTGTGCTGTGTGGCCCACAGCGAAGTCCCACAATCAGGTAGCCGTGAATGGATAAGAGACCAGAACTGATGATTTGACGGAGGTGATCACTGCAGGGTATCTACAATCCTATATTCTGTATGAGTAATGAAGTCTGTGTATATTGCCCAGGATAAGAGATTTTGATAATATGGTCTTTCCTGTGTGCCTTCTTGCTCAACCTTGTCATCTTCTGCAACTTAAATATATACTTTGGGTTTTTGTATTCCAACATGCAAAAAAGGCAATTAAAAAAAAAGTGCATTCAGGGAAAGTCCTGAACTGTCTTAGCAGGGATTGGAAAGTGGGAAAAGGAAGCATGTTTTGAGGTGACCTGGAAAAGTCCAAAATCTCTTACTTGTTTGTGTCTGATCGGTAGTAGATAATAGTGGGTCTGGCATTCAACAGCAGGGGCAGGGTCTGTGCCAGTTTCGATGGTATCTTGTAAAATACCCGGGGCCCTGGCACTTTATTAAATTAAGCACTGCCTGGCTCCCATCATCATCAGAACCTAAGGCCATTACGCAACTATCCGAATTAGGGACAAAGCAGTGGCGTAACGAAAATTGAAAGGTCCCCCCCTGCAAGGTACACAGAGGGCCCCCCCCACTCCGGATTTAATCCGGAGCTGTCCAGCCTGAGTACAGTGCTGAGGGGGCCCCCTGCAGCTCTGCCCCCCCCCCCCGCACCGCAGGGGCTGCAGGGGCCTGTGTTACGCCCCTGGTACAAAGCATATATGAGACATTTTTATACTTGGAAAGTTGAAAAGCTTGGAGTGCTCCCAGAACCCTGCCAGTAAAGGTCCCCACACCCATCTCACTTACTCGCTCAGATATGGAAGCTGATGATTGGCATTAAACCACCATCTCACAGTAGGGCAAACCTAAGGTGATAGGAGGAACTCAGCCTAATATGAACCGATAAACAATGGAAATTCTGCTGCACACAAATTAGACACGGCTGCCTAAAAAGCAGACATAGACTTTTAAATTTGAAATTCGTCCAAAGAATCTAGAACACGTCTGCTCACCTGCAGAGATGTGACTTAACAGAATCAACACAAGAGATGTAGCTGAGAAAGAGCAGCTCTGTCCACACGGCATTGGATGGGCAAGCATCCTTGGACACACTCTTCAGTGAACTGGGATACTTATTTGCCAAACAATGGACCAATGTGCGGTAAAAGAACTGCTGCGGGATGTGAGCAAATTCCTGGAATACAGCACAAGCGGGTAAAACAGAGGGTTGCAATGCACTGGGGCAGAGGCCACAACCCAAGTTAAACGACTGGATCAGACATTTAATATACCACAGAAACACCTTGGATACCTATGTCACCTCTCAACCCCAAAACTCCATCTGAAAGACATATGGTCCCCCTTTAGTCGATAGTTGGCTGGCTAGATCTTCACCCTCCAGGACACATCTCTCACTACTCTGATATCACTGCGACAAGTATATTGAAGAGAACTGAACTCAGGCATCAGGTCCCTGTTCATAATGCAGGAGTACAGCATATGTGTGATGATAGCTGAACTGTTGTAAATGATTTCACTGTATTGCAGATAGTAGGAAAAGTGGCCCATACGGTATTAAGGCTGTTTGATGTAATATCATTACTGGTGTTATTACTGTGGACTAAATTAATAATTAAAGTGTTAAAAATTGAACAATATCTCACAGGGAGCTTCCACTAGTCCCTCGAGTCATTTGACACACTAATGCTGGATTGATCATCCAGGGTCCGCGATGAGTCTTTCTAAGATGGCCCTAATATCTCAGTTATGTCCAAAAGGTTCCCACATTTACTGCACGTGTTAGATGTCGGAGATCCAACAGTGGCCTTAGAGATGGACGTTCATAACTACACAGATGGCACTCGGCTAGTTCTCTGGCTCCCTGCCACTATCAGAAAGATTGCGAGATCCCTACGGGACACCGAAAGAAATGAAATCCTAAATGGCTGTGCATTTTTGGGCTGTGAAGGCGAGGAACTGAAGGGAACAGAACAGGTTCTACACAAGCTACTTGGTAAATATAGGTCTCTGGGCGTAGATGTGTGTCCATTTCCAACTCTGAACAAAGTTAAAAAAAATATGGATACACCAGACTCCACACTCTCCATGGAACAGCAAATCAATGCAGCTATTAATGTAAGCTTGTTCGCAGACTCCAGCCATTAGTACAGGGAAAGGACAGAGCCAGGGGTGTGACTCAGACCCCTGCAGTATGTGTGGCACAAGGGGGTCCTCAACACTACAGGCGGACCCCAACTATTCAAGGGGAGCCCACTCAGCCCAAGGCCATTGAATAATCTGTGAGAAATGGGAAACTCGAGGGCCTCTCATTATATTCTGCAGGGCGGGGGGGGAGTGGGGGGAGGGCATCATTTTGCTTTGCGTCACCGGACAGAGACACTTTAGTTACTGCTTAGTCTGGTTAAAGACCACTGCACATTTTTTATTTGGTACTGTTGAAAAAGCTGTTAAATACTGTAATGTTGATTCCGAGTGGTGGGTTACACCACTCGGGTCCCAGAGGGGAGGGGTGTTTGTACCCGACCCTGGGTGTTATAAGCATTTGGCGTGACCGATGTGGACACGCGGCGCGCACAAGTGATAGCCAATAAATAGCCCGGAAGAGCCGGGCGTGGCAAAGTTGGTTGCTGGCCACCAAAGCAACCGGTGTGTCTTTGTCTTTACTTGCCCCGACACTGGGCCTAGTGTTCCACAGTTCCAGGACACTACATTGGCGACAAGCGGGCTGCTTGCCCATCGCGTGCCCCGCCGCACCTTGACTGCCTCCGCGATTTCCAGCAACGCCGTGTGCGCTCCGACGCACCACCTGCGATGCTCCTCTGTCGCTCGGCGTACTGCCTGTCTTCCGCTGGAGCCTTCACCATCCCGCGGGTAAGACCGGCCTCGCCCTCTGCCTTCCCTGGTGCCCGCTGCCGCCTCCACTGTGATCGGCTTCACAGCGTGAGCCCCGAGAGCACGTGACTCCGCCCCCTGCATCCCGCGATCTCCGCGGGGGCGTCGCTATTCCTGCTCCGGCCCCCCCCAGGCCTGTGGACATACCGGCTCGCTGCTTTAAGGGTGGAGGCCCCCTAGTGGTGACAGTGCCACACTACAGGACACACGCTCACCTATTTGGCTGCAACGGTGGGGTTCGAGGTGGTTTCTCTCACGCACCAGCCCCCTCACAGGTCTCACACCGTCAACCGCCGCACTAAGGTCATCGCCTCGCTTACGCGGCTGCCCTGTGGCCCCGCTGGACGCCCTGCGAGTACGCCCGTGCCACACGACAGTAGGCACCCGGACTCTGCCCCGCACCAGCGTCGTTAGCCATGGCCTCATTCCCTCTCTGGAGCCATTTGCCATCACCGGCCCCCCGTCACAGGCAGCGCGATGGAAAGCGTGGGTGGAGCGGCTGGAAACGTACTTCGATGCCGCCGAGATCGCGGCCCCACGCCGACGCTCCATGTTGCTACACCTGGGTGGGGCGGAGATACATAAGATCTCGAAGACGGTGAGGGAAGGTGGCCCCCGAGGAACTACGCAACAATGCGCGACGCCATTACAGCGCACTTCGAGCCGTACGCAAATCCGGGATTACGACCGATTCCTGCTGCGCCAGGCGAAGCAGCAGCCAGAGGAGTCGGTTGACGTTTTTTATGAGCGCCTAAAGGAACTAGCGAGCACCTGTAGTCTCCCAGACGAGGCTGATGAGATACGTGCCCAGTTCATACAAGGGTGCGCGTCAGTGAAACTTCGGGAACGGATACTTCAAGAACACAACATGTCCATGAGAGACATACTTACGCTTGGTCGGTCCAAGGAATTGTCCAGAGCACGGGCAGCCCATATGGATCCCAACACCATGACGCAAGTCAAGACGGAGCCCGTCAACGCGATTCGCACGGACCCACCGGGAGACAAACAGAGAGCGACAGGGACGATCAAGAGGCCCACCAAGAACGTGTCAGCGACTCGCCTATGTGGATGGTGTGGTGGTCAACACCCACGTGACGGAGGGTGTCCCGCCAACGGGAAGATCTGCAGCTCCTGTGGCAAAGTGAACCATTTTGCAGCGGTATGCCGATCGTCTCAGCGCAGGCGGCCTACAAGCGGGCGAAAGCAAGTGCGGGCCATTGAGCCGATCGAAGAAGACTCCCCCACCAGTGATATGGATGAGGACGATGCGGCCACAGTCCATGTAGTCAGGATGCTTAACGCCCTGGTGCATACCCAGGCAGCTGCCCCAGTATGTAAAGTTCGGATACACGACCATCCAATAGCGGCACTTATTGACACAGGAGCCACGATCAACCTCATGGCCGTGGAAGTTTATCGGAAACTCCCGGCTAAACCCACACTTCAGCGTCACGAAAGTACAGGTCTACGCATTTGGGAATCGTGCCCCATTGACGATGTGTGGGGTGTTCCATACGGACCTCAAACATAAAGACACTTGTCAGCGGGCAAAGGTATACGTCTCCCAGGAAGGGTCGGGATTCCTTATCGGCTGCCGGACGGCCCAAGATTTGAATCTTATTCAGTTCGCGTTCGAAGTTCACGAAAATGATCTTGACCATCTGCTGCAAGAGTTCGCCTCCCTCTTCACCGGCATAGGGTGTCTCCAAGAACCAGCGATCCGACTTCATGTGGACAAGTCTGTGACTCCAGTGGCTCTGAGGCATCGAAGGATTGCCTTCCACTTCCGACCCAAGGTGGAAGCGGAACTCCGCGTACTGGAACACGCTGGAATCATCGAAAGAGTTAATGGCCCGACGCCGTGGGTGTCCCCCATCGTGGTGGCGCGGAAACCAAAGCAACCCGAAGCTGTACGCATATGTGTGGATATGAGGGTCCCGAACCTAGCCATCAAGCGGGAGCGGCACCTAACCCCGACCATAGATGACATAATCGGAGAACTGGCCGGTTCCGAGGTGGTTTTCTAAAATGGACCTCCGGTCAGGGTACCACCAGATCCCTCTACACCCGGAGTCTCGTCCAATCACAACATTCTCGACACATGTGGGCCTGTGGCGCTACACTCGACTAAACTTTGGCATCTCAAGTGCTGCCGAAGTTTTCCAGAACATCATAAAGACAGTGTTACATGGACTTCCAGGGTGCTCAACGTGAGCGACGACATTCTGGTGCACGCGCCCACGCTCGAAGAACACCTCACGCGGCTCCAGGAGGTGTTTGCCAGGCTAAAAGAGAAAGGGCTCACTCTTCATCGTGCAAAGTGTGATTTCCTCCGCAAAGACATCAGTTTCTTTGGGTATCGTTTTTCTGAGAACGGTGTGGGCCCCGACCCAGAGAAAGTTGACGACATCCAAGCAGCCGCTGCGCCATCCTCAGTATCAGGTGTCCGTAGTTTCCTAGGAATGGTGACGTATTGCGGACGGTTCATTAAGAACCTCTCCGACCTGACAGGCCCGCTGCGAGAATTGACCAAAGCAGCAAGTCCATGGCAGTGGGGCCCCGAGCAAGAAGAAGCGTTCAAGCGCACGAAGGCTGCCCTCTCGGCGGACACCAATCTGGTGTATTTTGACCCTTGCAAGCCCTCCCAGTTGGTCGTGGATGCCAGCCCTACGGGCCTAGGTGCCGTCCTCGCACAGCGCCAAGACTGCGGAGAGTGGGGACCAGTAGCCTATGCCAGCCGGACACTCACCCCCACGGAACAGAGATACTCTCACATTGAGAAGGAAGCAATTGCGATCCTGTGGGGCTGTAGACATTTTCACATTTACCTCTATGGGCACCCGTTTGCCGTTGTGACAGATCACAAGCCTCTCATTCCCCTCTTCCAAGGTTCGTCGTCCAGACCTCCTCCCCGTATAGAGAAATGGATCCTACAATTGCAAGAGTTCCAGTTCAAGGTGGAGTATCAACCAGGCACCAAGAACCCCGCAGATTTTCTGTCAAGGCACGCTCGGCCTGTGACCCTCCAGGAGACTGCGGAGGCGGCGGCCACGGAGGATTATGTGCGAATGATTGTGGAACGATCGAGACCCCTGCCGATCTCTCTCAAAGATGTCGTCAAAGCCACCGCTGAGGATGACTGTCTACAGCTAGCCATCCGAGCGGTTACCTCCGGAGATTGGAAAGAGCTGCAAACCCCGGCTCCATATCGCACTGACATGGCCAGGTCCGTGTTGAAGATGTTGTATCGTGTCCGCCTGGAATTATCGTTGACACCCGACGGCTGTCTACTGAGAGGCCCTCGCCTCGTTTTACCGGAGAGCCTGCACAAGACAGCAGCGGCACTAGCGCATGGTGCCCACTCAGGGCATGGTCAAGTCGAAAACCGGCTTCGGAGCAAAGTGTGGTTTCCCGGACTTGATCATCTAATTGAGGACATCGTGAAGAGCTGTCCGGTGTGCCTCGCCACGAGCCTCCCGGCTCCGCCAGCACCGGTGATCACAGAACGTGGCCCAACTGTCCCGTGGGAGCGAGTAAGTGCAGATTTTGGCAGCCTGCCGGGAGGGCGACACATGCTGGTGGTGGTAGATGAATTCTCCAGATATCCAGAAGTCGAGATTGTAGACACCACGTCGGCTGTAGAAGTGATATCCAAGCTGGAAAAAATGATGGCCACCCATGGCCTTTTCGGAGAAATCCGCACAGACAATGGACTCCCGTTTACCAGTAGTGAACTGGCAGACTATTTTACATCCTACAGAATCAAACATCGAAGAGTAACGCCGAGGTGGCCGCAGGCCAATGGAGAAGTAGAGCGGCTAATGCGAACCCTAAACAAGACTGTTCAGATTGCTCTAGCGGAAAATCGACCTGTAGAAGAAGCACTGTATCAGTTCCTAAGAGAGTACCGGTTAACCCCGCACTGCACGACAGGTGTTGCTCCAGGACGAATGTGTTTTCATCGAGCGGTCAGTGACACTATCCCTCACCACCCACAGTGGGCTGTCGCTCCATGCCCGCCAAACCAGTCTGAGTCCCGGTGACGGCACAACAATGAAGATGCCTCTCGGCGACGGCGTGCCCACAAAGGTTCGTTGGCAATAGGTGACCGGGTGTTGGTCTGCGACCGGCATCCAGGTGGAAAATTCCGCCTGCCATTTGAATTGGAGGCTTGGACTGTGACCAAGATCTGTGGCACTCGAGTTACTGCCAGAAGAGGCAGAGAGTGGGTGACAAGAAATGTGTCTCACTTTAAGAAAACTCATGATCGCCTCTTAGAACGGAGTTCGGATGGAGACGTCGCTGGAACGGAGGCCCCACTCAGGAGTTTTGATTTGTCGGACGACGCAGACGACTTCCCGGAAACATCGTCAGAAAGGCTGAGCGGAACTCCGGTATTAATCCAGCCCTCGGAAGAGATCCTGCCCCCTGAAGAGCCGGAGAAGAGGAGAGAGAGTCCGCCGACTGCGACTAAAGAACAGGAGCTGGTCTCGCTGTCTACACCCGCCAGGGACAGTCGGAGGCGGTATGATCTGAGGGTCCATCCGAGACTTTGTAACCTGGTAGCGGATAGAAGTGGCTGGGCCATGTTCAGTAGCCGAGGAGCTGCTGCGTGAAATCAAGTAAGACTGTTCCATGTGGTATCGTCATTTGATATATGAACACTGCGAGATTTCCTGTTGTTGGGTTTTTGTTAAAGTGTTTATTTTTGACTTAGTATAAGAGGAATGTAATGTTGATTCCGAGTGGTGGGTTACACCACTCGGGTCCCAGAGGGGAGGGGTGTTTGTACCCGACCCCTGGGTGTTATAAGCATTTGGCGTGACCGACGTGGACACGCGGCGCGCACAAGTGATAGCCAATAAATAGCCCGGAAGAGCCGGGCGTGGCTAAGTTGGTTGCTGGCCACCAAAGCAACCGGTGTGTCTTTGTCTTTACTTGCCCCGACACTGGGCTTAGTGTTCCACAGTTCCAGGACACTACAAATACATTCAAGACACTACAGAATTCAGTGGCCCGGGCAGTGACCACCGT
Source organism: Calotriton arnoldi (assembly GCA_963921515.1). Taxonomy (NCBI): domain Eukaryota; kingdom Metazoa; phylum Chordata; class Amphibia; order Caudata; family Salamandridae; genus Calotriton; species Calotriton arnoldi. Next base: position 477,621 of record CAWUFW010011164.1, on the reverse strand, counting down.
TCCCAGAAAAAATCACATTGTTTCTCTGTGCAGGTTACATTGTCTCATGGGCTTCCGTTTGCACAGCCGGTGCTAGTCACCACAGCCAAGGTCACTCTCTGCTGTATCTGTTCAAGGGCACTGATTTGTTTATAGAAGTTCTTTTCTCTCATTGTGTCTGGGCGAGAGCTTCGTTCTTCTTTCTCAGTAGGAGTGTGCTAGGCTGCAAAGTTTTTATTTATTAACGTGACAATCCGTTGGAAAACGTTACTATTTTTCCAAGTTTTAAATGGTTTTTGCTTCGCCCCAATCTAGTGAAAAACAAATTTTTCCGCAATTTAGGCATGTATGTCTGCTTAACAGCAACAACATAATTCGGCATTTTGTATAATTTGCAGAGAACAGTTAGCATTCTTCCCCTGAACAAATACCATGGAGCATTGAACAGCGCTGAAAAAAGGTAAACTTGCAGAGAAACATTCTGCATACAAATCTCAGCCTGGCCGGTCTTGATTAAAATGAAAATTATCTTCCTACACAGTGAAAGAAAATGTTATCAAAATGTGGGAAAAATCAGTGGTGGCTGCCACAAGCAGGGTGGTGAGCGGGTGGAGGAAACACGGGAGGGGATCGCATCGCGCAGGGGGTGGGTTGTGATAATATATTAATAAAAAAAAAAAAAGAACTACCTGAAGCCGCCAGCCGCCTCCCGCATTGCGCCTCCTCTCCTCTTCCTGGTCCCAGCAGCCCCTTGGACAGACTCCCATCCAATAACCGTGCTGCAGAGCAGCGCAGGGATTGGACTGAGCAGGCTCAAAAGATGCCAAGGTCAGGGAGTCTGTGCAGTTTCTCCAGCCCGGCTGCTCAATGCAGCCGGGCTGGAGAAACCTAAGTGCGTATTTGTGCTTTGGTGGGCCTGAGACGGCCGGCCTAAACACATATGCGCACTAAGGGAGTGCAGATAGCACTCCTCATTCCCCTCCCATGCCTCGGCCCCCGCTCTCCCTACAGCGCTGGCTCAGAGCCTGCAATGAAAAATAAAATGATGCTAGAACATCGTTTCTATTTTTGAATTGCTGGCTCTGAGCCAAGCAGTGGGGCAACGCTCCTCCACCATTGCAGAGGAGCTGCCATTGTTGCATGGGCAAAGGTGAAGAAACTTTGCAAAGTTTGCATAGGGAAACCTTCAAGAACTTTTCAAAACTTCTCTGAAGGAAAAAAATTGCACACCTCAAACCATGAACGTCTTGAGAGAATACAGAAACAATCGATGTGGTCAGTCTATCTATCTATCTATCTATCTATCTATCTATCTATCTATCTATCTATACGCATACACACACACACACACACATATATACATATATATGTATATATATGTGTGAATATGTATGTGTGTATATATATATATATATATATATATATATATATATATATATATATATCCACTGTTTATTGCCTAGAATGTCCTTGCCTTAAGCGCTATATAGGAAGCACTATCCACCCCACCAAAAAACGCATTTTGGAACACATGCGAGCTATATCTAAGAAGGATGCGAACTATCCGGCGGCCTGCCACTTTGAAACCACACATCAAAGCAATCGAGATCTCCTCAGATTCTTTTGCATAGATCAGGTCCCAAAGGACGAAAGAGGGGGAGACAGAGTCAGGAAATTGCGTACACTAGAGTCGAGGTATATCATAGACCTTCAAACTAAAGCTCCCTTAGGTCTTAATAATGACGAAGAACTGTGGGTATACTTTGAATAGTAAGTCACGATCATTCACTCAAAATGGTGACATACCCAGGGCTCTGGGTTGCTATTGACTTTTGTACACCACTACAATGATTATAGGTTGAATTCTCAAGCCCTTAACTTGGATTACAGTTATATTCTGTGTAAAGCTGAGACAACGTTGCAAGGATGTAGCTCTTCTAAGTAATCATTTACCTGGCTCAGTATGAAACCATATACATTTATGCTATCAGTCACACACTTTGTGAATGACTTATGATTGCCCATTCAGGGCACAATTATGTAAGGACATGAGAGATCCCTTTTCTTTGAATTATTATCTAATTTGACATTGCTGTATTTTATAGGGGAAACCGATTGTTGTTTACCATGAATTTTCATAATTGACTCATGTTACCCCTATGTGGAATCAAATCTGATTAATTGTCTCGAAAATGTCCGATTTTATTCACTTCACTTATAATTTGTTTGTAATCTTATTATTGCATGCTCATGTCTAAAACACGTTATAAGATGGCCGCCACGAATTTGGCAACTAACGGTGATTTTGCAGACCATCTTTTCTTTCTATGATTTACACGTGATACACAGTTTTTTCATTAAAATGGCTCCATGAGGAAATGGAAACTGACATCGATAATGGCGTAGTGCTGAAATGCGTCTGTCAGTGCAGGAGGCTTGCACATTAAATGCACTTTGCTTACAATTTCCGTGAGTGCTCTCGTTTATGGCTGACTTGGATTGTGCTGCCATTGTGGATCTGTGTATAGCGGCTCACCACCGCTGGAATTTTGCACCCTGGACGCGTGGAGCGGCGGCGGTGACTTCTTGTTTCTAAAATATATATATATATGTATGTGATTGTCTCCCGAGTAAGTTTGGCACAGGTGTGCTCCGGCAGTTGAGAAGGGAGGAGCACATTTAAAAATATGGCAAAGGAGATGTAGAGCATTCAAGGCATTTGAGAAAGGCTTCTTCGCCGAAACGCGCCATGCCATAATTTCCATTAAACGGTCTCACAAAGCCCCGCTGTGTCCCCTTGTCTGCTTTTAACGGAGGAGACTGTGTGTTTGATATTTTGCGTGCAGCCATTGGCACGCGAGGGGGACCCTTCCGTAAAGAGTTCTGAGGATACAGTGGCAAACTGGAGGAAAGCAACCGAGGTATCGGTATTTACCTGGAACCGCCACCTGACCCTAGGAAGCTAGATACTGCTGTTTTTGGACAGTCCATCACTGAATGGAGAAATGCGGACACTGTGCTGTTGTCTCCAGGCAGGCGACCAACGGGAACAAGTGGCTGGAAGTAGGGGACGTGAGACTGTTTTTTGGCCAGGATTAATGCCACAGTTTCCACCAAACTACATTAGAAACAGCCTAAACTCACTTGGAGTATATTTTGAAAATCGGCTGATGGAGACACGGAGTCGTGCTACACACGAACTGCATGATGGGACTTGCAGTTTCCCACAGAGAACTATGTGATTGTCTCCCGAGTAAGTTTGGCGCAGGTGTGCTCCGGCAGTTGAGAAGGGAGGAGCACATTTAAAAATATGGCAAAGGAGACGTAGAGCATTCAAGGCATTTGAGAAAGGCTTCTTCACCGAAACGCGTCATGCCATAATCTCCATTAAACGGTCTTACAAAGCCCCGCTGTGTCCCCTTGTCTGCTTTTAACGGAGGAGACTGTGTGTTTGATATATATATATATATATATATATATATCCATAAACAGCAAGCCACCGCCGCCGCTCCTCTCGCCCCGGGTGCTTACTCCCGCGGTGGTGAGCCGCAATCAATTGAAACAAAGAGGCATATCCTTCTTATGCCTAAGTGGAAAGCACACACAAGAGCCGTTTTAGAGTGAAGTGCTTTATTGTGTAGACCTTCTGCATTTCGCCTCGCGGCTTTGACAAAGCCGCGAGGCGAAACGCGTCTGTCGGTGCAGGAGGTCTGCACAATAAAGCACTTCACTCTAAAACGGCTCCCGTGTGTGCTTTCCACTTAGGCATAAGAAGGATATGCCTCTTTGTTTCAAATATATATATATATATATATATATATATATATATATATATATATATATATATATATATATATATATATATTGTAGACGTACAAACTCTCGCAACCTCCTTTCCGGCGAAGAGAGAGTAACGGACCCAAGGTAATTGGCAAGATGTTGTTTATTCTCACTCCTCACAAACGATATACATACATTATATTTCCTTATAATACATTTTAGACAGTGCTACTCTACCAAAGCAAGGGTTTCTTTTCCACAGTACAGAAACCAGAACCAAATGAATGGAGGTAGGTGAAAAGGAGGGAAGGCAGAAAGTATCTAACAGTAGAGAAATACTTGAGAGATTCATGCAGATCTCTACAAGGAGATTCATGCAGATCTCTACAAGGATAAAGGACACATTATACAAGAGCCTGATGTGTGGATACTTGTGATTATCAGGGAAGTATTGGAATGGGAGAGTTTCTAGTTTTCTCCTGAATTGAAGTAGATTTACACCTGAGTTCTTCAGGAAGAGAGTTCAATAGAACTGGGGACGGTGCATAAAAAGCCTATGTACATGCCCTCTGGCTATGTACATCATAAATACAAAGTCGATATGTACATACCTACAAACATACATTGTAATGCAGCAGGGTGAAGACTGAATTTCTTCATTTCCATTCTGAGATCTCTTTAGTTGTTGCTTTCCACCACAGATCTTTATGGATGATGCGAGGTATGGTGGATGTGTAAGATGAATCTCCTCCAAGGCAAGGCATGCCAAGCTGGACTTGATGCAGGTTTCAATCGGATGTCTCATGTTTGCCTTTTGGTACAAAAGGATTAAAGATGCAAGAATTGCATAAGATAGCTGCAAATGGCAGGAGGGGATCTGAAATGACTATGGATAGTTCGATGAACAATAGTCAGAAGGGAGAAAACGATTTGATAAAATTATGCTTGGGTGCATCATCAGAGAATAAAAGAACTGGAGAGTCAACTTGGCAAGGAAGGCAGGAAGCTGCAGATCCTCCCTTCTGCTTCCTGCATCTTGTGCTCACCATGAGACTGTGCCAGTATTCAATGCTCTTGTTTAATTCATGTGCTACTCAAACAAATGATGGACAGAAGGCTGAATAAATCATGCATTCACCCCCAGTCAAGAGACCTGGATTAAATCCATAGTTCTTTTGCCCATGTCATCCCAGTTCAGACCCAGCCATATGCAAAACAGTCTTGACCCTGCTCCTCATTGGAACAGTCCAGCCCGAACTGCCAGGCCAGGTCCTCCCTGGACCGGAAACCAGCATCCTGGGACCGGTTTCAGGGTATTACCCCTCATCAGCCAGGCCAGCTTGAATCCAGTGGCACAGTGAGCAAGGGACCAACGTCTGGGCATACCCTTCCCACTTAGGGCATTTTGTTTAATCATGGCATCTTCGAGATGCCTGTACTGGTGGCCATAGAGGGTCTCATAAATAAGCATCCTACCTAATGCCATCTGGAGGATATGGTTTTATCTTTTCTGATGTTCGGTCCCAATGGTTGAAGATCAATGTGGTTGGAAAAATGCCTAGGGTACATATTGAGGGTCTAAATGAGGAGCTATGTTGGCACAGACACTCCGCTGTTCTGCCCCCTTTGGCGACTTATTAAACACTGAGACACAAAAATAAATCACAAAAAATAGTAAACGAAAACCCACACTTAAAAAGGGTGATAAAAGCCAACAAAAAAACGTAACTGTACATTGACTGCGTCAATAGTTGTGAGAAATAACACATATATGTTTAGTTGGGAAAATAAGGGGTACTACTGCCCTCGTTATGAGTGGCCTAGGAAATGGGTCAACATTTCCCCACCCTAGGATTTACCGATATCAGAGGTACCAGTAGATCTGGAGTTGAGGAAAATTCAGCCCATTACGAGTTGGATCCTGAGGGTCTGCTAAGAATTGAGAAATTACCAGGCAAATCAGTAATTTCGGTTCTGCATCTCCCACGAGTTTCATTCAGAGATTTCAGCTACTTTAAGCAGCTGAAATCTCACGGTGAAAATTGATATATCCACAGTGTTCTTGCGGTTCAAATAATTCCGATGGGATGGGACACTTGCGTAACTGGCCCTTCCGAATTAAGTGGCGACTAGCTATGTGGGCCGAAAAGATATTGCCAATTTACGTTTTAAGTTGGTTAAATCACTACCTGAAAATTAAAATATATGACTTTTTTCATTTTCTTGCTTCTGTTCTTCCCTTTGGGGGGCTGCCTTTTTGCTTCTGTGGGTGTGGGAGAAGTGCTGCCTTTGTTATTAGACAATCTCAGAGAGAATTGATCCTCTCAACCCTTCTCTAGATGTGATTGTGCTTTAATGCTTTACCTGCCAGAGGAAATTACAATGTTCAAAGCTGCTCAGCTTTGGACCAAATCAAAAAGTGGAAACATGGAACACACTCGAAGAAATGTCAGATGCCAAATATCATTTTCGTTGATAAGCCCAATACATTAGGTAAAATCACACGCCTGTGCACAACACTGCTTTGTTTTCGAAAGTGACAAATATTAAGTGCCAGTTGCAGAGATAAAGGAACATGCACATGTGTGGCCCATACTGCTATAAGGTTTCCCAATAACATGATAGTGAGCAGTGCAAGATGTGTCTTGGGGTGGAGCCACTGACACTGGCATCATTATAAAGGGTCTGATATCCGCCAATGGAGAGGAAGCAGCTGGTACTTCCTCCTTATGAATAAAGGAACATGGAGTAGGCAAGGGACATATAGATATGTGTTCAGCACCTGACTGCCTCTGGAGCTATTGAATAAAGTGTGCTTTGTTGTAAGAGAATGGCGTGGCCTCACCGTCTCCGATACCAATCAGCACACAGACCGCGGTGCGGGTCACAAAATGGCCGACTCCTTAACTCGATGGACTTCAAATCGAGGCTGCCAGGAAGGGCAGTTGCAACACTTGCCTACCCTTTGGCACACCTAGCTCTGCAGTTGGTAGCCCTGGCCTCAGGGACAATGATGGGAGCAGCAGAAACAGTAGGGAAACAGGGTTCTAAGATCCCTGACAAATTTCAGTTTTTAACACTTCCAGCTCTTACCCAAAACCTCAGCAGTGAATGGAGTGCTACTAAGGGGCTAATAGTGGGACTGAGGGTCAGCACAGTGACGTCTTTAGGGGACAAAGGTTGCGTGTTGTCACTTCTGCGACCCTTGGCACTTTGGTGAATTTCTTTTCTTGCAGATCTCATTAGCATGAAGCACAATATGCCAATAAGGTCCTTCCTCCAAAAAAATTAAAAAAGCAACTGGTGGAAATAGCTGAATGATGCTGCTGACTCCTGCCTCTCAAAGTTATAAAAATGCAAAACTGCAAATCATGGCTGAGGGTCTTTGGGAAAATCAGATAGTCCAAAGGGGATAAGATGGAGCAGTAGGCAACAGCATTTCCTTCATGCGGGGTTTGTGCACCCAGTGGCTTAGAAAGGGTGTCCCTGGCGCTACTGCAAGAAAAAACACACACCCCTCCTCCTGTGTTCACTGGTTGGATAGTAAGAGACAAGCAAAGTTTGTGTGCAGTGAGCCCCTAATACGCCTGTAGCCCGGTGCCACTCAACCTGCTGCTCTACTGATAGCGATGCCGCTGTTTGGACCCTCCACTCTTATTGCGAGGCAGCCGCTAAGGTGAAAGGGCAGCAGCCATGATGGCTGCTCGGTACGTCACACGCTACCTGGCTGGCACGTAGTGCGGTTTGTGCTCAAGCGTCACTCACAAATCGTCCTCCTGAATATTCATGCTCCAGATGCAGCAAGGTATTTTTGATCCCAGGGCACAAATGGTCACCAACGCTGTTTAGGTAAGAAGGCTCTACAATTGAGAAGATTATTGCTCTTGACAGCATTACAATTAGGAATGGAAATAATGAGCTCTAATATGCATCAAAACATCCAGCCTGTCGCCCTGCTTCGCTTATGTTTGACACCCATATTTCTCTGGCAGTGTGGCCTGCGACAAAAAATACCCATGATTTTTTCCTTGTATATGTGCAATTGTCAGACTGTCACTCTCACATCACCCTTTGCATTCCAAGTGATGCTGTCTCTTTACCAGATGTACACTATCAGCCGCATTGATGCATGACCGCACATGCAGTAGTTTTTTGCCAATTGTCCGCTCATTCTTCGAAGTTAATGATTCCGCAAGAGTGGGCAATGGTTATAAGCACGATTTATAGGAAAGCGCTTCTTTTGTGAAAGATTTGGTTTTTAGGTGGGTTTACGTCCCACACATAGGCGCTCTTAGATGGCGGATATATTCCGCAACCAGCGCTATGTATAGTATGCATGCAAGTGTGCGTGCGTTAGTTTTCCTTTTGATCTCTGTGTGAGTGATTCTTATGTGTGCATATGCATGTGCATTACAGTGAGTGTGCTTGATTTCTGTGTTAGTATGTTTGCTAGTGCATCTGTGTTAGTTTGAATGTGTACGTCAGCTTTATGTGTATGGTTGCTTCTATGCTGGGCTCCATGAATGGAGTCTAGATGCGGCCAACTCTACTCACCTCATGCTAAATAAATATTAGAACATTGGAATATTGAATGCTCCATTGAAGACAATAGACTGCTCCGGGCTTCTAATGGCTAGTAGAAGCACAGAGCATCATTATTTTAATATCTGCCTTTCACAGCTGTTGCTGTGAACAAAGGCCTCATGGAGCCCAAGGCGATTTCAACCCCCTCGGGCTCCGTGAGGCCTTTGTTTTACAAATTAGAACATTCTGCCCTCTAAGGGCGGAATATTCTAATAGCCTTCGAGCCCTCCGTAGCGGGCTTTACCGACCATTAAAGGCCCGCTCCCTTGTTAAAGGCCCTCACCTTTGGCTCAGGCCTTTAACGCTGGAGCGGGCCTTTAATGGCCGGTGAAGGCCGCTACACCAGGCTCTAAGGCTATAGTAGACTGTGTGTACACTGGCAGGGGCCAGGCTGTGAAGTGCAGGAGGTCAATACGGCCTGTCCAGCAGCTCTGGAGAAGGGAAACATTGCTTTAAAAATGCCACCATCTCTAATGCCACCACCTCAACCCAGGTGATATTTTAATGGCTTCCACCACTTTCTTGGCTGTCCCTTAGGCAAACATAAATTGGAGATGAGGAAAAAGTGTGATTATAAGTAACCCCGGGCCGAGTACTCCGCTACGCCAGCGGAGTTTGCGGAGTTTTACTATCTCCGCGCTCCGCTGGGAACGCGAAGTTGCCGCAAAACTCCGACTCCGTGGTGTAGTGGAGTACAAGGCCAGCCCCTTTATTAAACTTTTTTTTTTTAAAAACACTTACCTTCTCTTCTCCGTTGAACTACACGGAGCACCACTCCGCATACTCCGCCCAGGGTTAATAATAAGGCGTAATATATAAACACAATTTTAACACACTTTTTCCTCACCTTGCACTCTATAAATCCCCCTTTTAGGGCAGATTTAACCCCCTTTCGGCCCTGGGGTGAACATGGCTTAAATATGAGGAAAAAGCACGAAGCCTGAACACATTTTTTCATCATATTTTCTCCTGTGTTTTCCGCAATTCAGCAGAGTATAAATGAGGCGGTATTTGTGATTTTCTACACATTGGCTCAGCCACTAGGCTGCCAACTTTTTGTGACTGCCAACCCGTTGCATTCCAAGCAATCCCATTTCCTTCTCACCTGACATTCAGTTTATGCGATTTACTTCATGTTAGCTCAGCCAGTAGGGGGTAGACTTGGAGAGAATGTAGTGTAGATGCTTTTCTCCTTCTTTGTGCCTGTCTCAAAGAGATGTATTCATCGGTTCAAAGCCCAGTCTAACATTGTTTGAAGATAAGACTTTGCTTCAAAACCATGGGTGGTAGCATGTGAAAATGCATGCACTGCCCATGGTACCCACCTTCCTGCAGAAAACTGTTATGCAAAGTGCTATGTTGCATTATTTTGAGCTGGGCCAAGCTTTTCACTGGAAAGGAAATCCCATATCAACACGTTGCACCAGTTTGCATCACCTTGGGTGACTTTTTAATGGCAGCAAGAGTTTATAAATCTGGTCCCCAGTTACTGTTGGCAGCACTAACCAGCTGAAGCCTTTTGGGGCTGAGAGGAAAAGGTGCAAAAGGGGAAAATTGCTCCTGGCAAGGGGTCCTAAATTCCTTGCCCATCTCCTCACCCAGAGATTTGCCGCACCCGCACCTTGCCCTTGACATAGAAGTTCACCCATCTAATCAGGAGCTGTGAGAGACGAGCAGTTCGATTACTGAAAGACAATGCTAGGCACCCTCAGAGTGTTCAACTGCATGCCTCAAGGTGCCACCTCCCCTGCTGATTCCTAAATGGGGAGCTGGCCACCATTTCCAAATGTTTCCTTATGCTTTTACATCCCATTTTCCCATGGACACTTATAGGTCTCTTAAGTCACTACAAGTGTTTATTGGTACTTATTTTGGTACCCACACAGGTTTGTTACAATCCATGCCTGTCTGCCTGCCTCATATGCATATACGATTCTGCTTTCTTTTTCCTTTTATCTGTCTTTTCTCCCTTTAACTCCTAGTTGATAAGTCGTACAAAACTTCTCAAATGAAATGTACCTAAACGAAAAGTTGAATGATAAATGCAGATAAATTCCTTAGCAACAGCTACCCTTGACGCCACTAGTAACTGCTCTGCCTGAATCAAGAAAACCGATAGCCGGGTAAGAGCATCACGACAATCCGTCCTGCCTTCATGGACTTTGGTAGGGACAAATATATAATAAGTAACATATTATGATTGGGCTGAGAAAAATAGTTAATTAGGAAAAGTTATTTTTCCGTGTTTAAGTTGAAAAGCAACAAACAGTGAATGCACCCGAGGAAGAGGAGGGTAAAATATAAACTAGGGGCTCCTACCCTTCTAGTGAAGAGACCCCTAGCCCTACCGTGGAAGAAGGATACAGTGCCTTCATTGGTTGGGTGATCTAAGGGAGTGGCTGTTGGTGAAAGAATTTAGCATGAAGACAATCCGTACTCATAACAAAGCCATGGAAGGCACACTGTGTACTGGGGAGCAGGGTCGCTCTGGCCTCTAGGACAATCTGGCAGTGCCAGAAAGGCGGGCTGACAGGTCAGTGTTTGTGCTGGTGGTTTGGCTGTTTGTGTGCCTGTTTTATGGTTTTTACTTTTATTTTCTCTGATATTACCACAAACATTGCTTATAGAAAACTCAAATGCATGCCATCTCTCACACCTTGCAAAACACATGTAAGCGTGTCTTTTCAAGCTCAAAACTGTCTCGATTTGCAAATATGGACTCTTTTTTAGCAATCTGGTTCGCTAATGGGGAGCCACTTTCATTTTGGTGTGAGAGAGAGAGAGATACCAGCTGAACAGTTCAGAAAAGTAGTGACTGTGAAAGTCGCTGTATCTTTAAATCAAAATGGAAATTAATTGATAAAGATAGTGTCAAAAACTGTAAATACTTGTTGATTGAAGTGACATTTTCAGTAATTCACATCTTAGACAGACACAGAATCAATGTGAAGCTGTAAAAGGAAACCAGTTTTGGGCCAGACCTAATATGTTGGTCTCTACAGATGCTCCCCAAACCATGATCTGCTCAATTTTATTAACCTCCAAAGAAGAAATCCGGCCCATGTGTCAAATGTTTTGCTCTTCCTTTTGCCTCCCCTCTTAACGCTCCTCTGTGCTCCATGCCTGCATATTCTTACGGTTGTTCATTGAGAGTTCAATGGTGAGGTGAGAAATATATAATCTTAAATCTAGTTTTAATAGTGTGTGGTCATGTTATCACGGCTCTTGGTCATTTGGCAATGTTTGCGTGTGCATGTGTGCCTGTGGTGTTGTCTGTGGGAGCATGTGTTCCTGTCTTGTTATATCTTTTTTGTGTCTGAGCACTTGTAACGTGGGCAAGAGTGTCTGTATCTTTTCTGTATTGCCTGTATTGTTGTCAGTGCACGACCTTTAGAAAAGCCATACCTACTGGCTTTATCAATATTTGTTCCTATAGTGGGGTCAGGAGAAAAGTGAAGGAGAGGGACAGGATTTATATGGGGTCTCGTCATCGTCAGTCGCGGCTGGCATGACTCGCGGGTGGGGGGGCGGTAGGTCACGCGCAAGGGTGTTAATTTTAAATAAAAAAATAAAAACTTACCTTTGCGAGCCCGGTCTGGTCCCGCATTGCGTCGTCTCTGCTCTGAGTACCTGCAGGAAGCAGGCAGTCTCCCTCCTCTCCCCTAAGCCAATCACAACGCTGCTTGCAGCGTTGTGATTGGCTGGGACGCCGACCACACAGGCATTTATGGGGAGGCCATTTTCTCCATGTACGCTGCATGCAGCCTACATGGAGAAAAGGGAGAGTGCGTATGACTGGTTTGGTCGGCCCTGGGGCCGACCAAACAGTCAGCACCCACAACAGTGGACAAGACACTCCTGGCCTGCCCTGGAGCAGGACCGCCCAACCGCCCGCCCCCAACCAAACCCTTCTGGATTCTCGCAGTGCGAGAAGCAGAAACATAAAATGGTATTCATAATACCATTTTATGTTTCTGCTTCTCGCACTGCGAGAGCAGTGGGGTGACGCTCCTCCGTCCACATGGAGGAGCCGCCCCTGGTCATCATTTTATTGCTAAATTGAGTGAATTTCAATGGAAATCTTTGCAACGTTACACTATGCCACATTTGTGTGAAAATCATGACTTTTGCAACAATTTATTTGAAGAAAGGTATACATTTGTAGCAAATTCTGTGCATAGTCGGCATTGTGCATGGATAAACTCTGCAAATTGCAGAGTTGAAGAGAAAAATCTGCAGATTTTCAATCATGATTCAGCATGATTAGAGTGAAAATGATCTCATAAGGCGGAAAAAATGACCTCGCATAGCACAGAAAACTCTGGATAGGCGAAGTAGAAATGAATCTGGGTAACTTTACAACTTTTGCTAACGGAAAAAATAGGGCATTCAACCCTAACTACCATCTATTAACTGGTTGTAAATTTAAGCGAACAAGTGCAATTGAACAAGCAGAATGTGTGTCACATCTCTATAGACAGAAAGGCCCTGATTATGAGGGGTAGGAATTCTGAGATGGGTGTAATTTACCACACCCTATTAATAGTGTGCCGTAAAGTCCTCACCCTTCGCTACATTTCAACAGACCAAACCTGCCGACGTTTAAAAGGTAAAAAGTGAACTCTATTTACTGCACAATAAGCACCAAAATCCACATGTTATTCCCCAAAAACTCACATTATGTGCAATTCATCACACCTGATAAATTCCGAACCCCAGGGAGTTTGAGTGCCATAAGTACACATTGCATCTGACCTACTCATAATCAGGGCAACATTGTATGGCCCAGCACAAAAAACACAATCTGTGCCAGTTGTTCCATTCTGAGCCACCACTTAAATCAGATCTTTTAGCTTTCCTCTGAAAAAGGAAACAGGAGTGAGCTGTCACCTTGCAGGAAGTGATATGTTTGCGGAGGAGGCTGAGGGTGAGTGTTAGGTAGGTGCCACAAGTTACCTTTTTCCTGGCACAGCTAGGTGTTGTAATGGGAGAATGAAAACCCTTTTCTCATACTTAGTGCTGTCCTGCCTTTACTGTTCCAACCCAGAGGCCTGTGCTGGCAGGTGAGGGTCAAGGCTTGGCCAGGTTAAGGTGCTTGCAAGATTTAGGCACAAAAACCTCCCCCTAACCCCACAAAGGTAGGGTGTGAAAAGGTGACTTTTCACTTAGACAGGGAATATTTCAAACAAATGGTATAATATTTTGCATTTATATTTGGTTCTACCTCTTAACTTTCGTCCAATTAGAGTAATGCTTTCATCTGAGTAATGATGTTATTGAGCCACCTTCTGATGCAAGCATACAAATCTTTTGATTACACTTCCACTTCATCTCATTTTGCATTGTGATCTGCAGGGATAAAGGTGTGGACATACCGCACACAAAACCAGCATGTCCTAGCCCCATTGACATGTATTACTTCTTTTTTTATTTGGGTTTTCAAGAGTGCTCCACACCACTTTTGACCACATGAGACCACTTACATAGGAAGGGGAGTACACATGATGGAGTGTCTCCTGTCGTGGTTTTTGGTTCTGGGCCAGATTTACAAGAAAGTGACTCAGTGCGTTCCTCAAGCCATTTGGCTGTGCCACACTGAGTCACTTTCAAAGCACAGGGATGGGACATAATTACAACAATATGTCGCATCTCTGTGCTTCCCCCTGCACTGGCACACAAACAGCTGCCATGGTGCAAGGATGCCTGTGTCGTGGGGAGATTGTTTTTGTTCAGGAAGGGTTCGCTTCCGGCACAAAAATAATCTGAAATGCCGTTTTCAACTTCTATGTGTGCTGGATTAGCACACATAGAAGTTGAAGACGTCATTGTTTCAATGATTGTTAATGTGCAGGAAGGGAACCCTTCCTGAACAAAAACAATCATTAGTGGTGATTTCCTCTTTCTGTGTGTGCTGCAGAATGCTGGATGTACATTCCAAGTGTAGAGCAATGCCATTATGGAATCTTCTGTCTAACATTTACCATTTGGTGGGTCAAAGACCTTAGTGAGGTAGCTAGGACCAAGAACAGCCAGCCTTGTGCACTAGGCACAGTGCCTGGACCTCTAATTTGGGAGCAATTTTAGGGAGATCAGTTTTGAGGTAACGCAGGATCTAACGTGAATCGTATGTCACTGGCTTCAGCTGGCGTTTTTCATCAGTCTACTGTAAAAGGTTCTGAAATAGTCCAACCTAGAAATGACTATGAAAAGTGTAAAGGTGTTTGTATCTGGAAGATCATGGAGAGGGAGAACAGCAAAGCTGGGAACGTTTGTAGAATGCACACCTTCAGGAAGTGCCTCAAGACCTGGTTCTTCGACTGATCCGGAGCTGCACCCCCCCAGCGCCTTGAGACCCTCACGGGTGAATAGCACGCTTTATAAACCCCCTGATTGATTGAGTTGACAGTTGTGTTTACTTGGGATGTAAGGAGGTCTCTATTGAAAAATATCCACAGTTAGTAAATCTTCTGAAGTGATGGAGTGGGTCTCCTAATTGAATCTCATTAAGAGAATGGGAAAGATAAAAGACCAGCGATGCTCATGAGCAGGGTTCCCGTATTCTAGTTATTGAAGCAATGTTGATCTCATTGGAATCAATCCTGGGCATCTGCCAGACTTTTGGGTACCCAATATCATTTTTCGGGTCCTTTTTCCCATTTGAGGTACGTCTGGGAACCATCCACTGTCTAGTCATAGCTAATGTAAACACATAAAGCTGCTCAGGAAGTCGTTTGTGACCCCTGCATTGGCGATTATGGTGACAGAGGAGAACGGGCCAGTTTGACTAAATTTCTGTGGTTGGTCAAGAATGATTAGTGACCAAGTTTGTGGAGAACGTCCTCACTGAGCAATTAGAATTAGATGGGTTTAGTTGAAATTGGAATCTGAATGGATATGCCAGATTATGGACATTCACATTCGATATCAGAGGGCATATGGAGTTTTGAAAGATAGCAGGACCTTGGAAATATCATGTCTGCCAACTCAAAAAGTGTAAGTTCACAATTCAGACACTCACAGCAGATAGACATTTGGCTTTATAGACCTTGAACCAGAAAGCTAATGAAGTTGGCTGCGAATTCTGAAAGCTGGATGGTGATAGTTTTGTCCGCTGTTGTTTGAGAATCCTGACCTTCTGCTTTGATGGGCTCTTGTCAGTGGTGACCCAAATGGTAGCTTTCCTGTTGCTCGTACTTGACTGAGTGCCCAGAGGATGGACAGCTGACAAGGACTTGAGTGACCTTTATCTCCAGGTGGTCTATGAGTTGCATTGGGAGTAATGCATATGGATCCGGCGTAGTCAATAGATCTTTCGAAAATACATCAGAGAGGAATTTGGATCACTTTCTCTTGGATTGCTTCTATTGCCCCAAAGCATTTGTTGTGCTTGGTATGTGTGTTAGATGAAAACTGAAAGCTGTGTGTTTAATGGCTCCAAAAGCAATGTGTCTAATAACATAAAACCTTCAAGATATGCTCAATAAGCCCTAAATTCAAGGCAAGCACAAGCTGGCAGGTCTAAGCCACAAGTCCTGACCTAAAAACAGACCACATAACTATTGAACAAATCTGATAAATCTGGCACAGCACAAAAAATTGACCAGGTCACAGCACAGATGCTGTGCAAACGGTGCTGCGACGTGACCTGGCAAACGAGGCATTAGGTCCACTGTTTCTATAGCAAGTCAGGGCATTCTGGTTTGACGTGTGAATCTAGTGGCTTCATAGGATCAGAGCATGATGCTTTGCGCTCCAAGGATGTGACTTGCAGGAAGCCAGACATGTAGCTTTGGCTGCGCTGAGCCCAGGACAGACTGCTTTGTTTGCAGGCCTTTGGCTGTGCCTTATGGGCTGTGGTAAGCATGACCCAAGGACATGATTCTTTAAAGTCCAGGGTTTTGATTGCAGTGTATGAGAAGTAAATATTGCTATCAGGCACACCACAAATAGGCTTATCACAGGTATTCACAGAAAGTCTGTCTGCAATATTCATGAGGCAGGAATGCTGCTGTGAATCCTTGCAATCCATTGTAAAGACAGAATGCAGGACAGCAAGTTCAGCAGACCCCCACCTTTGCATTCGCATTCATGAATTGCTGATGATGCAACCCGTTGTTTGCAGAGACACTGATTGCAATGGCAAAAGAAAGTGGCACATTGAGAAAGGGACATGAGGTGGAGCATGCATCAGTCCATGGATCTGCTGTCTGCTCCTTTGATGCCCTCCACTGTCGTACTCAAAGCGCACACATTGCTTAGACTTACTAAGTGACAAGTGCAGTAACTCTTCAGTGCTTTATGATAGTTAGAGGGGTGGCTTGGGCTGCCTCCTTTGACAGCAAAACCAAATCAAAAGAGGTGTGCACAACCCACAGCAATTCTGATTGGTTGCTGGAAGCTAAAGCGACCTATTTTGATTGGTTATAAGGGTGGTCAATCAGATTGCTGTTCTTTCAGCAATGTGGTTGTCTGTCCTTTTAACCAAAAAGAGTAGGGCTATATGTAAGGTCCATTTTAATTGGCCACTGATAAGCAAACAAAACACCCCTCTCACAAAATTTGTGGACTGCCTCTGACGCACATCCTGGACAGCCAACTTGTAGTAGTCCATGAAACTCATTGAAATTACCTCTTGTAATTGCTTCTACACAGAACAAGTCCCCTCAAAATAGAGAATTGCACAGGCATTCATTTGTGGTTGTTCTACAAGACAAAGTGTGTGGGCCCAGGGACAAGTTCCTGCTTCCAAATCTGTCAAATATCCTACAGAGTTATTTAAATAAAAGGAGAAAACACCTCACCCACCATTTGGTGGCATGCTTCATCATTGGTGTCTTCCTACATCCAGGTGGGTTAATACTGTATGGATGGGCTCAACCAAGAAGTGAGAGCCCGTATATGATATTGTTCTGGACAAATGCAGGGATCCAGTTAAAGTAAAAAGGATTATGGGTATACCCTGAATATTTCCTTTTATTTGATGAGTACCCATATCATGGTTAAAAATCGAAATTGGGATGTTCAATTAAGGCACAATGGTTTCAACATTCTATTTTGCTGACATGTTTCAGCCGAATATAATATTGCCTGAATGGGTCAGATGGCTTTCATCAGGGCTTCTAAACATCCCTGCCTATTCCTTCTTAATTGCAGAAGAGTGTGTGGAAAAAGGAGACACAAAGCTCTCCTAACTGACAGCAGTGTGATAACAAAACCCTATTTGGGTTTATTTCACACCTCATCAGCTGTGAGGGAGTGGGCACTTCCTTGAAATCAAACTTGCCTCAAGGTCACAGTGCCTCCTTTCCTGAACTCACAATTCTTTCCTCTGCCATACTTCCATCAGGCAAAAAGAACATTGCACCTGTCTCTATTCATTACACAATCAATGGCTTAGTATGGAAGATACAACACTGCAACGTATACAAAATTTGTGGATTGCTCTAACCATCGCTTATTGTGTGGTTCCGACTGCAATGTTTGTAAGTTGCTTTGGCAGCTGTGCATGCTAAGGTCAGCTCTCCTTGTACAAGATGTACTTGAAGCCCCTCTGAATGGAACACCCCGCCCATAATTGATGGCTAGCGCTGAACAGGAGCACAGCGCCTGCGGGGAGCTGATTGGTTCATAATCACCCACAGTTCGGGGTAGCCATTAAAATGCTCTCAAACAACATAGTAAATTATTGTGAAACTGCATGCTTCTCCACTAGCTTCGCCGAATCACCGCATGCATCTGTGTACAGGCACACATATCAAAATACTTCAAGGCAGGCCTCAAAACACACCTGCACAACTCGTCTACATTCACTGCACAGCAGCAAAATAATTATTTCCTTTCGCTTTTCCTTTCATGTGCATTGTCTTCTCTGTTTTTATATGCATTTTCGTTTCTTTATTGCATGTTTATTTCCTTCCCTGTCTTTTATATGTATTTTATCAATTTTTTAAGAATGATTTCCGTTTCTTTCTTCCATGCTTTCATGTGTTTGTCTTGCTCTTCCATTCATGCACCCATCAGCACATTAATATGTATGGTTGCCCTACCATTTCATATGTATTTCGTCCTTTCCTTTCATATGTATTCACTACTTTCCATTTCATATGTATGTTTTTCTTTCCCTTTCATATGTATTTTCGTCCTTCCCTTTCGTATGTATTTTTTTCTTTCCCTTTCATATGTATTTTTGTCCTTCCCTTTCATATGTATTTTTTTCCTTCCCTTTCATATGTATTTTCGCCCTTCCCTTTCGTATGTATTTCTGCCTTTCCCTTTCGCATGAACTTCACTCATTCTTTCATCGGTTTCTTCAATTTCTTTCCTTTAATATCTGTTTCCTCTTTTCCATTTTCCTTAGCCCTAACGCATAGAACTACCAAAACACCCATTTGAACAAGAACAAGAGACAATCCATGCACTATCCGCATCAAGTGAGCTGGAGTCCGCCATGCTGTGAGTAATGGGGGAGATGCTTCTGGAAGGTAGAGGTGTTTGGAAACTACGATTCGGCTGCAGTAATGGGGCAAATAGCAAAAAAGTAAATTAATTTTACATTGTGATGACACTAGATTTCTTTTTATCAGGCTGTTTTCCCCACAAACACTCATTTTGCAGATATCTTTTTTGCAAAACGCTTTGCTGAAAAAAAACAGTAAAAATCCAGTTTGCAGTTTATTTCATCAAAAAATATTTTTCTGAAATAATTCTGCAAATTGACCGTTCCTGAGCTTTCTAAGACTGAAAAGTCAGCGTGATTTTTGTTGCAAAGACTGCTTTGGAGAAGAAAAGAAAACCTTGCAGTGAACTTTGCAAGTTTTCCACCTCATACCACAAGAATTTAGTGCAGCGAAGTCTCACAATTTCATATACCTCTTGCAACTTTAATGTTGAGTGTTATTTTCATAAAGAAGGTGACAAAAGGCCAATGCTTCTAAATTATGAAACATGCAGTTTACTCCTATTTCTGCATAATTTACAACTGTCTCATAGACTTTTCTTTCAGAAAAATGTGTACATAATGCATGTTACAGTCTGGGTGGTAGCACGTGGGCATTCACCACAACATGGGCTTTATGCCTGCTTTCTAACCCTATAATGTGTAGTGTGGCCATCGTCTACAACACACACTTCTAAGTGTCAAAGGCCTTGAGAATACCTTCAAAGTTATGACTTTGGGGTCTACCACTATTTTGAAAAGCGTGCCCCTGACCACTCCACTTATTCTATATTTTTCACTATGCTCGCAAAGGTAGGCAAAATTAGAACATTTCTGCCCATAAGTAGTAGACCGAAGTTTTCCAATTTTACAGGACTTTGCGTGGTGTAGTAAAAACTTCAAACCCTCCACTCCAAGATCATTTCCTTGTCCAGTTTGTCCTACAAAAGGGCATTCTTTAGAAGAAAAATGGAGGATGAAAGGACCTTTCGGGGTCACCAGTAAAGGTTTGCAGTGTGCCTGGTGCCATACAAGGGATGGGCGGGTAGGCGCGGAACTGCCAAACTTCAACAATTTTTCACCATGTGAGAGAAATATAGGGAGGTTTGATGTTGTGTTTATTGTGAAAGGGGACAGAGCTTTCAACTTGTCACAGCCTCACTAACACTGGAGGAGCACAATAAGGGGTGGCACCACTGACAACTAAGGGCAAGGCTTTTTCCAGGTCTTGTCTGGGCAAACACACCTACCCTCACTCTTTCAACAAAACACACAAACAAATGCTTTTGAGGCATCCACTGATAAAGTAAGTGTATGCAAAATATCCTGTTCTGCCAGCGGAATTGGTGGAATTTTGGTGACTGTGTTACTCTTGTAAAACAGGGTTCTGGGCAAATTCTGCCAATCACCACGTGGCAGAATTTTTTTTCAAGCGCATCGCCAGAACGGTAAGTTGGCAAGTGAGATTTATCGTCCCCTAGTGCGATTTCCTATCATTAGGAGGACATCCGGTGGAGATTTTTGCAATGAGGGAGGTTATGACCGTTCATGGTCAGAAGGCTTCTGCTCAAGTAGAAAATCTCAACTCGATTAGTTGCGCCCTCTGGTGCGCCTCGTGGAGGCATTTGCTCTGATTTTTCAGTGTGGAATGTGCTCCCAGCACTAAATCACAGTGCAAGCAGCGCAATGTGCCTATTTATGCCCGTTGGCAGACCCCTGCGAATCTCACAGAGTTTTTATGTAATTTCGTGGAATTCCACAGAATCAAATTCCATGAGTTCCGCACACCCTTACATGTAAGCAATGCAGGGATTTCCAGCTCACCTTGCCTCCAACCCTTTGATATAAGCCCCTTTTGGTACTGTGTGAGTTGGCAGATCTGTCGGTGGAGCGTAGTTGGTTTTGGCTGATAGATTGTGCAGCATTGTGTGGGGGGTTGAAATCAGGAAATGGGGTCAATGACTGCTGAATGACGTCAATCCCTTCATCATCTTGGTTGGCCATTTTAGAGGCAGGAATCTTTTACCTTTGTCACCAATGGCCTGTGATGCTGCTCATCAGTTATGTTTCTAAACTACAGGGACCACACTTTTTGCGATGGTACCAATAATTTTATAAAATATAAGCAAAACTTCAGGGGATCAGGTTTTGCAACTTTGCTGTTCCCAATTCTACCGTTACACAAGGAACTAATGAGTGCGTACTTTACAGTATAGTTCGCATAATGGACACTTGTAAACATTCCTGTATTTGTAACATAGATGTGCACGCTGCATAGAAATTGGTCCCGCTTAGGTTAAGACATTTCTGAGATTAAGTCTTGCACAGTTATAAAGCTTTGCAAATCATGGCTCATACTATGCAGACCTAGGTAGTTGACACCACCACATTGTATGGACATAAAAACTTCAGAGTAATTATTTAATTAAATCACCAAAACATTTTAAATATGATTTATCTTATGAATTTGCACACAATTCTTATGTGTGTCTTAGAATTCTATGCCATTTTGATAGCAAGGTGCCCTGCCTTGGAAGGGGACTGATGTAAATCGGCCATTTTCCACCCAGTTGAGGCTTGATCCGGGTCGGGATGTGGCAGGAAATAGATTTAGGCACGTTAATAAATGTGGCCCACATTAGTGAATCAGTAAGCTACAAAAGTGGCCCGCATTTACAAATTGTGGCAGTTTTGAACCTGTAAAAAGATACATTGTATAGTTGTTTTGCAAGGTATGGAACCTGCATGGATTGGGGCTAACTGTAGGCAATAGGATGTGGGAGCACACAGCTGACCTCTCAGGCAAGGTTCGCCCCTGGCATTCTGGTAAATGCAGTCTCTTGTGGCTCGCTTCGATATTTTCGAGTGTTTCGCCAAGGTTGGCGCAGACAGTGCTGATCTCTAGACACGTGTTTCTGGTTTATTAACTGTCATCAGTAGAGAATACAGTCTTGTATTTTGGGGTTTGCAGAGTAGGCTGCCAAACATTATATCAGGTCTGGTACCTCTCACTGGCACGCAGGTGCTTCATCCACGAGCTCGTCAGCTCAATGACTCACGGGAGTACTTTAAATAGACAACAGGATGTGGGAGCACACCGCTGACCTCTCAGGCAAGGTTCGCCCCTGGCATTCTGGTAAATGCAGTCTCTTGTGGCTCGCTCCGATATTTTCGAGTGTTTCGCCAAGGTTGGCGCAGATAGTGCTGATCTCTAGACACGTGTTTCTGGTTTATTAACCGTCATCAGTAGAGAATACAGTCTTGTATTTTGGGGTTTGCTGAGTAGGCTGCCAAACATTATATCAGGTCCGGTACCTCTCACTGGCGCGCAGGTGCTTCATCCACGAGCTCGTCAGCTCAATGACTCACAGGAGTACTTTAAATAGACAACAGGATGTGGGAGCACACCGCTGACCTCTCAGGTAAGGTTCGCCCCTGGCATTCTGGTAAATGCAGTCTCTTGTGGCTCGCTCCGATATTTTCGAGTGTTTCGCGAAGGTTGGCGCAGATAGTGCTGATCTCTAGACCCGTGTTTCTGGTTTATTAACCGTCATCAGTAGAGAATACAGTCTTGTATTTTGGGGTTTGCTGAGTAGGCTGCCAAAAATTATATCAGGTCCGGTACCTCTCACTGGCGTGCAGGTGCTTCATCCACGAGCTCGTCAGCTCAATGACTCACGGGAGTACTTTAAATAGACAACAGGATGTGGGAGCACACCGCTGACCTCTCAGGCAAGGTTCGCCCCTGGCATTCTGGTAAATGCAGTCTCTTGTGGCTCGCTCCGATATTTTCGAGTGTTTCGCCAAGGTTGGCGCAGATAGTGCTGATCTTTAGACACGTGTTTCTGGTTTATTAACCGTCATCAGTAGAGAATACAGTCTTGTATTTTGGGGTTTGCAGAGTAGGCTGCCAAACATTATATCAGGTCCGGTACCTCTCACTGGCGCGCAGGTGCTTCATCCACGAGCTCGTCAGCTCAATGACTCACGGGAGTACTTTAAATAGACAACAGGATGTGGGAGCACACCGCTGACCTCTCAGGCAAGGTTCACCCCTGGCATTCTGGTAAATGCAGTCTCTTGTGGCTCGCTCCGATATTTTTGAGTGTTTCGCCAAGGTTGGCGCAGATAGTGCTGATCTCTAGACACATGTTTCTGGTTTATTAACCGTCATCAGTAGAGAATACAGTCTTGTATTTTTGGGTTTGAGAACTACAAGAAACTGCATTTACCAGAATGCCAGGGGCGAACCTTGCCTGAGAGGTCAGCGGTGTGCTCCCACATCCTGTTGTCTATTTAAAGTACTACTGTGAGTCATTGAGCTGACAAGCTCGTGGATGAAGCACCTGCGCGCCAGTGAGGGGTACCGGACCTGATATAATGTTTGGCGGACTACTCAGCAAACCCCAAAATACAAGACTGTATTCTCTACGGATGACGGTTAATAAACCAGAAACACGTGTCTAGAGATCAGCACTATCTGCGCCAACCTTGGCGAAACACTCGAAAATATCGGAGCGAACTACAAGAAACTGCATTTACCAGAATGCCAGGGGCGAACCTTGCCTGAGAGGTCAGCGGTGTGCTCCCACATCCTGTTGTCTAACTGTAGGCAATGTTTGTGTTCATATCAGGGAAATCAACAGTAAAAGTCGGCCTCGCAGACCATAAAACAAGCACACAAACAGCCAAAAAACGGCCCACACACTGACCTTTCAGCCCAGCCCTTCCAGAACTGCCAGATTGCCCTAGAGGCCAGCCCGATCCTGGTTGCTTTCATTTTTAGCACATTAGGAGACCTCACTGACAGCTAAAAAGAATGAAAGACCCTTTAGCAATGGCCAGGCGGGATGCATTTCTAAAGGTTTTTGTTTCCATAAGCACAACTCTGAAAATGGTTGGCAGATTTCCTGTTGCCCACGCGGCCGCCGCGTGCTTCAGAAGCACGAGACACCAGCCATGTATGAGTCATCCGTCTGCACCGCAGTCGCGCACAGAGAGAGCCGGGCATTGCCTGTCCCTATCTCAGCAGAAGCAGCGGACATCTGGCCCTTTTAGTTTCACAACCTCCACTTCAAACTTCTTTGTCAGTGATGATTTATGCAACAGACCAAACGAAGCCTCTATTTTGTGTCACTTTCCCATTGTGATGTTTATGTGGGCATTTGTTTCATGGACTGGGGAGGCATCTGGACCCCTTTCAACCACATTAGGGCCACAATTATCACTTTCTTGTAATAGGTTTGTTGTTTATTGGATGCAATAAATAACATCAATACATGTTTTGGCTTAAAAATCGACATGATGTGTGGACTTTGGTGCTTATCAGATAAAAATCTGCACATCCCCATATTTACCGGGTCTTTTTCGCACTGGGCCTGCTGAAACTTATCAGGTGAAAAATGGACGGTCAGAAAAATCAGACATTTTATTCCCACAACTGCTTTTTGCAATTTGGCAATTTTATGACTAATGGGCAGATTTACAAGAAACTGACGCATCTGTAGAGATGCGTCAGTTTCCCTGCTCCAGCCTGCGATACCCTTGCGCCACCATGGATGCGCCGTATTTACAATACGGCGCCCCATGGCGCAAGGATTGACAGATGCATCAGAAATTCTGACGCATCTGTTGGCCCAAAAGTCATGCATTGCTGGAGTCGTGTCGCAAGCACGACGCAACTCGATCAATGCATGTTTAGGCCTATACTTATTGTACTGCGTCACTCCTTACGCCTGCTTCAAGCAGGTGTAAGGTTTTGATGCAGTGGCGTCCTAGAAGTGGCGCAGTGAAATCTTGTAGATTTCACGGCGTCACTTCTACGAGGCTTTCCTGCGTGGGAACATCCACCCTGCATACAGTATACCTGATGCAGGTATAATGTGACATCTCCTTAGATGCAACGGCAGCGCAAAAGTGACGCAAGGGGCTTGTAAATCTGCCCCAAAGTGATTTAGATCTTGGCGGACGGGTTACTCCGTCCCAACGTTGTGATGGTGTAACCCGTCCGCCAAGATCTAAATCAGGCTTCATTGTGGGAGTGCTTAGTTCTGCTTTGCATTCCCCCTGAGCACCCAAAACGTACGTTGGGCCTCCCTAGTCTACTTGCTGAAATACTGGGGCATATGATAAAAGCTTTATTCATTATATTTATTTAGTTTAAAAATTCTACACAGCACTAGTTGCCTCAAAGCACTTTAATATAGGGACAAATATAAGCGAATGAACAGTCTTGGGCACTGAACAAACCTGTCAATCAGCCAGCTTAAGGGTGGAGCCTACTGGTGAAACTCCTCCCATGTATACTTAAGTTCAACTTCAAAGCCTTTGAAGAAGAGCCAACAAAAGCCCTCATATGAGTTGCTTGGCCCAGGATGTTGATGATTATCACATCTGCTGAAATCTTATACCCCATTGATTGAAATGTAACAGAGATAATGTCCACTTATTCCAAGTTCATCCATGGAAAATGGGGCATAACATGCTCACTGCACCAAAATCAGTATGCTCCGCTACTTTCCAGGCATTCTTCCCTCTGTAAATTTCAGCATGTTTGACCTGTTAAAATGTACATAGGCTGCTTGTAATGAGGGCCTAATTCTGAAGTGTGGTGGAAAAAAATATTTTAATACTATCAAAACAAATCAATACACTAGATGATGACATTTTACCACATTCTCGTTTGTGCATTGTATACTTTTATCAGTAAAACTGTATGTCTGTGCAGATGTAGTTGAGATTTCAATTGAAGATGTGTTGTCTGTAACAGCAGTGCGCTACTACACCACGCATACTCCACTTTACCCCACTCCACTCTACTCTGCCCCACTCCGCGACACTGCACTCTACTCTGCACCACTCCACACTATGCCACTCCACACCACTTCACACTGCACTCTACTCTGCACCACTCCACTTTACGCCACTTCACTCGATGCCGCTGTACTCTACACCACTCTACTCTGTGCCAATGCACTCTACCCCACACTACTCTACTATGCACCACTGCACTCTTCGCCACTGCACTTTATGCCAATCTACTATAAGCCATTCTAATCTACTCTGCACCAATGCTCTCTGCGACACTCTACTCTATGCCACTGCACTCTTCCCCTTCACTCTATTCTGAAACAATCTGCTCTACGCCACTCTATTCCACTCTGCGTCATTCCACTCAATGATACTCCACTCTACGCCACTGCAATCTTCCCTGCACCACTCAAATCCACCCTATCCCACTGCACTCTACGCCACTGCACTCTACACCAATGCACTCTAACCACTTTACTCAAAACCAATACTCTCTACACCACTGCACTGTACACCACTGTATTCTACTCTGCCGTATTCTACGGGAAACATCCTTTACCACGCAACCATTACATCGTGGTATGGTTACATCGTGGTTTTGACAACGCAAGTCGTTACATCGACTTGCACTGGAGGGCGCTCTAGACTAAGGAATAGTGTGAATTACTATTCCAACACCTTCCCTACTGTACGTAGACTGGAGTTGGAATAGTAATTCACACTATTCCTAAGTCCAGCGCCCTGCAACGCAAGTCGATGTAACGACTTGCGTTGTCAATACCGCGATGTAACATACCGCGTTGTGATGGTACGCGTTGTACCATCATACATTCGTATTCTACACCACTATCGTCTATGCCATTCTAGTCTACATCAATCTACTTTACACCATTGCACTCTCTGTCACTTTATTTTGCACCACTCTATGCCACTCTGCTCTACACCATTGCAGTCTACGACACTCTACTCTGCAACACTGCACTCACTGCCACTGAACTCGAAGCTCCTCTACTCTGCACAACTGAACTCTGCATCTCTCTACTCTATGTCACTCTACTGCACTCTATGCCAATGCACTCTTCACCACTACACTCTATGCCAATCCACCCTACGTCACTCTAATCTACTGTTCATCACTGCACTTTGACACTGCACTCTACGCCTCTATACTTTACTCTGCACCACTCTACTCTATGCCAGTTCCCTCTACCCCACTCTATGAACCACTGCACTCTTCACCACTGCACCACTGTACTCTGCAACACTATACTCTATGCCATTGCACTCAATGTCTTTTCACTCTGACACTGCACTCTGCAAGACTGCACACTTCGCCACTGAACTCAATGCCACTGCACTCTATGCCACTGCGCCACTCAAATCTATGATACTCGACTGCACTCTAAGCCAATGTACTATACACCACACAACTCTGCATCACTCCACTCTACGCACTCAAATCTATTCTGCACCACGGTTCTCCATGCCACTGCACTCTACACCACTGTACTCTATGCCACTGCACTCTATGCCACTCTACTCTACACCTCTACATTCTACCCTGCTCCACTCCACTCTACTCAACACCACACCACTCTACTCCACTTCACTCTACTTTGAAACAAACTACTGTACGTCACTGCACTCTATGCCACTGCACTCTAAGCCACTCTGTGCCACTCAATGGACTCTATGCCCCTGCAGTCTACTCTGCACCACTCTACTCCACATCACTGCACTCCACGCCAATGGACTCTACACCACTATACTCAAAGCCAATGCACTATACGGCAATCTACTCTGCACCACTCTACTTTATGGCTCTTCACTCTAGTCCACTTTACTCCACTCTACAACACTCCACTCTACAACACTCCACTCTACTCTATGATGCTCTCTTCAGCTCTATGCCACCCCATTCTACAACACTCTACTCCACTGTATGCCCCTGTATGACCCTACTTCACTCTATGACGCTCTGTGCAATTCCCTCTACACCACACCAAGCCACAATACTCCACTCTATTCTATTCAATGACACATGACTCTACTCCACTGCTCTACTCTACACCACTCCATTCGATGCCACCCCACTCTGATACTCAATGCCACTCCACTCTACACCATTCGACTCTACAACACTCTACTCCACTCTATGCCATTCCACTCTCCTACAATACTCCATTCTATGCCACTTCACTCTACAATAATCTACTCTGCTCTATGTCACTCTAATCCCCTCTACATAACACCCCCCATGCCACTCCACTCTGCTCTACACCACTCCACAACTCTATGCCACTCCACTCTACAACACTCTACTCTGCTCTGACACTCCACTCTATGCCACTCAACTCTACTCCTTTCTATGTCCTTCCACTCTGTGACACTCTACTCCTTCCATGACACTCCACAACACTCTACACCACTCCACTGTATGCCACTCCACTCCATGCCACTAAACTTCACTCCACTCCACTCCATGCCACTCAGCTCTACTCTACATCACTCTATGCCACTCCACGCCACTCTATGATTGTCTACGCCACTCCATATCACTCCACTCTACTCCACTTTATGACACTCCACTCTCCTTAACTCCACTAACTGAATAGCAGCCACACTGGTGTACAACATAGATAAAACATCTTGGTAAAGCCAATAACTCTTGCATAAGTAAGACCTGTTGGCTTTGCCAATGCTTGTTTATGATAGTGGTGTGTGAAAATATAATGTCGCAAATTGCACCACTTATAAAATTCGAAATTTGTGTTCTTCACTCAACTTTGTTTGGTGGCAAACATGTGTATCTAGAAATGTTTCTGCAGTTTTCATGTAGAAACATTTTTGGTGGAAGAATCAACCCCCAAATCCTTTTCGAGGGCAGATTTTCCTGTTGAAACAGTTTTGTGAAAAAACTCTTCCATTAAAAGTAGGATTTGCTAAGATTTTCTCCTGCAGAAATGAGTACAATTGGTTGATATTTTCACCTTGAAAAAAACTTGATAAACTTCTTTAAGTTGGAGTAGCTAACGTTTATGGGCCAAGGGAAATGTATTAATCACATGCTAGATACTGAATTTGAGATCTAAAGTTGTCTCTGTGGCAGACGTAACAGAGTTCTGCTGAGAACGGATACACTATTCAATCCGTACCTGCTGTCATATTCGATTGGACTATGCACATTTTTTAGTGAGGCAGGTCTTTGAGTCCGCATATAAACCTACCAACAAACTAACATCATTTGCACATGACTAGGCCTGGGTGGAAAACTACGCTACGCTCGCGTAGTTTGCGCAACTACGCGCTACGCGAATTGCACGTAGCACAGTGCAAAAATGCGCAGCGTAGCGGGCATTTTTTGCTTGCTCGCGGTCCTCAACGTCAAGTTGGCGACCGCAAGCGAGCAAAATGACATCCTGTCGAGACTTTTTCCTCGTTCGCGATCAGCAACATCAAGTTGCCGATCGCGAGCGTGGAAAATAAACCTCCCGGCGAGATTCTCAACGCGGGGAGGTCAGGTTTCTCATTGCGAGTGGTCGCGTATGCTCGCGACCGCTCGCGATGAGAAACTACCAGTCCGCGTTGAGAAAACTGCAGCTCAAGTACAAATCTACTCGAGCGGCAGAAAACGACCGTTTGCACTGTGCAAGATGCCGTTTGCAATGATTGCACAGTGCGGACAAGCATCCGGCACTGTGCAACCATTGCGAACAGCATTTCCTACTGCACTACGCAGTTCGCGTAGTGCTACGCGTAGCTTGCGTAGTGCGAAGTGCACTTCGCGTAGCTACGCGTAGCGCTACTACGCGAACTACGCCCAGGGTTACACATGACCTGATTCACTGCCATTTAATGCTGTTACTGTTACTGTTACTCCCCATTCAGGAAAACAGTTGCCATTAAATAGTCCAATGCATCAAATGTTTCCAGTGTCAGTGTTCTGAATATTGTAACATAATATGAAGCACCTCATTATTTCCATCCACTTCCACATCCCTTTTTCCAAATCTAACTCCAAGCTTAGTCCTTGCACGATGTGCATATAAGACCTTTACACATTGTAATATTGTCCAACATAGGGCAGACCACACCTTCCATACACATGGCTCATAGCATGTACAGGAGCAAGACATCAAACCCACAAGATTCCTGTGTTTGTGAATGAACTGTGTATATTGGGATTTTGAATGATAACAAAGTGAAATGTTTTATGAAGACATTCCTGTTAAACCCTCGCTATATTTCATTTTCCAAATTTACAAGTCATGTACTAAACCTTTTGGAAGGCTGATATTTACCTGAGAACAAAGTAAAGTATGTGAAGTTCTTTCTATCATCATATTAAGAGATGTTAAATTTGAATACATAGAACATTACATTAATTGAGGAGATTAGAGCGATTTTCTTTGGAATATCCTTACATATTGGTCAAATTAGATTTTACCGTGTTGCACACCAAAATCAGACATATGTATGACTCGAGTGTGGAATGATCTGCGTGACAGGTCAATGTATTATTTGCAAGATAACAACATGGTGCTAGAGATGTTGGAATTCATTCTTTACCACAATTAATCTTCAAAGGCCTATTTTCCTTGAAACCCAAATGACTGCTATGGGGTCTAATTTAACACCTACATATGCCAACAAACTCAGCGATTCAATGACTGAACAGTAGCCAGGGGCACTCGATGTGAAAAGTGGAACCAACATTTTATTCTGTGGCTGACCAATGCTGTTGATTTCTTTCTAGTGTAAAATTATGATGGTAGCAATTTAAAAAAGTAGCTCATAGCCTTAAAAGAGCATGGTTCAAATTTAAAATTCAGTTATGCTTACAAAACGCTTTATGAATTAATGATTACTATGAATAAGATTAGGAGGAAACAATTAGAAATGTTCTTGTTTTGGAAAAAGTCTGCTGCTAATTCTATGATCTGTGCCTTAAGTTCCCATCCAAGGACCTAACTTACTCGAATTACATGTGATGAGATTTTTGGGGCACAGAGAGACGGCTCCAGTAAGGAGGATAATATTTCTGTAGCTTGATAACGATAGACTGGCTTCTTGGCTGAGGATAATCAAATCAAGCTTTAGATTATTCAGTGAGTGGAGCTTCATCAAAGATACACAGGGCGCTATTTAATTCTGAATCTAGGAAAGTGAAAAAGAGAGAGGAGGCAGCTATAAGATTACATACTACATAGAATGAATCAAAGTAAACAAGAACAACATGATGTTCATTGGAAAATCCAATAAATAACTAGGAATTAAAACTACACATTAACTTTAACCCTTTGTGAAATGGAAGTAAGAATTAATAAAGGATAGTCATAAAGAGGCACCAAGATGTTGAAGAGAAGAGATACTGCCTGGGAGGAACATCAGAAGCTGAAGAGATATAGCATTTGTTGAAGAGAAATTTATCAATGGCTTTAAAGTGCTGTGTTGTGGATGAACTTTTTCCATGTGTGCCGTGACATGTGTAGGCCCTTCATCTAACCCCCGCTGGTGCTCAACCCGCCCCAGCACAGCCTTTGTGCACTCAACCCCCCTGCTGGCACCCATTCCCCCACAGGCACCAAACCCCACACCACCCACAGTGTCAATATAAATGAGGCAGCGCTTATTGCTTTGTCAAAGACTCAAAATACAAAAATAATAGTGGCAGGGCCTATTCGCTTTATCAAAGGGTCAGCACATCAACACATATAAATCTGACCTATGGGCTTTGTCAAAAAGTCACAAAAAATCAAATGTATATTTAATAAATTTACTCATTGCAATGTTTAATAATAGTGATTAAAATGTATTAAATAAAGTCTTTTTAACAAAACATTAACGTCTTTAAGGTTTTTAAAAACATTTTTCAGGCAACAAAGTGCAGACATAGAAGCAACCACAAATGGTCCCGGCACTCTAGCTGAAGAATATACAGCTCTAGCTCAGAATGCGTTAAAAAATATGCTAAGTGTTTCTGGGGTCATGGATTCAATGGCCCAGGTGACTTACTATTTTTACTTAATGTTGTTGGAGGGCTGGTACACTCCTTGCAGCACCACCTCCCAACAGTAAAAATATTTTTGGGTGATGCCTCTGCCCCTTCTAGATGACACCATCACAAAAAATACACAAATTATAAATACCCTATGGCATTATAGGGTGCTCCTTGCAGGGGTAGTGAATAATAGATAAGCGTCTCTTGTTGCACTTTTATTATTCATTTTTTGTTTTTTTAAATGTTGGGGGCAACGGGGGAGCACCAAGGCACCCATGCCGCCCCTATTGGCTCCCCAACCACCACCGTGGTGGGAGACGGACTTTAAAAAAAACATTTTTAGGTTCGTACTCTGGTGCCCACCTGGGGCACCCACATGCGCCAAAACCTTCAGGCCGCAGGGGGAGTCCCAAGGCCCTAGCTGGCTCCTAAGCCAGCATCCATCACGGTGCTGGCAAGAGTCGGCTCAGTAATTTTGCTTTCACCTGGACAGTCACAGGAGCAGCATTCTTCACTGCTCCCACCTGGGAAGGAGCAAATTTGTGTTCCCTGCCTTGGAGAGTGTGGGCAGGGTATGCTCACACTCTCCCGGAAAGGTACTACATTGTCCCAAGTAATGGGGACACTGCAACCATATTGGCCCCAGGGAACAGGGTCCCCGGGGCTGAATCAACACCTTTGGAAGGGGGGCCACACTTCCCCTTCCCTTATTGTAATTTTTGTCCCCGGGGGAGGGAGTCCTCAAGGACTGTCCAGGCTCACAGGGGGCACGTTTCCCTTTTCATCTTAATATTAATTATCCTTCCTGGGGCAAGGGGTCCCCCGGGGCTTGTGGAAGTCTTGGAGAGGAGGACCACCTCTTCCCTCCCAATTATATAGCAATTGTATTAATATAGCGCTTACTACCCCTGATGAGGCATCGAAGCGCTTTTCAGTGAGCAGCACGCTACTCCGGAACCCCCATATACCGTCCTGGCAGGATAGGATCCCTGGGGCCTCATGAAGGCTCAGGGAAGAGGGACGCACCCCCACCTCGAAAATATCAATCCTCCATGGTTCTGTGGCGCTGATTAAAAAATGCTGCTGCTGGTCACTGG
Organism: Calotriton arnoldi; assembly: GCA_963921515.1. Classification (NCBI taxonomy): domain Eukaryota; kingdom Metazoa; phylum Chordata; class Amphibia; order Caudata; family Salamandridae; genus Calotriton; species Calotriton arnoldi. The sequence goes on along the minus strand of CAWUFW010011164.1, from coordinate 444,935 downwards.
CTGGGATCCACCCAGGCCTGGATGGGGGCAAGGTATCCTTATCCTGTCTCCTTATATATTTTTCAGGACGGGAGACTGAGCCCCTGTGTCCTACAGTAGCTGCTATCACATCCTTGTTGATGTGGTTGCAGCTAATCAGATCTTATCTCAAGATCTGTTTACTCAGCTGATCCTCTGCAGTGTGAAAAATCCATTTGTTTTGAGTCTTAAAAACTACAGTTAGATTCACACCAATTCACAAAAGACACGCTTTCTGGACCAAAATCTAGCCTGTTGCCAAATTTGGCATAATTCTATTCAGCAGTTGTCCCTATATCACTATTCAATTTTCCAATGGAAAAATGAATGGGGAAAATGCTTTTGGGACCTCCCTTTTTCTCGACTTCTGCTTGATGGATCACTCTAAATCATTTCAGGAAGGAGCTGAAGTGGATGAGACATTTTTTTGAAAGTTTCCTCAAACGATGCCAAAGTTCCTTTCCAATTGAAACCTGGTACTCTCTGTGCATTTTTTGGCCCTGGAGACCCCATCATCCAAGGCGAAAATGTTTTACTACTATAGGCCCTGTACTCAACCCCATCACCACACATGTCCATTGAAAGGCCCCTGCCCACATCCCCCAGTGGGTAATTTTTTAATTTAGGTGAATGGGGCATGCAGCCCCTTCCCCAAGCCTCATTGAAGACTCGGGGTCCCCATCCCAGGGCCAGTTTTTTCCGGGTAGGGGGCATCAGGCCCCCTACAGGGCCTTAGATCGACTCGGGGACCACATCAGCCGGGGTCAGATCCAAGCAGTGTCCCGTGGATGTCATCCCTTTAGGCACTGCTGTTTCATGCTACAGAGAGTGCGGACATACCCTTCACGCACTCTCCTGGGCAGGAAATACAACTTTTCTCCCTCCCAGTTGGGAGCGCAGAACAAAACTGCTGCCTCCCAAGCTGGAGCAAAGAAATGGAGCCAGCTCCCACCAGCACCACAATGGGTGCTGGCTAGGGAGCCAGCAGGGGCCGCGGGGCTTTGCCCTTCCCTTATGGCCCTCAACTATTGACATGTTGTGGGTGCCCTGCTGTGGAGCCCATTGTAAAACAATTGCTGGCTCCCGCCTGTGGGGCTGGAGAGATAGCAAGGGACTTGGGGCTCCCCCAGCGTCTTTAAATATTTAAAAAAGGTGCAGGTGCCCCAGGTGGGCAATGGGACATCCCCAAAAAAATAATAATAAAGGGAATAGTAAATGAGCAGTAGAGGATCCAGACAAGGAGTGCCCCAAAATGCCCTGCACGGGCTTTGTGTTTATACTTTTGGATCCTGGAGGTGCCCTAAGCTGGCTGTCATTTATAAAGCATTGGCAGGAACCACTATCATGGCGGTTCCTGTCAATGCATATCGCTGTTTGGTGCAGGGTTGGGCCAACATGACGCAACCATGTACCAAACAGTTTTATTTTTTATTTTGAAAAAGAAAACCCCAAAACAAATTTTCTTTTCCAAAATAAAAAAAATAATGCCCCCTTTGCCATGGGAGTCATGTCCCATAGCGGGTGGAGCATTATTTACATTTTACTGCCCCTCCCTGCTTTGGTTTGCCTGGCAGTGACAGATAGTAAAGAAAGGCTACGTCTGCACATCTACATTGGGCGGGCAGACATGTAGCCATTTCTCCGACGGCCCTTATTTCCCCAGGAATGTCTCAGAAGTCTGGCCATGGCAGAGACAGAGTAGTCTCCTCCGTGACCAAATTGATGGTCCACCTGAAATTAAATTGGGGTGGCACTGTGTTGGCGGGAAGGGAACTCCGTCACCACTGCAATGGATTTCCCTTCCCGCTAACATATATATCGGGGCAAATGTTTCTCAAATTCCTATTCTTGTGAACAATTTATTCTGATATCCCACTTTAAATTGGTTTGGTGGAAACTGCGTGTAAAACTGAATTTGTCACACACGATATTCAATATCACATCATATGTTATCACGTACATAAATTTACGTGTTTAGAAATATCAACATGGATTCAGTGATTTCATATGCAAAATTAAGTTTGGCTGAGATATTGTTTAAGACTGTGTAGTACATTTCAAACCCCACTGTAATGTTGTCCCAGATGATAAACAGGTCATCAATGAAGCATAACCATATTATTCTCTTTTCCACAAATGTATCTTTGTTGGGGTGTCCATGACATCTGTTGTTCGCACCAGCCCATTGTGAGATTTGCAAAGCTTGGTGAAAATAGAATCCCATGGCAATTGCCTTTATTTGCTTGAAGAGGTCTTTATTGAATAGGAGCATATTGTTGTTCAAACACATTGGAATCATTTCCATCAGCATTTGATCGCATTTATATGGAAGAATATTTCTCTTTTGAAGGAAGTATTCTCAAGTTTTCATATAGTAATATGGCCTATGCTTGTATATAATGACGCCACATCCAATGTTAATTGATTGCCATGGTATGCTTTGACGATGGCAATAAGTCCTCAGTACCCCTCAAATAGGAACTCATATCTTTTACTAGGGACGCCAAGAAGTGATCACTGTAGTTGGAAACAGTTTCCAATAATACCCTTTTGCTGAAACTTTGGGTCCTCCTAGTGGGTTCAGCTGTGCCTTAGGAATTTTTGGAAGGAAGTTTGTTGTTGGTGGTATTGGTGTTCCACTGTCATATACTTCTGTTTGTCTGAGTTAATTTAATTTAACTTAAATACATATATTTTTTTAGTTTAGTTTGAAGCTCTTTCTTTATGTTTTGGGTAGGACTGCTGCCTAATTTTGGATAACATGTTTTCTCCGATAATTGGTGATTTGCTTCCCTCCTGTGGTCTGTTTTATTCATGATTATGATGTTCCCACCTTTATCTGCTGTTTTGTTTTCAATTGTTTGATCCTACCGTAATGCCATTAATGGATTACTTTCTTTTTTTGTCAAATTTCTTTTTGTAAATGTTGTCCATAGTTTATATAAATCAAGTCAAGTCAATTAGCTTTATTTCGATAACAAGTATCATAAAAGCATCAGAAAATCCTTTATAAAAAAATACAATCTGTACAGTTAAAAGTTATCATAAAAAATATAACAGATACATGTGGTCAAATCGGTCAAGACATTGTAGCACGTTATTTCATCGTGGTTAAAATATTTCATTTTTTTAGTTAAAAACGGCGGTTTAAAATTGTAATTAAAAAGGATGGTGCTCGATATACCTTGTATAAGTGACAATGCATAGGAGTTCATTCAAGTGATATTTAGTCGTTCATCTTATGCCCTAGTGTAATCTCCATGGAAGCCCCATGTGATATGAGATTAGGTCGCCCTTCGTAAGGCTCTATGCCTGACTATCCAGGCACAACTTAAAACTTTGCCACACCGCAAACAAAGAGGGTTCTTGCATCAGATTTTAAGATACGTAAAGCAGCGCGATAATCAAGAGTACCTAGTTGTTTGCAGATTGGCTTTAGCCATCTAGACCTCGCCTTTTCGTGCGCTGGACATGCAAATATGAGGTGGGCGACACTCTCCTTCGGTGCCCTACAGCAAGGATAGTCTTCTGTTGTCTGTTTTGGGGGGCGCCATTTAGCAGTAAATTCATGGACCGGGAGCACTCCAAATCTGAATTGGCTGTAAAGCGCCCTGTCTCTTGGTATCTGGATTGTGTCCAAATATGGTTCGAGGCTTCTAGATTGTTTATGCTGGAAGAATTCTTCCGTTAGCCTTCCCACATATGTGTTACTGAGCTCCCGGGTATCAATCCAGGCCCAATAGATACGTTTGAGCTCTGCCTTGCTCGGGGGATTTTGATTGTCCCAGGATTCCTTAAGGCCGAGAGCTGTCATTAATTTCTTGACATTAGTTATCCAATGAACCCCATGGTTAAATCATGAATTACAGCTTAATGAAACAAATCAATTTTGTTCCCTGGTGGAAGATTTGGGTAGAAGTATGATTGTGGTTTTTCCCACTTAAAGCTGTACCCAAAGATGTTATGTTTAGCTTTGGTGTACTACTGTGTCCGTTTTGCTATCATCATCCATTGTTGATTCATCCCGGGTGACCAGCATGGTGAGAGTTGGTATGTCCCATACAGTGAGTTCCATTGTACAGTTTTCACCTCTTTTCTTGTTTTTAATATCTGTATTTCCTTTTATGTGACAGTCTTTGCCATTTTGATTTTCCGCAAATTTTTGTATATATCAATCCTAGTTTGCGTAACATCAATGTGTGAAGTAGGAGAGAAATTCAATACTTTTCTTAATACTGCTGATTCTGAGTTTGCCATTGATCTATCCGATAAAATGACTACATTCTTTTCTTGTAGTATTTTTCCTCCTTCCTCTTGTCTCCATGAGAGCGCACTCCTGGTCTGTCACACCATTTTCCCCTATTGCCTTGTATGGTTTTCCTCCTTTTACTCCATGAACTCCCCCTCTTCCTCTTCCCTTCAATGTTCCACCCGCCTTTACCCATTGTTGCTGTTGAAGTGATAGGCACATTTAGTCTAAATAGACAATTTTTTATCAATCTGTAGTCAATATGACGGTCCCTTCCCTTCACTAGAATCCATATCAGATTGGATTAATTCATTAATTGATGAATCCATGGTTGGTTGATCCAACAAATCCTTTTTATGCAAGGTGTTAAATCTTTTGACCATTGTAAAGATTCTTCCCTCCTTATAGTCCTCTTTATCTCTTTGGAATTCGAGTTGTTTTTTACATCTTACTTCCTCCTCATGTTTCTCTATTTTGTTATTGACGTCATCTTTTGATTATTTATGAATCATGATCTTCCATGAGTTCTAGAGTTTCTTATTCTTGTTTCAGATCTCTTCTTAATTGCTGTTGAATTGTGTGCAATGAAAATTTCCACAAATGTAATTAAAATTTCAAATACTCCCAAAGAAGATTTCAAAATATATTCCTCCATTTCTTGGAGTAGTTAACCACTGTAGTCATGATGATCAGGCATTAGTGAAATCTGCAATCCACGTGGTACTCTCTGTGCCTCCAAGTATTTTTTAAATGTGGACACGTCCCACTATTTTTTGACTTTCTTTCGTGATAGTTTTCCCCATTCCCTCAATTTTTTGTTTTAACGTCCACAACCCTTTTTTGTTGTTGGTCACTTCATTTAGGTCCTGTTTGTGCATTTTTGTTTAATTGATCAAACAGATTTACCATTGTTTCATTGCATTTCACTTCCTTTGACTCAATTTATGTGTGTATTGTAGTGCCGTGCTGTAATGATTACCGGCCCCTACTCTTTCCCAAAATTGCCATCCACAATGCTTTGTACAATAATTTGACTCATCCTCCAAGGGAGGGAGGACCCACATTCCCGCCATACATTGCTTAATTAACAGACCTCCTCATAACTTTTCCTTATCTCATGGGAGTAGCTAAGTTGTCGTTACCCTCTGATTGTGGCACTCCCACTTCATGACCAGTCGACAGGAGAGGGGCACTTGGTCCAAATCCTTGCGGTCCTGGCTGATGCATCTCTGTCCTTGTTACAACATCCCCCAGTGTGGTTCACAGTTTTCCGGATGGCTGGTCCTTCTGTGGGGGTGCGGCTCCCATGGCGGGACCACACCATTATGTATTTTTCTCTCCCACAAATGTTACACCATGTAGCACACGACCTGTTTTATTTTTGCCCACACAAACAAAAATGGTTGTTCAGGACCGTGATCGCGGGGTGTAAAGATCTATTGGCTCAGCAGCTCCACTGAGGCATGAAATATCTATATTTTTGAGCCTTAAGAACACTGAACAGATTCACATCAAATCACAAGAAGCACAGTTCTGGACCAATATCTAGCTTTTCAAAAAATTTGGTGTTATTCTGTTCAGCATTTTTTGCTGTTTCGCTGTTCAGTTTTACTATGGAAAAATGAATGAGGAAAATGCGTCATGGGACCTCCCCTTTTTCTCTGCCCCCACTTCATGGATCACCCCAAAATATTTCGGGAAGGAGCAGAGCTGGATGAGACTTTTTTTGATAAAGTTTCGTCAAACGGTGCCAAATTTATTAGCAAAGTAAAAAATTTCTTTCCATTGAAATGTGGCCCTAACTATAACTATCCGGTGGCGACCGCCAAAGGGTAATACATATTACTACCTGAGCATTTTTAGGCCCTAGGGACACCATCACTCAGGGCTAGAATGTTTTTTTACTATGGGCGCTGTATCCAACCCCACGCCGTGCATAACCATTAAATGGCCCAAGGACCCCATCCGAAGATGGCCGATTTTTTTATTTAAGGGAAGTTGCATACTGCACCCCTCCACAAGCCTCACAGAGGACCCAGAGGCCCCATCCCATGGGCCAGTTTTTTCAGGAGGGGAGGCCGTCGGTTCCCTCCTGAACCATAGATCGGCCCGGGGGAATCCATCCCCTGGGGTCAGATCCAAGCAGTGTCCCAGGGACCCCATCCTTGAGGCACTGCTGTTTCCTGCTCGGGAGAGTGTGGGCATACCCTGCTTACATTCTGCCTGGCAGTAACCACAACTTGGCTCCCGCCTGGTTGGGAGCATCGAAAACAAGCATTGGTAAATGCATTAGGTTTCGCCTATGTGATTAATAATAAGCTGTTTTTAGTTGTAAGTTGTAGCTTGCTGAGTAGTTGTACAATGTAAGTTACAGAAAGTCTGTTGAAGTGTTATGACTTTGTGTACAAAAAGGCAATATATTGTGCTGCTCTAGTGGTATAGTGCAGGTAAGTAATAGCAAAATTTTAAAAAATGAAATGAAAGAGGGAAATAATAGAATTAATTGATGTAAAAGCAATAATATGTGTTTAGAGGAGTTTTGACAACTTTTGGGCCCGGCGCACTGCACCTGCTGCACCATTCAAATCATGACCCTATTGCCTGTAAGGTAACTGCACTTGTGACTGCCTGTTTTGCAGTAAAATATTTCTATATTTGGTGTTTACAGTGGTTCCTCAAGCTTTGGGCCCTGGTGTCACTGCACCTGCTGCACCATTGAAATCATGACCCTAGTGCCTGCAAGGTAACTACACTTGTGACTGCTTAATTAGTAGATAAATATAGCTAAGCTTGGCGTTTAGAGGAGTTCTGACAACTTTGGCCCTGGTGCCACTGCACCGGCTGAACCATTCAAATAATGGCCCTGTTGCCTGCAAGATAACTGCAATTGTGACTGCCTGTTTAGTAGTAAAATGTAGCAATATTTGGTGTTTAGTGGAGTTATGACAACTTTTGGCCCTGGTGCCACTGTAGCTGCTGAACCATTCAAATCAAGCCCCATTTAACTGCAAGAGAACTGCAATTGTGTCTGCCTGTATAGTAGTAAAATATAGCAATATGTTACATGTTTCGAGGAGGTCATGACAAACTTTGGGCCCGGTGCCACTGCACCTGCTGCATAACCCTCTCGTCTGCAAGGTAACTGCACGTGTAACTGCCTGTTTAGCAGTAAAATATAGCATTATTAGGTGTTTAGTGGGGTGCTTAGAGCTTTTGGTCATGGTGCTACTGCACCTGCTACACCATTCAAATCATGACACGTTTGGTGAGAGCTGGATGAAAAATTCAGAACAAAAGTCCCTTAGAGAGAAGAATTCTAGGTGAAAATTTGGGCAAGAGGGCAACCTCATAGGTTTATAGAACGCTTATCAATAATATCCCTGATAACTGACAACACTTGAAGGAGAGATGTAGGGGACCCAGAGGGCGAAGACTGTGATGATGCACTCAGACACCTGAGAAAGGTAGCAATTACATCAAACTTCAGGTTTATCCAACATAAAATATTACACACAACCTATTTTTACAGTGCTCTTGAATGAATGAATGAAATGATATTTATAAAGCGCGATGGCTACCCTGAGGCCTCCCAGCGCTACGGACGGAAACAGCAAAAGACCAAGCAGGCACAGCTAGACATCATTCTTGAAGAGGTATGTTTTTAGAAATTTTCGAAAAGCCTGCAAATTAGGCTGACTGCGAACTTGAAGTGGGAGGGCATTCCAAAGTATGGCAGCGTTGTGGGCGAAGGACCGTCCACCACATCTGGCTCTAAAAATTTTAGGGGGTGAGGAAAGAAAGGCGGTAGATGAGCGAAGGTTTCTTCTAGACTGGTGAGGGGTAATCAAGGATTGAATAATGGCTGGACCCTTATTCCAGTAGGCTTTGTGGGCCACGCACATGGCCTTAAACTGAATCCTTTCTCTTATTGGCAGCCAGTGCAAGGACACAAGGGCAGGTTTGGCGGACTGTCGGCGGAGGAGCTGTAAAAGCAGGCGAGCAGCGCAATTTTGGATGGTCTGAACCTTGTTGATGGTATATTGGGGGGCACCCAGATAGAGGACGTTGCCATAGTCCAGGTGGGAGAGGATTAAAGCCTGGACCATGATCCGTCTCGCTGGGAAAGGGAGAAGGGAAAGGATCTTGCGCAGCATCCTGAGTAGTCCAAAACAGGTGGCCGCAAGTTTAACTACTTGGTAGTTAAAGGTGAGGGAGCGGTCCATCCAGATGCCGAGACTTTTTATCTGGTCTTTCGGAACTGGGGCAGGTCCGAGGCAGTTGGGCCAGAGTGAGGCAGAGTTGAAAGAGGGGGCGTTGCCCAAAAGCATAAGCTCCGTCTTGTCCCCATTAAGTTTAAGGCATGAGAGTTCCATCCACTTGGCAACCTCCTCTAGGCAGCAGCCCAAGGTGCAAGATGACCTCTCGGGGTGGTTTAATGCCACCACGAGCTGCTTGTCATCTGCGTAGGTAATGATTTTTATGCCAAATGGATGGACAATCTCAGCCAAGGGTCTCATATAAATGTTAAATAGTGTGGGGCTCAGGGAGGAGCCCTGAGGAACCCCACAACTGAGGGGCAACTGGTTGGAGACAACTTCTCCTTCAAAAACTTTAAAGGAACGCTCACTCAAAAAGGATTGTAGCCAGGTAAGAGCGCTACCGGAAACTCCAAGATTACTAAGTCGGACAATCAGAGTTTTATGATTAACAGTGTCAAAAGCGGCACTGAGGTCAAGGAGGATAATCGCTACATTACCCCCCTGATCCATGATTGTCCTCGCTTCCTCGGTTGCTGCGAGGAGGGCGGTTTCCGTCCCGAACTGGGGTCGGAAGCCGTTCTGAGAGGGGTGAAGTAGATCATTGGTTTCCAAGAAGTTCACCAGGATATTATTAATGTGCTTCTCCAAGATCTTACTCACCCATGGCAGGAGGGAGATAGGGCGGTAGTTAGAGAAGTCATCCTGATTAAGATTGGGTTTCTTTAAAAGGGCTTTGACCATAGCACATTTCCATGCCGGAGGGACTATGCCTAATGAAATGGAAGAATTAACAAGGTCAAGAATGACTGGACATATAATGTCCGTGGCTAACGTGAGGGTCTGTGGGGGGGCCGGGTCTATGGGGGAGCCTGATTTCAGTTTGGTCAAGATTGGGCTCATCAATGCCGAATCAAGGAGGGGGAAATGATTCAGAGAGGGTAGGATTTCAAGTTGTGGTTCTAGTACGGGTGACATACTATGAATATTATGTGAGGAAGGAAAGGACACGTATATGTTTTGGATTTTCCGTAGAAAGAATTCTGCCAAATTATTGCAACGTGTGAATGCATCCTCAGATGAAGGCAGTTTCACAGGCAATTTCATGAGGGTTTTGGCAATGCGGAAAATTTCCTTGGGGGAATTGGCTGATAAGCTGATCTTATTATCATAAAAAACGGCTTGAGCAGTTCTGATTTCCCGTTTATATGATCTAATTGCTTCCCTATATTCTGATTTAGAAAGGTCAGAATAGTCCTTTCTCCATTTCCTTTCGGATCGTCTACATAATTGTTTTAATTCTCTCAGTTTAGGGGTGAACCATGGGGAGGAGTTCTGTCTACTGATTTTATATTTACATTTCTTTGGGAGTACAGCGTCCAGGGAATCTTCAATCCAAAGGTTAAAGTTCTTAACTACTAGATTGGCCTCTCTCCAACAAACATTTGTCTCAAATGTATTGTAAAGTAGAAGAGGACACATGTAAGCAAGGACTATGGAAATGCAGACAGATACAAATGTTTTGAATGTAAATACAGAGGGAAATGTCAGAAGTCGCAGGAGAAGAAACGCTACTCACTCCCAACAGGCTAGACTGGGGATTCGGTGGGGGGGGAACCGATCAGAGTAGATACAAAAGACTGTTTAGCTGCTCGGGGTATATGGTGGCAAAAAGAGATATTATGACGACCCCAAACAATGCCCACGATGGATCAATGGAAAAAAAGGGATGGGTATACTTACTGAGGCTGGAATGACAATGAATGAAGCAAGAGTTACCTGAGAAAGTTCCATAAAATATGGAGCCAGTGGTGAGAAGACAAGGGACTAGCAGAAGAGGTGTAACCAAAGAGGGGAAGGGAGCTCTGTAGATGGGAACCAAGGAAGAGGGAAGGGTACGCGGAGGATAAAACAACTAAACTGCTGTAAAAGATCCTTGATCTTGTAAATTATGGAAGGTGACCTGAAAGTGTGATAACTTGTCTGGGATTTTGAGAAGCTATGCGTCTGATTTAAATAAGAAAATAAATGAAAGGATATTTAAAAAAAGAATATAAAATGATAAGTTGAAATCCCATTTCTTGCAGCATTCTATCTGTGATGCCCCCTACAGTACATGAGAATTGTGTTGAGGGAAGAACCACGGTGTCTCTTTACAATTTAGAGAGATTGCAGTAAATGCCGGGATGGCATATTTATTAAAGCGCTATATCCCACCGAGGGCACCTTCACGGTGCTTTAGAACTTTGCTGGAGAATTTACACAGCTTATAACACAACTGGGCTGTACCAGTTGCAATGAAACAAAGGATAAAATGGATTAAAACGAGAAGGATGAATACATAAAAACAGGTAAATAAATTTCAGTACACAGTGCTTCTCTAACAGCTCTCTTTTACCTAGGCTTCTAACAATTTTTTAAAACAGACCAATGACTTCACGTGTTTGTTTGTCAGACAAGTTACTGAACAATACTGCGTCTTTAAGTCTAATAAAAGTACAACAACCATTAAAAATAAAATGCGGATGTTGTTTTCCATTTTGAAGCACTGGCTATTCTGACAGGAATGGAAGTGGGACCACTGGAATTCTGAGCCACCATGTGATTCGGTTTCGTACAGCTGTGAAGCTGCCAGCTGTGATGTTAAGAGAAGACCACCTCCCAAACAGCCGCTGCTCCACACGAAGCAGAAAATATGAGATATGGCTCAATATTAAAAGGAGCGAGTTCTCGAGGCAGCTTTTGATATTTTTATCCCAGCGTTTGAGTCAGTGTAAAAGCTGCTAAATATATAGGGGCAGATTTACAAGAAACTGACACATCTCTGCATCATAGCAGAGATGTGTCAGTTTACTTGCGTCAAGCAAAATACCCTTGCGCCACCATGGATGCGTCGCAGTTACAATGCGGTGCACCATGGCACAAGGATTGACAGATGTGTCACGCATCTGATGGCGCAAAGGTCACGCATTGCTGGAGTCGTGTCACAAGCACGACGCAACTCCAGCAATACTCAGGAAGGCCTATACCTATTGTGCTGCGTCACTCCTTATGCCTGCTTCAAGCAGGTGTAGTGTTTTGACACAGTGGCGTCGCAGAAGTGGCGCAGTGAAATCTTGTAGATTTCACTGCGTCACGTTTACGAGGCTTTCTTGCGTCAGAACGCCCACCCTGCATACATTATACCTGACGCAGGTATAATGTGGCTCATGGCTTTACAACGTGACGCATCTCTCTAGATGCGTCACGTTGTAAATGTGTCGCAATGTGGCACATTGTTGACACCACCGCTGCGTCACAAAAGTGACGCAACAGCGGCACAAAAGTGTCGCAAGGGGCTAGTAAATCTGCCCCAATGTGTTTTGATTAGGTGAGACTGTGCTGTAAATAACTACCCGTGAGTGCGCTTCATCCACCCAGAAACCAATGTACAATTCACAGCGTCTGCCTTAAAGGACCGACTGTTTTCCAGGCGGGAACTCGTTAATGAATTTATCTCAACACCCACGCGACACCCTCTCTCTGGAGGTGCCTAACGGAACCGTGAACTCATTTTCCATCAGTATTAAACACAATACAATAACGAAAGCATAGGAAAAGTTGTGGGTTCGAATTGCTGGCTAAAACGGCATCTGCAAAATACATTAAGGAGTAATCACAAATCTGTAACGAAAAGAAAACAAGTATAATGGAAAAGGAGGGGATGTGGCGCAGCAGCCAGAGCTGCTGACTCGGGAACTGGGGATCCCGGTTCGAGTCTCAGCGGCGCAAATGCTTGTGATTCTGGGCAAATCACCTAATCTCTCGGATTGCGCTATATAAATCTGTTAATTCAATTTAAAGTATCACGCAAGACAAAAAAACAGAAAGAGGCAAAACTATCTGATAAAAAAAGTTTCACCAAAGCGGATGTTAACAGTATGTTGGCTACTGGAAACTGATAAGAGACGCAGACGAGGAACAATCATTGGTAAATGCAGGAAAATATGCCACAGCCAATAGAAATGGATGAAAACTAAGCGGCAAGCACAAGAACCAATGAAAAGCCAGGAAAGCAAGGGGCCGCAGGAAACCCCTTTTAAGATTTATATTAATAACAATAGATTTCACAAGCCCAGCGCAAGCTTTGTGCAGGCGGAACCTAAAAATTGCTTCAGCACGGGTGGGAGCAAAGAAATAGAGCTGTGTTCTGCCAGCACCACAATGGGTGCTGGCTAGGGAGCCAGCAGTGGCCACGGAGACTTTGGGGTCCCCCATGACCCCCAAATATAGACATGTTGTGGGTGCCCCTGTTGGGCACTGGGGCACCTGCAGTAAGACAATCCACAGCTCCTGCCAGCAGGGCTGGGGAGTCAGCAAGGGCTTTGGGGATCCACCAGCAGCCCGAAACATAAAAAAAAAGGTGTGGTGGGTTCCAAAAATATTTTGAAAAAAAGAATGATAAATGAGTAGCAAGAGCTGCTCATTTGTTATTCACTGCTCCAGACAAGGAGCGCCCCATAATGCCTACAAGGGCTTTTTGTTTATACTTTTGGATCCTGGTGATGCCACAGGGGTAAGGGCACCACCAAGGATTTATTTTAATGTTGTGGGGTGTGGCTCTTGGGAGCACAGCAGCCCTCACCCAAGATTAAAACGAACACAGCAAGTCTCCTGGGTCTTTCAATTCATGATCAAACGAGTGCTTACCATAGTTTTTAAAGCATTCTGAGTGAGAGCTGCTCTTCAGCTGGAGTGTGGGGACTGCTTGTGGTTGGTTCCCTGGCACTTTGTGGCTTGAAAAATGTTAAAAGAAATACTCAAAAACATGTTGATCTGTTTTTTAATAAGGCTTTATTAAAGAAAATAGGGGCTTATTCCTGAGCTTTGTGGCATGTGGTGTATTTAACAGAATCCGGCACATTCCTATCCTTTCCCATGCACTGGCGCACAATGGGCTGCCTAGTGCCAAGCAGGCACCCTTGGTCTGGGAAGGTGTAAGATTTTAGCACATCCCCAGGTTTACATGTACTTGTAAATCTGGGGATGCGTCAGAATTCATTGGAGTTGCTTGGGAACACCCACCCAATGCCCATGGAATGCCTTCCCAGGGCAGAGTAACGCAACACAGCAATTTGAAGACTCAAGAATTGGGAATCTACGATATAGCAGTAGTCCATAGTGGTGTTGTTTATGACTGAGAAGTCTCCGCACTCGTAGCGGAGACTCCACACATTAAAAAAAATAGGCCTATCCTAATCCAAATATCTCACCCTATACTTCCTCACCTCATAATCAGTGCACAAGTGTTAGACCTGTCAGCCTTAGAGTGGTCTTCCCCCAAATATTTTGCCTTCCCCCTCCATGTTTTTCGGTCTCGCCTACGCAGCGCGCATGCGCTGCATAGGAGGAGACCTCTTGAAATCGATTCGCTTTTTCTGCCAAAAACGTGCACGCATTGCGTTGCTTTCAATGGCAACGCGTGCACGTTTGGCGATTCCCTTGCGGGAGCGAGCTTTGAAACCATCTGTTTGTAATTAACTTTCAAACAGATGGTGCCCCTGCTCGCTCCCGCAAGGGAAACGCTGTGTGTGCTCTCGGCCGCACTCCCCCCACCCCTCGTCGCGTTCACTTTGTGGCTGCGTCCACGCGGCCGGGCACTGTTTCCAGTAAACAGCGCTTGTTTTCCCTTTGTCACTCAAACAGAATGGAGAACCGCAGAGTAGACTCCAGCTTGTATGTTACTCCAACATTTGTGTAGCGCTTTTTACCGGTGATGCAACCTTGCCTATTGAGACGCTACAACAAAGCTCATGTAGAATCAGTGCGTAAAGACAGGGCCGGATCGTCCCGGCAGACCTGATCTGCCCTTAAAATCCTTGTTCGATGGCACCGAATTGTGAACTTACTCGCATCGAAATGTAGAAAGAGCGACCGACCCTCAGACTGAACTGCCCGCGTCTGACTGAACTCGTGGGCCTCTGACTGATGCGCCCGCCTCAGACTGAACCCCGTTCTCTGACTGAAGCGCCCGCCTCTGCCGCACGGCGGCCGGTCACGGCGCTAATTGCTGGTTTTATCCTCTGGCCCGCACCGGCGCCGCCGCGTGTGATCAATTGGCCAGGCTGCCTCGGGAACTTAATTCATAAGCCTGATGCGATCTGATTTAAATGCTAAATGCCGCACTCGGAACATGCAGAGCAGGCCCCGGGGGATGGAATACATCATCTTTTCAACTGCTAGGGGAAAAAATGGAAAAGGAAATCACATCTCTGGCACTACCTCCTCTTTCTGAAATCAGCGGCCTGAATGCACATGTTAACAGATTGCTCTTGCACAGTTTCTAAGCGCTGTAAGTAAGTACTTGTGTTTCTGCTATGCTCATGTACTACCCCCCAGTAGCGCAGCTTGAATGCCACGGGCCCTGGTGCAAGTAAGGGAAGTTGACCCCTTGACTGCCGCTGGGTAGTAAAATACAGCAATCCTCTGTGTTCAATGGGCCCCTCAGGGCTCTGGGCCCCGGTGCCCTGCACCAATGGTAGCTAGGCCCCTGGCCCCCCTCTCCCCCAGCACACACTCTTGGTAATGTCGTCCACCCTTCTGTAACCCACGCGCCTCAGAGCATATACCTTGTTTTATGTAAAGCGCTCCACCCCCCATCGGGCTCAGTCCGTGCTAGATACAGACCCTGAGAAAATGATTTTAAAAAGCCAGATTAAAGTAGAAACCCTGGAACCATCTGGGTAATGATTCTTCTATATACCATGCACTGATCAACCTTTACATGCACTGTGCAGCCGCAAATTTACCTTTTTGTCGTATTTATACTTCTAAGTTGGAGCCAAAGACATTAGTTGGAGAGACACAAGAATTTAATGCACCCCCACCCCGGAAAATAGACTGGCCCAGAAAGTAGTGAAAAAAAAAGTACTACGAGGAGATGCTGGTAATTTCTAATTGATGGGTATCAATTGGAATGAAAACTCCAGTTGACCAGTTACAAACGGTTTACACTGAATTCAATCTGGCGTTTGAGAAGGAGGGAATCTGGCTAAGTGTCCAGTGGAAAAAACAAGGGAACTTCGGCATGTAAAAACATACGAACAGATACCAACAAACACCAATGCCATTACAAGGTTTTAATTGCATTAATTGGAATAACGAGTTGAGAAGGACCTCGTTTATCAGAAACTGGTTCTAGTAGAAACGTTTTTTAACTAGTCACCTGGAACATTCACATGCAATTTTGAGTTTTATGATGATACAAACACTCTGCTGTAGCTGCAAGAAACTATGTTAAGAATAAACAAATAAATACAATTAATGAGCATAGCTACACTGCTTCGCAGAGCTCGGAGTTCTGCACCTGTCTGACAGCATTTCACTCAGACATGGCCATGCGCCTAAGCCATGATCCGGCATAACATTTTACAAAATACAAACAATTTTTTTTAAATCACCAATTACACAATTGATTGTAAAAGGCTTACACACTACTGCTGATAAAGCTGCTGTGATTAAAGGTGTGTGTTTGACATGAATGTAAGGGGCAAGCGTTTTTATACGCAGTGCATTCCAGCTGTCACAGGTCAGTTAGTACACATTCAGCCCGACTTCAGAGACAGCTGATCTCAGCAGACAAACACCAGAAAAAATACTGAAAGCTTGCGGAAATATTTTCACCTTTCTCCATATAAAGGAAGTTAACTATATGGGTAAATAATATTCATGTTTCGTGGACCTATGCCGAAAAATAAACGAAAAAGGTACACAAAAATTCACTCGCTGTATTTATTTTCGACATACTACAATATTTACAAAGCAAGCTAACTGGAATATATAAGATTTCTGAACCCGTCGCACACGAGTCCTGAGGTCAAGGTTCACATTCGGTAAAACTCAGCAGCCTTTATATGCCTGGATCTGTGACGTCACACACCGTCTCGCAGGCCTGCCTGAACATTCCTCCTGCCTTTCTGCAAGTAAATACCATTGGTGCAGCAGGTGCAGTAGCACCGGGGCACATTGAACCCTTGTAATTACTGTATATTCCTACCCCAGCAGTAGTCAAATGAGCAATGTTCTTTGTTTACAGGGCCCATGGCATCCTTGCTACGCTCCTAGCTTTCTGATGTTTCTACATTTCAGCCTCATTCTGAAGTCCACAGTCAATTGGAAGAAAAAAACACCAAGTAAAAAATGCTTTGCGCACAATACTGTGTTGAGTGTTTCGCTTGATTACAACCTTTGCACCGTGTAATGTAGAATAAAGTGTGAGAGCGGTATTTGCAACTACATTTGAGCTCAGTATTCCCCTTACTGCACAGTTGTGTCAAGAAATGTCATCTACCCTTTACAAGTAGGAACATGTGCGTGTTCAAAAAATATGTGTCAGGGCGTAACTTGTGCGACATTTGTGTAAGTGTAAAACCAGCTGCAGGAAACATTTGCACCGTTTCAATACTTCCTGTAGCTTATAGCAAGGTCCTTCCTACCATCCTGGAAATTCAGGCAGACGTTGAAAATGTGGGCGAATTTTACGATATTTCAATAACCTGCAAGACAATTTAAATATGTCCAGAATCTGTATGGATCTAGAAAGGTGGGTTTACAGCAGATTCGTGGTGCCCCCCACAACCATTCAAACAAGCAGTGGCATAGCCAATAGGTCTCGCTTTTGGGACCTTATAAGTATTTAGTTATGCAGCACAATATCCTTGGTGCAACAACATCAACTGTTGCATGGCTAAACACTTATAAGGTCCCAAAGGCGAGACCTATTGGCTATGCCAATGCTTGTTTTTATCTTGCGTTGTTGGCCATAAGACTCTGTGCGCTTTACCACTGCTAACCAGTGCTAAAGTGTGTGTGCGCGCCCCCCTTAAAACATAGTAACGTTGGTTTGTCCCCAGTTGGCGCATATAATTTACTTATAATCTGGGAATGCGTCAAAAGTCATGGGAGTTGTGCGTGAACACCCATGCAACGCCCATGGAACACCTTCCCAGGGAAGAGTACTGCAACGCAGCGATTTGAGCTGCGTTGCCTTACTCCAGGTTTATGAAGCAACTCAGAGCCAAGCAAAGTAGCTTTGTGTGGCTTCTTAAATCTAACTTAGAGGTTTGAGTTGCGCATGTACCATATTGCCTGGTGCTAATGCAATGCAAGCCTCTCATAAATGTGCCCCTAAGTTTTTATAATAGGGTAACATTTTCAGTACCACGAGTATTTGCAGCTTTCAAGAGTTGCTTTATTGATGTGCATATTATTAATTATCAATGTGAATTCTTAAATACGACTTCAGATCACGTTATTTCAGAAGAGTTGTTTTGAGATATGTTTTTCTGTTTTTACTACAGCTGTCATCAGCGTTGCACAAATACTGGGTTAGCGTTTTTTAAAATCTGTTGCTAGATAAAGATGTCTTGGTTTGGAACCAGGATAGATAGAATTTACATCCAGTGCCATGGGACATAATGCAGGCAAGGGAAAATCGTCCCTCTGTCGCATGTTGGATATTAAACGACAACCATAATTAAGGGACAGTGAACTCATCACACTCCTAATCCCGGTGCCACTGCACCTGCTACACTATCTTTAGCTCTGCGTCTGTTTTTCCCTTGTTGAGGTGGTCTAAGTATCATACACTAGATTAACGAATGCCTATGTGCAAGTACAATTACTCCTTTGCATTTAGGTCCAGAGGACCACATGTGCGTGTTCAATCACTCTTGCCTGGAATCCCAGCTATATCATAAAAGCGCCACGCCAGGTTGTTACTTGCCTGGCATTGCTACTCAGATGAATGATGATATATGTCACCTTGTAGCCAAAAATACCATTCAGGTGTTAATGATGTGGCATGCATTTGCCCGTCTGTGAGATTCTGCCTGCCGCCCCAGTGGTCCTTTGAAAAGATTTTGTTGCACAAATTGGAAGTCAACCGCATGCTCTACTTTCAAGGTGAAGGCATCTGAACATGTAGTTCCTGAGCCACTCTGACCTTCACACTTTAGCAGTATTTCCACTATAAGGTGAGTTGAAGAGCAGGACCTCATGTATAACTCCACATCTGCTGGTTCAACACAAGGAATCGCTTGCCTCCTTGTGTTTTTTCCTTTCTCCTCTCCATGACCTTCTACATTAACACAATGCCCATGATTTCACTATGCTCCCAAACTTGGCCCACAAACTTTATGCTTGGAGTGATTTGCCCTATCGTGGACTTGAGCAATTTATTATGGCCAAAGCATGTGTCGGTGATGCTCCCCTGGCCTTTAGTTTCATTTTTGGTGTCTTTGCAGTGTCATTCACATTTTTCAGGTGCAGTTCCTCTCGTATTCTCGTGCCTGCTTGGTCACATGATTCTACCTCATGCCTCTTGCCCAACCCCCTACATTTCCTGTCTCCTCATCCCACGCCTGCAGATTATTTTGCTCCCTTCCATCCTCTATTTGACCTGTTTTCCTATGTTTCTCATGCTCCTCCTTAACCCTATTTGAACTACTGTTTCTTGCTGTGGGTCAGAGCATGATGATGGTAAACAAGTCCCTGTATCCACGTCTCCCCATGGACTTTGAACAAACCCTTCCTGGTTAATAATGGGTCACGTTAACACGTTATTTATGCACTTTGTGGAATCTCAGTAGTGTTACTATTTGCCAGGCTACAAAACGGTGCCGGTCTTCCCAAGGGCTCACACTGAACACCCACTCTACAGTGCCTCATTCACAGTATAATGCAGCTCCCTTGAAAGGATGAAGACCCAGACAAATGTACATATTTCTGTTTATGTTCTCCCATTTCCTCAACAACATGACCCCATTTTAGGCAGTATGATCCAATTGGGCGCCATCTTGTGCTTTTGTTACCTTCTGGGAAAATAATGTCCTGCCAGCAACTTGCTCCATTGACAAGATGGCTGTAAAGACACTATTTCATGGTTCATTCTTCGTGTCTTAACAACTCCCTGTGAGGGTCCAGAACATTCCAGGAAAGGTGATAATGGTTTAGTCAGTGCTCAATCTTCCGATGATAGAAATGTTTCCACCAGAATATGACCCACTCCAATGTCACCCCAGCCCTTCTGTCACCATCAGGAGGTTTCCAGATTGAGAACGAGAAGTAGTATGCATACAAAAGAGAGAGTAAAGAAATTCCCATAAATCAATCTAAATTGTTCCTTCCATCTTTGTTAGACTGATGCGATTTTGAATATTACAAAATCGAGCGATCCCTCTGCTCCATTTTTATGTCTTGGGTACAAACTTCTTTAGCTGTTGTTAGGGAGACCTATTGTTCCAAATACATAACATATACCTAGAGTGAACATTTTGCTCTCTACTGGTGGAGAAATGAATCCAGAAAAACATGTCTAGAGTTACACAGCACAAGCTGCACCAACAAGGGTGAAAAATTAAAGACTGCTACTGAAGTAAGTGTTATCATGCAATGCATTTACCATGATGCATTGGGGCAAATTGAGTGCTGAGATGTGAAGCAGTGTGCTCCCACTCTCCTTCTGTACCTAGAGTGGACATTGTGTCAGCCCCTTACTCATGATAGGATGGTTTTGTTGTCTATCTCAGTTGTATGCTTTCGATTTGAAGGCTTACCTCACTTCACTTGTGTTTATCCCAATCAGGAGTCTTTAGGTCTCACAACTTTCTGACTGGAAGTGTTGTGTCTTCCACTGCATGATTGAGGGGTCTCTTTTTTATCTAATAATGAGTACTCCATGGGAGTCCATAGGTTTTCTTGCGCTTTCCAATTTTTCCTCTTTCTGCCCCCTCTAGATGCTCACTTTCAATTCCCCAGCACCCCAAAGCTCCTTTTCCCGGATGATCATTGTACAGTTCCCCATTCTGCTCCCGTGTTAAATAGATTTTTTACCCGCCAATGATCTGGCAATTACATGTACTTCCTTTTGGCACTTTCATGCACAGTAGTTTTTCGCTTTGTTTCTATTTTAATTTACCTTTATAATATCGGTATCTGCCGTATTAGAACCGTTAGTTAAAAATGTCCATTCTGCTTTATGAGGCATGTGATGTATGCATCAAGATGCATGCTCTCTAAACATATGCATTACGATACATGCGTTCACATTGGTGGCCATCTTGGAACAGGGTCTTTACTAGAAAACAAGTTCCAATTTTGCCTGCCATGATGATGAATAGGATTTGAAAAGCACACAGATGCTCCGAGGAGTGTCCCGTCGCTAGTCTTCACAGGTAAGCGCTTACATCTGAGCAAAAAGCAATGCTTTCAGCTTGTTCTTGAAGATCTTTTCGGTTCCCGCAAGACCGAGGTCAAGGGGAAGTTTATTCCAGGCAGAGGGACCCAGAGAGAAAAATTAATGACCACCTATCCTTGAATGATAGATCCTTGGAACCATGGCCACGGCCATATTAGAGGAACGGAGCTTCCCAGTGGGAAGAGAAAATGGAGTTTTGGTGGCCAGATATGTAGGGCGTACCTGACATAAGGGTCTATAAGGAAGAACTAGAGTCTTAAACTAGATACGTTTTCTCACTGGGATCCAGTGCAAAGAGTGGAAAAAGGGGAGACCAGGGTTCTCAGAGGAAGGTTGAGCAGCAGCTGTGCTGCTGCATTCTGAACCACCTGGAGACTTTGGATTGCCTAATCTGGCAGGCCAAGGTACAAAACATTCACGTAATCCAACCTAGATGTAACAAGAGCCTTAATTACTGTTTTCCTGGCTGGTACAAAAAGAAAATGCAAAAAAAAAGTTCAATATGTGGAGGAGCCCAAAACAGATCCCTAACAGTCCTGATTCGGGGCTGGAATGAGAGCTCATTGTCAAATTTAACACTTAAGTTCTTACCCACTTCTTTTTGAGGCCAACAAGCCGACCAGTCCAGGTGTAAATCCATTCCATAGAAAAGCACTTTTGCCTTATCAGCATCACACATTAGCTGGCTCTGGTTCAACCAAGAGAAAACTGCAGCCAGGCATGGCCTAATTAAATCCGGGCAATACTTTTGCCTTTATTAAAGGAGAAGAGCAGCGGAGTGTCGTCCGCATATGAGATTATTTTAGCTCCAGAGGATTCAACCAGGTAAGCAAGATGAGTAAGGTACATATTAAACAGTGTGGGGCTTAGGGCAGAGCCTTGTGGGACACCCTACTGTTATGGCCTTAGTACCTGATGAAAAAGAATTGGGTCCAGATCTCTTGACCTCTGTTCCCTAATAAACAGTCCATCCAGCCCAGCACAGAACCCTTCAATTCAATCATCTGAGGATGACGAAGAAGGATAGAGTTTGGAACTGTGTCAAAGTGCTGCCCTTTCATTAGGGCATTTCAAACATCTTGATTCCTGCACATGCATGCAATTGGCAAAAAGCATTGGATCAGCCAATATCTCGGCCTTTTAGAGCACACATTTTTGGCTTGTTGCCAATAGGTTTTATTTCTGGCCACGTATGGCCACGATCTGTATTCAGCACGTGAACAAACCTTCTGTTAATTGGGCGCGGGTGCTGGTATCAGGAACTGTTAACAGGCATCATTGATTTCTAAACCATAATGTGTGAAACCTTTGTACTTGACACTTAGTGCACAGCAGCATACAAAAGGATGTCTCAGCCATTCCTTGCCCAGACTTTCCACTTCTATAGTAGGGGACGCATTACCTCTGTGCACGTGTTTGTGAGCATGCATGTGTGTGTGTCTTTGAAAAGCACACGCGTGTTTGTGTGCATTTGGAGGTGTGTGACAGCATGCACATGTGCATTTACACGGGGATGTAGGTTTGGTTGCGTGAGCGTATATATGCAAGTGTGTGAACCTGTGTGTGTGTGTGACGGGGTGTGTTCACAGGTGTATGTGGCAGCGCACGTGTGTGTGCTGTGTATGTTTTTCTACCCCCCAAACACAGGAGCCCTTTTATTCTTGAGGTACGTCTGCCCTACCTCTGTTAGTTTATCATCTCTGAAAGTGCTCTGACGCAGGCCCACGCTCTGCTTGGCTTCTCAATGTAAATAACTAAATAGAAAGGCAAATACAGGTGAAGGGCAGAGCGGCATTGTCCTCCACTGACCCCGAGCAAGGTCCTGTACATTAAGAGATATGGACGCACCTGTGTTAGGAGGATCTGAAGCAAGACGAGCACACCCGGATGTGCTGCTTGTTCCATAAATGAGACCATAACACCAGTTTTTAGTTAAATAAATTACACGATTTCAGGTCAGAGATCAGTTTTTGGGAATCAAGTAACCTTGTGCGATCCACTGTCCCGGCAATTAGGAAAATGACGTGACATGTAATGCAATTTACAGGTGTTTGAAGGGAGGAGGCCGAGGCCGCATCCATTGCTCAGCTCATCTGAGACCTTTTCTCTACCCACGATTAACTCTTTTTTTTCAAGTATCAGGCTCAAAGATCTGCTAATAAACATATTATGGGATCCTGTTAATCACAATAGCACTGTCTCCAAGTCTTCTTACCAGGAATGAACCTTAACAAACTCCTCTTTTTCAATGTGTGAACAAATGCCTGTGGCCAGCTTGAAGGCGGTGGTATATGGTAAACAGGTTTTTATTTATTTATTTATTTATAGAGCGCAACATTCATCCTAATGGATATCACGGCGCTAAAGAAGGGGAAATCTATCGCTAATCAGACTTTGGGGAACAGATGCGTTTTCAGCTTTTTCCTAAATAATAAGTGGCAATCAGTCAGTCGAAGTTCAGATGGAAGTTCGTTCCAGAGTTGTGCCGCCAGATATGAGAAGGACCGACCCCCCATTCTAGACTTTTTAATGCGTTTGGTGGTTGCCCTGGCCTGGTGGCAAGATCGCAGATTCCGGTTAGGAAGATAGAACTTGATTCTGCCGTGGAGAATTTTGGGTCCTACATGATGCAGGACCTTGTGTGCATGACACAGAAGTTTGAACATGGCCCTTTGTCTCATTGGGAGCCAATGCAAAGTCTTCATGCATTCCGAGGCTGAGCTGTACTTCTTCTTATTGCATACTGTTTTAGCAGCCGCATTTTGGACTAGCTGGAGTTGGGAGAAAAGGTAGTCTGCCATACCGACAAAAAGCGCGTTCCCGTAATCCAGCCTGCTGACAAGCAGAGCTTGGACCAGAGTCTTACGACACTCTAGCGGGATCCACTGTTCTTTTTAGCATTTTTAAAATTGCGAAACTTTTCCCACAAATTGCGTGGACATGATTCTGCATGGTGAGTGTGTTATCTACGAGAATGCCCAAATTTTTTGCCACTTGTTTGGGGGCCGGGGGTTTGCCCAAGGCAGAAGGCCACCAGGTTGTATTCCAAACTTGATGAGCACCCCCAAACAATAGGATTTCAGACTTGTCAGCATTCAATTTCAGACAGTGGTCAGACATCCATGTTGCAATTTCTGTAAGACAGCTAGTAAGTCTAGTCCTGGTATCATCTTGTCCATCTAGAGTGACCATCAATTGGGTATCGTCCGCGTAGGAGCATATATTAATGCCCCATTTTTCACATATTTTTGCCAAGGCGGATACATAAACATTGAAAAGAGTAGGGCTCAATGATGCACCCTGTGGCACGCCGTATTTGATGCGAGATGGAGTGGAAGAGAAGGTACCCAATTGTATAGTTTGTGTTCGGTTGGTCAAAAATGAATGGAGCCATTGCAGGGCTTTAGAGTGTATGCCCTTGGTGGATAGTATTTTCAGCAGGAGATTGTGTGAGACAGTGTCGAACGCTGCCGGCAAGTCTAATAGGATCATGGCAACAGTTTTGCCTTGATCAACCGCACATCTGATGTTATCTAGTACTGCTAGAAGTGTTGTCTCCGTACTATTGTTAGTTCTGAAGCCCGTCTGGAGAATATCCAGGTTCCAATGATATTAATGTAGGGGGGTTCAGCACAGCATTCATAGATCAATGCATACAGTAGGGGTGTCGATAGGTCGATCAGGAGCCACCAGTAGCTCTCAGGCTACTTCTGAGTAGCTCGCACATGATAATTATGAAAAGGCAGCACTTTAAAACACACTGCACTGTTTTCCATGGCGCCTGGGAAGTGAGAAGCTGGAATGTGGGATCATGTATCTCACACTCTTCCAGAAAATTCTTTTGTTTCTTTTCTTTCTCTTTTCTTTCATTTTCTTTCTTCCTGTACTTTGTTTCTTTCTTTCACTCCTTTGTTTCTTTTTCTTCTTTTTTCTGTCATATTTCTGTTTTGTTTGTTCGTTTTTTTCTTCTGCTTCCTTTTGCTCTCCATTCTCCATTTTTTCTTTCTTCTTTCATTCTCAACTTTCTTCCCAATTTCCCTTGTGTCTCCTTTTTTTCTTTTTGACTTTCTTTTTCAATTTTTTTTTGTCATTCACTTTTTTCTTCCTTTTCTCATTTCCTCTATTTGATTCCTTTTCTCTCCTCCTTCTTTGTTACTTTACTGTTTCTACCCTCTTTCATTACCTCCTCCTTTCTCTCTTCCCCTCATTCCTGTTTTTCACTTTCTTTCACTTTGTTTTTTCTTTCTTGCTCTGCTTTGTTCAGTTGCTTCTCTTCTGAGCTTGTGCTGTACTTGCTCTCCTTTTCTCTTTCCCTTGCTGTCTTTTTTCTTTCTGACTTGCCATTTTCGTGTTTCAGTCCTATCTTTTTTTCCTCTCTCTCTTTTATTCTTTTGCTTCTCTTTTCACTGCTTCTTCTATATGCTTTTACTACTTTTTCTCCTTTATTTTTTTCTCCTTTGTTTAGCTTGTTTTTCATTTTTTTCTCTTATTTCTTCTCGTACTTTCTTTTTGCTATTCTGCCTTCTCTCATGAAATTATTTGCTCATTCTCTCCTGTTTGTTTTTCATTTGTCCTCTTTTTTGTTCCTCTCCTTTTTTCTTTCATTCTTCTTTTGCCTTCCCTCTCTCACGCTCTCTTCCCACCTTTCTCTCTCTTGCTATCCCTCCCTTCCCTTCTATCTCTCATTCGCTCCCCTTTCTTACTGTGTTTTACTTTTTGCATTCTTCCATTTTCTCTCTTTCATATGCTTTTTCAGACCCCGACTTTCTTTCCTTATTTCTATCATTGCTTCCTTCCTCTCCTTACTTTCTTTCTCCCATTGTCTCTTTCTTGATTCCTCTCTTCTTTTTTCTTCCTCACAATTCCTTTTCTTTCTCCCTCTACTTTTTGGAGTTCTTCCTCTCCTTCCTACCTCTTCATTTCCTTTCGTTCTCTTCCATTCTTCATTGCTTATTACTGTGATTCTTCTTTTTTTCTTTCTTCAATGTCTTCATTTTTTTAGTGTCCCCATTGTCTGACTGTTATAGAGTGTGCCGGTCAATGAATTAGTGCAAATGGTTGGTCTGGATGCTTTTAAAATTGCATCAGATTTGGCAAAGTAACTTCAGTTTCTGGCCATCTTTGAATCTTAAATTTAGAAAATGTTATTTTCTATACTGATGGCCGCCACGTTGTGCCTATATACAAGATGGAGGCCATCTCTTAAGTATTGAGTTTGAAAGTTTAGAAAGTTTTATTTTTTTATTTCATTCACACACACACTGGGCTTACTGTAACCCATATCTAGCTCATCCCTGTCAGTTTTCATTATACCATCCTCAAATTCAAACATTCCTTGATATGCAAGCTTAAAGCTTAATATATAGCCTCCTTTGAATTCAAGGTAGCTCAAGTCACACAGTTCTGTTATCAGACTATCATAATCAAAATATTGTCTAAGAGAAATATAAACCAGTTGGATTAAATATTAGAACATCTACACCCAATGGAGCAAAATGTTTGCAAACAATGTTTAGGACATGTTGGATCTGGCCCTCTCTGCAGGGTCACCCCCAAACCTTTTTTGTTTATACCTTCCACTTTTTTGCTAAATTTGTTTTTGCTGTCCCAAGGACTCTGTGTACTTTACCACTGCTAAAGTGCCTGTGCACTCTCCTTTAAACATGGTAGAATTTGCTTGCAGCCAATTGGCATGTTTAATTTACTTACAAATCCCTAGTAAAGTCGACTACATGTACCCACTGCTTGTAAATTAAATGCTGCTAGTAGGCCTGCAGCACTTGTTGTACCACAACATTGCAGCCTGTGTGTGCAGTTTTAAACTGCCATTTCAACCTGGCAAAATCAACCTTTTGCTAGGTCCAAACCTTTCTTTTTAATACACATAAGTCACCCCTAGGGTTGGCTCCAGACAGCCCAGAAGCAGGGTGCAGTGTATTTAAAAAGTAGGACATGTACTTTTAAGTTTTACATGTCCTGAAAGTGAAAAACTCTAAAATTAATTTTTCACAATATTAAGGGCCAGGCCCACCACTCCCATAGGATAACATTGGAGTTACCTTATAACATTTAATAACCTATAAAGACTAAATGGGAACAGGTAACCAGTTCATGTTTGGTGTCTTTGGAATTGTAATGAATAATCTTCTCTTATGGTAAAGGCAGATTTAAAATGAAAATTTTGAAAATGGCACTTTTATAAAGTTGACATTTTCCTGCCTTAGCCATTTAGTGTCTGCAACCTGTCACTGGCTCACATGACTCGGTGTAGTTGGCATTTGGGCTTTGTATATTCCTCCTAGACAGCCAAACACAATAGATAGCTTAGGTGTGAATGGAGGGGCCATCAATGGCAGGATAGAAGGGCGGTGCTGGTCACAGCCCTACTTACACTTGCATAGGCTGTGTCCAGTCTCTACACAAAGGGCTATATACCCCCTGCAGTTAGACTGGAACCAGGGCAGTGGAGGCAGGAAATCTGTGCACTTCAAACAGAAACCTCTAGAAGCTTTTCGCACTTCAAAGGAGGCACCTGGTATAAATAGTGGACCTCAGACACCAACTCTTCAGGACACTTCTGGACATGTGGAGACTCTGCTGGGAAGAAGGAGTGCTGTGCTGCTAAAAGGACTGCCACTTTGCTGGACTGCTGCCCTCTTGCCTGAGTCAGTGGGATAGAACACTGACAGAATAACAGAAAAGAATTATCGCGTGGACATAATATTGTGTCAAAAATATTGATGACCTAAATATTGAGAAGGTAAGTGCAAATAAGAGAGTATAGACTTACTATTCTTATTTATTTATTTATTTAGGAGTTTTATATAGTGCTAGCCAGACCCGAGGGTATCGGAGCGCTTTACAACAAAGGTGATGGGAAAATCAATACAGAACGTAACAATGGTATACATATTGATTCGCTGCGAGTCGAGAGTCTCAGAATAGAATGCAGCCTTAATATCCAAAAAGTTACAAAATAAAGGGGTGATATACACAGGGGTGAGGCAGGACTAAGTTGGTAGGTGGGTGAGGTAGAGTTCTTAAACTAAGGGTGACTGGATGGTGTGGTGGGCAAGAGTCAGCATTCAAGCGGCAGCTATCCATTCGGCAGGGAGCGATTGAGGAAGAGGTCTTTGAGCTGCCTTTTGAATTTTACAAAGGAGGGGTTAGTCCTGATATGGACTGGGATGGAGTTCCAGATTCTTGGAGCATTTCCAAAGAAGGATCGAGAAGAGGCTTTTTGTTTGCATGTTTTCGGGGGGATGAGGAGTAAGGTGTTTGAGCTCCTGAGGGTCCTTGTCTGGCCGGCTTTCTTTAGTTTGGCGGCCAGGTAGGCGGGCTTCCCAGTGTGCAGGGCTTTGTGCGTGAGGCAGGCAGTTCTGAAGTTGGCACGCATTTCAATTGGGAGCCATTTTAAATCTCTGAGTGCCGGTGAAATGTGTTCAAATTTCTTCACTCCGGTGACCATTCTGGCTGCTGCATTTAGAGTTGCTCTCAGAGGGGCTAAGTGGGATTTTGCTGTTCCTGTGAGGGTTGCATTCCCATAGTCCAGTCTGGAAAGCACCAGGGACTGAGTGGCTTGTTTGAGATCGCTGGGAGGGATGAATGGTTTTATTTTGTTGAGCAGTTTAAGGTTGAGGAATGCGCTCTTGGTGGAGTTCTTAATGTGTTTGGTCATGTTCAATTTTGGATCCAGAGTGATTCCCAGTGATTTGACTGAGTCGGTCAGGGTGAGGTTGCAGTTGAGGGCATCGATTGCTTTTATCCATTCTGTGACTTGGGGGTTGTGCTCCTTATTGGAAATTAGCAGGATTTCTGTCTTGTCCTGGTTCAGTTTCAAGTGGTTGAGTGTTAGCCAGTGCTGTACTTCCCTTAGAGTGTGGTTTAGTCTATGAATGTCTTCCATAGAGAGGAGGTTTTGAGATAGATCTGGGTGTCGTCAGCGTATAGGTGGAAGGGGATGTTTGTTTTTTTGAGGATTGAGGTGAGGGGTTCCATATAGATGTTAAAGAGTTGCGGAGAGAGAACTGATCCTTGCGGTACACCCCTGCTGACGGAGTGTGAGTCGGGCAAGAAGTTATTGATTTTTATTCTTTGGGTGCGATTCTGTAGAAACGAGGTGAACCATTTTAGGACCATCTCGTCCGCTCCTACTCTTTCTTGCAGTGTCTTAACGAGTAGATTGTGGTCCACCGTGTCGAAGGCTGCCGATAGGTCCGATAGGTATTCTTAACTGCATATCTACGTACCTTGAAGAATATATATCATCAAGGTACATAATTGTGGTGTTATATATAGTAAAACGTTGCTTACCTATTGAAACGTACCTTCATGATATTTGTGTCCTCGACATTCTTGACACAATATTTTGGTCCACGATATTTCTGTTTCCAATATTCTGTCTAAATACCCAGAGGGATTGGACCTCCACCTGAACCTAGGACTCCCAGAGTGACTCCAAAGACTAGTCTGCTGGCCTCCTGTTCAGAGCCACAGGGTCGTAACGAGCTCTCGACCACCTGAACCAGCACTCACATCCACCTGGAGCAAGCCCCTGACCCTCAAGTGGTGTCCCTCAGATGCTGGACCCTTTGTGCGGCCTCAGTGGAGATGAAGTGATGTTTTTGGCCTCTTCGCGTATTGGCCCATTGGTGTCAAAACCTTGTTGCTGGCACTGCTCACCAACGCAAAGTTACGTCAGCCCAAACCTTTGTGCTACAGAATTGACCACTCACAGGGAGTGCCATTGTGAAGCTCCGGCCCGACAGCCCTTGACAACAACAGGATTTTCGCACTGCAGTGATGACCGCCCGCAACGTCAGGCTTTCTCTCCACGCTACATCGATGACCATCAGCAACACTTCCCTGCGCCTCGCAGACCGCTCCACTGCGCATGGGACTCTTTGTGCTGGACTGAGAAGATAACTTTTCCGCGGGACTAACCTGGTCCCTCTGTCTGACCCGGGCTTCATCACTGTCAGCCTGAACTTGTGACTTTCTCCCGGTCTCGCACAACCAGATAACTGCGAGTGGTGCTTTGGGCTTTTTGGTGCTATTTTCACCTAAATCTATAAAAATTAATTTCTCCGGTTCT
This sequence comes from Calotriton arnoldi, assembly GCA_963921515.1. Classification (NCBI taxonomy): domain Eukaryota; kingdom Metazoa; phylum Chordata; class Amphibia; order Caudata; family Salamandridae; genus Calotriton; species Calotriton arnoldi. Next base: position 415,083 of record CAWUFW010011164.1, on the reverse strand, counting down.
ACTAATAGGATTTTTGTCCTTTTAATGTCACATTATTTATTATATTTCACTCTATGTTTCTTCATTGGTTATCAGATTTTTCTTGTGTTGTGTTTTCACTTTATTACTGTTTGAAGTGCTGCATAGATACTATACACGTTGCTTCTAGGTTAAGCCTGACTGCTTTTGTGCCAAGCAACCAGAGGGTTAAGCACAGGCTAATTTGGGGGTTGCTTGTGACTTCACCCTGACAAAGATTGTGGTTGCTGCTTGAACAGGGTTTCACGCCCCTCTACCAGTAACCCAGTTTCTACAGGATACAATATTTCTATCACATTATATTTTCCTAACGATATTCTGAAATACAACTGTCACACTCACATCTGCCAAGTGGCTCCATATCATGAGTGACACTGTCAGCTAGTTCTAGCCAACAGCACTTTGCTTTTTGGGATTTGTAGATTTGCTTTCAACATCACAAATATGGCCTCAAGAATTCCGGAGTCTTGTTGAGTGAAAGGCTAGGACGTGCTGGAGATTTCACACATAGCAAGCTTTCACTTGACTGGCATGCACACCTAGTTCAGTCCACTGTGCTCAAGCCAGTGGTAATAGTTTGGAAACTTACATGTTGAGCTTGTCAAAGTGCAAAATTCATAAAGGCAGTGAGTAGAAAGGTAAGAGTTCTGATAATAAGTCCCCTGGCACATAGCGTGGTCCTAACCAAATGGGTGGCAAACTGTATCCCACATACTACCTTTGAATCAGGACATTTTTTAAGCATCCTTATGATTGTAGAGGATGCAAAATAAAAGTAGTCAGAGAAACTTCATTTAAAATAATTGTGTTTGCAGTCTGCTAGCTAAGCCCTAAGGTTACTACATTTCATTGTGTATTTTCAGTGTGTACATATTTAATGCTTCACCACCTTTGTTATCAATGTACACATATCAATTTAACGTGAGATATTGTTATAGTGGTGTATCTATCCAAGGATGACAACCCTGGCTGAATATTCATGTTTTTGTTGGAGTTGTGATAATTGTGTTGTATTGTACCATAACCCATACCTACACCACATTCTTTCAGCTAAGCAATGATTGTTGGTCCATATCTATCTGGAGAGTCAATTAAACTTTGGAGGGCAATGATCCAGCTAGTAAAAGTACCCCATGACCTGGTTAGAGGGGAACACCAGACATCTTGCCTTTGATAATTCCTGGCTTTCTCTGCGACTGCAACAATTGGGGCAAAAACCTGACAGGGCATAATACTAGCAGTACAACAAAATATGGCATCCTATGTTACCTTTAGGAAATGTCGCTTTTGGTGGCAGAATAAAACGAAACTGTGTAATTTACTCACCATAGGGAGGAAAAGCAGGTTAGCCAAGGAAATCTGTATAACACTCTACTCAAAATATTTACACACAATAACTGTACATATTAGTGAACTGGAACCTTTTGTAAATAAGAACTGTTTCTGGGAATCATTGCGAAGCCCCATGCTCCAAGAAAAACTATGCCAAACGATATGGGTTGTTGGTGTGCTTCCGTCTTGGTTGTGAAGTGGGGGAGTGTGAAATTCACATAATTTGCTTTCTCGTAATTATGCAAAAGCTTCGCAAAATGACAGGAAGTTAAAAGTAATTACATTAAATATAAATCTGCTCTTTAGCACTATACTTAAGCACAAAATGTGACTGTGTGTCAATTTTTGACAAAAGGACTCATTTTGCATCTGCAATTACAGTAAGGTTTTAAAACAAATTGTGCAAAATTACTGAGCGTGGCATAATGATGTAATTTCGGGGTATTGTGTATAAAAATGAAACATGGCTTTCACAAAATTACGTGAATTATTCCTACGCAATTTAAATTTCGCCCAGGCCTATTGTTAAGTGTGCGTTATGTTGCTATAGCTTGCAACAGAAACACTGATTCTTGGAGCTTGGTGTACTGACAGAGAAGTGAGGCTGCATCACAACTGCAAATGTGTACTGCCCCTCTTCTCTTTGGATCATAGTGACAATGGAGCCCTGCGGCAAACTGAGAAAAAGAGATCTGGTCCAAACTACTAGGTGATAAAACACAGTCGTTGTGCCCCACAGACCAGTTATGCTACCTTGAAACTCTGGAGATCTAACTGATATCTACAGATGGCTGTAGTGGCAAATTTCATGATCCAGAAAAATAGCGGTCGAAAAAGAACTCTTTTTACTTCTGATCCCACAGAAATACTCATCCAAGTATTAATTCATAGTATTTGGGCCCCTTTTCCTTGCTCCCTGCAATGGAACTTTCTAGGTGCCTGAGGAATAAAAGGAGTTATGATCTACTACTATTTAACAATTACAGTAAAACTGTGAGCCGGAAGACGGGATTAAGTATGGATTTATTACAAATTCAAAGCCAGACTGATGTACAAAAGTCTCAGGAATATATTATAAAAATACAGGATTAGTACAGGCAGGCCAAAATGATGACTGAGGTTTAGCCATACAAAAAATCCCATAATCACAATGCAGAATATTAAAAAGAGGATTTGATAATCAGTATACGATTTGCCTGTTAATGAGGAAAATCTAAATCTCATAATCAAAATCTACTCGAAATAATACTGGATGAGGAAACTCTAATTAGATCTATTGAAGGAGAAAGGTGTCGGCATAGCAGAACCTCTGTAGAAGTTCTCTAAAGGGAAAGAATATTGTGTAGCATGAAACTGCACAATAGAGATGTCGCAAAGAGGTCTGAACCGCTCTAAGTCTAAGAGGAGTCTGAATAAATTGAAGTGTGATCAACAATTATACCCACAAAAAAACCTTCAAGAATTCCATGTCACATGTCTCATCATTTTCCACCTTCACACAGTCAAACTTGGCATCTAAACTTGAAACACATTTCTTTTGGTCCACACATCAGAAAGTCTTTGGATTCCTCTTGTCTCCTGATTCCATACAAACAGTAGTCCTCCCTTTGTTTGTTAAGACTTCTCATCCTTGCAAAAAGATACTCCTTTCGAACCTCACTATCTCTCTCACACAATGTGCCTTTTTCTGTTTGTAAAATCACACAACTGCACCTGCTGAGGAGAGAAAATCAGTGCATACAAAGCAAATGTTCACGCTGAAGGTTAAACATTGAGAAATCCAAATGCTTAGGGCCTTTGGTCAGGTTAACGTGGCAAGCATCTGAATACATGTTTAAATGCATTATTATAGATACATACATGGTTATAAAATAGATGTAGAGTACTATTTAGGGGTGGGTGATGAATTCCGCTCTGCCGGCGAAGTTTGCAGAGTTTTGGACACTCCGCACGGAGTTCCGAAAAACTCAGTGAAACGGAGCAGAGTTTTCCCTCTCTCGTGGCTTGCCAATGTTAAGTTGGTGAGTGCGAGCAGGAAAAATCATACGCTAGACCACCTCCAGGCCAGATTTCTCTACCTGGGCGGTCGCAGCTGGTCACGACCACTTGCGCCTAAAAACCTGCCGCTTGCATTGAGGATCTGCCATTTGAGTAGAACATCTACTCAAGCGGCAGAAAGAAGCAGTGCCCTCTGGCTTTGTGCATGGTGCCGTTCGCGCTGATTTTACAGTGAGGGTCAAACTCCCGGTGCTAAAAATCAGCGCGAGCAGCGTGACTTACCACATTCTGCCACTTGTGAAACTCAGCAGATTGCAGCAGAGTTTTTTCAGGACTTCGTCGAGTTCCACTTAGCATAACTCCACGAACTCCACCCAGGACTAGTACTATTCAAATGGATACATTTCAGTTATAAATGCAGAGTATTATTCAAATAAGTATGCCAATATATAAGAATTAACAATATTATTCAAACCACACAAATGCAGATATATATGAGAACTTCAATTCGATGTTACTGCAAGGAAAAAGTTAATTTGCACCCTCATATAAATGTCAAGATTACACAGTAAATGCACCTTCTGTATTTGTTCAGGTGCACTACATTATTTTAATAGTGTTACATCACATGAGTACATAAGGCCATGTGTAAATATATATGTGACCTAATAAAAAAAAGGCGGAGCCAAAATTAAGCTGTCCCACCAGCCTTCCCAGAAAACACTCAAATTCAAGGTGATAAAAAGCATCTGTGGTCTTAGAGTTTCTCTGCATTCAGGTGAGGAGCTAAATGCTGAGTAGATGTCAAAACCAGCAGGCACTGGAATGGAGAGACTGTTCGGCTACTGGCTATTAGCAATCTGTTTTTCGTCCCCGTCAAAGCACAGAATCAGATGTACTGGAAATCTGTGACCATACCGATGGGCATTGGATTCAGGGAAAAATACAGCCCTGTTTCTTCTTGACTTGTCTGTTGCCTTCAACACTGTCTGACACTCTATCCTCCTGCACCGTCTCGCCATCTTGGGTGTGGAGGGTTCTGTGTGGTGACCTATTGCAAGTCATTTTTGACTAATAGAGGCCAATCGGTTTGGCTTGCTCCTTTTTCCTCAGAGGTCAAGGCAGTTAACCAAGGGGTCCCAAAGGGCTGTTCTCTCAGCTCTACCCTTTTTAACATCTTCATGGCCCCCCTGTTGTGTGTTGTCAGGCTGTTTTGCTGTAAAATAATTTCTTACGCTGATGTCACGCAGCTGCTATTTGCCTTCAAGGGTTCGCCAGCCTCTATCACAGCCCCTTTCTTGAACTGCATGCATGCCATCTTTGAGTGGATGAAAAGTAGCCAACTGAAATGCAATATAGAGAAACTGAAATTATCTCTTTTGGGTCACATTTGTCTAACTGGTGGGAAGATCTTTGGCCCTCTAAATTGCCTGCCCCACCACCTCCTTCTCTAGTGGCAAAAAATTTGGGAGTAAAACGGGACAATACCCTCTCTATTAAGGCTCAGATTTATGCAGTAGTAGGTCAGTGCTTTGCGCTGCTCCGTACTATTCCGAAATTTCTTCCCCTCCTGCCTTTGGAGGCAAGAAGAGTAGTGATCCATGCTATGGTCATTTTGCGTCTTGACTAAGCAAATGTTCTGCTCTTGGGAGCTGCGAAGCTCAGGTGAAGCGTCTGCAGGTGGTTCAAAATGCGGCAGCCAGGTTACTTCTCCGTCTGCCTAGGCGTTCTTCAACAACAGCTGCTCTAAAAGTTTTGCATTGGCTGCCTGTTAAGAAATGCATCTTCTCCAAAGCTTTAGTGATGGTCCATAGAGGAGTGTTCTCTTCTGTCCCTCGATATTTGGCAGATAGATTCACTCAGTATATTCCCCCCAGAACTCTGCGCTCCTCTTCCGCTTCTCTTTTACTTATTCCATGCTTTAAGCGTGTTCGAAGGGGCAGTAAGGCCTTTTCTTTTTTGTCTGCCAAGGCCTGGAATGAGCTCTCCTGTGAGCTGCGATGGACTGTTTCTGTGCCCATCTCCCATAAAAAACATAAGACTTGTTTTTTCTGGGGAGAAGTAGTTCTTCCTGTATGGGGCTGTGCACCTGAGCTCTCCTGCTAGTGCCAGGACACTCCCCAATCATTCTAGCCAGAGAGAGGGAACTTGGGCTAGTGCGTCCTCATGCCCAATACAGCACAGAGGCACAAAGCTGGGAAGATCTAAACTCCGAAAATCAGCACCGCAGCTGTAGGTCCTCTCAGCACCAATGCACCTCAGAAGAGCCTTGAATTAAATCAGAACCCCCCGAATATGCCCTCATGAGGTTAAAAGGAAATATCTGGGTGCCAAGCTTGTGCCAGAAAGACCCAACTCTCCTCCCTGGACTGTCAAGATGATGCCACCCATGTGACCAGACTGGCAACAAAGAAGGCTAACATCAGCCCTATTTCTTTGCCCAGGACAGTGCTTAGATACACATCTTGAACTGCCTAAGTCAAAATCTTTTCCCTTTGGTACAGTATGATACAAAATGTATCCTTGTGTGTCCCTGTGATGGCACCTCCCCCCAGTCACTAATGCACTTTAACCTTTTAAGGTTTTGCCTGCACAGTGCTTGCTCTATGCATGTAAAATCTATTGTATTGAATATATTTTAAAAAGGGCTTACATCCTGCCTTTACTTCTTATTTGTCCTTGTGCTTGTCACTTTTTCTCAGTTTCTATTGGTTATAACGTTTTATTTGCTGTTTTCTCTTGTGTGTTTCTATTATAAGTGTCCTGTAGCCCAAGTACTCATTCTCATCCGCTCTGGTGGGTGGAACTTCTTTTATTAGGTTAAGGCTGCACAGCGTTTACTGTTTACCTTTACTTATCTTCCCCCCCTGGCTGCACAAATTTGCATCATGCTTGTCAAGAGCATTTTTTGTGGTTTGCCTGATGTTTTCTTCATTTAATTTCTTCCTTTTGTTTGTGCAAAGTTTTTAAAAATGTAATCTCATGTCAGCACCCATTTCTAGCGTAGTTGTCAGCGCAAATTTTTTTGGGCTCTGACACCTTTTATAATTTTCTCTTTTTTTGTATGATACATTTTAAGAAATATTCTCATGTCAGCACGCATTTTACGTCTGTTTGTTGCCTGCATGTTCTTCCTTTATCTTTGGCCCTTCATGGACAGCTAATTTGTATTTACATGCTGCACCGGTGCAGCCACTACATTCCTGCACTCTCACCAGATTGTTTTTAACGCATCCCCCGCCGGCTCTCCACCATTGTTTTTAGGTCTCGCCTACGCAGCGCGCGTGCGCTGCGTAGGAGTGCCTTTAGCTGTCGCTCTGCTCATTTTCAAGCACACACTCGTGCTTGTGGCGGCATCCACCTTGCGGGAGCGAGCAGGGGCGCGCCACAAGCACGAGTGCAGTGCTTGAAAAGTGAAGTCTGCGCGCGCACGCACACACGCACCACTCCCGGGATTGTTTTTCTTGGCCTCTTCTCCCCGTCTCAGACTGCGGCCATGCCCTTTTCTTTACTGGCCTCTGACCCCTGTCTCTGAGATCACCCATCTTGGACATTTTCCCCCATTTACACAGCAGTTCGCCGCCTCACCCTGTCTAGAGGCTCTCTCGCGCTCTGTGCTCTCCTCCCTTCCCCCTCTCTTCCCCTCCCTCGCGTGCCTGGTAGAGTTCACTCACGCGCCCACACAGTTATTTTCCAACTCCGAGTCCTTTTACACGCACCTCTCCATTTCCTTCCAACCATTTCTCGCCCATCTCACACATCCTTGGCTCGCATAAGGGCCACTTCAACTCTGTTGTTTTTTCCCCACCCTCCTACTCTCACTCATTCACTCTATTTCCATAGCTCCATCTTCCACAGTCTCACGCGCCCTTTGGAGAGTACATTGGCATAGCCCTATTCGCAACCAGTTTCCTCTCTCAAGTCTCCTCCTGCACCACGCTCATTGTCTCACCCTACCCGCTTCTGGTATCACACACCATTGCCAGAGTTTCGTCCCCACCCTCTGTTTCTCCTCTTCCATTCCCATCTCATTCTTGGTTTTCTTTCCCCACGTTTCCTTTCTCTTCCATGGTCTCACACACGGCTCGCAGAATTCTTTTCCCGCCCTCTCCGTTCCCTTCTCACTCTCCCCTTTCTCTCTCTCTTCCACTCACACACGGTTCATCTCCCTTCCCTTCTCTCCCACTGTCTCACACATGGCTCACATTTCTTTCCTTCGCTTCCACTGTCTCACACATTGCTCACCTCCCTTTTCTCTTTGTTCCATGGTCTCACACCCACACTCACAGTGTTCTTTTTTCCCACCCTTATTATATCACTGTCATTCCGTTTCCACTATTTCATATTTTCTCTCTTCCAATGTCTCACGCGTGACTCACCTCCCTTTCCTTCTATTCCACAGTCTCACACACGGCTCACAGAGTTTTTCCCGCCCTATATTATGCCCCAATCATTTTATTCTCACTTTTCCATTTTCTTTCCTCTCTCTTCCATTGTTTCGCACACGGTTCACCTCCCTTTCCTTCTCTGCCATGGTCTCACACACGGCTCACAGAATTCTTTTTTCCCACCCTCTGTTATGCCCCTCCCATTCTCAGCTTTCTCGCCTTTCTATCCCCTCTCTTCCGCTGCCTCACACATGGCTCGCAGAGATCTTTTCCCGCCCTTCGTTTCCCCTTCTCTACTTGTCTCTCCAACCATTCTTTTCCTTCTAGGGTCTGACGCGCCATTTTCAGAGTTCCACTTATAAACACTTTCTTTCCCTCTCCTTCTCGTTGTGTCTCTCCGCACTTCTCTTCTGGTCTCACACATCATTGTCAGAGTTCTTTCGCACGGAGCTTCCGCTCTTCTCCTCTCATTGTTTATTCGCCCATCTGTTTTCTACTCTCACAAACCATTGGCAGAGCTCTTTCCTCGCCCTATTTCTCTTCGCCCTTGCCCTGATTTCCTCCTTCTCCCCCTTCCACACATTAATTGGCAAAGTTTTATTTCCACTCTCTGTTGGTCCACTCGCCCATCATTTTCTCTCTCTTCCTCCTTTTTCTCCTACCTTTCATGTACCAAAGTCTCACACACGCTTCACAGTTCCTTCCCCACACTGTTTCTCTTCTCCTCTCCCTCTCTCTACCTTTCCTCTATCTTCCACAGTCTCACACATCCCTTGCAGTTCTTTCCCCACACTGTGTCGCTTCTTTGTTTCATATAGTCTCCCCCTTTCCTCTATCTTCCAAAAGTCTCACACACACTTCGCAGTTCCTTTCCCACATAGTGTCTGTTTTCTCTCTATTATTGTCTAGCCACCCTTTCCTCAATCTTCCACCGTCTCACACATCCCACGCAGTTATTTTCTCACACGGTTTCTCTTCTGCCTCTTCCATTGTCTCACCGCCCCTTTCTCTCACTTCCAAAGTCTCTCACATGGGTTTTTATCATGGCTCTGTTCCCAGACTGATTCCTATCTCCCTCTCACACTGTCTCTCCGACCTTTTTCTCTCTTCCACAATCTCACACATCCCTTGCAGTTCCTTCCCCACGCTGTTTCTCCTCTCCCTCTCCCTCGCTCTACACTGCAGCCTCCCTCTCTGAACTCAAACAAGTAGGCCACGCCTGCTAAAATTATATATAAGAAAAAATACATAAAACTTTCTGTTGAATTTGAACTAAACAGCCCCGCCCACTTTTGGATTCTGTTTTAACCGATCTTTGATTCTCCAGGTAGGTAGCATACATTTTCTGATACTGCACTGTGGCTTACTGCTAAAATTATTCGGCGTGACGTTTTCCGTGTTCATATCATCTCGCATTCCTCCTACCCGTTCAGCAACAGAACTGCTTCAAGGAAGGGAGCGACTGCATGATGACTCCCCGTAGGAAAGTTTATTTCTTAACCTTAGCAGTTTACAATGGTAAGCACTAGGACTGTGTTGTTAGATTAACACAGAAGAATAGCTTTCTTGATTGGGTGTGAACTGAACCACAGAGAGCACAGCTAGCAACAAAACAAGCATTGGCATAGCCAATAGGTCTCGCCTTTGGGACCTTATAAGTGTTTAGCCATGCAACAGTTGATGTTGTTGCACCAAGGATATTGTGCTGCATAATTAAATACTTATAAGGTCCCAAAGGCGAGACCTATTGGCTATGCCAATGCTTGTTTAACTCATTCCCACCCGCGTTGCTTTGAATCCTCCCCCCTTCATTGCTTTAATCATTCCAATGGTCTCCCCACTCCCACCTCCTGCTGTCCGTTTTTTGTGCTTTATTTCCCCTTCTCCTAACTTTCCAAAACAATAATAAAACAACCCTATCAACAATGTTGCACACTTGCCAGAATTTAATTGAAGCTCTCTGAATTTGAAGGGACAAGAGACAATCGGCAAGAACATTGATGTGTAGATCTTCCATATCTTACGTTTTAGGAGCTCAGATGTTGTTTCTGATGTTGGCGCTATTAATTAATTGCTTGCAGTGTGGGAAGGGAAACATGCTTTAGAGGGGGTTGTAATGGAAATGCATTGTGTGGACATAAGTACGTATGGCATCTGCAGCTTGCAATTTGTCCCCAGCCCTCTCTTCCTGTGTCGTTGAAATTGGAGTGCATGTTAGGAGAGCTCTTTCTTGCTTCAATCGGTTGTTTTTCACTACAAGACGCCACAATTACAGATCTTTCGGTTGTACGTCAGAAAAAGCTCTGTTCTGACCACTCGTTGGTCTTGTTCCAAATGTTTCTCCATGTGGTCCGCGCCTCCTCTGCGAGAGCCCTTTAAAATATCCCCCTTGGCGAGTTTCGTAGCACCTGTTCATTTAGTCCCAATTCGATCATTTAAAAAACAGGATTTATTTGGGGCTGTTAGGAGGGGTGTTTTTTTACAGCAACAGGAAATATTACAGAGAAAACCATTGCAGACAAACTTTTCACTTCACAGCTGCAACTCAGCCTGGGCTAAGAGTTTGTAGCTCTCAGATCTTGGCTGTGCAGCCTTCAGGGCGCTGGAATCATGAAGTCCCACGTCCCCAGCATGCACCTGCCACTCTGCAAACTCGTAACCAATTTTTGTATAACACTGCTATCAGTGTTCACAGTCTCTGGCTGGTTTTCCATTATAAATATTTAGTTGATCATGTTGTGGGGTGGGGGCAACTGCATTCTGTGCACTCATGTACAACACTAAAATATTTTCCAGCCTACCCATGGTTTCACCCACCCCCTACCCTCTGATATCTTTCACAACCTCCTCCCTTGTCTTGGTTCGCTTTTTTTTACATGTTGCAGAGCAGAATGGGCTGCTGTCCAACATGACTTAAAGTAAAATAAAATTTTAAAAGCGCTATGATGCAGTCAATACTGGCCGTGTCATAGTGCTTTTTAAAAAAAAGTGTAAGCCACGTTGGCCAGCAGCCCGCGTTGCTGTGCCACTTGTTTATGTCCTGATTTGCTCCTGAGAGTTCCCTTCCTTCTCTGCATGTACTTTTTGTGCCTCTGCAACACGTGCTGCTGTGTGTCCCCCATGCAGCCTCTGTTTAGAACCTGGTCCTGTGTGCCCCTCTGCAGTCCTTCTGTGAACCTTGTGCCTGACCTGCAGCCAGTCTGTGTGACCACCGCTCCCTATTGCCCATGTGTGTGTGTGTTGCCCTGCCTAACCAGCTGCAGTGGCTCCCCTCTACTCTCTTTGTGTGGCCAATCATCACTGTAGCTTCCATCGTCCTGCAGCTTTTCTGTGCATCCCTTATCGCTTCTGCATCTGCTGATGCCCCGCCTTCCGGCCGCCCCTAAGCATCCCCATTCTTCTCTTCCAACCTCAGCATACCAACCTGCACAGCCCCTTCTTGGTAATCTTTGTGCTATCCTACAACTTATAAGACCTGGGTGGGCCCCAGCGTGCCCTGCAACTTGCATCCAGTCTCCCCGCACCAATCCCTGATTAGGAAAAGGCCTGGTCCGCTGGGGGTTTAAATAGTCAGTGGAAAACCTCAGGCCAACGCACTAGTCTATAACGCCATCCGCAGCTGCACACTCACCTGGGGCCCTATTTCAGCACAATTAGCGCTGCACTAGCGTGCCTTTATCACAGCTCCACATATAACTCTTTTCTGCCTCTCATCCTGACACCAGGAGCCTGCGACAACATCTGAACCCACCTGCTTGGGGCAGTAATACATACTTTACTCTTAGTAAGTCACATGTGCGTGCATTTTATTTTTGCACCATTTTGTTCTCCCTGGCTCAGCCCACTGTAATGTTGTCGCTTATTGTCCTACAGTGTCCCACAGTGAGTAAGGTATTATTATTTTCATGACATCTATCAGTGAGCATGCACACATTTTGCATGTCACACTCGTACCTTCTGGCATTCAGGTACCCCTGTTCAAATATTAGTTTACCATATCAGTTTTACACCAGCTCACCAAGGTAAAACTTATAACAACAAAAAAATTATTAATAATCACATAGGCGTAAGCCTATTGCATTTGCCAATGCTTGTTTGTGAGTGTTATGAAACCTTTAGGTGTACATTTTTATTACCTGTTTTTAAAGCTCTGGGCTTTCAGCAATGCAGGCCTGCATTTTATGACCTTTGTTTGCTACCTGATCATGTTGTGTGCTCTTCTGTGGGGGCCTTTTTAATAAATGCATTACGTTGGCGTACTTTTGTGATATGATGTTTTATTTTGTGTTTTTACGATGATTGGTGTTTTAGGATTATTTTTAATAATCGAATAAAGATGAATGAATGAATGAAACCCTTTTCTTAGTTTAATCTTGTACAATGGACTAAACTAATGAAGGAGCCAACTAAGGAGCATGCCTTGGTGGGCCACCTGGTTTCTCCATCACCTCGGGGTAACCAAAGCTCTAACCCTCCAGAGCATGGCCTGTGCTGGGGATGTACTGATAAAGGTATCCTCCAGCCCACCAAGCCTATTGATGACCACATGTCAAATCACTGGACTCCCTGGCCTGACCTGGTATCGGACCAGACCACCCATGGTTGCAAGGGGCCCCAAACAGCTAGGTTCCACACACTAAATGCAAATACATACGTAAATATACGGAGGAGCCTAGCTAGCTTTATGAGGGTTCTGCAGAGGCCTGGCTGGGTGCAGCCAGTGGCAAAATGACATGAATAGAGTCCTTAGCATTGCTTCCTGTGGGCCCCAGGGTGGGCCCCAGGCATGCTCTAGCGCAGGGTTCTCCAAAGTCGGTCCTGGAGGGCTGGATCCATGCCAGATTTTTAAGAAAACTACATTTATCTAAATGGGGATATGCTGAAAATCTTACATGACCAACTTTGAGAGAACCCTGCTCTAGTGTCATCAGAGCTCACCTAGGCAGGCCTAAGCCTCAAGCATTTCCTGCTGGCGGGGGCAATTGTGGCTCACAAAACTCTCTATTCAAAACAATTGCTCTTGACAAATAATTCACCAAACTATAGATATACTTTTATACAACAATCATACCATACCACTTCATCAATCTGAGGGAAGAGAAACACGAGGATTTGTGTATGTATCACAAATTTTAATAAAATTACATAAAAAACATCATCAATTTCATCGATAATGAAAGGTAAAAAAGACCCCAATGTACAATAATATTGTATTAAAACCCTAAAGAGAGATAACAAACAACAGAATTTTTGTCATTTACAGTGGTTATTTCGAGAAAATCAAGAATAGTACTACGCAACATTTGGTACTTTTTTTTTACAATACTGTGTTCCTCGAATGTAACCCCACACAAGTAAGCGTCGACGCGTTTCGGTGGTATAGAGGATGAATAAAACCACCTTCTTCAGGACCATGCATAAACTACCCCTCTTTTTTTATGTACAACCTGTTGAAAACATAAATCAAATGTCAACTTAAAATGTCCTCGTTGTACAATTTTCTTTTGAAAAACCATTCATTACTGGTTTTTATTATCAGAAAAACGTATTTAAAATAGACTCATTTGTATACATAATCACATCCCCAATACATCTCATTCCAGACTGTGAAGTGGAAACCCATATCATTCATTCATCCATTCAACTTTCAGTCCTGCAATTCTTCAATACTAACTAACTCACCTATTAAGTTTATAATGACTCACTAAAGCAGGCTGTTCATGTTGGCATGTTCGATGAATAGGCCTCTTATTTTTTCATAAAACCTAAGGAATAAATAGAATCGAATTTTAAGGACTATCCCATATATGGATATTGGTCTAATCCTGTCAAAGGATTGATACCCCTACCTTTGAGAGTATAACTCCAAATCTGATTTTTCTGCCTCCCTATCAAACACTTATGGAATGGACAGGCAATCCTTCATTAGAACCTGGATAAACACCGAAAATACAGAAGTTATGAAATTCACCTCTTCACTGAAAATACCACCCCCTTGGTATTCACTACAGTCCCTATGGGTTCAACCTACCCCTGTTTCTTGCACTGTAGAGGCTGGGGTTGGCCTAACTTCACCTCCTCCGGCACACAACATTTAAAATCTGGTCATTAGGTACTGCTGTATGGTCAGTCCAATCAATGATTTCTACCCTATAGTTAAAAAACAAAGAACGGGTCACATTAAGGATTCCCCCTGTTCGGGCATATGAAAAAAGCTCAAGGTATAAATCTTATATATAGCCTGACTTGATAACACCCACCTTCTATTAGGGTGCGGGATGCACAAGCGGGATCTTCGTTAAAAATTCATAAAAGAGTTCACAATGGAACATATGGCTCGATGCATGCCCTGTACAAAAAAGACCATATGGCGGTCCATGCGTCGTTTGCCACCCCGCGGCGACCGCATGTAAGAGCGGGGGGGGGTGCTGGCAATTCGGACATCTGCCACCACGCGACGGCCACAGCCCCCAAAACCTGTGCCCCCTACCCCCTTCCTACACCACTGGATGTTTCACCTGCTGACACAATATGGACAGTTCACACTTTAGGCAGAAAGAAGCATGACAGGAAAAGGCACAAAAATCTAAAGTATCGCTGGCATGTACCTGTGTTTTTTGTGAAATGAGCAAAACCAAACTTTTCCATGCTACGGGGTTCTACGTTTATTTATGATTCAGACTCCAAGGGTCTGATTTAGAGTTTGACGGTCTCGATACTGTCTTAAAATATGGCGGGTATAGCTCTTAATGTGCTTGTAATCTGGTATTCCATCTGCAAAAATTTAAATAAGGCCCTAAGTACGTGTGAGAATGATGAACTACGGGCTACAAGCTAGGGTTGGAGTTTGCAATGTTGGTCCATAAGGATGAAGACCATGCCAACTGTGAAGGATTGTTAGGTTAACCTCTGAATATGTAACGATTGATAGTTAAAATATTTTTTTTTCAAAACAAACTTTATTCAGTTTTATAGCGGTACAGCATAGGCCAACGGCCATCACATCAATGAAGACATTACTGTTTGATAAAGTGTACCAGATTGATAATACAAAGGAAATCGTAAGAGCAAACTTGTAAGAACATGGCCGAGCTAGGCATCCGAATCACCCCCCCACCACACCACCGATCCTTAATATTATATGTTCACTGTATGATTGTATCTAGTATCTGAGGACAACATTGTTATGTACTTATTCTCGTTGTAGGATAGAATCTAGAGATTCCACCTCTGGCAATTCAATAACCCTGTACTCTGCCCATCGCTGCCATATCTTTCGATGTTTCTGTGGGCAATCCCTAGCCCGAAACACAGCTAACTCCATCCCCATGCACCAATCTAAAGCTTTTTTCCACTTCCTGAGGGGCGGCGGAGAACTATTCTTCCAGTACTGAGCAATATCCCTCTTGGCTAGTGTGAGTCCAGTGAAAAGCAAGTGTTGTTTATACCTGTTGCCTCCAATGCCATCTGTGCTATGTAATAAAATGATTTTGGGATCAGACGGAATCCTCCATGAGAGCACCTTACCCAGGCAGGCCAGAATTTTATCCCAGTAGGTCTGGAGAATTAAGCGGTTCCACACTGTGTGCAGGAAGGTAGCCATCTCCTGTGCACACCTCAAACACTTTGGTGACGGTATTACTCCCATGCGCCAGAGGCAATGACAAGTGTAGTAGGCTCTGTGTAAAAATTTAAACTGTATCAGGTGATAACGAGATGCTACGGCCACACTACGGGGGCTCGCCAACGCCTCCGCCCAATCATCATCTGATAGGTCTGGAATGTCACAGACCCAATTCTGTCGGAGTGCGTCTAATGTTGTGCTGTTGTGTGTGACTATAGTTTGATATACCGGTCTAATTTTGTGCGCTCCAATATCCCCCATTAACAGTCGCCCTTCTAGTGGGTGGAATTCCGGAAGCTCTGTCAGTGCTGCAATGTACAGGGATAGGACATGTCATAATTGGAGGGATTTATAGAATTGGTTTTGATGAAGGTGAAAGCCTTCCTGTAGTTGTTGTAAGGATTTTAGAACCACCCCCTTCATGACGTCCCCAAGTGTGGATATGCCTATTATAAGGTCCCATGTATGGAAACCTGGCAGCAACGCCACTTGGCGAAGATCGACACCCTGCCACAGCTGAGTTGTTTGCGGGATCCGCCCAGCCCATCCCATCCGACTGACCACTCGTCTCCACAGCTGAATAACGACTCCAGTGGCTGGGGGCAAGTGATCCAGCTGGCAACGGCTATACAGCATGTCTAGCAACACGCAACCTCTCAACATTATTCTTTCTATGGCGTAGGCTGGGTCTAATTGGGAACAGGACCACCAATCATTTATATTGAGGAGGTGGGAAGCAACGTACTAAGCGAAGATGTCGGATGTTGCGATCCTGTCGCAGTAGGTGGATTGAGTACACGTCCGTAGTGCGACACGTACAGCCCCTCCGTCCCATAGAAACATGTTAAGGAGTGAGTTAATTTGTGCGAACCACGATTGGGAAATGTTGTATGGATAATTTTGAAGCCGATATAAAATACGCGGCAACGAGTCCATTTTGAAGATTGCTGACCGACCATAGAGGGACAAAGGGTGGGGAGACCAGGCCTGCACCTCGCTTCTGACCTTTAAGCAAAAGGGGTTGTATATTGTGGGCCCAGCACTTCACTGGATCCGATGATATAA
Source organism: Calotriton arnoldi (assembly GCA_963921515.1). Classification (NCBI taxonomy): domain Eukaryota; kingdom Metazoa; phylum Chordata; class Amphibia; order Caudata; family Salamandridae; genus Calotriton; species Calotriton arnoldi. The sequence goes on along the minus strand of CAWUFW010011164.1, from coordinate 398,658 downwards.
ACACTCCCAGGTACAGGAAGCCGTCGAAAGCATGCGTCAGTTGAGTGTCCCATGTACCTCACCCCTGGTCTCCGCAAATCGGAAACAGAATGGATTTGAACGGATTTGTGCAGAGGCCCGAAGTTTCCCCAAATACCTTCAGGATCTGCAGTATCCGTGGGCCCGAAGATCCCGGGTCCGTGAGGAAGAAAAGGACATCGTCCGCATATAATGCAATCCTATCTGATACTTCCTCGGACCACTGAAATCCACGGACCAACGGGTCCCGTCGCACCCAGTTTGCTAATGGCTCGATAGCAAGTGCAAATAGGAATGGGGACAGAGGGCACCCCTGCCGCGTACCCCTGCGGATGGGAAATGGGTCAGACACAGCACCGGCGATGCGTACAGAAGCAGATTGATCCGTGTACAGGAGGCAGATGTAGGAGATAACACAGGGCCAAGATTTAAGGCCTGCAGGATGAGGAACAGGTACCCCCAGTCCAGTGAATCAAAGGCCTTGTCAATATCCGCAAGGAGGACCGCCGCTGGGCGTCCCAACCTCGGAACCATAGCGAGGACATTGTGTACTCGTCTGATGTTATGACGTGTGGAGCGTTGTGGCATGAAGTCGGCCTGGTCTGGGTGGACCAGTTCGATGATGTGTGGTAAAAGTCGATTGGCCAGAATCTTACCTAAGAGTTTTGCCTCAAAATGTAATAGCGATATGGGGCGATATGACGACGGGTCATCCGGGGGGGCGGCCTGACTTGAGGAAAACTACGATCTCCGCATGCCCCCAGTCGGGTGGAAGAATTTCCAGTTCCAAGGACTCCTGCAATGCCTCTAGGAGAGGTGGGCCCGTCTGGGAGATACAACCTCGGAAAAACTCACCAGGGAACCCATTGGGACCCGGGAAGCGGCCCGGTTGAATGTCGTGAAGAGCAGTGGTAAGTTCTTCTATGGTAATGGGAGCATCAATCTGGTCATGCACCTCATTTGACAGTCGCTTTGGGGGTATATCCCGCAAGAATTCCACACCCTTACTCTGGGGCCATCAATGCCCCGGAGTATGGGTGTGGGGGTCGGGGTATTATGTACTTGGCATAGCCGATATAGGGTCTTGCTCAATTTATCTCCCCACTGGTATATTCAATGTTGTGTCGCCTGCCACGCCAATTGGGCTTCAGTAGTGAGCAGCTGCTGGATCTGTTGTTGTATCAAAAGAATCTGTCTTTGGGCCTGTATTCCACCACCCGTCTGCATTTCCTCCTCTAACCCCCCTTGTCGTGTCTCTAATTCTACAATCTGAGCTAGGCGTTGCCGCTTTACTCCTGTGCGGTAGCTAATGTCAATGCCTCATATGGTGGACTTAAGGGCTTCCCACAGCACCACAGCAGAGGCTGTGGACCCTGTATTGGAGGAGAGATACTCAGTGATGGCCTGGTGGAGGGTTGTCGTGTATTTTGGGTTTCTCAGGTGCCATGGCGACATCCGCCAGCGGGGACGGAATTGCGGAGGTCCCATGTGAAGCTTAAGGATCACTGGAGAGTGGTCAGAAAGGTCCCGTAGAAGAATAGAGGTAGATGCAGCCCTATGGATATACCGTGAGGGGAGAAAGATGTAATCCAACCTCGAGAGGGAACCATGCGTGGGCGAGAGGAAGGTGTATTCGGCGGTTGTTGGGTGATATGCCCTCCAGACATCGGACCAACCCAGAGAGGATGCCAAAAGGCACAGCTTGGAGTCCCGATCAGTACGACTTCGGTCACTGGGGCGCCACCTGTCAATTTGGTACATAGTGTCATTCCAGTCGCCCCCATCACTGACAGTCCCTCGGGTAAGATTCCACGCAAGCCTACAACCTTCTCCAAAAATGTATGTCCAAGCGGTGGGGGAGCATAATAACTACCCAGTATCAGGGATTCCCTATATAGTGTACCCGCAATTACAGTGTACCACCCACTACAGTCTGCCCATGTCTGGGAACATCTGAAAGGTATCCTGCGGTGGATAAGGATAGCCGTACCCCGTGAACCTCGGGCGAAACCAGTGTGGTATAACTGGTCAAATCCATAGCACGCTAAACATGGGGCCTTGTTGCCCATCATGTGGGTTTCTTGCAACAACAGGATAGTGACCCCCAGTCTCTTGGCCTGTTTTAAGATGGCGCCCCGCTTGATCCTGTCTAGCATACCCCACACATTCCAGGTCATAACCTGGATCTCGCTGGGATGAGCCCTCTGTGGGTCAATCATTGGCGAGTCGTGGATAATAGTGATGTCTTTGAGTGCAGTGTGTGGAGGCGGGGAAACGCCCATGCCCATGCTCAGCCAATAACAAATGTGACCTATGAAACAGAAATAGTTAAAATAATTGTAATAAATATTTTTTTATAGAAATTGTCTCATATGAAATTATGAATATCATAAAAGGGTGGCGTGGCTCTGGCAATTTACTTCGTGTTCTGTGTGCAGCCTGATGAGTCAATATGATTAATGCTTTAACGTTTACCTTTTAGAGAAACATAGAATACTGCACACAAAAGTGACACAAGTAGAAACAAAATATAAAGAAAAGTGTGCGTGAGAAAGGCAGGGAGGGAGAAAGATTTAGATCAATGCATCCAAGTCTTTTTTGTTCTCTTATAATAAAGAAATATGTATTTTAAAAATCATTCTGCAACTGCCTCTAAGCATTTTACGTTTGTTTCAGTAATATATACAGTGTCTCGCGGTATATTAAAACAGTATTTCATGAATGTAAGTATGTACATAAACTAATTTCTGTCTGCCAAGATGCAATAGTCCCCGATGAATTTCTAAATTAATGGCTTGTGCAGGGTAATAATGTGTGCGGATCCATTGCTGTCTAACAATATTACCATTTGTTTCGAAAATGCCCTTTTTAAACATTACTGTCTATTACAGTATTACTCTTGCTTCAAAATACCTCTCTTTAATAAATATTTGCTATTTTAGCATTTAGTTTGCACCATATCACTATTGAAAATGTGTTCATTGTTTCATAATGTTTGTACAAGTAATATTCACCCACATGCTCATGAGGGAGCAATTTTATCTGTCTAACGCTTTCCTCCAGAATTTTTGCTTTGTGGACATCTGAATTTTCCGCTCAGGAGTTCTGTCCAAACCTTCAGCCACATGATATAATGGAACAGGCATGACTTCATGCTAGGCTACCAGATTAACACTGAGTGGTGTCAAAAAGCACTTTTGAAATGATGGGGCCTAGTCACAAAGGGATTTAGAGTAAACTAACAAGTAATCTTGCCGCACTCTTTTACATACTCTTACATATACTTGTGAACTGGCCCCAATACATCAAAATATGGGATAAAATGGGAATAGTCATTGAATATTCGAAAACAATTGGTACAAACAGAATGGACTGTGCTCCTTTGCACTTCTACGAGCACGGAGTTGGATGTTTCGGATCTGATTTACAAACAAAAGTAAGAGTACATATAAGAGTACTCCAGTAGTACTACTTCCCGTGCTCATAAATATTTTTGCCAATTGGGCCCTTAGAGCCAGATGTACGAACATTTTTAGTATTCGGAAACGGCCAATCGAGCCGGTTGCAACCGCTAAATAGGTCAGTGGCATGTACAAACCCTATTTTGCAAGTTGGTAACCTATTGCTGACTCACAAAATAGGGTTTTAGAGTCGCTATTAGGAAGGGGCATGCCAAGGGCGTCTCTTCCTAATAGCGAGTCACACTAGTATGTACGATTGTTTTGTGACCGCAAATGAGTCGTACATCTGGCCATTAGCACCGTAGTACTAGTGGTACTTTTTCTCTATCAGTTTATGAGAAGTGAATAACAGGGATGTAATTAAGGATAATAATCTTCAAATTGCAAGAATGTCACCCATGTCATAGTGTGTGCTATGTTGAAAGCTGAGACCAATCCTGCAGCATCATATAAACAAAATGTACAATTTAGCCATAAATCAGTACTTTAGGTTTTCATGGCCATTATAAAGTTGATATTCACATTGCTTATGTAATGTGGCTTAAAATATCTCAGTGCAGAAAGAGGAATTACATTAGTTAGTTTAGTGTCTGAAATATGGAATATTGTGTTCTATTTCTAGCCATGTTAAATTAATTAGGTAATTAAATATTTTAAGCATGAGCAAAAAATGCCCTTGACTGCCTAATTTGCCTCTTCTCCAAGTGCAAAGAATCTGGACACAAGTGGAGGAGTTTCTTAGCTATAGCCTTCTTTCCTTGAAGGTGTGACAGGTCTACTGGTACAGATATATTTACTCCCTGGCTCTTTTGTCAGTGGCCTACCCTGATTTTCATGTCTTAAGAAAATCTTTCAAGTGGAGAGGGCACAACTACTCCCCAGGGTTGGGCAAAGGAAGGAGCTTGGCCGGACTTAGTTTCAAGTTTAAGTTTTCAAGTTTATTTATTTTTATTTGCATAGTTACTAAAAACCAATGCAACATTTTAAAATAGGCAACAGAACTGATATTGTACACCATTAAAACCAATAAAACACATGCTAAAAATGCTGTACAGTGGTTAAAATTGTCGATGTGAATGTTAACAAGAGTCAATGGTTCACAGAGTAAAGTGCAGTGCATTTGCCTAATACGTTACTGAAGCCAGAAATATGCATAGTTAAGTGCGTATGGTGCATACTGTTTGGTAGTGAGAACCAATGCGTTGGCACCTGCTGAGAATTTTGTACATTAAAAAGGTGCTCTTTCCTTATTACAACAAAGTGATGCAACGACCAGCTTGCGGGCCAATGGCTCCACAGGCAGCTTATTGCTTGTGTGGCCGAGGTTGAGTTGTTATTTTAGGCATTTTTTGTTCGGCCAGCGTGAGAAATTTTACCGTTCTGTAGTTCGATTGCGTGGCCCCTGGGTCAAAGCATGCCAGCACCGCTTGCCTCCTGGTGCGGATACCCTTCTGCTTGAAGGGGGCCTTTAGCAGCTGTGACCGTTCTTGCTGCCGTTCCTTGCATGTGCAAATTAAATGCAGAATGTCTCCTTGTTCGGAATCGCACAGCCTGCAAGTGCTTTGGGTTGTTGCCCTCAGCCAAGGTGGAAGGTGCTGAGTGATTGGAATAATGCCCAGTCTGTGCCTTAGGAATTTTATTTTCATTGGTTTAGGATAGCCCTGATTGAAGTATTTTTGCGGTGCAAGTGTTTTATAGGAATTTAGTGTCATCCAGGCATGAGATCTGGCTGAGAATGTTGCCTTGTCCTCCACCAGGGAGAGTTGTTTTACGCAATTTCCAAACCAATTTTTTGAAAGTTAAATGATGGAGTTGTGTATTCCAGAGTTCATTGAGCCTGGTAGTTTCCAGAGATGTCTGTAGGTAACTTCTTGCATGGGAAGTTTCCCTGTGCTGGAGTTCTTGCCATAGCAGTTGATTTAAGGTATTTGAGGTGGTGGTTCTGATCTTGTGCCAGCAGATAATATAAGATCCATGCCTGGCCAGGGATTGTTGCAATATGCCGAACTCCAACCTTATTTGAGCTGGTGAGGTGTAGTGCGGAAGGCAAAACATAGTTCTATATGCTTTGACCAGCATGCTATCCAGTAAGTTGGCATCTCTCCCCACATTGCTTCGCTGCCGCTGGTTATCGTAGGGAGTAGTTTGCCTTGAGCTACCTTCAGGAGCGGGCTGAATGTCGGCCCGTCAATTTATTTGTGAGATTTTTCATTGATATTGCTATTATCAGCCCTCTCCTTCTTATTTCTTCTTTTTGGCGAGTGAAGGACCCTTCTTTATCAATGATTACTCCTAGGTACTTGTATTTGTGTGATGGTTCAAGCTGTGTGCCTCCCAAGTACCATCTCCTCTGCCGATTTCTTTTGTTATTTATTGTCATTGACCGCGTCTTACTAAGATTAATTTTTAAGTTATCATCTGTGGCATGGTTCTGCATTTCCGTTAGTAGATGTTGGAGACCAACGTAGGTATGGCTGAGCAGCACTACATCATCTGCATACATAACATTGGTCAATGTTTTGCCTCCTAACCTAGGTGCGTGTGAGTTACAGGTGGTGAGTGCCTGCGGAGGATCAGCCATGAATAGGTTGAACAGGGTGGGTGCAAGCACGCAACCCTGCTTTAATCCTTTGGTTGTAGGGACTTTTGAGGAGAGGTGAGTTCCGCTGCCCAGTTTCACCTGGACCCAGGTGTCTGTATGAAGAAGTGACAAGATGTTTAAGATGGCCTGTGGGATTCCCCAACTCGCCAGCATCCCCCACAGTCTGCCCCTCTCAACATCATCAAATGCAGCACTGAAGTCGATGAAGCATAGATGTAGTGGAAGTGGCTGGACTTAGAGAATACTTGACATCTTGAACTTTATCTGAATGACACTAAAAGAATTTTCTAAGTCATCTCCCAGAGTAGGGGAACATCACAGTGATGGAAAAGCAGGAATGGCAACAGTGGGAAGGAACTACGGACTGTTTTAGGTATACCAAGCACATGCTAATTTTACCTTTTACCGCAGATTCGGATGAAAGTCTGCTGAACCCTGCCCATCGCTGGTTAGAGCCTGCCACGAGCAGCAGGCAACGGGTAGCAGGGCTCCTGCAGGCCTCCATGACCAGCACCCCCAGCTCCCGGCGAGATAGACCCGCTTAACTTCCCTCTCTCTGGCCTTAAGGCGATAGACAGAAGAATAGGCTGAGCCGCCGAAAAGCCACCCAGAGGCTTCAGCGGTTGGGAGAAACTCTTCTGACCTCAGGTGAGAGGGGGTCTTGAGGAGGTGAAGCGGCTCACTGGGTGGAGGGTCATGGTGTGCGGAGGAGGCCAGCTTAGGTGCTGGTGCAGCTAGCACGCTACGCTTCACTCTCCCACTCCTTATTACTAATTTTAATTCGCCATCAAGGCTTGCTTGACTATTTGCTTCGGAGCCTAAATCAACCAGGCCCTGCCAGTGGAATCCTGGGGTACCCTTGTATGGATTACTGCGCAAATTGCAAAGATTCATAAGTGAATTTTAAGAGAGCTGCTGATGCGGGGAAGTGGCGCCGGGACAGTAAATTGGGGGATTCTGAAGAAGCCTTGGTGCCTATGTTACTTGCTTCAAGCTATTTGCTTTTAAGGCCCTAAAACTGGATTTCCAGGCCCTGTTACGGTATGCCTGGGATTGCTTGCTTGAGGTGTACTAGGCAAAAGCATAACGAGGAGACAAAACCCTTAAGACGACATCTCTAATAAGGGGAGGCACTGTTAGTAGTATGACATGACCTTAATGTGCCGCTCCAAAGGGTTAAGCCCAGGAGACACAGAGGGGGCCAAACTAGGTCTCAGTGTGGCCTGCCTCCCTCTCTTGGTGTGCTCCCCCGCACCCCAACTCCATCCTTTTGACACACAGTCTCAAACGGTGACAAACAGCAAAGTGAACTCAGAAGCAAAGGGAATGAATATATTAAAAAGCTTTATGAAGCACGTGTGCGCAATTGGAGGGCGGACAATAAGGAAGAACACGCAACTCTCTCCTGCTGCAGGCTCCATCAAGAAAAAAGTAAATTACAATCCTAAAAAAGAGCACAAACAAAGTGAATGCCAGTGGCGTTAGCAATGTAACGCATGCGCAAAGTAGGGCCCTGCTAACACCAAAAGATCCTAGGAGTGGTGCTGCTTCCAGCATGCCACAACCCAGCAATGCCTAAATGACCCAATAGAAGCTAAACGCTCAAATCAAAGCCATTCTAAGGATATCAAAAATTATTTTAGGGATGATAAAACAACAACGCCCTCACAGTCTCTGAAAGTCATGGATATAACAAGTTGTGAGGGATTGGATCACACCTTCGATGGCCTTGCATGGGCTGATGTAATTGTTGAAGAAGCGGACAAGCTCTCAGCGTCAGTTGAATATCAGTGGGTCCCACAGCAATTAGAATTGAGGTCTAAGAACGACCCAGAACCGGTGGACAAATATTAACACCACAATACCCTTTGTCACTGATCGTAAAGATCAATAACAACCAATTAGGGAAAGGACAAGAAATCAGTTCCCCTGCGGTGTGGATGCAGGAACACTCCTTTCTCCTACTGGTGCAAAGACATGTCATTTCTCCTCCAGCATGTTTCCAGCATATTTTCCCATGGTAGGATGGGATCAGATGAGATCAATTTGGAAATAAAGAATTTCTTTTCTTTGAATGCACATAAAAAATCAATTAGAAAAATATACGGAAATCCTCTTTTAAAGCGGGAAGAGCATGCTGAAAACACGGCCCCCCACGGCTCCAGCGAATCTGCTTGTTGCCCCAGAAACCCCAAAACAGATCACCAACCATGCCCCGGTGTGGTGGGAATTATTCCAAAAGGGGATGCCAGCGAATGAGCAAGCAGGCATTATGCATGCAGACAAATTAGATGTTCAAGTTTCGATGCTGCAAATGTTAGCTACATATATAATGGACATGTATTTCCTAATACAAATCCGCAAATTAGGAAATGCAAAACCAAGAATGCCTATGGGCCTAAGGCACCCCCTTGATGCATCCCCAAAAAAAGTGACGCACATGTAAAGCACACAAATGCCTTAGGGGCATGTGCGCACTGCATGGCACTTTAAAAAATGCATTTTGGGTGCATTTTTATAATTGCACATGGTTACCATCAACTTGGAGTCGATGGTAATACCATCTCCAAAATGCCCATTTCTCATTTAGGGAATGCTTTGCACATGTGCTTAGGAAATCGCAAATAGGAAATGCATATTTGCAATTTCCTATTTAGGGAATCGCAAAATGTGATTTCTACTGGGTAGAAATCATATTTGTGATTCCCTATCTGTCTTTGTACATATGGAAAGGCAATTTAGTATTTCTTAACGGACCGAAATTGCGATTCTGTCTGTTAAGAAATGCTGAATACTTTCGTACATATGGCCCATAGTCTCCAAAGTAGACAATGTGAACGAGCCAATAAAAGCTCAACTAGCAGCCAAGGCAACTGAAACGCCTTGCTACTGTCTTCACTTAATGGAAAAGCTGGCCACTCTTCCAGAAATAATGACATCTTTAATACAGGACTTAAAAAGTACAGCAATGGATTCTTTATCCCTCTCGACTAGCAATTCAAAGCCAGGATTTAGCCACATTGTCTAACCCTACTCAACATATGGAGGCAATGGAGAGCAAGATAGCAATGGAAACATCTAATTAGCAAGCGGAGTTACCAGTCCAACTAAACAAAAACAGTACATCAGAAAGAACACCATTAGCTCCTGTACACTGGAGGAAAAATAAAAAATGACAAGAAATTGAATAAGAAAACAAAAATCCTGCTGGCCCCAGCACAAAGATTCTACTCTGTCTTCAAAATCGATAGGGGCCACAAGAAGCCCCATCGTATATCAGAACACGAAGAGGGGGACAATGGTACCGAATGTGACGAGAGGTCAAATTCATCTACTAATAAATAAAAGAAGCCCAAAAACCCTGTGATAACCACCAACACAGCCATTTTAAGTTGGACTTGTATGCTGCCCGAGGACTCGAAAGCCGCTGTCCAAGAGCTGGAGAGCTACCCACCACGAGTCTCCGAATCCACGCACACAGAGAAAATAGAAGGGACCACCAATAGCACTAGTAACAAATAGCAGCCCCCCCCCCCAAAACTTAAGCACTTTCAATAGATCGAGCTTCATCACTCCATTGGAGGATAATAATCCCGCTAAAATTAAGCCAAAAGCTCCTGTCACACAACAGCTAGAGCAAGCCTGCTTCCATCCGGTATTAACTAACCTCCAGACTAAATGGAGCACAAACACTATTGAAACTGCTCCAAATGTAAACAGAGGCCCATCCAGAGTTGGCTCAGTAACAGATTTAATGCATCCACATGTAAATGAATTACAACCACAAAATACATCTAAGCCCCACTTTAATTCTTTGTACGACGATGAAGATCTGGCCCCTCTTATTTTTTACCCAGATTGCACTTCAAGAGGCAGTGTTGACATCTTAAATAGGAGAAATCTGTTATTGCTTCCCTCAACCCTCCCTGGCCTGGAGAGGATTTCCACAACTGATATATAATCAGTGGCATTTATACCAGGACAAAATCAGGAAGTGAGCGAATGGACAAGGATAGTCATTAGGAGTAGAGAAAGTAAATTACAAATACTGTCACACAAAGCAACCCTAGAGGTTTGGGGCATTCAAGTATTTAACCCTCAGTCCATGATATATCCTAGCATATTTTCCCAAATGAACCAAAGAAAGTCAGAAAAATAAAGTAAAAGGTCTGTCCTTACAAAATGCTAGAGGAGCAGAGCTCATAGACAATCCCTTCTATGGGATTTCGATATCTAGAAGCTTCACCAATAAAATATTTCTAGCCTGCCCAGAAGCGGGAACAAACAGTCAAAAAGGGATTCTCCAAATGCATAGTCATCAGATCCCTAAAATAAAGTCCCTGAGACACCCTCGACTGCAAAAATTAAAATTTGACACTGGGCTCTCAGTGTGCTCTTGGAACATCAAGGGGCTTAACAACGTGCTAACAAGACCAGAAGTAATAAAGGACTTCTATCAAAACTATATAATTTGCCTACAGGAGGCCTGGCAGATTTCAACAAAACATTTGCTCCTGCTCAGCCATCAACAAAAGGGAGGCATCCCTCGGGTGGAGTGGCCAAGCATATAAGCAAAACACTGGAGGCAAATATACCTCCACTCTACACAGGTGACTTTGTATTAAGGAAACTGGATTTAAATCTGCCTGCAATAAATACCAAGTAAATGATGATCATCGGCAATCTTTACGTCAACCCACTATTGGCAAAGAACTAAGAAATCAAAGCTCAATAGTATAGTGGCAATAGTGAGAGATCAGTGGATGAACTTTCCAGAAGCTATGTGGATATTGGCAGGCAACTTCAACTCAAACTTACCGGATGGGGCATGTGTACCAATCTGGCAACAAATAGATGACACAGAATGGGGAATTCTGCCATTAAAAAAGAATACAAGCAAATCTAATAAGGTTGGCGCACTTGCAGCATCTCTTATGAATGACTTAGGTCCCCGCCGACTCAATGGAAGAATTCCGCCTGACCTACCAGCCTCATATACCCGAATCTTCCAAAATCAGATGTCAACCCTGGATTATATTTGGATCGCAGTGCAACATTTTTCAAGAATCAAAACCTTCACCGTGCGGCACACTGGGACCAGTGATCATGCAACTTTAACCTGCCATCTAGAATATGGAGGTCATCAAAAAGAGTAAGCAACAATGTGGACGTTCCCGTTCGGGGATCCAAAAGTGAAGATGACAGATTGTCATACACAGGAATGATCAAGAAAAATCATTAGGTTTTTGATAGAAAAACCATTAGGTTTTTAAAAGAACCCTCACCCACCAACCTAGTTGGTGGCATGCTTCATCATTGGGTTCCCAGCTGGGCTGCCGAATGCAACCCAGCTGTGCTGCAACGCCTGAATTACAGCGGAGCGGGTTTTTTTGTGTAAGGGGATGGTGCTGGAAGTGAAATTAAAAGTGCCTCTAGAATACTCAATGACTGCCTTTATTCGCGAGTTTCTAGGGTACGGTTTAAAAATTACAGTAGGGATAAAAGGAAGATATATATGGTCTACCTTATACTCTCTCAAACGGTCGACATGTTTCAGCCTCGACAGGGGAGCTGAGGCTTTCTTCAGGACCAGAATTAGTGATAGGTGTGAATAACAGCACACACGCTAAGGTGTGCTGATGTGCAGTGAAATGACCGTACTTATGGTTTCCACCGTCAAGGTAAGTACCTGAAACATTAAAACACAAAATAAACAGACATACACAGTATACTGTAAGGGTGGTTGATTATGGAGTCACCCCCTACAAGTAGTGAAAAATAAATCTGACGAGTGCTGACATCCTTCAGGGTATAAGGATCCAATAAAGGCCACTTCACACACGGGCATGCAAGATTACACTATATATGCAAAAAGTAGCGCAAAGTGAGTAGTGCACTTAGGTAGGCCTCATAGTGAAGTGTGACACACGTGATGGTGATTGCCCCATGAGGGAGATGCCGTGGTGTCCAGTAGTGAGCTTGAAACACAGGACAAGAAAAGAAAGTCACACTAAGTGATGCTTTTGAAACCTACAAGCTGCTCACAGGGGCGATCGTCTCTGAGTGAAAACTCTGGAGCGTAAGTAGGCATGTCTTAATAATACATAAACACAAACACAAAATGGCAAAAAGTAGGCTGCTTACAAGAGCTACAACGTGTGAGTAGCTTTTAACAATCCCGGAGGGGGCGGACTCCTGTAGTCACACACTGCGGGAGAAATAAGGGGGAGAGAGCCTTCGGGTCAGATCCTTGCTGGGATACCCAAGGGAGGAATATCTGTAGAATCTGTGGTATGGCACTTACTTCGTCAAGGATGTCCGTCCACCAGCAATACCTACTTCGGTCCTGCGCGGGATCACAATGGTACTGCAGTGTGGCGGCAAGCTCGTTTTTAAAGTTTACTCGGAGGTAGCCGGGGGCGTGGCAACGCCCGGCGTTGTAATTTGTGACGTCAGGGCATCATAGCGTGCTCCGGTCGGGAGCGCTATAGCGAGAACCTGTCTATTGAGCAAGTACGACAGGAAATGAGGCACAGACAATGATGTCAGGTGCCCTTGCAATTTGAAACTTTATTTAAAACAAGTGTAGCGCACCAGAAGCAAATTAGATATGTCTGGATATGAATACGAAAAGGATTAGAAAAGGAACTAAAAATCTTCCTATTGGATAGGACGGTAAAACGATATTGTTAATTATGTGTTAATGGAAAGCGGCCCACTAGGCCGTGTACAATACTTGTATGGAAATAAATGTATGGAAATAATTAGCATCCAGCAAGAAGCCTTTTAGCCAGATACTAATGAGGTGTGTGTTTTAAGTTATGCATCACAGTAGATCATATATAGGATAGTATTAGAAGTTGCCCACATGGCACTGTGCATGGCTAGTGCAGATGGGAGGATGACCATGCAAAAAGAAGGCCGCAATACAGTTTGTAGCAGACATGTGTATGCGTAAGGACAGTTACTAGTATAGGTGCCAACAGTAAGAAGAATAAAGTGGCTGGCAATGGGTGCAGATGATTGGACCCGTGAACCTAAGTGGTCATAGCTCAGGGTGGTAGTCTGTCCATGTATCGGGGATGTCTGCATAATGGACACTATGATATAGAGATGGGGCATGTTGATATAGATGGGGACCCTTCATATGTCCATATAAAGCCCCTGATTAACGATTGTTCAGTGCGTTCCAAGGTATATTGTCGTTCAGGCCATTTCTGTTGGTGGAGAGGCAGTAGACCCACCTCTGTTCTTTCTCAAAGAGGCGGTTCTGGAGGTTGGAGATGTTGGTGTCTAATTGTTCAATTACTACCCAGTTCAGATCATTGGTGGTATGACCTGTTTCCAAATAGTGGTCTGTCATTCTGGTTGTGCTCCGTTTGCACCTGATATTGCTCCTATGCTCGCAGATGCGAGTTTTGATCCTCCACGTTGTCATTCTGACATAGCGTAGACCGCAGGGGCAGGTGATTAGGTAGACCACGTTGCAGGAATTGCAGTTAGTATGTTTATTAATCTGCCATGTTTTTCCCGGTTCGAGGTTCAGGGATTTTACTGGTTGTGTGAGATGACAAACACTACAGTTACCACAGGGAAAATGGCCAGTCACGTTGGGTAAACCCCATGCATTCAGAACAGTGCGTGTGGGGGATTCTCGTGTTAGTGGGAGGGTGGCTACCAGACTATCCTTGAGGCTCCTTGCTCTTTTATATGAAAACAAGGGTTTTTCCCAGTTGAGTTTTCCAGTTCCTAGGATCGTCCAGTCCTTCTGGATGATTTTTAATACTTGGTTTGAGATAGTGTTGTACAGTGTCACACATGTGAGTGGTATCGGAGTAGGTGACCGGTGTGTTGTCTCCAGTAGCCCTTCTCTATTTTGATTTCTGGCACGTTTCTTGGCGGTGCTGATGACTTTTATCGGATAACCACGTTCCCTTAGTTTGGACGAGAGCGACGTTGCCTGTTGTTTGTAGTCTTTGATATCACTACAGTTTCTTCGTAGTCGTAGATATTGACCGAAGGGCAGGTTTTCACAAAGTGGCCTCGGATGGAAGCTCTCGAACCGGAGGAGTGAATTCCTAGCTGTAGGTTTAAAATGGGTTTTGGTCTTCAGTTGACCCCTCTCAGCTGTGATGTCTAGGTCCAAGAATGTGATAGTTTGTTTGTCCACACTGTGAGTGAATTTCAAATTCAAGTACGGTCATTTCACTGCACATCAGCACACCTTAGCGTGTGTGTGCTGTTATTCACACCTATCACTAATTCTGGTCCTGAAGAAAGCCTCAGCACCCCTGTCGAGGCTGAAACACGTCGACCGTTTGAGAGAGGATAAGGTAGACCATATATATCTTCCTTTTATCCCTACTGTATTTTTTAAACCGTACCATAGAAACTCGTGAATAAAGGCAGTCATTGAGTATTCTAGAGGCACTTTTAATTTAACATGCATTTATACGGATCCCCAGGTAGATTGCCTCTTCTGTGACCCTATTAGTCAGTAAAAAACGCTTGATTTGTACAAATTATTTGAATCTTGGCTATATTTAATTTATAGCCAGTGTTTTGTTCAAATACAGTTGCTAGCTGTTCAATCTCTACCACGGCCTTAGATGGATCCGGCGAGACTACAGCAATGTCATCTGCATATGCTAGTATTTTGACATACTCTTGCCCAAACCTCACAGGTGGAATACTTAAGCTATTCTCCAATAAATTCAGAAATGGATTGATGTAAAGAGCAAAGAGTAGAGGGGAGCATGGACAACCTTGTCTGGTGCCTCTAAAAATTGGCACCAGATCAGATTCGAGCCCCATTGCACATCTTCGGGCTGCAGGAGACTTGTATATGGTTCTTATCTCCTGATAAAACCGGGGCCAAACCCTTGCCACCGCATAGTTGCCCATAAGAATTCCCAAGAGACACGGTCAAACGCTTTCTCTGCGTCAAGTAGAATTATTCCACATGGAGCTTGCTGGACAGTAGCAAAGTCTAACAGAGCAACCATCCTGCTGATGTGGTTGACCGTGCCTCCTCCTGGGATAAAGCCGTGTTGACGCACAGAGACTAAGGGAGTAGTCACTCGGGAGAGTCGTGTGGCTACATTTTCCCATCGCAATTTAAAAGTGAAATGGGTCTATACGACCCAGGTAGTATGGGTGATTTGTCTTTTTTCTTAAAAATGATAATATTAGCTACAATCCATGATACCGGGGCATCGCCTTTCTGTGCTTCCAGAAACATACTAAGAATATCTGATTTTAACTCCGAAAAAAAGACTTTATATAATTCTAATGGAAGTTTATCCGGGCCGGCAGCCTTGCCTGTTGCTAAAGAGCCAACAACCTCCACAAAGCTCTTCTAATGTTATAGGCTCCTCCAAATATTTCTGGTCATCTAAACAGAGCATCCTTCTAAAAGGGTCTTTAAAAAAAGATTCAGTTCTCTCCTGACTGCTTTGGTCCTCCATATACAATTCCTCATAGAAGGTCCTAAAGACTTTCAGTATTTCCGTAGATATTTCGACGAGTCTCCCAGCTCAGTCTTCGATCGCAGTGATTGCGCATTTTACCTCCTTGCACCTATTTTTCTTTGCCAGGCATCTGCCTGTTGCCTCACCATATTCGTAACATTCCCTTCTAAAAAGGTGATATTTATTAGCATTATCTTTAGACCAAAGGGCGTTTATCCTGGCCTTGCAGCGGGCTACCTCCGTTTGCGCCTGGCTGATGTCAAAATTCCCCTGCAAAGCTTGTATAAGAACATACTCTGCATTCTGGAGATCCTCGTATAGCTCCTGTGTGACCTGTCTCTGCTGTTTTTGAGCGTACAATCCAAAACTAAGAATTTCCCCCCAGAGCCCTGCCTTTAAGGCATCCCAAACCATACCATGAGT
The DNA here is from genome assembly GCA_963921515.1 of Calotriton arnoldi. Taxonomy (NCBI): domain Eukaryota; kingdom Metazoa; phylum Chordata; class Amphibia; order Caudata; family Salamandridae; genus Calotriton; species Calotriton arnoldi. The sequence goes on along the minus strand of CAWUFW010011164.1, from coordinate 382,684 downwards.
GGTGGAGTTGCGATTGATAGACAAAAATTGGTTTAGCCATTGTTGAATGTGACAGATAAACTGTTCATTAAAGAGTAATTTCCTATCAAATGAAAATGTCCCGTGAGATCAAACCAAGCCCTGCATTGCAAGTTTTATTAGTAGTGGATTGTGATCTGAAGTGACCCTGGGGTAAACTTGTATCTGCGCCTCCGCTAAATAGTTTCTCGTTACAAAAAAATAATCTAATCTAGCAAGTTTTTGATGCGGGCAAGAATAATGTGTAAACCCCGGATCAGGATGTTTTAACCTAGGCCATACGTCGACTAGACCATGTTCATACAGAAGCTGTTGTAAGGCCTTATAGACCTTGGGTTTCCGACCACCATATTTATTACTAACAGGACATGGTGTAACTTCTTCCAATTGAATATTAAAATCCCTGCACAGTATCAAAGGGGATGCGCAGGAGGCCAGTTCTATATTCAGATAATCCAATATCTGAGCCTCGTCATAGTTTGATCCATATACAGAGCATATTGTAAATTTCTTATTACCGGATGAGCATTCAACTATCGCCCACCGACCACTTTTGTCTGCCAGGGTCCTACCAAAGGATAGAATATTGGACCTAGCAAGGATAGCCACACCTCTTGTAGTAGTTCCTTGAGATGTACATACCAGGAGCTTGTACCCTAATTCAGTGATAACCTTACGCTTACCCCAAGGTATGTGTGTCTCTTGGAGACAGACCACGTCGGGGCATGTCTTTCTGATTTCCTGGGCCACTCTTTGCCGTTTATCTCTGTCATTAAGGCCGCGTACGTTGAACGAGCAGATAGATAATCTATCCGTAATCACCCCATCTTAAGTTGCTTTGAGAATGTACTCCCCCCCTCAACATCACATTATTTACTCATGTTTGCTGTAAATCATTTATTGGCTTGTTTTCAGTTTTCACCCCCGTGACCCTACAACAGCTCCCCATCTCCTAAAAACACCCCCCCCCTACGCTTCCTCTGCCAGCGAAAGCACCCCCTATCACCCCAAACAAGGAGGCTAAAAGACCCATAGGTCTAGAGTGATGGAAAACCTCGTAGCATCACCGATCACCCCCTCTCACCCCCTCCCAAATTTGTCCAACCCAGCCCAAGGTGATTAATACCCAAAGATAGAGCACGACATAATTTATAGCATGTAGCCCGCAAAATATACATATATAACCAGCCTCAGCATACACTAACAGTGCCCGCCTGGTCCCATCATGTATCAACCACTTTCCTACGATTTAATGCCCTGTAGGAGTTCTCTTGCCTTAACCACAGAAGTAAAGAATTGGGCTTTGTCCTTATATACAACCTTAAGTTTTGCAGGGTTCAAGAGAAACACTAGAGCACCTTTACTCTGAAAGGGATCAATTTACTGTCGAAGTCGCCACCTTTTTTCTACAGTTGTATGGCAATAATCTGGCCGGACGAAGAACTCAAACCCTTTTCCCTTTCTCTTCCTGTCTGGCCTCGCCAGATCATACAAAGCTTGTCTAGACAAAAAAATCAGACAGACAGATCAGAACTGCTTTAGGTCGTGGAGTGGATTGGCCAGAGCCAGAGTGACTATTCTGTCGGAAAGGGAACCGGTGAGCCCGTTGTACCACTGTGTTCCAGGTCCACTGTGTCAGTTCTGGGAATGCTTCAGTAAAAAGTTCAGCAATAAACTTCCAAGGATATGAGCCTTCCACACCCTCCGGTACGCCAAGAACTCTTAAATTATTGTGCCGAAGGCGATTTTCCATGTCCTCGAGCTTCCAAGCAATGTCATTCTTCTGAGACACCAGGGTCTCTGTGGTGGCTTTCTGGGTGATCATCTCATCCTCGAGTGTAGAGATCCTGTTCTCTGCTTCAGATATCCTCTCGGCAAATTCCGAGCAGGACTTAGCTACTCGGCGGAGTGAATTTTGTAGCTTTCGGCAAGTGCTTTGTGTTTTTTGTCTCTCAGCACAAGTTTCATCTCTATGCGTCATAATGGACTCATGGATAACAGCAAGGGAGACATCTTCCAAGTGTGTTGATGAATTGCGCAGCCCTTGTCTCGCTATTCCCTCTGGCTCTGCTCCCAGGTTAAGTGAGGGAGAGTACTCCCAGGCCGGTGCGGCAGCAGAATCCCCTTGTTCTCCAGAAACAGATGAAAACACCTTTTTCCCGGACAGTACTGGTGTCCAATGTCATGGTTCGAGCTCCCGGCCCCTCCTCATCCTGGTGTATGCTACTGGTCTCACTCCATTGTCCATTTGGTGACCCCCCCCTTGAGGGCATTTCTGACATCTGGAGCGATTCATCTCCTGATGAATTGGAATGATCTGATAAGGAGAAGAAGTGATCACCAGCATCTGCCTCAGGTAAGTCTATGGGATTGTTGTCGTTCCCATCCATTAATTGTTGTTTGCCCCCATCCAGTTTGACAACCTCCACCTCTGAACTAGCGAGTGCAGGTTCCTGAGTGCTCTTACCAGATCCTGCCAAGGCTCGATGTGCTTGCCGCCGCCATGTCATGCCCTGAAACATTACTCATGGTATTTCCTTGCTCGCCCCGTATTGTCTCAACGCCTATAGCAAGTCCAGTGTCCCCCGTATTATCAAGGCTCACCTCGTCTAATCTGGTAGCTGGTGCAGCTTCCTCCATCAGGCAGCCCTCCTGTTTGGCATTCTTCCCTCTTCTTTGCGGCAGAAAGATCGCAGGGGTGGTCTAGTCCGACTGCTTTCATGCCCCGGAACAGCTTCACTATCAGCAGCCGCTCCACGTCGGTGTTTCTCTTGGGTTGTTTCCGGGACCTTCGCCAAGACGGAGGGATCTCCTGCTGTGTGTGTCTTAGCCCCCCGGGCTGTTTTCGGCAGCATAGTTATTCCAGCAGCAGTACACTGGCTCTCAGTCGGGAGTCGACAGAAACCTCGAGGGAGGCACCACACCAGGCGAGCAAGCAGAACCACAGACCAGCGAATAGTAAGAATATTCCACAACATTCCTTGATAAAATGAATAGAGATCAGCAGTTATGTATAGACATCTGCAGGTTAATTGTATATCAAAAAAGCTATCCGGCGTGCTCAAATGGGAGGAGAGGGGGGTGATCGGATAGGAGTGCTCACTCAGCAGAAAGAATGGCCGCCATCTTGCCTCCGACACTTATATTCACAGCTTTAATAGATTAATAGATCCACCGCTTTTGACTGTGTAAACTGAGGTTTATTGTGGGCCAAGCTGTAAAATTGAGGATTGCTGCTCCATTGCTAAATTCCATCATCAGTCTCCACTCACAAACGTGGGTGCGGATGCAAATAACATCCAACTGGGTTCTGACAGATAAGATTGAAACATGAAGGGGGGTGAAGCAAGGCTGTATCCTGGCTTCCCTACTTTTCAATCTGTACCAGGCCGACATTAACAACCACCCCACAAGAGCACGAGCGTTACCACCAAGATTGGCAGGTCTAAAAATACAACTTCTTCAATATGCTGATGATGTCGTACTTTTGGACCTTACACCGATTGGTCTCCAGTGTTCTCTGACTGTCCTAGAGGTTTATAGCAAGGTGAATAATATCCAAATCAACAGCGCCAAAAGTAAGTTTTAGTAATAGGTTGGAAGTCCCACAACAAAGGGGTCTGGCATTTGTCCAAAAGGAAACTTGAGAGAGTAAGTACAATCCAGTATCTTGGCGTGTGCCTCAACCAACGGGGCAGCTATTCTGATAACCTAACCTCCCAGAAATATGCCAGTTCTGCATTAACGTTTTACAAGCTGCTACAAAAAATGAATGGCTCCAACTTGCCGGCGACCTATAAGGTCATTAATAGCAAGCTTTTGTCAACCTTGATGTATGGAGCGTTAACATTTAGAGACCACCTTAAGGCTTGGCTGGACCAGACACAAAATAAATGTTTCTGCTCAGTATTTTCCCTTCCAAACTGCTCACAAGCATCCTGTTTGCGATTAGAATTCAATTTACCTAGGCAAAGCCTGATGCTAAAAGCACGCTTCTTGGCATATGGTTTGGAAGTGAAGAATTCAAATAGCAGAACACTCAAATAACCAATCTGGCAAATTATCTCAGATGGAAAACAAAAATGGCGTAAATGCTTGAGAGCTTCAATCGAAACTTTGATGGCACAAGATGTCTGGGAAAGTGCCCTACCACCAAAAACATTAGGCAGAATCTTGCCGAAACAGGCAAAATTAATATCAAGAGATCTGACAGCGGCGGTTTCTGTCTTAGGGTGCCGGGGCTCCGCCCCCTTTACATTAATATTAAAATCGTTCCAACCGTAGCAATGCTAAATCTGTTTTCATTTTAAAAAGAAATGCACACATTTGGAAGTTGCAAGAATTGGGGGCACTGTCTGCCCAACTCACCGCGTTGTTGCGATCAACACACACACACACATGACTCACAGTGATTACGTTGCTCCCCCTGGGCGGGCTCGAAGTCTTAGTATTTTCCGGGCTGATAATGTCTCAGCCCTGAGGCCTGTGAGGTCATCAGCTCGGCAAAGACTGAGGGTCAAGGCCCAATCTCCACCCTCTGATGCAGTGGAGGTAAAGTTAGCCCTGGGCGTTTCGGATGGAAGCCCTGTAGAGCTAACGCTCCACGTCAATCAGGGAGTGGAGAGCATTGTAACCCCACCCTTTCCCAACACGTCACAGGGTGGGGTGGGACCACTCTATGAGGAGTTGGGAAAGGGTGTGGTAGACTGGCTCCAGGCGGGAAGGCAAGAAAATGAATCTGCGCAGACTCGACTTGCGGTGAGAGAGACTGCTTCCCACACAATAGTTGGAGGGCATTTTTGCTCCGGTGTGTGTCTGAGTGTTTAGACACATGATTTACTGCAATCTGCAGACAGTGCCGGCAGTGTCCTTGCACACAGCACTGCAGGTTCATGTGGTGACTCCAACTCGTGGACGTTGTATGTGTCTGTGAATGAGTCAGCAGAGTAAGGTTAAACAAATTAACCCCTTCGGTGCTCATGACGAGCTCAGCTCGTCATGCTGCGCAGTGCTCGTGTGCGCATGACGAGCTGAGCTCGTCATGAACCCGTTCACTCAATGAAACGCCCCGCACAGGGCGAAAATCGGCCGCGCACCGAAGGGGTTAATAACTGCCGGGCCCAGGCATATTTTGGTTTGTTGTAATTGGCTGTTTCATGCCAGGGTCCACTGTATGGTCCTCAGTGAGAGCACAGAGAGTAGCTGTACTGGTGGCAGGGTTAATGTAAAACAGCCCGGTCTGAGACTGCACCGGGCAGGGAGATGTGCCCAGACTAGGGGGCAGATTTACAAGGCCCTTGCGCCACTTTTGCGTCATTTTTAACATGGGAAAAGTGACGCAAAAGTGGCTCAAGAGCCTTGTAAATCTAGAAGTCCTAGGAGTCTAACAAACAGGCCGGCCTGGTTAACTGTTGATGCGCAGACACAGGAGAAGGGGGCACGCCTCATCTGGGCCTAGCTCGGGGTTTGTAAAGCCCTGCCTCTATTTATCCTGCTATTGTGGGCAGATGGCCGCAACTGCAATATGCGCTGCAACATTGATGCTCTAGATAAAAGGCTTTCTACACTTAGCCCTTGTTGTTGGCTGAGCGCCTTTTTATCGGAGTGAACCGCGTCACACCTGCTGACTCGCTTAGCTTAGGAGCTGAGGCCAAGCACAGCTGCAAGGACTGTCCTGGTATGACCATCTCCAAAACGGAGGAGTAGAGAGGGGCACATCACATAGGGGTCCACCCTCAGCTGTTTTTGACTGTGCCTGAACCATGACAGTGCAAAGCACCTTACAGAGTGCTGAGGATGTGAGGCCAGTCCCAGTTCACTAGCAATGAGCAGAATACCCTAGAAAATCTGTTTTAACGTGGTAGAATCTCGGGGGGGAAAAACAGAAAATGCCTTTAGTTACTCTCATCCCTACTGACCGAGAACATGATTTAAAGTTGTCACATTGATGGCCTTATATGAAACATTTAGCCAGTTCCGGATTTTGGTTACGAAAAGTTTTTAAAAAATCAGTACTGACTGACTAACTTTCCTGTCACGGGAGGGGGAGTTTGCAGTCTGTCAAGTGAGGTGTAGCTTGCTAAGCCTGAGTCCACTAGAATTAACGTGGTTTAGTAAACTTAGAGAGATGCCCAGCAGGGGATGGTTCAAGTCCGGCCCATGAAGGGGGCGTGGTGGATGGGTCAGCAATGGAATAGGCCTGCTGTCACAGGAGCTCTATTAATGATGAAGAGCTCAGCTTGGACATCGGAATAGTGATGGATGGGGGCAGTGCTGAGAACCCCGTGTGGAGATGCAAAAAGAAGCTCCGGGGGATGTTACAAGCCGACGAGGTGCTGGCTCCTAGTCCCACAAATAGCCAGAGCTGCATATAAGGTGCACTGCCCCTTATGACTGGAATAGTGTATGTGAGAGTGGACAATAGCCCTGCTCTCCGAGGCCTGCTTGAGTTATGAGAAGTCCCGATTCACACACTAATTTGTAAAATCGGTGTAATGTAATCTGAAAGATGCATTTGAGGCTTGATTCTGTGAGACTGTTGTAAAAGGAGAACTCTGTTGTCATACTTTTTTATTAATATGTCATAGTGAGGGACTGTATACATTTTTTTCAGAATACCGAATTTTTGGTTCCCTGCGAATTTTGGAAAGTTTAGAAACTGTTCTATGCGTAGGACATTTAGGAAATTTCTTATAGATTTTGAACATTTTCTGAAGAACCCATGGATAGTTTTCTGAATTTTGAGTGAGAGCAAGAGCCTGCAAAAGCTTCAGAAATAAAGGAGGAAGGACGGTGGCCAGGGAGAAGGGGCTTTACAGCAGCTAGGAACATAGGCTAACAACACAGTTGGCACTCACTGGGGGATATTCTCAAGAACGTGCGATAATCATCGCCAAAATATGTTAACGCAATTTCTCATATCGCCGTCTATCGCGGGAAAAGAACTCCGTGTCAACGTCGTATTCTCAACACGGCGGTAACATGCGATAGTTTCCCGATAACGCGTCAAATGTCCGCGATAAAATTACCGGGACGGCGATAAAAATCTAAACCCGAACGTGAAAAAAGTTGCGATGGGCCCAACTGCGATAAAAAATTCAGCGATAAGCAGCGCCAGGCCTGCAAGTCCCACAAGTCAGGCGGAAAAAACCACTATAAAAGCGGCAACAAAAAACACAAACAAAACACAACTGCGAAGCACAATGGAGGCAGCCGGAGCAAGCACAGAGGACAACCAGAACCCCACAAGCACCACGGAGGACCAGCCTGGGACCTCGGGGTCAGGGAAGGGCAAGGAGAAGAAGAAGAGGAACCCGCGTTTCAGTACGCAGGAAAACCAGATCCTCATTACGGAGGTGATAGAACACCACCACCAACTGTTCATCACCTCCACTGTGTCATTGGCAACTAAAAATACAATATGGCAGTCCATCTTGGCCAAGGTGAATGCAGTCGGAGTGAAGAGAAGGGAAGTGGACGGCTGCAAGAAGCGCTGGACTGATGTGAAGCACAAAACCAAGCTGAAACTCGCAGCCAACCTGAAAGCAGCAATGCAGACTGGAGGTGGGAGTCCAGCGACACACCAGGAGCTGGATGAGATGGAGGAAATGGTGACCCGAGTCATCACTGGGGAGACGGTGGCAGGAGTTGGGGGACCGGACACTGCACAACATGACCTGAGCCAACAGCAACAGGGTGAGTAACGACCAGGGACTGGGGGGACGGGGAGATGGGCACAATGGCACACATGCACAATTAAGTATAGCACATCTGCGGACAAACCATGCCCAAGAGTCACAACTCCGACCAAGAGCCCATTTTACCCAAGTCTGCAATATCTCAGCACTGTATAAGCACAGAAGTGAAAGGCACACCGCCTGAAAGGGATAAGCGCCAGCCAAATCAGAGCTGAAGGGGCAACACACCCACAATGCAGCACACACACATAAGAATCAGAGCACCTCAACATTGACAACAATGTGGTACAAACTGCAACACTTTCACAACAGAACAGAGGACACAACTGCTGCCGCTTGTGTGTAGAAAATGGCCATTCGCATTTGGCATAGCAGGAAACTGTGAGATGATAATGTACAAGTACAACCTCACATCCCTGATGGTGTAGAAATGTCAACTGTCCCGCATCAAATAGGCATCTCCTCACAAACAGTCTCAATGTACATTGTCATGCAGTCTGTCAGTAAACTTGTACAATGCGTGAACATACATGTGAACACAATGTCAATCTGCATCTCCCCTACACATTGCAGAGGGAGAATCAACACCTCCTGCAGAGCAGACCCAACAACTCAGCACTGATGATGAAGAGGACCTCCCCAACATCGACACCGACGCCCGCCAACAGCTCATGGACAGCTTTGGTACCCCACCTCCAGGAGCAGGGCAGCCCAGCTGCATCAAGGAGACCCCGCCCCCTGCACAGACCACACAGCAGGAAGCACCCACCACCACAGCTGTCTCCCCGGATCCCCACGACCAACACATGGCATTCCAACGCCGTGTGTTAGGGTGCCAGGAGAAGATGGCTGATCACCTGCGGGTGGGGTTTGACCTCATGGCAGCCAAACTAGATGCCATACGTGGGTGTCTAAGTCCCATTAGGGACGACTTACAGTCCCTAACGGACACCCACTGTCCGTTCCATGCTCTCCAACAATCCATGGCTGACATCGCTGGAGTCATGACTCTGAGCCAAGAACAACTGTCTAGTCAGAGTGGCTCCAGCGATGTCAGCCGGGAGTTGGGACACCTAAGGAGAATGATGGAGAGCATGGAGCGGATGCAGGCGGAAAGAATGTTTGCCACGGCTGCACTCCAGCGAGATGTAGCTGTGATCTTCCATGCCCTGCAGATCTTCGTCATGGCATTGCCGCCACAAGGCCTGGCGCGGATGAATGCTGCTGCCACTACTCCATCCACATCTCCGCCCCCTGAAGTGTCAGTGCCACACAGTGCGGCAGACATTCCACCTCCGGCACCTGATGTGTCAATGCCACACAGTGATGCAGACTAAACACCACCACCCACATGTGAGGCACCTGACACATCAGAGGAAGAAGATGATGATGAATCTGGCTTTGTGGTAAGAATGAAGTGGTAGCATTCATCTCCGCCATATGGCCTGTTTCAGCTTGGTTCTGCCCCCTGCATCATGCCCTGGAATAACACCTTCCACTGTCCCCCGATACACTCAGCGACACTCACCTTGGACCTCGACATGGACTGCCATATTTAGTATGGTTACCAATGACACAGCAATCACACTGCGGACTGTAGTCTTCCTCTTCCGATGAACTTGTCAATCCCTAAAGGACTCTGGCTGGCCCTCCACGGGGCAACAATGCAAAGTGGGGTTTGCATGGCCCTGTACTGGTCCAGCTTCAACACTCCACTGAATGCGAATAAAACATTCTAATTCACACAGATGTGTCATGGCTATGATCAATCAAGTATGAAAGTATGGATGAATGTAGGGACAGTGATTCCACAAAAAGGTACTCCCTGGGTAATGCTATCAATGCGCATGTATGGCCGTGACCCAGATAGGCAGTGAGACACACATTGTCATTCAAATCAAAAATCATCACAGTTGAATACAAGTGAAGGTGCGTAGACTTTATTAGCATATACGTGTCAGTACGGGCAAGATAAGTGCCACAACATGCAGACCAATGCAGCAGTATGTCAGAATGAGGAACGTTGCCAAGCGCCGCTGTCCACTCCGGGGGAGTGCCTCACCTTTCACAGGTGTGTGTGAACCCGCGTTGTTGTCCGCTCATGTATTCGGAGTCCAGGTGAATGCAGCCATGTCCACTGTTGTGGGATATGTGACCAGATCTCCAAGATGCAACAAGGTGTTGGGACATGTGCAATGGGTTCCAATCTGTTGTGGCTGCAGGTACGTAGTTACTCGTCCATGAAAGCGATTGCAGCTCCGTAGGCTATCATTTCCAACATGAGGTCGTTGTCGACTTCATCAAACAGGACGGCCAGGCAATCCATTAGTAGGTCTGGACAGATGTGCTGCGTCCACCCCCTTTCACCAATTAACACTACAGCCCAATAGGGGAGCGGTTCAATGTGGTCACTGCACACGAGGAGTTGTGCAATCTCCCAGGTCCAGCTGCCAGCATGTATGCCAAGTATCAAGGCATCCCATAAACGGGTATCACGGTGACACTCCTGGTCGTGGGCCAACAGGGGGCGCGCACACATGTCAAAATCCAGTTCAGCTACCGTCCTGTTGGATAGGCAGACATTCATGGACCACTCGAATATGCAGGATCGACACTGCAACACAGGCTGAACCCCGGTGACGTTGGCAAGGCGGAAGCTTAGCCGGTAACTGATCCGCAGCACTGCCAATGGCAGTGGCCACAGTAAATGCAGCATACGTGCACGGTACAGTTCCACGTGACAGGGGTTGTGCATGTGTCCGGGATGTTCTGCCATTGCGTTAGTGGCTCTGGTTGAAGCGGCACTGTTCTGACCTGCGCCAGTTCTGTGGATGAAATGCCACAGCTCGGATCAATGAGTTGTTTTAGTGTGCAACGGTTGTACGCCTGGGATGGTGTGGGAGTAAGTGTGAAGGCCATTCCATGTAAGATAACTTCGAGCAAGGACTTCTGTGTGTGGGGTGTGTATACGTTGGTCTTTCGTCGGGCTGTGCGTAGTGTGGGAGTCGTCATCAGCTGCCATAGTATCTGTCAGGGGGTGCCGGGCACATGCAATTCCAAGGTCGGAGGTGCAGATGTGCTTCCGCCTGATAGTTCAGACAAAGGAGCTTTCATCCCTAATGTTAGTTTGTCATCTGCTTGCATTCAGGAAATGTGATGTGGCTTGTTGAGGGTGGGGTGGGATGTGTGCGACTTTGGGATTCATGTTTGACACAAATGAGCGGCATCACTGTGTGTTACGTTGCCTCACAGCTGCTCCTCCCTCCCCCCAAGCCTATTTACTTGTGTGCGCTGCACCGTTGCATCACTTGCACTCCTACGGCACACCGTCGCCATGCCTGTCTGTGCATGTCCACAAGCCTGACAATGACACTGTGCTGTTGGCCGTTGAAGGTGGGCGGCCACGTGAGTGTAGGCCTATGGTAAAGATAGGGCGGACACAGATGTAGAGTTCATGCCTGGCTGAACTCGCGCTGCGATTAAGGCTAGGCATTTGGCTCATGCTGCGGCAATACAGATACACACAACACTTGGCATGTATGAGCCAAGACCCCGAGCAGTCTTGCGCTCCTTCATTTCTCCGTTCGTACGAGCCCACGCTCCGGGTGCATGCTACATTGCAACATTGTCGATTGCGGGCCGGGTGGCGCCGACACTACAACAGAGACACACGCATTAGTTACTTCCTTGTCCAGGCCAGAACTGAACCACGCCCAGAGCCCCGGGCAAATTCTTCACACCCCTAAGCTGGACTGGTGTACGCCGGCCCAGCCCACTCTGCTTACGCTTACAGGGGGGGGGGACAAAGCTACGTGTCCAAGGTCTTACCCACTGCCTGAGGTGACATGGTTGCGTCCGCTGTCCACAGCACAATGTAATGTGGTAGGGCCCGGGGCCATCATGCATACATAATGACCACACGGACACACTTAGATAGATAGTGGAACTGGCTACCGGCACGTGCGCCCGGCCCCTTTTAATTACCAGGGTCACATGTCCAGTGACGCCTGTGCTGGATGGGTGTGGGGTGAGTGTAAGCCAGCCCTCAGGGAGTGGTTGGTGCTGGCAACAACTGGAACAGTGATCATCGGATCACACACACAAGACTCAATCATAAAGGGTCCATGACTTGCAGTGCACTGAGGTAGGGGCACCAGATCTGACATCACACACACAAGACTCAATCATAAAGGGTCCATGACTTGTGGTGCACTGAGTTAGTGGCACCTGAAGAGCTGAGCAGGGTATCAAGCTGATGATGGCATCCAAGACAGGTGTGAGCAACTTTGATAGGCTGGCTGTAAGACTCCTCCGACTCTGGCAGTTGTTGGTTGGAGGTGGTCCTAGCGGTGGTGGCGGGTGTGCAGCCAGCGATGATGGCGTGTCCTTGCAGGTCAGGATTGGATTTGATATGTGTGAGCCCTGCTGACCGCAGTGTAGTCCGGAGGCAGCGGTCAGCAAGGGCCCACAGCCATGTGGCGTTGACTTGAGCTGCACAGAGTTAGTGGCACCTGAAGCGCTCAGCGGGTGCGCAGCCTGCGATGATGGTGTGTCCTTGCAGGTCAGGATTGGCTTTGATATGTGTGAGCCTTGCTGACCGCAGTGTAGGCCGGAGGCAGTGGTCAGCAAGGGCCCACAGCCACGTGGCGTTGACTTGAGCTGCACAGAGTTAGTGGCACCTGAAGCGCTCAGCGGGTGCGCAGCCTGCGATGATGCGTCGTCCGGGCGGGCCGCACTGGAAGCAATGTCTGTTGCCTACTGGACTGCGCCATAAATAAATCAAGACTCAATTTGAATTGGGGGACCTGCTGACCGCAGTGTAGGCCGAAGGCAGTAGTCAGCACACACATAACTCCGCGGTGCTGTGCCGCTGGGTGCGCTAGGGGCCTGTGTCGCGGAAGTCAGCGATCGGCTGAGGAGGCTGGCGGTCACGGCGGCGGACTCGTGGCAGGGTGAGGGGCGCCGCCCTGGCAGACGCGTTGGCCATCCCGGAAGTGAACAACGCCCAGAGCCCCGGCCTATTTATTCACACTCCTACGCTGGACTGGCGTACGCCGGACGAGCCCACTCCGCTTAAGCTTACAGGGGGGACGACACAGCTACATGATCGGGGTCTTCCCCACTGCCTGAGGTAACATGGTTGCGTCCACTGTCCACAACACTACAAACACCAGCAGTATATGTCCACATGGACATGTCTGTGCTCTGCATACTGAAGTCTGTCCAGCACATCACCGCCACAATTGGCATTGTGTACATTCTTATTCATGGGTGACTTGCCTCCTTCACACATACTTGGTTCCCACCTCTCCACACATTCTGCAATTGTGTGGCTGAGGGGCCATGCCGTTTTCGGAAGGTCAGCTGTCCTGTTTTGCGCTGCCTCGGTGGTAGTCCGGGGGGGGTCCTTGGGGTGGTGGCGGTGGGTGTTGTGAACCTCTTGGGTCTCCGAGCTGCATCAGTAGCTCCATGACATGTGTTGGTCTTCAGATGTGGCTCTGGGCTGGGCTCCCTTTCATATTGCAGGTTGTCATCCTGCTTAACACCAGTAAAGGGCAGGTGTTAAATCCCTGCTGCTAACGCACCTTATCGCCTGTTTTTGGTCCGCTTCGCCGATCTGGCTGGTCGTTGAGAATATCGCGAAGTGGTGTTTTCGTGTGTTTTTGCACGGGAACGCCTACTCTGCATATCATTAGCGTTAGTTGTCGCTCTCATCCGTGGCGATGTTTTTTGTGGTAGCTATCACTGGTAAACTGGCGATATCGGCAGTTTGCACCAGCTTGAGAATAGGGCGATAGATCTATCACCACTTTTGCGGCACTAAAGTGCCGATAAATCGGCGGTAAGTCCTTGAGAATATGCCCCCCTGAGTTTCTAATTTATTGTAATGCCAGCTCGAATTGCAGATGGGCTGAGGTGTGTGCACTTGCATGGGGAGTTTTGAGAAAATGATGCACACCAATAAACTGTCACCCCGGAAGTTCCTTTCTATCCACTATTAGTGAACGTGCCAAGCACTTGTGTGCACTTAGTGGGATAAAGGCTCAAATGGGGTGTTAGGCATGGCGTAGGCCGGTGCAAACTAGTGCTTTAAATGGAAATATAGAAGTACAAGTACTCACTATTTAGAGTACCTGTTTGCTGCTGAGACATGCTGGTACTGTCTCATTAAATGTATTGCAACAGTGCTGAAAAGTGCAGATGCTCTCACCTTCAAATTAAAGAAGTGCAGGGACTCAGTACCCGAGAATGCATGCCCATTTAACGCATTGGTGCAAACACTCTTGGGTCAAAACATATAGACTGACGAGATTTATATGAGGTGCAGATATTGTGACCTGACGGGTCTGAGAGGACATTTGTGAGTGAGTGAGCCTGATTCCCTAAATATTTCAACAAGCAGTCTTTCTAAGCATTCAGGAATGTTGAAGATAAATGAATACAGTGAGAGAAATTAGAAGTAGTCTGTTTGGTTATTTTTGGCCACAATGGGAGCCAGTGTTTCTGCAGATATGTGTAACCTTAGGGATAGATCTCATGTGTGAGGCTTAAATCTACTTGTTCTGTTTAACCAAAGGTATAGCTCTGCTGTCTGAGTTGTGAGTCTGTATGAGCACTATAACAAGCAGGTTGATTTCTATGGCATGAACCTGTAAGATCTGTCTATCCTGAGTGATAGTTCTGCTGTCGGAGGCATGGCTCTGTAAGATTTGTGTGATGTAATAAAATGCTTCTCTTTCAGTTTTTTGCAAATAAGATCTGTGCAACATGTCAGGTAGGTCTGCTTTCTGAGGTATAAGCATGCACTATCTGTGTATCCTGAATGATTGCACTGCTATTTGAGACACCAGCCTGTAAGACCTTTGTAGATCTACTCTTCAAGGCAAGACTTTGGGTGATCTGTGTAACTAGAGGTATGATTCTACATAACATGGCTTGATAAAAGCCTGTCTAATCTGAGGAATAGCTCAATTGTAAGAGGACTGAGAGTAAGATCTCTGGAAACCAAGGGATAGCACTAAAGTCAATATATTAAGTATGTAAAGTATCTGAAGGTTTTTTCTGGGGAAAGTCTCTAACTTGAAGGGTAGCTCTGCTCTAGAAAGCCTGGGCCAGCAAGGTAAATCCAATCAAAGTGATAGTTGCTCCATTGTGCACATATTGTGGTCAAGTCTAAGGAGAAATGTATTCACACCAAATGAGACATCTGGTATGGGAAGGTCCATGTATAGTTTAGCTGACTGAAATTAGCACAGTAGCCTTTGCAGTTCTCATTAATATACGCTGCTCTAGTTTTATCCAGGCTGCTTGGTTCTGGTACCATTCGAAGACCTTGTTTAAGGCTAGTGGGTATTGCCTGTGCAGGCTGATTAATACAATCAGTTCTGGCCTTGTGAAAACTGGAATACTTGAGCCCCTGTGATGAAGTATATATGGCCATTGGTTGTTTCATAGAGCATGTTTGTACCCAGTTATATGTCTGAATCAGTTCTCAATAAAAGAGCTTGTTCTGCATTCGTTCTGGTTCATGGTTCTGGTATTTATCATATACTGTGTTTGAGTTTTGAGCATGTAGGGCATTTGAGTATCATTGTCAATTCTTTTGAACAGTGTTTTCGATCTTGTCAACTCATTCCGTCCAGGTAGTGATAATGCATTTTGTTCACATGTAAGTACCATAAAAAATGCAGCTTTTTATCTCATTTTTGTTAAATACGATTTGCACAAGAAATGGTGACTTACCTCCCGAAACATGCAGTGCCTAGTCCCGCTCCCTGCTCCCCCGCGACCAAGCCCAGCCTCACCACTCACAAACCTCACCAGCCGCCACTTGATCTCGACATTAAAGCCGTTAACAAACTTGCCTTTATAAGTACTGTTCCACTCCGATACAATGCGGGCAGCATTACAAGTTTTCGGGATTATCCATTGAAACTCCACATGAAAAAACAATTACTACGATTGAGTAGTGGCAAAATTCCTCTCAAAGAGTATCACTTTGGCCGTATAACTGGAACGGCGGAGTGGGCCTGGCGACTTTGTGGGTCTGCATTGGAATATTTAATTCACAGTATTTGCATTTGTGAGCCATTTCTAGTCCATTACAGGCTATCCCCAGTTTTCTTACAGTTGCAAATAAGTTCATGCTGAGAAGCAATTGCTGCCTGCCTATCGCTGCAATCGCCCCAGCTTGCAGCCAGATTTATTAGATTCATGCAGTGTGCAGTAAAGTTGCGGGAGGCTGCTTCAGATTAACACAGGTCACAGTAAGTGACGCTAAATATAAGACTACTCCATTGAATCCCAGTACTTCGCGGACTGTTAATCACCAGTAATTCCCACTGTCTGGCTGGCAATGGTGAGATGGGGAAACCCTGGGGTGCTCCATTAGAGCATCTTAGTCTAAAAGGTATAGAGGACAATCACTTTATATGCTTTTCTGTATTGAACTGTAGAATCGTAATGCATTGTCACTTTATTCATTCAAACTATTGTTATGTAATCATTCCCCAGTGATGGAACCTATATTGCCTATGGTAGTTTTTATTCTGGAGATCGATGCTGAGGGTGGGAAATAGAGGGATTCTGCAGGCCAGCTTTCCCCTGTTGAGGTATGGTTAAGTAAGCACTCCTCAGTGATGTATATGGCAGCTTTAATATCTACTCATGACCTAGACTAATGGGAAGAAATAGAACATTTATCTTATTGTATGTTTTAACTGGGCCAGTCTTTTTTTTTATTGATACGTTCATTTTGAATCTTTCTTTGTAACTCTTTTCAATAGCTGGAGAAATAAATTATTATTACTTCTGTCCTCTGAACTTTCTCCTGGGTTGTTGCAAACAAACTCCTGAACTGGCCAACAGATATAATTCAGCATTGATATGCTTAGGACTGTAATCTTCTCTGTTGTGCTGCCTGCTTCTGCAGTGAGGTTGACTAGGACTACTCAGTGGAAAGAACACACAGCTAAGCTGTGTACTACTGGAGAGACCTGTGTTGGTTAAGGAGAGACCTCCACACCGCCTTTGAATGGAACTGGGGTCACTGGAACAAATCCTGAAAAGGTGGGCAAGACTAAACACTTGGGGAAATTAATTAGCCTTCACAATTTACTTTTGCAGGACATTTGCTTCTTTGCAGGGCAGAAACAAAAACTCTTGGGTGGTTGGCAATATGTCGGGCACAGGAGGGGCCTCATTCTGATTGGAGTGTTGCTGAATTTGGCAAAGCCATCCAGTAGCAGCACAGAAGGACTTGCCCTAATTGAATAAAATCTTGCTAGACATAATTTAGCTCTATAAAGTGCGTTATGCGTAAACATGAACAACTTTGAACAGAACAAATTCTTGCTTCATTTCGAATACATTCTCTCACAGGACAGTCACCCTGCGGCCTAAGATCCAGTACGATAGGTGGAATATATTTATGGATTTTTTTTCCAAGTTTGATGTTTCAGCTGGACTTAATGCAATGTTTTTTTTTTTTTTTTACTTTTTAGTGTCTTTGGTGAGATGTTTCCTTTTCCCTTAATGTTAGAACCCTTTATCTTCTTTTTCTCCAGTAGATTAAATTTTTCTCAAATTTGGTCTGGATTTTAAATCTTTGCCTTTTTTATGTGTTACATATAAAACATTATGATTTTTGTCAGGAGATTGCCTTGATTTTCAGGCCAAACTACTAGGCGAGAGCACATGTTAGCCTTAGTGAAATCTTCTTTTTAGGCAATGTGTTAGGTTAGAATGACTGTGATCTCTTTCTCTCATAGCCTGCCACTGGATTTCTCTACACTATAAACTTTAAGTGATATCCCCCTAGTCAATGTGCGAATTATGGCGGTCCACTCAGCGAGTTCTCTACAGGTATAGCTACAATGTGGCATGGACTTACACTCAGGGACTGATTCCCTAAGGGCCTCCGCACTCATGGCGGAGGCCCCACAGTCATGGGTAGGGGTGGGTGGTTAACTCCGCTTTGTCCCCATCATTGCATTTGCAACACTAGGATGCAGACAGAGGTGCACTGGCAGAGCTGTGCAGATGATTGGCACTGCCTCAGCAAGTGCTTCGCAGTTGAGACCACTATGCTTCCCATCATGTCTCACTCTCACATTTCCACTTTCGGTCCCCAGGAGGTTTGGTGCCAGTGGTGGTGGGCCCAGAGGATATTCTCTGAAGGTCTGGCAGCACACGTTTTCCGCACTGCTTCTAAGGGTCGTGTTGTGTGTGTTGCAGTGACCAGGAACAGATAAAGCATGGCGGCTAAGGCTGTTGCTGCAGCATGTCATTATCGTATCGACAACTGGACATACAACAGAGCTGCCCCCTACGTGATGGTAATTTAACTAGAAAGTGATTTCTGTGCCATGCGGCAGCATTGTGTAATGCAGCTTGCCGTTAGTTGCTGGTCTTCTTAATCAGCAGTGCAATCTGCCAGGCAGTGTCTTATTGCTATTGCTGCAGTGTGGCATGAAGGTAGTACGGTGCATTTGTGGCCGCTTTCTCTTACTTCCCCATTACTCCGCTCACATGTGGAATTGGGTGGTTTTCTGGCAACTCCGCGGAATTCCGTGGAGTGAAACTCCTCGAACTCCGCTCACCCCTAGTCATGGAGGAGTCTCCGCACTTGGGGCGGAATGTCCGCAAGGAGAATTCTCATTGTGGAGATTCAACCCCAAGTTTGGGGAATGCCCGACAACTGCAGGACCTCCGCCAAGAGTGCAGAAGCCCTTTGTAAATCAGGCCCTCAGGTACCAAACATCGACCCTTCGATCTTCGAAACTCAGAGACAAAGAGAGCGAGAAGGAGGTAGACAGAGTGTGAGACATAAATATGGGTTGTTCCCATTTTGTAACCGCACACCATAAATTAACGCACTCTCCTCTCAAATGCATTTAAGATATTTTATTTTTATTGTCATGTGAAATAATTACTTTAACCGTATAAATTGATGCAAGGTCGGGATTGCAGCAGTATGAGCTCATTTACTGAATCACCCCTACTGGGCTCTTCTCTATCCTTTTCATTGGTGCAATAGTTGCAACGTTGGATACAGTGCTGTCTTAACGCATGGGCACGCTGGGCAGTTGCCTGGGGGCCCCACAAGCATAGGGACCCCATGCAGACCAGAATTTAACACTAATTTTCCATTAAACATTTTTATTCCTGTGAGTGGTTGTGTAGGCAAGGCCATGAAAAGTCACGCAGGGTGACTTTACGTGGCCTTGTAAATATGGGCCGGTCCATTGCGCTGTTGGTGCGTCAAAAAAGTGATGCAGCAGCGGCACAATGGGCTTGTAAATGAGGCCCAGAATGGCTACTCTGTGCTTATTTAACAGTCCTTCCATCTGCATTAAACTTGCAACCCACTGCACTCAATGTCAGACTCAAAAAACCTTTTGCGTCACTCCACAAGCGTTTCTTTTGACTTACGTGAATCTTGCAATTTTTTAAGCCCATTTTACTTCCAGACAAAAGCTTTGTGAATCAGTCCCACTGATCTTGGAGTCAGTTATTTAACCCATTCTGAGGTCCTGCCAGCTGTATGTGCCTCCCACGGTGGTTGGAAAGAACAGTAAACACTTAATTGGCTTGTTGCATGGCGCAGTGTATGGCACCCACAATCTTTTCTGCAGGTCATTGGCTTGGATGTAAATAAGAGATATTGAGATTGCAGGCACATACTTCTGATCAGACAGAAATCTGATTGCATATTTTTAGCCCTGTCAGTTTCAGGACCTTCTATTCAATGCCATTGAGCAGGGAATGAGAAACTGAGCCAGCTATCATCCGCCTCAGTAATCCCCTCTCACCCTCCCAAATGACTCCTTATTGATGCTCATTCCACTTGCTTCTGCAGCTGCCTCAAACTAAAATCTGCCCAAAGACACAGATGTGGTTTTCTTCTCTGAGTGAAGCCTTCCTGCAGAAGAGGGGAGGAATGGCAGTTTGTGCTAAAAGATGTCTTGCAAGAGGGAGTTGTGACTTTCTACTTTGAATAATGTGGGTTCTTATGTAGTATGAGTAATGCTATTTATTTTTTAATTTATGTCCAAAGGTTTCTTTCATCTTGCTGACAACATGTCCCTTATCAGTCCCTAAAGAACATTTCTACATAATAGGTTCTGACACCTTATGTACTTTCAATGGGTGGGACAATAAGAGACTTGTGAGGCACTGGTGTCTTTTCCTGAGATCAAGTTTAAACTTTCTGATTCATCAGCAGGAGTGATGTTATTAGTTTTTAGAGAGGTGAAGTGAGCAGAAGGGATGTTGCGAACACCCACTCTTACTTGCCAGCAGTCAGAGTCTGGCTATTTAGAAATTACTTATTCACTGTATATAATGCGTGCATTTTAATTGAAGGGCTGCCCATGAAGCTGAAGATTCCAGAGCATATGGCATTTTATTCCCAATGACATCCTCCCATTTTGTTCAACTGCCCCCTTGTTAGCAGATGGTCTTTTAATGTGCTAAGAGCAGCAAACTTGATGGTTCATGATGAAGGGCCAGTTTTTGACTTACTTAGGTGCCCTGGGGCACAGTGCTTACTTGTGCCTGCTTTTTGTATGCCCGGACACTTCAAAATTACAAAAGGGGCCACCGATGCTTGTGTTTACCCCTTTGTACTACCCATTGGGTGGGGCCATGTTTGGCATCTACGTAATGTCTGTGGGACATACCCTCAGTTCCATGAAAGTGTGTCCCCATTCAAATGAGGAAACTATTTCACCCTCGTGTATTAGTGATAAGGTCTGTGTTTCAGGCACCTTTGCAACACAAAGTAGGTAAAGATTTTCTGGACCTGCACTAGGTTTCTATAGTATAGGGATAAAAACTGCACGCTTGAGGCCCTGAGGGATATCCTCATTGGAAAGAAAGAGATTGAGTAGACTCGTGATGATTGGAAATAGAGAATAGAGCCTAACATAATGTGTATTTCTATGGAGCACTTTCACCCCAAGGGCTTCTTGACACTAAATAACAGAAGTTTATTGTTGCTCAATGGCACTTACTTCCTCAACATCGGAAGAATGAAAATCTGAGTACACTCTCCGGGATTCACACTTGTGATCATGAGGTCAAACACAGATTTCTGGCGTGAATACACCAGTCCACTGAGCCACCAGACCTATGGTACTCATGTTGGCCTTGCTGATATCTTAAGATAGTCTCTTGAGAGCTTTTTTGAAGGAGGTCAGCATATTGCTGGTGACAGATACAGAGACTGATGCTAACTCACAGAATGAGGTTTGACAGTAATAATCCCACCTTTAAAGCATCCTTGAAAGGGTTGGGCGCAGTCTGACTGGAAACTTAGGTTACTGTCAAAACTCCAAATGGGGAGGTACAGAAATGAAAAATAAATACTGGAAAGGACAAGACAATAATCAGTAAGCTTTGTTGGCCGACCTAGGCCAGACTTGTTGCCATGCTAGTGACTTGATTAGCATTACAGTTCTTGCAGCAAACTCCTCTCATGGACTGCAGTGAGTCCTATCCCTTGCAGGAGCTAAACAGACTCCACAGCATGACCTTAGCTGGTGCTCTAATGATCTTGCCCATGGCAAACCCCTGAGCCTGGCCAGAACTGAAAGAGTGAGGAAGTGACATCATACCGCATCAGCCATGAACTTTGACTGGTGAAGATTATGATGAAATTGGGGCCCATGTCCAACCTCTGGAGAATCAATAATCAGTGGCCTCTGGCCTAGTCCTGGGGGCTCAGGAGCACAAAATGTTGATGCCTCAGTCCACCTTACCCACAGACGAGTGACAAAAAGGCCCCTTGGCCTTGCAGCTCTGTTATATCTCTTGTGTTACCCACCTTGTCCTCAGGGAAGCAGACTACTAAACCCACCCAACCTGCCATTAGGGCCAGGGCCAAGAAGTGCACACACTGGAGCCGTCTACACCAGCTAAAGTGATTGCTATTTGCCCCAGCTCTCTCACCCTTAGCGCTGGCATTTCAGAAGCCAGGTTTCAGCTTCCTGTGGAAAATTATCTCAGTGGAAGAGTGACATAGGTCCTCTGGGAGACCGTTCCAGAATTTGGATGCTAAATAGGCAAAGAGCAACCATCTGTTCTGGCCCATTGAACGTAGTGAATGGTTAGCAGATTAGCCACCGAGGATCGGAGGGATTTGATAGGACTACATCGCTTGATGAGGTTTTGAAGCTAAAGGGCCCCTTGTTGGCCAGTGCTCTGAAGACAACGTCCAAGATTTTATTATAGTTCTTTTGTAGACAGGAAGCAAATGAAGTGCTCTGAGGTGAGAAGAGACCAACCAGTAAGTTAAGAATGAATCTAGCCACAGCATTTTGAATAACCTGTAGGAGGAATGTAAGGTGTTTTGGGAGTACTTGGTAGAGAGGGTTCCTTTAGCCAAGTCTTGGAGAAATGAGGGTATGCACTAATGCCTTACAAGAAGAGGGGAGAACGCTCAAACGTTTCTGAAGGGATTTGAGTACATAGAAGCAGGTGGTTGAATTCGTTGGAATTTGGGACGTCAAAGAAAGATCTTAGTTTAATTTTCTTTTTTAACATGGTGAACATCAAAGTAAGAACGGTAAATTAAAATGAAAAAATAGAGAAAAGCATGTGCACATCAGCACAAAAAAGGAGGCAAGTGGCATTTTAGTAGGTTGAAGGCAGCTCCATGAATATGCACTTGTTGCAGCCTGTTAAAGAGAATTTTTAAAAGGCTACTATAAATCAAGGCTCATTAATAGAATGAATGAATGAATGAATGATAGATTTGTAAAGCGCAACAACTGTTCTAGACTAGGGCATCCCAGAGCAAAAAAACACAGAAAAGTGTCAGGAGCTAGCTAAAAAGAATTTAAAAGCAAGGATTTCAGCTTCCTGCGGAACATGAGCTGATAGGAGGAGTGGCGTAGGTCCTCGGTGAGGAGGCGATGAGATTTTGAAGATAAATGGGCCCCTTGTTGGCCAGCACTCTGAAGAGAATGACCAGGATTTGAATAGAATTCTTTTGTAGATTGAAAGCCAAAGAATTGCTCTGAGGTGATGCATAGGTAAGTTAAGAATGAGTCGAGCTGCAGTTTTTTCAATACGTTGTAGGCAGAGTGTAAGGTATTTTGTGAGACTTAACTATAAAGAGCACTCCTAGTCAAGTCTTGATCTTGATTGACTTGTATCCCTAGATTTCTCACTGTTTTGGCCGGACCATGTGGTTGACTAAGTTTGACGGACCATCAGGATGAGGACCAGATAAAATTAGGTTTAATGAAGATCAGGATTTCAGTTTTTCTGAATTGTATTTCAGGCAGCTGTTTCACATCCATCCTGCCATGGATGAAGGACAAGCTTTTAATTTTTCTTGAGTGGAGGCGATGTTTTCAGCAATGGAGACAATTAGCTGTTAATATTTGGCATAAGATATCAGCATGTAGTTATCATGGGTTGTGCCTGCTCTATATGGTCAATGAGTTGAAGAAATGCAGGATCACGTTGAGCATTGGTAGCTGTCAGTTGTTGTCTAAAAACACAATGGGCCAAATTCACAAATATTTTGCTACTCTGGTTGTGTTCCTAGCTTACTCCTGAATTTCAAGAGTACTCCTAGCTTACTTCCATCTTACTTCTAGGCCCAATTCACAAAGGTGAATCTTCATGAGGAGATCTCAACACCCCAGATTGATGCCAATGCTTAGGTGTAAATCTTCTCCTAGATGCAATTCACTAACATCCGGGTAGAAATTATTAATAAAACATACTTGCCCACTGGGAGAACATAAATAAAGCCCACATCTTGGGCTCTGACCTCTTCCCCTTGTGTTAAGAAAAGTTGTGTACCAAGCTATCACCTACTTTTGCACTGTGTGTCATGGTGCCTGTGTTTTTGCGTTTGCCACATTTAATGTATTATATTAAAATTAAACACTGAGAAAACAGAGGTTCTATTCTTCAATCAATCATCACCCCCTCCGTCTAAGCTCTGGTGGCCCTCAAAGCTAAACCCCCCACCAATCCCGGTGGAGTCAGCCAGAGATTTGGGGATTCAATTTGAAAATGACCTCTCCTGTAAGGCCCAGATTCGCCAGGTCTCCTCAACATGCTTCTGGAAGCTGAGAGCCCTCCGAAGATTCCTTCACTTCCTTCTGATAGACTGCAGGAAGACAGTGGTCCATGCACTGGTCACGTCCCGGTTAGATTATTCTAATAGCCTTTATATAGGACTACCTGCCTATCTGATCCACAGGCTGCAAATGGTTCAAAATGCTGCGGCCAGATTAATTAGGAAAGTGCCATTCCGCCACCACATTTCCCCTCACTTGCGAAGCCTCCACTGGCTGCCCGTCAATAGGAGGATCGAGTATAAGGCACTCACCCTCGCCTACAGAGCCACCAGAGATCGGGCCCGGGTTACTTGAGACACAGACTCCAAAACTATCATCAAGGCCGGGTTCTGAGATCTAATCACATGAAACTGCTCAGGATTCCTCGCTTCTTTAAGGCTAGGATAGGCGGCAGAGCTTTTTCGGTGAGAGCTGCGGCACTTTGGAATTCCATGCCTCTCCATCTCCGTTTGATTGAACTGGAACAGGCCTTCAGAAAAGCACTGAAAACCTGGCTTTTTAGCCTTCCGTAGTTCCCCCTCTTTTTCCTCACTGTGAATCTGCATCTTAGCGCCGGGACACCCCCGTTGGAGGTAACCGTGCGGCTCTATAAATCTCACTTATTATTATTAATATTATTATAATGTGCCTTTGAGTGTATAACGAGCAGTGTTTTATTTTAAATTCACTAACAAATTACATACGTATAATTGTTTATTTGTGTGCCTCCATTATGTTGACATTTTTTAATTGTGATTTGAATAGATGTCTCCAATGGTTAGAGTTACATGACTATTTTTACTTTTTTTAAATATTTGTATAATGTGATTTGATAGATGTATGCAATGTTTCCGTAATATGGCTTTTTTTAATCTTTGTATTTTATATTTTGTAATGTTAGTGTAATGTAATGTTTATGGATGTATGCAAAGTTGAGATATTATGTAACTATTTTTAATCTCATTTTTTTTGTTTCATGTATTTTATTTTTCATCTTTTTTACATTTGTGCAATGTGGTGTAACAGAGTGTACTAAATGTCTAAGGTGATATGACGCTTTTTTCCCTTATATATTTATTTTTAGACATCGCCTGCAGACTGGTTTAGCTGTTTGTTGGCAGGCTTATTGTTTCCAATACATAACATACTTAGAGTGGGCCTTGAATCAGCCTCTTGAACATGATTAGATGGCTTTGTTGTGTATCTCCGTTGTCTGCTCTTGATTCATTGCGTTCTTACATGTTCTTGTGCCTGTTCTGCCCAGGAGGCTTTCAGTTTCACAGCGTTCTGTGGATGAGTTACATCCTTCCACTGCAGACTTGAGGAGACTTTTTTATATTTTGCAGTAAGCAGTTCTTGTGAATGTATTGTTTCCTCTCTCCATTGCTTGTTCCTCTTCGACTTACCCACTCCCTGTACTCTCTTATTCCTCCATCATTACTTTTGTCCCACACCCCTTTAAAAATATTTGTAATTTTTTTATAAGTTCCCAGCAGCATCAAATTGCTAAAAGACCATGGGGCAGATCTACAAGAAACTAACGCAGCGCGGTGCCGCAAGTCATTTTGCTGCGCCGCGCTGCGTTAGTTTCGAAGCACAGGGATGCAACATATTTACAACAATATGTCAGATCTCTGTGCTTCCCACTGCGCTGCCGCACAAACTGCTGCCATGCGCTGGCGCAGGCACCCTTGCACCATGGTGCAAGGATGCCTGCATCGTGGGGAGATTATTTTTGTGCAGGAAGGTGCCCCTTCCTGCAGAAAAACAATCAATTGAGGTGATTTCCTCTTTAATGTGTGCTTTAGAATGCAGCACGCATTGAAAGAGGAAAAAAACGAGGAGAAATGAAACATTTCTCCTCGTTGCACCTCGCTACGCCACCCCTAGGGTGGCGTAGCATTCTGACGCATTTCCAGATTTACGATTTCTCGTAAATCTGGAAATGCATCAGTGGACATGGGTGTTGCGTGGGAACACCCACAGCAACACCCATGTCACGCCCCTAACACACAAAGTGTTGCGTGAACAGGGGCAATATTACAAGCACAGGTTAAGTCACGCAGGGTGACTTTACCTGTTCTTGTAACTATCACTTAGCAGGCTGCGCCACCAGTGCGTCACGCAACGTGATGCACCTGCGGCGCAAGGGGCTGGTAAATCTACCCCCCTTCTTTTTTTTGCACTGACACGCACATACTTTTCACTGTTTTATTTTTTCATTATAATTTACTGTTCTCACATGTATGTTCACCATGTTAAAACAGTAAATTTAAAATGGCTGCCATGCTTCACTGGTCATGCATACACATGCACCGTCATGAGGCACGCATGCAGATGTGTCCCAGCGCATATGTGCTGTTCATCTTGGAATTGGTTTTCTTTAAAAGAAAATGTACTGCAAGATTGCTGGGCATGAGTGCGCATGCTCCTTAATGCATTCGTTTGCCCAAATCTTTTGGGAAAAGCCATAGCTCAGCCTCTTAGAGCTAAGACCTTGGCCAACTCTTCTGTTTTTTAGGTCTCGGCTAGGCAGCGCTTGCGCTGTCTCGTTGAGACATGCAGTATACACTATAGCGTGGAAGCTTCGTGGAAGCTCCGCCCACTCTCCGCCCATCATTTTCATTGGCTTGAGTCTTAAATGCTGCCTTCTGATTGGTTGTAGGCTTGTTAGTCCCTCCTTATGATGGACATGTCTTCATTTGTGTCCTTCCACGGCTACTGGCCCCTTTACTGCACAGACTACTTTTTCTCACCCCCCCACCCCCTGCCGTGTAAATGCTTGTTCATTCACCCGTTCGTGCCAAGTGTAACATTAAGCCCTCACTCGCCATGAGACTTGCAGTATCGGCAATAATGCTTGCTTCTATGCCCTCCTCCCGCGAGAAGTGCAGGGGGGGCTGCTCGGCTTCCTCTCTGCCTGTGGGAAGCAGTTTAATGGCAGTGAGGCAGGGGGCGCGGGCCGGTTCTAAGAAGAGAGCAGCAGCTAGACGGAACTGCAAACGCCTCCGTCCCTTCCTCTTTGAGGCCCCGGGACAGGGCGCCCTGCTCCACACGCTTCACCTTTCAGAGGCAGGATAAAACAGGCAAAAAAAAACACTAATTCGCGGTGTCCGTTTCTTGTTTTACCGCCATTGTTCTAGTTCCTGGCAAGGCGCTTTTCTACGCAGCCAAAAGAGGGTATATTTGGTAAATCCTTGAAAACGTGGGTGCCAATAACAGTCACGATCCGGGTGGGCTCCCTACTTTCACAACACAATGTGCTCGGTTTAGTAGTTTACTTGTGGGGAGAGGAGGGGGAGGGATTCAGTCGTGGCTGGTGTGCGAGAGTTAAGCAGAGTAAAAAAATGAGAAAAAAAAGAGCTGGTTTGCAGAAGTAGCGCCCACCGCCTCCCTCGGCACTTTGGGATTGGATCAGGACCGAGGGAAGCTACCTGCCAGAGCCATTAACCGAGACAGACACAAGAGGTAACGCCGAGATGGGACTGTGCCTGCCTTTTACATACGAAAAAAAACCCTCTCTCGGCACTGTGCTAAGTGTGCCCCATGTCTCCTGCGACTTCGGAGTTTCTTCTTTATTACACTTTAATTGTGTTATTATTGTCGGTTCTAACTGCAGGTCAGCAGAGGCTCTGCGCCTCCGGCGAGCGCCTGGAAGCTCTATTCCTTGCACCTCTCCGCTAGTGCTGATCCTGTTCCGACTTCTCTGGGTGCACACATTTCATTTGTTGAATGAATTAATGTCTGTGTGATAGAACCAAAGGACTTTGGGAGGTCTCAGCCTTAAATCGCCTGCGATGTTTCTAGCGTGGCAATGCTCTCCCTCTTTCGCTCCTTTCCCTCAACCACCTCCCTTTCTTGACCTGCCTTCCCTCAATTCAGTCTCCTCCCCTCTCTACCTCGCCCCTTCCACTTTCCCGCCGTCTTCAATATTGCCTTTATGTTCGCCTGTATTGTAAATCTGCAGAATGTGAGACTCAACACAAAATGTAATTACAAAAGGAACACTGGAGCGTAATTGGCTTCGGTTCCTCAAAGGGCGTCACCAGAAATTGCTTCATTCATCTCGTGGTGGTGTGGTCATGATTGCACATTAAAGTATGATTTGTTGCACGTGTACATTAACGGTGTATGGCAATATTCATCTTGTCTTGTACTAAGCTCTTCGGCATGTGGTGAAATAGTGTGCAGTGCAGCCGCCCAACATCCAGTACGAAGGTCACACGCAAACATTAGGAGGCAATTAGCTCCTGAGTTAAGTTTAAACCTATACGAAGGAGTGGCACAAATCCGCAGCGCAGATTTTCCTGTGGAAGGCGCAGACGTCTTTGTTTCCCACTTTTTCAGACTTTTTGGACCCTTTTCAGTTCTGTTTTTTAGACATTTGAAATTGTAGAAAGTACCCACTTAGTATGCCGAAGTATCAGAAAGAATTATGTGGTAAGGGAGGACCAAGTTTTGTAGGAAGGTTGACCAATTTATACAACAAGAACCATCAAATTATGTAGCAGGTTACTTCACTATTTTGTCATTTTAACACAAATTAACACTATCTTGGAAAAAGTATCAGATCATTAATACCAGTTTGACACCTTTAATACAGGAGTATGGAATTGAAAGGTGACCAAGTAACCCCTGTAAAGGATCTATCAGACACTGCCCACACAACAAGGGGCATCCATTTAAAAAACTTTTCTAGCACTTGAGTTAGAATTTTTTTTGTTGAAATCCGCAACTATGCAGCAAGCGATGGATTACTTGATGGACGTGAGTAATTCATAATTATGTGGAAAATGCAGTTGCCGCAGAATATTATAAGTCTAGTGGCTTTGATTATGACTGAACTCAGCAAATACTTCTTTTTTTTTTTTTTTTGTCCTCATCTCACCATTCAGCGTCTGCAACTTTAACTAGAAGCCATTTACCAGACCTAGGCACCCCTGGCTTCTACCACTGCATTGGCCATAGGCCTAACCAGGTCAGCTTCTTCGTACGAAACTTGGTGTAATCATAGGACCAGGGTTATCTGACCAACCTCATCTCTCTACTCCATGCAACAAACTGAGACCAGATGTTAGAAATGTCATTGTTTAAATACCCCTGATCCAGGCGTGCCATAACGAGTGCTGCTTTCACCCAATCTTCGTGACGTGGGGGCAGTGGATCTTTCCATAGTTTACATATCTCCCTTCGGGCCATAAGAACTAAATATAGTAGCAGACCTCTTTGCATTGGCTGCAGAAGGTTCATCACTTCAAAATCCATACCAAAAATTACTATAGTAAGGTTCACATTAATCTTGACTTTGAAAATGGCACCCAGGGCATGCTCCACATTCTGCCAAAACCCGCTTAGTTTGCAACATTCGTAAAATATGTGTATATCATCTGCTTTAGAAAAGTCACATCTCGGACATTCAGAAGAAGCTAAGGGAGCAAATCTAGCAATTTTCACGGGGGTATAATATAGTCTGTTGACTACAAAAAAATTATTCTTTTTTAAAGATGCCGGCTTAACGAACTTATATAGAGTTTGAAATGATAAGTCGAATAGATCTTCCGCCTTAGAGTCCAAGAGTGACTGATTCCAAGTAGCAAACTGTGGGAGGAGTTCTGCGATATCTGCATCGAGGAGTTTCCTGTACCAAAGTGCAACCTCCTTCATTTTAGGCTTTGAGTTTTGAAGTAAGCGCTCAATTTCCCAATCACCACAGATTGACTCCTTTTCAACTGCATACCAAGAAACCAATTGTAAATATTTAAATTTAGAAAAGGAGTTGCCTATTTTAATTCTCAATAGATCCCACGGAAGAACTCCGTCCGAGGATACAAGGTCTGACCAGATCAGGAGGCCAGCCCTTTTGATTGGCAGCGCAAGACTATCATCTAAGCAGGCTGGCGTCCCAGGGGAGTCCCAAATAGGGGCAAAATCAGAATAATACCCAACTCCCCATCTGTGTCTAACCCTGTACCACACATGGAGGGCTGCCCTTAAAACTTTCAGGCGAACTTTTTTGAAAAACCTAGGTGCCCCGTATTTGTATAAAAACCCTTCGCCCCCGCCCTCTACTATAGCCATTTCTCTCAATATCTTCCCCCAGTTAGTTTCCTCGGGTGTTGTCAACAGCATACGTATGTTTTTAAATTGAAACGCTAAAGAGTACCAGGCAATGTCCGGAAGAGCAAGACCCCCTTTCAAAAGCTTGCGTCTCAATTTCTTCCAAGAAAGTCTTGCACTCTTATTGGACCAGATGAAACTTCCTATTTTACTTTGAATCTTACTAATCTCTTTACAAGGGAAATCTAGAGGAATGGCATTAAAAAGGTATGTTAACTTCGGTAAAATAACCATTTTAACCAAATTAACCCTACCATAAATAGTCAATGGGAGATTTTTCCATCTAGTAAAGAGGTGGTCAACCTCTTTAGCCACCTTTTAAGATTAATCAAAGGTATATCGTCTAAGTGGTTGACAATAATTATTCCCAAATACCTAAATTGTTTACTCAATCTGCCTTCCCAATTATTGATGTTCCAGCACATCACATCTGTTTTGGAGGAATTAACAAGATACCCAGAGTACGAGCCAAATTCCTCCATAAGGGTTTCCGCCCTTGGTAGTACCTCCGCTGGATTATTGGTGTATAATAGCAGATCGTCAGCGTATAAAGCTAATTTGCTGCTATATTGATGAAAACTAAAAGGAGTAATTAGATCGTCCAGTCTTAATGCTTGAGCCAGGGGCTCTATATACAGATCGAACAGCAAGGGCGAGATGGGACATCCCTGCCTTGTTCCCCTGGATATAGTAAAACCAGCCGTTAACATTCCGTTTAACAGTATAACCGCAGAAGCTCCCTGGTAACATCTGATCAGGGTCTGAATAAACGTGGGTCCGAAGCCCATTACCCTCAGTACTTCCCAGAGAAAGACCCAACAGACTCGGTCGAAAGCCTTGGCCGCATCAAAAGCTGCGACGGCCAAGGGTCTCCACCGAGCCACCGCCAGATCTATAGTACCAATTAATTGGAGCATCTGCTCTTGAATGTACCTCCCCGGGATGAAGCCCTTCTGATCTAAATTAATCAAATATGGTACTACCTTGACCAGTCTCCCCACCAAAACGCTCATAAAGATCTTATAGTCAGCATTCAGCAGGGAGACCGGTCTATACGAATCTGCTTTAAGTGGGTCCTTCCCTGGCTTTAAAATAAGTACAATTATGGCCTCCATCCACGTCTTAGGGACCCTGCCTTCCGGGCTGTAGATGAAATTAAACAGTTCACATAACCTCGGGACAAGCTCGTCCTGAAGGAGTTTATACACCTCACCGGGAAGAGCATCCGTTCCAGCTGCTTTGTTCTTCTTAATCTTATTGATATGCGTTCTTATCTCGCTCTCTGTTATAGGAGCATCAAGACAATCTCGGCTACCTTCGGTTAATACAGGTAGATCTTTGTGCCTTAACCACTTTTGGATATTTTCCGAGCTAGGTGAAAACTCCTCTTTATACAGTTTTGAGAACAGGGAGAGGAGGCAAGTTTGCATATCCTCCAAATTACAGGAGGTCGCCCCACTCTCGTCTATTATTAATTCACTAATATTATTTTTAGCTCGGTCAGTTCTTGCCTTCCAGGCTAAAAGAGCACCCGCTTTTTCACCATATTCGAAGTTTTTCATGTTATGTGATGCCCACTGAGCCTTCACCTTAAGATCTAACTTGCCCCTATATTCCTGACGAAGACGATCTAAATCACTATGAACTTGAGTCAGTCTTTCGGGATAGTCCTGGGAGTATCTTAACCTTTCATCTTCTAACTTGGCTATTTCTCTTTCCAAGTCCTGGAATTCTTGAGCCTCCTCCCTATTTTTAGAGCAGATCAGACTATGTAACTGACCTCGCATATGGGCTTTGAAGGCGTCCCAGACATAATCTAAAGATGTTGATCCTATATTGATAGAAAAATAATCCAGGGTAGAAGATTTAATTGCGCTAACTATTTCCTCCTTAGACAACATAGCCCTTTTCAGTGTCCATCTAGGTCTGAGACTATGTCCATTCCCAAGATAAATAAAAGACATGGGGGCATGATCTGATATAATACTAGATAAGATAGATATATCAGAAAAATTATCTAAATTCACCCTATCAACCAGAACATAGTAAATTCTTGATGAATGACCATGCTTTTTACTAACATACGTAAAACCTGGATTATCACCCTTCTTAGCCCTCCAGACATCAACAAGTCCTAAGTCGTGAATCATATTAGTCACTGCCCGACGAGTACGTGGGGCTCCGACATAGTGACTCTGATTTGATCTATCCCGTATAGGGTCAAAGAGGACATTAAAATCACCACCAATTATTATAGGAGAAGAAGCTTCCATCAGTTTGGACTGCATCTTACAGATATGTGTCGGGTCGTCAATATTGGGACCATAGAATGACACCACAGTTAGCTCAACCCCTCTAATCTCTAACTGTGCAATGATGCATCTCCCTGTCTGATCAGTTGATGTTGATTTGATGGTCCCTCCGGCTCCTAATTTAATTAAAATAGCCACCCCTTTATTATGTGCTGCTTGATCGGAAGAACAAAAGTATTCTACCCAATGGTATTTAGCAAAAATGACTCGACTTTCTAGATGGCTCAAATGGGTTTCTTGTAAAAGACAGACTTGTGCCGATGATTGTTCAAGATATTTCATGACCAATCTTTGTCTGCGTGGGCATCTCAGTCCATTGACATTCCATGAGAGAAATTTTATTTCACTACTCATTGGGGCTACTACAACCACCTACTGGCAAGACATTACACAGACGCTTTAATTGTGAGTTAATTTAAAAAAAAAAATTAAAGTTGAGGAATTTTTTTTGTTTTTCACCCAGTGCAACCCCACCCGTGCTCCCCCGCCCCACCCTCCTCCCATCCTGCCCTCGTGACCCCAGAACCCCGAAACCCTCCTGGGGAACCCCCCTTACTCTGGGCATAACCCTTATGGTCTCAGACCCCTGGGCGTGGAACCAGAAAATTTATTTATATATTGAACCCCTCCCAAGTTCCCATCTTTACCATCGCTTTCCCCCCACAGCCTACACCCCACTCCCGCTCCTTATTTTATCAATAAGGGCGTCTACCTCCTCAATTTTACGTAAATTATGCATATAGTTATTCCACATAATACGGAGGGATGCTGGAAATTTCAGTTGTGTCTTAGCCCCCAATGAATGAAGAACTGCCATTCTTTTACCAAGCTCCCACTGTCTTGTTGCCGTTGTATGGGAAATGTCAGATCTAATGATGAATGTGAAAGGATTAATGGAGGAATTGCTTTTAATCGCACCCTCTTTCAGGGCCATGGATAAAATCTTTTCTTTTATGGTGTATGTAAGAAAATTTATTACAATTTTCCTCGGTTTCTGTTTTGCAGTGTTCCTCCTGAATGGGTCACGATGTACCCGTTGGATATCCTGAATCAAATTTAACTCCGGGGAGCCTTTCAATATTGTATCTTTTAAGAGCGATATCACAAAACTTTTGATATCTGTTCCTTCCACATCTTCTGGGACATTTAACAATCTCAGGTTGTTTTTCCTCGCGTTGTTTTCAAGACGCTCAACATCATCTCTCAAGTCCCTATTTTGAAGAGCTAATTCATCCAATTTTATTGTAGATAGATGTAATGTTTCCTTAATTTTGGGCATTTCGGATTCAAGAACCTCTGTTCTCTGAGATACTTCTTCTAGCTTCTGAGCCAGTACCTCGCAAGAGGCTTGAATTGCGGCTTGGTTGGATTCCGAAACGGAAAATCTTTTCCCCATATCTTCTTTTAGGGCCAATAAGATTTCTGCAAGTGGCCCAATCCCTGGGCCTTGGCCTTGGGGAACTGCCACAGGGAATATTACCGGTATAGCATCTGCTTTCTCAGACGTAGACGTAGAGGAAACACCCAACACGCCCTCTTGAACCTCCTGTACCTCCAAGATTGCAAATCTATTCGAGGTACCAACAGATGGATGAATAACCGAACATTGCTCCACTGTGGCTTCCATTGATTTTGCAAGATTTGCAGTTTTATTCATATCAATTATTTCAATTGACTCAGCTAACTCTGTTATATCAGCCGCCATTCCTGCATTTTTACTCGCTAGATCAGATTTAACAGAGGACTGCATACTGATTGTAGCCAAATTTCCTTTATTAGACCCCCTTGTTGTAGGGGAGGATAGCACCTTATAGTAAGTCTTAAGAGACGGTGTAATTTTTACTTTGGAGGTGGGTGCTTTCTTCACTTTTCCTCTCTCTTTTCCACTTACTAAGAGGGTGGTCTCCGTAGTGTTAACTTTCCCTTTACCCTTCCTGGCAGGAGCCCTGAGAGAATCCCTAGCCTCCACAGTCAGGGGTGGACCCCAGATCGAATCAGTGCCCGAATCGAGCTTAATGGCCCTAGTGCGTAAGGTGTATCTGCAGGCGTTTGGAATTTTATGAACACTGCTAGGGGAAAAGGCGTCCCTGCTCTCCATACGATAAAAAACCCCAGCCTGCTGCGTAGTCACAACTGGTCTCTCCTGCACACTATGCACCCCACTTAACGCTCTCGGTATCAGCGGAGGATTCGGTAGGGCTCCAAAGGGATAGTAGGCGGATTCCTTCCCTTCACCTTCGTATGTCGCAAAGGCACCGTCCAAGAAGAAAGGGAAACATCCCACCTCTTTCAGACGTCTCACCGCGTTTGGCGGACTCCGATCCCTGCTCTTCAGTAAAACGTAGTCGCAGGTGCTGACTCTGCCTGCGCAGACCCGGACAGGCAAACCGGGAATACACCAACGCCTCCACTCTCTCGCCGCACCAGCAGACCGCAGTAAAGCGGGTTCCCGCGGCGCCGTCGATCTTATCCAGGGGTCAGGCACCATTCACGTTGGAAAAAGAGCCGAACAGGTAAAAAAGAAATCAAACTTCCAGGGCTTAAGCTAAACTGAAAAAAAAATGGGGGGGAAAGGGGGGTCCACTAAATCAGCCAAAAAAAACGCTTCATGGGGACAGCGGGAGAGGTCTAGAAGAGATCATTAGCAGCACGCCCAGGAGCTTCAACCGCGACCGTTAGCTTCCGGCCGCCATGTTCCCCCAAAAAAAACCTCAGCAAATACTTCTGTGCTGTCGGTGTACACGCTTCCAAAGTGGACCTCAGTAAAGGTGCCAATTCCCTGGCATCAATTAGCCAGGGAGCAACAATTAGTGCGGACATGGCAGCCTGTTGACACGAGCTGGGTAAAAGAGTGACCACACGCAAGTAAAGAGGAAACAGTGTTTCGACGTGTTTTATGTTTTTTAAGATGCCTGACAGCACTGCAGTGCTGAAAAAAGACAAGCCTTCAGTCTTTTGTAAAGAGTGCACCCTTTACTGATGTGTGCAATGTGGCTAATAATCAACCGTAGGCAGTGGGAAAAAGTTCAGTGGGGATGTAAATCACAAACATATAGCCAGTTTCTCGAAGACTCCTGTCAGGTGAGTTTTCCTCCAAAGCCACCACTGATGTTTACAGTAAGGGCAAAATGAATGTGAATATATTAGATTGTGGAGTTGTGGGACAAAGCTTAAACGTGATTCTTTCTTTATTTCTCCCTGCCTCGCGTGGCCACGGTGGTAGTGTGAGCTTTCACCACCGACAAAAAAGCTGCTGGTTACTGTGCAGCATTTACATGTTAAGGAACCAGATGATGGAAATAAGGGCCAGTTGCTTTGGCAGCTTCACTTCTGCAGGTCAGCAACATCTGCACCATCATATAATTAGAACGCGAGGCCCTTCTGTCTCCCTTACCTCCCAGTCTGTCTTTCCAGGTAAGCTTCCCACCTGACGGTTTAGAGGCAATCGCTTTTCAGCCCCCGCTAGCAAAACTGTAAAACTCCCCCCTCCCCCCCCGCACTTGTCTTCACAGGGAGTCTACACAAACCAGGCAATCTGTGGGCTCAGTGTGATTGTTTGACTGCCACCTGCTGGGGAGAGACTCCCTCTTGGGCCTGTTTGTGTACATAGCCAGTGGCAGCTCTCATCACTCACCGTTCACTCAGCGTTGGCTCCGTTTTATATTTAGCACTGTTCAAATGGCATGAATGTGTTTGCCACGTTCTCTGAAGATTGCTAATTTACCATGGAACGTAAGAAACTGAGAAACACGCTTTTGTCATTTAATGTGCCAGTGACACACCACTGAATGCAAAAGAAAGCTTTTAATAAGCACCAGCTAAAACAGAGAAAACGAGGTGAGGGTTCCACCGAGTGAACTTCACTGCAAATGCAAACATTTTACATGGTGGCGCACGCCTTTCATTATTACTGGGGCTGGCCAAAATCAATTTTTCAACATTGTTTTTTTTTTTTTACATCACAAATTGACGCACTTTAACAATGGCGCCGTGTCCACTGTCAGCAGCTTCTAAATACTTTTAAGGTCCTAAAGGCATTTGAGAATGGGGAAGAATGCTTTTTTGTAGGCGTGTTTTTTATATAAATATAGTGCTTCTAGAGTTCACAACTTGGGCAGTAAACCATATATTCACCTTGTTTTATGTCTCTATTCCCTTAATGTACATTATCTATAGCCTCCGCTGCTTCAAATGTGGTATTTTATTATTGTATTTATATACTACCCTTATAAGGCATTGAAGCAGTTTAAAAACGTGTTGCTTCAGTGCATTGCTTGCAAGTTCCTAATAGTGTTTCACATTCAGGGCATTGTGTAAGGCTAAATGAGAACAGTAGTTATAACACCCAGGATAATGTGCTGCATGGCTAAATACTTTTAAAGTCCTAAAGGCGAGACCGATTGCATTGCAAATGCTTGTTAAGTATTTATCTTCTTGATGGTAGTTGTAAACCTTGGCTTCATTGATTTGTTTGTTATTCCCTGGCAACACGTGAGTGGCCATGTGTGATGCGTGACTTGCTCTAGGACTTGTCTGGAGTAGATGTAAGCCTTTTCGAGCTATAGTACTATTGGAGTAAAGGATTGTGCAGCTTTAATATATTGCAACTGTCTTAAACATTGGGACTAGACTGGCTTACGCCTGGAATCCAGCAGTACTACAAGAGTAAGGGCCGCATGTATCATGCATTTTACTGGTCGCAAATGGCCTGATTTGCAGGATCGGGCCATTTGTGACTGGTAAAATGCATTTTGGTATGTATGAATTCCAATTAGCGATTCGGTAACATGTTACCGAATCGCAATTTGGAATTGCGAATACATACTGATTCGGTATTGGAAGGGGCGTGTTTAGGGCGCCCCTTCCTAATACCGAATTGCAGCAATATGTGGGAATGTTTTGCAAGCAAAATGCGGTCTTAAAACATTTGCAATTTACCACCTACTTCAAGTGGGTGTTAACCCATTCACAAATGGGAAGGGGTCCCTTCTCTTTCGTGAATATTCGTAAAAATATTTTTTAATAGCAGGCAGTGGTTCTATGGACCACTGCCTGCTCTTGAAAAATGATAAGAAAACTTTAAATTTTTCTTTTTTAAACACAACCCCTTTTTCCTTTATGGAAAAAAAGATTGCATTATTTAAAAGCAATCACAGACATGGTGGTCTGCTGACCCCAGCAGGCCACCATCCCAGTGATTTTAGTGATTCCTAATGGGTCGCAAATTGCGACCTGCCTCGCTCATATTATTGAGGTAGGTCGATTTGTGACCAATTAGAAAACGCTAAACTTATGGAGTTTCATACATTCAAATAGCAATTACCTAATTGTGATTCATAAATCTTTGTGAATCATGCAATTGGGACTAAAGTATAGGACAGGCATAGATGGATGTCTCAGCCTGCACCTAGTGAATTGCAATTCGAAGTGAAGTAGTACTTCCGGAGCACCCCTTCACATTCTCAAAAGGCCTTTATGACTCAGCCCAAATGTTGCATTGAAAGGAATATCAACACAAGTATGATGCCGAGGTACATTACCTTCTGGGCTAGGGCTGCTATCAGTCATTGTGATGCTAAAAATGTCCTTGCGCCGACATCTGAGCAATCCAGGAATGGGAGTTGTTTAGATGCCATCAAAACACAGAAAAATGCCTTCGCATCCAGTGTTTGATGTCACTTTCAAAGCAAGGTGGAACGGAGTGTTGTATGCTAATTCTAAATATTCTAGTAGGGGCCTTTCTATTCTACTTGGATAATTTGGTGCAGTGTAGGGAGAGAATGAGTGCTTGCCTACAAAATATTACATCCTCTTTTATTGAGGGAGGAACCTTTTGTCTATTTGTAGTATGTGCTCTATTTTATTAGGAGAAATGGTTCTCCTGTGGTTTGAGTAATGTTTTATCCCACTATAGCGAGTCAAGACGTTCTCTATTGTGAGTGAATTGTCTGCTATGCTTTACTTCATACTGAAAAGTGACATTGCAGGAAAACTGCCTCCTCACTCAAGAAGGTCATTACTTACATAAGTGTAAATTACTAATAACGGGTATGATTTTAAACCGAGGAAAAACACGTTGCGAGTAGGGGTGTGTGAAGTTGGCGTAATTTGCTTTCGTGTAATTACGCAAAATGTTTACAAAATTATTCAGACATACACCAAATTTAAGAGTGAAATGTGCCTTGCATCACTTTTTGGCATGAGTATGCATTTAAACAAAGCACCGCAAACAAATAGCTGCTCATATTCTGTTGCTCGAGTACATTGCGCTGTAAATGTTTGCAACGAACGCCGCGTAATTACGCAAAGGGCCATAATGGCGTAATTTGGGGTATGTTGCGTAACAACCGTAATGCGAAAATCCAAAAATGCCGCAAATTATCTCAGCTTAATTTATATTTCGCCGAGGCCCAGTTGCGAGTTTTTATGCGTAATCATGCAAGGAAGGAAATAGCTTTAAGAGTAAAGTAATTCATTACATGAACTTTCTGCAAGAATAGCACGAGGACTAGGACGAGGCACAAAAGCATGTTTGAGTATGGAAATCAGTGCTTCAGGGATACTCTTTCACATAGTCTTACATTCTATTGTGGATTGGCCCCAAAACATTCAAACTCCTGTTAGTAAAAGTGAAAAGCGGGACAGTCCTTTTGGGGTATATATAGTAGTACCCATGCACTACTCTCTCAAGTACAAGTACTGTTATTTGTTTTGTAAATTGGCCCCAAAATATCTAAAATTGGAATGAAATTGCAATATTCATATACAAATAGTACAAATAGAAAGGAGTGTGCCTTTTAGAGACACTTTCAAGCCACATAATTATTCAGTTTGTGATTACACAATATATTTTATTTATAGAGGGCTACATGTTGTTTTGCAGATTAATTAGTAGTAAAATTTACTTTCTGAAAGAATTTCTTTTACTTATCCGTTGTTAAATATTGTTACTGCCATGGAAGTTAATGTCACTGGACTGAATCGCCCTTGCTGTTTGTCTGAAATATTTCCTGTGATACACATGTTTTTATATTCCATTACTCCCAGTGTTTGTTCAGGTCCCTGTGGGCTTTTTTTAAAAAAAACAAATAGTTCCAGTTTTACACACTGTAGTAGCTGAATAATCATTACTGTAGGCCAGGACTTTATCTGTGACATGATATTTTTTAAAGAACTCAATTTTCATGAACTGCACGCTTACCCATGTAATTCGTTTAGGAAACAAAATGCTCAGAGATCTGGTGTCTTCTGTTTTTCATCCTGTTACCATAGACAATAATCTTTAGTTTCTGTGGGTCTTGCCATTGTGGAGGTTTGGACAGCACCTTTAGGCAACACATGTCCACAGCGCCGGCTCCTTTATTTCAAGGCATGCAAGAGTAAGACACAATACACAGCAGAGAATAAAAAACTCAGATCAACGCAGCTTAGGTCAAGTAGTGGCCAGCAAAATGAAAGATGACTTCATTCTATTCCACTTGTTTGGAAGAGCACTTAATTAAAACATTCAACAAGCATTTGCAATGCAATAGGTCTCACATTCACGCAAGTTTGAGCTATTGGCATTGTAAATGACAATTCCTTTATTTATGTTTTGGGTTTCAAAACATAAATAAAAATGCATTGTCATTTACAATACTAATAGTTTAAACTCTCGCAAATGCGAGACCTATTGCATTGCATTAAAGTGCCTTCTCGACCGCTTGTTAGATTGTAAGTATCAGAGGAAGAGACCGACATGCGACGTCTTCAAAGTAGTGATAAATAGTGCAGTGAAGAAGATGTGTAAGTGTTGTAAATTAAGGAAATATTATAAGAATGCACTCCTTCCCTTTATGTAGATACATTGTTCGAAAAAACGTCATCTGTTAGTGCGTGCGATCAGACTCTGTGAAACGCCCCTGATCACAGCTCATACCAAAGTAAACATTAATAGGGCACATCTCTCGCGCACCCATCCGTCGCACTGCGATGTAGGAAAACATCCCTCTCTTTTAATTCATTTACTCTTCAATCATCCAATTTCATCACTTGATGCCAATGTTAATGCCACTCCTTAATCCATACTTTTCCAAACTTATTGAAGCACTGAAGAGACGGCGTAGTTCCACCTTATTGCTTTATTCAACATTTTCTTATGTCTTCTGCATTCCAATCCAGGCTTTTTCACAGCGACACGAATAGGTGAAACGTACATCAAAGTAGGTTCATTACAGTATGCCCAATGCATTTCGAGCCCAAAAGGCTCTTCATCAGGGGACTCTGAAACAAATAAAAGAGACAGCTCAACTGACTACTTATTGGTTACCTTCACCCCCTCCACCCTCAGCTACAAACAATACCTCGATACGATGGGGAGTGCATTATGGGATTTTTGTGTTCGTTGATTTTTTTGGGAGTAACCAAAGTATATCCACAGGGGGATTTAGGTCACGGGGTTGGTGTTAATTGGTCACACATGGGGGAGCACTGTTTAAACAGCGGTTTGACCGGCAGGGAGAACAAACAGTTTTGCATGAAAACGGAGAGAGGTGCATGAGGAGGTTAAGCTGCCAGCTGCGGCTTCTGTAAGGTAATTAGTTATGATTTATCAATGAGTTTGGTAGGGACACGGGGTGGATGGATTTGAAGGGGTAAAAATAGTGATTAAATAGGGAGAAACGAATGTTAATTGTAGTTTGAATTTTGCATTTGTTTATTTCAGAGGTATTGTTTGTAGCTAGGGTGGAGGGGGTTGAACAATTGGAGGGAGAGGTATTTGTTTTTCTTTGGGCGCACATGGGTTATTCTAGGGGACAGTGGTGGGGAGATGAGGATGGTGACAATGGGTGGGACAAGATTACGTTGTATTGTGAAGGTAACCAATAAGTAGTCAGTTGAGCTGCCTCTTTTATTTGTTTCAGAGTCCCCTGATGAAGAGCCTTTTGGGCTCGAAATGCATTGGGCATACTGTAATGAACCTACTTTGATGTACGTTTCACCTATTCGTGTCACTGTGAAAAAGCCTGGATTGGAATGCAGAAGACATAAGAAAATGTTGAATAAAGCAATAAGGTGGAACTACGCTGTCTCTTCAGTGCTTCAATAAGTTTGGAAAAGTATGGATTAAGGAGTGGCATTAACATTGGCATCAAGTGATGAAATTGGATGATTGAAGAGTAAATGAATTAAAAGAGAGGGATGTTTTCCTACATCGCAGTGTGACGGATGGGTGCGCGAGAGATGTGCCCTATTAATGTTTACTAAGTGTTGTAAACTACACACACACAAAGTGTGAAGTGAGAGTTACATATGATCCGAGCTATAAACACTAACAAAGCGCTCCAACACCTTTCGCTCTGTGATTACGCTGTCGCAGCTCAGGAGGAAGATCGGGGGTGATATTTCCTGCGCTCTCCGTGATTTGACTGTGCAGTGTGGCATTGCGTAATGTCATTGCTATCTTTGGCCTAATAAAAAACACTCTAGCTGTAGTAGGGCAGCATTGGTGGGGGTGATATTGGTGGAAGTTGTGGTATTGGTGGTGGCGGTGTTGGTATTTGTGGTGGTGGTATTGGTATTGGTGGTATTGGTATTGGTGGTGGTGGTACTGGTATTGGTCGTGGTACTGGTGGTGGTGGTATTGGTGGTGGCGGTATTGGTATTGGTGGTGGTGGTATTGGTGGTGGTATTGGTATTGGTTGTGGTATTGGTATTGATGGTGGTGGTACTAGTATTGGTGGTGGTGGTATTAGTAGTGGTATTGGTGGTGGTATTGGTGGTATTGTGGCATTGGTGGTGGTGGTGGTATTGGTGGTATTGGTGGTGATCGTAGTGGTGGTATTGGTGGCGGTATTGGTATTGGTACTGGTGGTGGTATTAGTGGTGTTGGTATTGGTGGTGGTGGTGGTATTGGTATTGGTGGTGGTATTGGTAGCATTGGTGGTGGTGGTATTGGCGGTGGTAGTGGTGGTGGTATTGGTGGTGGTGATAGTGGTGGTGGTGGTATTGGTGGTGATATTGGTGGTGGTGGTATTAGTGGTGGTATTGGTGGTGGTATTGGTGGTGGTGTTGGTGGTGGTGGTGGTATTGGTGGTGGTGGTATTGGTGGTGGTGGTGGTATTGGTGGTGGCGGTGGTGGTATTGGTGGTGGTATTGGTGGTGGTGGTATTGGTTGTGATATTGGTTGTGGTATTGGTGGTGGTGGTATTGGTGGTGTTGGTATTGGTGGTGGTATTGGTGGTAGTGGTCTTGGTGGTATAGGTGGTGGTGGTATTGGTGGTATTGGTGGTGGTGATATTGGTATTAGTGGTGGTGGTATTGGTGGTGGTGGTATTAGTGGTGGTGGTGGTATTGGTGGTGGTGGTATTGGTGGTGATATTGGTTGTGGTATTGGTGGTGTTGGTATTGGTGGCAGTGGTGGTATTGGTGGTAGTGGTATTGCTGGTATAGGTGGTGGTGGTATTGGTGGTATTGGTATTGGTGGTATTGGTGGCGGTATTGGTGGCGGTGGTATTAGTGGTGGTGGTATTAGTGGTGGTGGTATTGGTTGTATTGGTGGTAGTGGTATTGGTGGTGGTGGTGGTATTGGTATTGGTGGTGGTATTGGCGGTGGTATTGGTGGTGGTGGTATTGGTGGTAGTGGTGATGGTATTGGATTGGTGATGGTGGTACTGGTGGTGGTGGTATTGCTGGTGGTATTGGTGGTGGTGGTATTGGTGGTGGTGGTATTGGTGGTAGTATTGGTGGTGGTGGTATTGGTGGTGGTGGTATTGCTGCTGGTGGTAGTATTGGTGGCAGTGGTGGTATTGGTGGTGGTGGTGGTATTGGTGGTGTTGGTGGTGGTATTGGTGGTGGTGGAGGTGGTGCTATTGGTGGTGGTGGTCTTGGTGGTGGTGGTGGTGGTATTGGTGGTGGTGGTATTGGTGGTGGTAGTGGTGGTGGTGGTGGTATTGGTGCTGGTGATATTGGTGGTGGTGGTATTGGTGGTGGTGATGGTGGTGGTGGTGGCGGTATTGGTTGTGGTGGTATTAGTGGTGTTATTGGTGGTGGTATTGGTGGTGGTGGTGTTGGTGGTGGTGGTATTGGTATTGGTGGTGGTGGTGGTATTGGTGGTGGTGGTATTGGTGGTATTGATGGTGGTGTATTGGTGGTGGTGGTATTGGTGGTGGTATTGGCATTGGTGGTGGTATTGGTGGTGGTGGTGGTATTGGTGGTAGTATTGGTGGTGGTATTGGTGGTGGTGGTATTGGTGGTTGTGGTAGTATTGGTGGTGGTGGTAGTATTGGTGGAGGTATTGGTATTGGTTGTGGTCGTATTGGTTGTGGTATTGGTATGGATGATGGTGGTACTAGTATTGGTGGTGGTGGTATTGGTATTGGTGGTGGTGGTATTGATGGTATTGTGGCATTGGTGGTGGTATTGGTGGTGGTGGTGGTGGTATTGGTTGTGGTATTGGTGGTGGTGGTATTGGTAGTGTTGGTATTGGTGGTGGTGGTGGTATTGGTGGTAGTGATATTGCTGGTATAGGTGGTGGTGGTATTGGTGGTGGTGGTGTTGGTATTGCTGGTGGTGGTATTTGTGGTATTGGTGGCGGTATTGGTGACAGTGGTATTAGTGGTGGTGGTAGTGGTGGTGGTGGTATTGGTGGTGGTGGTATTGGTTGTATTGGTGGTAGTGGTATTGGTGGTGTTGGTGGTATTGGTGGTGGTGGTATTGGTGGTGGTATTGGTGGTGGTGGTATTGGATTAGTGGTGATGGT
The DNA here is from genome assembly GCA_963921515.1 of Calotriton arnoldi. NCBI lineage: Eukaryota > Metazoa > Chordata > Amphibia > Caudata > Salamandridae > Calotriton > Calotriton arnoldi. The sequence continues at coordinate 338,718 of CAWUFW010011164.1, read as the reverse complement.
ATTGGATTGGTGATGGTGGTACTGGTGGTGGTGGTGTTGCTGGTGGTATTGGTGGTAGTGGTCTTGGTGGTATAGGTGGTGGTGGTATTGGTGGTATTGGTGGTGGTGATATTGGTATTAGTGGTGGTGGTATTGGTGGTGGTGGTATTAGTGGTGGTGGTGGTATTGGTGGTGGTGGTATTGGTGGTGATATTGGTTGTGGTATTGGTGGTGTTGGTATTGATGGCAGTGGTGGTATTGGTGGTAGTGGTATTGCTGGTATAGGTGGTGGTGGTATTGGTGGTGGTGGTGGTATTGGTATTGGTGGTGGTGGTATTGGTGGCGGTATTGGTGGCGGTGGTATTAGTGGTGGTGGTATTAGTGGTGGTGGTATTGGTTGTATTGGTGGTAGTGGTATTGGTGGTGGTGGTGGTATTGGTATTGGTGGTGGTATTGGTAGCATTGGTGGTGGTGGTATTGGCGGTGGTATTGGTGGTGGTGGTGATGGTATTGGATTGGTGATGGTGGTACTGGTGGTGGTGGTATTGCTGGTGGTGGTATTGGTGGTGGTGGTATTGGTGGTGGTGGTATTGGTGGTGGTGGTATTGCTGCTGGTGGTAGTATTGGTGGCAGTGGTGGTATTGGTGGTGGTGGTGGTGGTATTGGTGGTGGTGGTGTTGGTGGTGGTATTGGTCGTGGTGGAGGTGGTGCTATTGGTGGTGGTGGTCTTGGTGGTGGCATTGGTGGTGGTATTGGTGGTGGTGGTGGTGGTATTGGTGGTGGTAGTGGTGGTGGTGGTGGTATTGGTGCTGGTGATATTGGTGGTATTGGTGGTGGTGATGGTGGTGGTGGTGGTATTGGTTGTGGTGGTATTAGTGGTGGTATTGGTGGTGGTATTGGTGGTGGTGTTGGTGGTGGTGGTATTGGTATTGGTGGTGGTGGTGGTATTGGTGGTGGTATTGGTGGTATTGATGGTGGTGTATTGGTAGTGGTGGTATTGGTGATGGTATTGGCATTGGTGGTGGTATTGGTATTGGTGGTGGTGGTGGTATTGGTGGTAGTATTGGTGGTGGTATTGGTGGTGGTGGTATTGGTGGTTGTGGTAGTATTGGTGGTGGTGGTAGTATTGGTGGAGGTATTGGTATTGGTTGTGGTCGTATTGGTTGTGGTATTGGTATTGATGATGGTGGTACTAGTATTGGTGGTGGTGGTATTGGTATTGGTGGTGGTGGTATTGATGGTATTGTGGCATTGGTGGTGGCATTGGTGGTGGTGGTATTGGTTGTGGTATTGGTGGTGGTGGTATTGGTAGTGTTGGTATTGGTGGCGGTGGTGGTATTGGTGGTAGTGATATTGCTGGTATAGGTGGTGGTGGTATTGGTGGTGGTGGTATTGGTGGTGGTGGTATTTGTGGTATTGGTGGCGGTATTGGTGGCAGTGGTATTAGTGGTGGTGGTATTAGTGGTGGTGGTGGTATTGGGGGTGGTGGTATTGGTTGTATTGGTGGTAGTGGTATTGGTGGTGTTGGTGGTATTGGTGGTGGTGGTATTGGTGGTGGTATTGGTGGTGGTGGATTAGTGGTGATGGTATTGGATTGGTGATGGTGGTACTGGTGGTGGTGGTGTTGCTGGTGGTATTGGTGGTGGTGGTATTGGTGGTAGTATTGGTGGTGGTGGTATTGGTGGTGGTGGTGGTATTGCTGGTGGTGGTGGTATTGGTGGCAGTGGTGGTATTGGTGGTGGTGGCATTGGTGGTGGTGGTGTTGGTGGTGGTATTGGAAGTGGTGGAGGTGGTGGTATTGGTGGTGGTGGTGGTATTGGTGGTGGTGGTGGCATTGGTGGTGGTGGTGGTATTGGTGATGGTGGCATTGGTGGTGGTGATATTGGTGGTGGTGGTGGTATTGGTTGTGGTGGTATTAGTGGTGGTATTGATGGTGGTATTGGCGGTGGTGGTGGTATTGGTGGTGGCGCTATTGGTGGTGGTGGTATTGGTGGTATTGATGGTGGTGGTATTGGTAGTGGTGGTATTGGTGGTGGTATTGGCATTGTCATTGGTGGTGGTATTGGTATTGGTGGTGGTGGTGGTATTGGTGGTGTTGGTATTGGTGGTGGTATTGGTGGTGGTGGTATTGGTGGTTGTGGTAGTATTGGTGGTGGTGGTAGTATTGGTGGAGGTATTGGTAGTGGTCGTATTGGTTGTGGTATTGGTATTAATGGTGGTGGTACTAGTATTGGTGGTGGTGGTATTGGTGGTGGTGGTATTGGTGGTGGTATTGTGGCATTGGTGGTGGTATTGGTGGTGGTGGTGGTATTGGTGGTGGTATTGGTGGTGATGGTATTGGTGGTGGTATTGGTACTGGTGGTGGTATTGGTGGTGGTAGTATTGATGGTGGTGGTGGCATTGGTGATGGTGGTATTGGTGGTGGTATTGGTGGTGGTGGTATTGGTTGTGGTATTGGTGATGGTGGTATTGGTGGTGGTGGTATTGGTGGTGGTGATATTGGTGGTGGTGGTGGTATTGGTGGGGGTGGTATTAGTGGTGGTATTGGTGGTGGCAATGGTGATATTGGTGGTGGTAATGGTGGTGGTGGTATTGGTCGTGGTGGTATTGGGGGTGGTGGTGGTATGGGTGGTGGTGGTATTGGTGGTGGTGGCATTGGTGGTGATATTGGTTGTGGTATTGGTGGTGGTGTTATTGGTGTTGGTATTGGTGGTGGTATTGGTGGTGGTATTGGTGGTGGTATTGGTGGTAGTGGTATTGGTGGTATAGGTGGTGGTGGTATTGGTGGTGGTGGTGGTATTGGTGGTTTTGGTATTGGTGGTGGTGGAATTGGTGGTGGTGGTTTTGGTGGTGGTATTGTTGGCGGTGGTATTAGTGGTGGTGGTATTAGTGGTGGTGGTGGTATTGGTGGTGGTGGTATTGGTTGTATTGGTAGTGGTATTGGTGGTGGTGGTGGTGGTGGTGGTGGTGGTATTGGTGGTGGTGGTATTGGATTAGTGGTGGTGGTATTGAATTGGTGATGGTGGTACTGGTGGTGGTGGTATTGCTGGTGGTATTGGTGGTGGTGGTATTGGTGGTAGTATTGGTGGTGGTGGTATTGGTGGTGGTATTGGTGGTGGTATTGGTGGTGGTATTGCTGGTGGTGGTGGTATTGGTGGCAGTGGTGGTATTGGTTGTGGTGGTATTGGTGGTGGTTTTTGGTGGTGGTATTTGTGGTGGTGGTATTGGTGGTGGTATTGGTGGTGGTATTGGTGGTGTGGTGGTATTGGTGGGTGTGGTGGCATTGGTGGTATTGGTGATGGTGGCATTGGTGGTGGTGGTATTGGTGGTGGTGGTATTGGTGGTGGTGGTGGTATTGGTGCTGGTGGTATTGGTGGTGGTGGTGGTATTGGTGGTGGTGGTATTGGTTGTGGTGGTATTGGTGATGGTATTGGCGGTGGTGGTGGTATTGGTATTGGTGGTGGTATTGGTGGTGGTGGTGCTGGTGGTATTGATGGTGGTGGTATTGGTAGTGGTGGTATTGGTGGTGGTATTGGCATTGGCATTGGTGGTGGTATTGGTGGTATTGGTGGTGTTGGTATTGGTGGTGGTATTGGTGATGGTGGTATTGGTGGTTGTGGTAGTATTGGTGGTGGTGATAGTATTGGTGGAGGTATTGGTATTGGTCGTATTGGTGGTGGTGGTGGTATTGGTGGTGGTGGTACTGGTGGTGGTGGTGGTGGTGGTATTGGTGGTGGTGGTATTGGTGGTGGTATTGGTGGTGGTGGTATTGGTAGTGGTGTTGGTGGTATTGGTGGTGGTAGTATTGGTGGTGGTAGTATTGGTGGTGGTATTGGTGGTGGTGGTATTGGTAGTGGTGTTGGTGGTATTGGTGGTGGTAGTATTGGTGGTGGTATTGGTGGTGGTGGTGGTAGTAGTATTGGTGGTATTGGTGGTGGTATTGGCGATGGTGGTGGCATTGGTGGTATTGGTGGTGGTGATATTGGTGGAGGTGGTGGTATTAATGGTGGTGTTATTGATGGTGGTGGTATTGGTGGTATTGGTGGTGGTGTTGTTAATAAATCAGGCTTTTGAAAACAACCCGTCAGGTGGCTGTAGTACAGATGACATGTAACACAGATGTGCTGTTGTCAGCTTCAGCCCATTAGCACAGGATCATGTGCTACCTGAAATTCACATGACTTAATTCGCTAATCATTTCTAAATCCATTTTACTTGGGGGGGGGGTTGAAACAGACATGAGATAATGCCGGGTTAAAGTGATTGAAAGCAGGCATCCATGTTACGGTGGCAGGTGTGCTGCTGAAAAAAACACAAGCGGCTTCAGCTGAAATAGCGCATGTCCGGCCTGCAGTAAGAGAAACTCAATAAAGTAAATAGTGCTTACAGACTAAATAACAGGTCCCATGAAACAACCGAAGTAAAGGGGCCAGTCGCAACGGGAGGGTACAAATGAAGAGAAGGCCGTACTAAGGAGGGACTAACAAGCCTATTAACGAATCGAAGGCAGCATTTACCAAAGACAATGACACAAGCCAATGAAAAACATGGGAGGAGAGTGGGCGCGGCTTCTCTCCCATACTCTACTACAGCAGTCTCGCAGAGCGAGCAGCGCATGCGCGCTGCCGCTAGGCTCGACCTAAAAATGGCCCCTCACTAGATCAGCTTTTCAGCACTGACATAAGAAGCCGGATAAAAAGGGGGGCGCGTGCAGGGGGTCAATCAGCTCCAGGTGTGTGCTTTTTGAGGGGTCCTGTCCTCATGCTGTAACATATTTATTTATAGATTTTAATGACCAGGCAACGTTTCCAGATGTTGACCTTCGTGCAGTGGCGGCTGCTCGGAATGCAGAGAGGTGAGGCAGCATGGGAGAAATACAAAAATGAAAAAACAATTAAAAAATATAAAATATCACTTACCTGCCGCTGCGGCCACCGCCTTGCCCCTCTTCTGATCTTCGTCTCCCACGGGCTAGTGCATACTGCGCAGGCTCCCAGATGCCAATCCTGACACTGCTCTCATTCCGGGAATATTATTACCCAGCATGAGAGAAGAGTTGGGATTGGTCTGAGCAGCATGGTTTGCCACTCAGACAGGGCCTGTGTTCTCCACCCAGCTGTGCAGCACAGCTCATGTTGGAGAAATGCTAAGGGCCTCATTTATGAAAAGTACTGCATCACTGCTGTAAAACAGCGATGCAACACTTTTCAGTGCGCCCTCCTTGTGACACCATGGATGCACTGTATTTACTGTACGGCGCTCCATGTCGCAAGGATTGACAGATACGTCAGGAATCCTGACGCATCTGTCCGTGCAAAAATGGTGCATTGCTGGAGTGTGTCTGGAAACAGACACAACTCCAGCAATGTTTCATTTCACATGGGGCAAGCCCCATGTGAAAAGGCCTTCCTCACTCCATACACGTGTTTTAAGCAGGCATAAGGTTTTGACGCAGTGAGGCCGTAGAAGTGTTGCAGTGAAATCTCATAGATTTCACTGCAACACTTCTACGAGTCTTTTCTGTGCTGTTACGCCCACCCTGCATACATTATACCTGTCACAGGTATAATTTAGCGCAGGAGTTTACAAAGTGACGCATCTACCGAGCTGCGTCACTTTGTAAATATGTAGTGTGGGACATTTTTTATGCTGACGCAGTGTCACAAAAAGTGACACAACGGTGATGTAAGGGCCTCATCAATAAGGCCCTAAGTGTTCATGTCGGTTTAGCGCCTAAGATGGCCGGCCAAACCGGCATGTGCACTCACAGTGTCCACCACTCCTCCTCCCTGCTGCAGCTGCTGTCAAAGGGCGACCCTGCGTCGCCCTAGGACTCGGCTCGCTGGCAGCCTGCAAGTCAGATGAAAATTAAAATGATAATAACATTTTTGATTACTGTTTTATTTTTCATGTGTTTGAATCTGCTGCCAATCAGCAGTGGGGCGACGCTCCTCCGCCATAATGGAGGAGCCACCCAAGGACCTCAAGAACTTCCGACCCATCTCTCTGCTCCCGTTCCCCGCGAAGGTCACCGAGAAAATCGTCAACAAACAACTGACCCGCTACCTCGAGGAGAACAACATCCTGGACCCTTCCCAGTCCGGCTTCCGCAGCAACCACAGCACCGAAACTGCCCTCATCGCCGCCACCGATGACATCAGGACCCTGCTAGACAACGGAGAAACAGCAGCCCTCATCCTCCTGGACCTATCAGCCGCCTTCGACACGGTCTGCCACCACACACTACGAACACGCCTTCACGACGCCGGGATCCAAGAGAAGGCCCTGGACTGGACCACATCCTTCCTTTCCGGCAGAACACAAAGCGTCCGCCTCGCCCCCTTCCGATCCAAGGCCACCAAAGATCATCTGCGGCGTACCCCAAGGCTCCTCCCTCAGCCCAACGCTGTTCAACATCTACATGGCACCCCTCGCCCACGTCGCCCGACAGCACAACCTCAACATCATCTCCTACGCCGACGACACCCAGCTGATCCTCTCCCTCACCAAAGACCCTCACACCGCCGAAGCCCACCTCCACGAAGGAATGAAGGCCGTCGCCGAATGGATGAGGACCAGCCGCCTGAAGCTGAACTCGGACAAGACGGAGGTCCTCATCCTTGGTTCCAACCCTTCAGCCTGGGACGACTCCTGGTGGCCAACATCACTGGGAACAGCCCCGCCACCCACCGACCACGTACGCAACCTAGGGGTCATCCTCGACCCCACCCTCTCCATGACTAAGCAGGTCAACGCCGTTTCCTCATCCTGCTTCAACATCCTCCGAATGCTCCGCAGGATCTTCAAGTGGATCCCCACCGAAACAAGAAAAACAGTCACCCAGGCCCTCGTCACCAGCAGGCTGGACTACGGAAACGCCCTCTACGCAGGAACGACAGCTAAGCTCCTGAGACGGCTGCAACGCATCCAGAACGCCTCTGCACGTCTTATCCTCGACATCCCCCGACGCAGCCACATCACACCCCACCTGAGAGACCTGTACTGGCTCCCTGTCAACAAGAGGATAACCTTCAAGCTCCTCAACCACGCACACAAAGCACTCCACAACTCCGGACCAGCCTACCTCAACAGACAACTCAGCTTCTACACCCCCACCCGCCAGCTCCGCTCGACCAGCCTCGCCCTCGCCACAGTCCCCCGCATCCGGAAAACGACCGCCGGCGGCAGATCCTTCTCCCACCTCGCCGCCAAGACCTGGAACACCCTCCCCACCAACCTCCGACAGACCCAAGACCTACTGGCCTTCAGAAGACTCCTCAAGACCTGGCTCTTCGATCAGTAGCAGCACCACCCCCCTCTTCCCCAGCGCCTTGAGACCCTCGCGGGTATGTAGTGCGCTTTATAAGTGACATGATTGATTGATTGATTGATTCGTGTTTCCTCTTTCCCAACAGGACCTACTTATAAACTTTGAAATAGGTTCTCCTCCTATGAAGGGCTGCACTCCTTGGCCCCACAGGTACCTTTGATATGGCTGTTACAGTGCGCCTTCCTGCACAAGCAAGCTAAAACAGCCCAAAGTACAGTTCACAGCACACTTTCCAATTGTCCAGCATTCTCTAGTGTGGTTTAGATGACAAATGAGATCTGGCCACTGACAGAAGCTACTACGAAGAGTTAGGCCCAAACCACAAAAAAATAAAAGTAAGATCCTCTGCCTCAGCTCACCTTTAGGTTTTTTTCAGTTCACAAATATTCCCAGAAGTAAACCTGGAAGGCTGCACTGGGGAAGGTTTTCATGTGATATCTTTTGCGGTCTTCTCTTCTCTCTGTGCGGAAATCTGTCTAGAAGAGCTTTCAGAAAAGGGGGCATGCAGCCCGTTTTGCAAATTCACGTTTTTTCTTCCACAAAGAAAAGGTTTTCCTTCCAAAGAAATCCCTCCCCTACACCACCACCAAATGTTGGGGTGATCCGTTATCCTTCCCCTCCTGGACGGGAAGTTTTCCAGCCCTTGGCTGGAGACTTGTCTAATAATTTTCAGGGTAGAAAAGGGCCAGATTGGACACTGTGAATGCCCAGAAATCAAGTTTGTGGCATTCACAAACTTACAAAGCCAGAGACGTTTTAAGGCACGGGCAAAGTGGGCACTGGCCCATGGCCCCAGCCTTTCAGGGGGGGCCCTGATGGAGGCGACTCTGTTCTGCAAACAGTCCTGTCCTGATGACCTTGAAGGATTCTTAAACATAGATAGTTCTAAATACCGTTTTCCTTTAATGTATTTTTAATAGGGTAATCTGTGGGAGTTTATTGCTGACAATTTGCAGGGAACTGTTGTGCTTGAGTGTTTCACCACCGTGCAGCATTCATAAAAAGTTTCTTTTAGATCGAAACAGGACCTCACATATGAGAAATGGGAGGGGCATCACAGCGATTATTTGCAATAACATTAGTGAGTTACTGCTGCGTTACACCACTGAAAACCCACATTACAGTTCCTAAGTATAAGATGGAAACAGATTTATAATTTGGACCAGCGTGAGATGTAATTGGAAAATATATTCAAAGCTGTTCCAAACAGGGGCCCCCAAAGTACGTTAGCCCCAAGGCCCCTAAAATCCTTACGACGCCCCTGTACAAGGCAAACCTCGCCTGTTAACGCCAACTTCTCACCACTACATTTCCTCGCACGTCTGGTGGAGAAATCCCATGTAATAAAACTATGTATACCAACCAGGAATCTTTTTACGAATTCGGCCTTTTTTTAATAGATCCCTCAATTTGTCTGGCTGGTCTGCAAGGCACTGAATATAAACTCAATGCAATAATGTCATACCAGAATTTAAAAAAATGAACTGGTACAGGGGTGCACAAACATCTCAGACTGCAAGGGTTACAAGCAATATAAAACAAACAGCTACATGAAATATGTAGTTTGTTTCATTTCTAACTGTTCATCTCTGTGAAGCACAAGCTCTAGTGCTTTTTATTTCTGGTATGTTTTTGATATTGAATTCTCACAAACCCAGTTTTTGATTGTGAAAATGGATTATGTAGCTCAATCTTGTCATTTTTTCAGTAGATAAATGGGTACAGTAAGAACAAAGCCCTCTAGATATTGCAGAAGCAGGTAAACAAGATCATAGGAATAATGGCAAACTAATTTGGAAAGATGAGACACATTTAACAGAAATTTGTATTCCAGCACCCAGTACAGCTGCCAAATTCCAAATAGCCTGACAATGTGTATTAGGATTAATCTAAGCAGACCTTGTAAAAGGGAACTACTTAGTTGATGAAAGCCAAATAACAATTTTAAAATACAACACAGTACAATGCATTCCAACGATTCCTTAAAACCAAAGCTTTAAGATTTCAGAGGTGTTGCAATAGTTTTGCACACAGGAGTTTGTTTAATTTTCTTAATACAGTACAAAACCGAGTTAAACGCTACTGGAATTATAATCTTAAGCATTGATCACAACTTTGAAACCAGAAAAATATACCACAATGCAAAAAGACGTTGTCATAATTGTATTCGATTTCCTCAGGTTGTATGGTTTACAGACTGTTATTAATTGTATACTGTGCTTCCAAAAAACAAATGCATTCTTTTTTCTCTCTCCACTTTCTTTTAGAAACGGAATGCTTGCAAAGGCGGAGTCCTGTTCTTTCTGATCCCAGAAGCAAGGCAAGAACATGGATCCGGGATATTCTGCCATGTCCGTCAACACCACGGCCGGGCTGCAAGATGGCTGCAACTTCTCATCATGTGCCAATACCACTGAGGAACCAATGGACCCAACAGTCTCGCCCAGACTCAGCTCGATCCTTATCCCCCTTATCTACGTCCTGGTGTGTGCCATTGGACTCAGTGGGAACACCCTGGTCATTTACGTAGTCCTTCGCTACGCCAAGATGAAGACTGTTACCAACATATATATTTTAAACTTAGCCGTGGCAGATGTACTCTTCATGTTGGGGCTCCCCTTCCTTGCCACACAAAATGCCATCTCTTACTGGCCCTTCGGCTCCTTTTTGTGCAGGCTCGTCATGACAATCGATGGCATCAATCAGTTCACCAGCATCTTTTGCCTGACGGTGATGAGCATCGACCGCTATTTGGCAGTTGTGCATCCCATTAAATCTACCAAGTGGCGCCGTCCCAGGGTCGCCAAGCTCATCAGTGCCACTGTTTGGACTTTTTCCTTCCTGGTCGTGCTTCCTGTGATCATATTTGCAGATGTGCAGGATGACTTCCACACCTGCAACATCAATTGGCCTGATCCAGTCAACATTTGGTCTGCAGCCTTTATCATTTATACATCAGTCGTAGGCTTCTTCGGGCCTTTACTGGTCATCTGTCTTTGCTACTTACTGATTGTCTTCAAGGTGAAGTCCTCAGGCCTTCGAGTGGGCTCTACAAGGCGTCGCAGATCGGAGAGGAAGGTCACCAGGATGGTGGTCATTATCGTTGCTGTCTTTGTGTTCTGCTGGCTTCCTTTCTACATCCTAAACATAGTCAACTTGTCCTTTATTTTGCCTGAGGAGCCAGTTGGGGTTTACTTTTTTGTGGTGGTGCTCTCTTATGCCAACAGCTGTGCCAATCCTATCCTCTATGGGTTTTTGTCGGACAATTTCAGGCAGAGTTTTCAGAAGGTCCTGTGCCTCCGCAAAGGCAATGGCATCAAGGATATAGACCTCAACGATCACCGACATGAAAAAAGCAGCCACCTGCAGGAGACAATGCTAGTCCCAAGAAATTCAGAAATCAATGGAGACATGCAGACAAGCATGGTCTGACCCGCCGTAAATAAAAGCCTTGTTGAGCTTGTAAATGGGCAATGCTGCAGAGTACCACAGCAACAGAGGGAATTATCTTTCATACATTGGCTATTTTGCAATGATTCTTGAAGGAAAGACAGTACACCTTTACAGCATCAGTCTCTCCTGGCTGGAATTTAACTGATCACTTATTGTGGAACTCTGGCTAAATAATTCCTATTTTATCTGCACCTAATACATGTGTTTTTTAAAACTAAATACGTTTAGAGTGCATTTAAGCTATGCCTTTAAGATTTAAATTTCACTTCTGAGTTCAGGCCCACTGCATGTTCATCTGGTCCAGTTCAGCTTGCAAAGTACTACCATCCCTCCAACCTGAGTTCAAAAAATCTGTGCCACCCTCAGGTATAACCTGGGGGTATCAAAGTTCCAGAACTAGGGATATCTGACATATGAATTGCAAATCCGCTATAGTTCTTACCAAAATAAACGTGAGTCAACCTTGATTGCACTTGGGAGACTTCAACCATGTTGGATAAGCTTGGCCAGGGCTGCAATCCAAGGTCACAGTGTGGTCAGGACTTCACTTATTTAAAACCTTCAGTGCACTGAATGAAACTAAACTGTTTAGCCAATCAACAGTCAGTGTGTTGTGGGATCTCTAATGAATCAGAACACAAAGTGGACAGGCCAAATAGTTCAATGGGGTTCTTTAACAGGAAACCGCTACACACTAAATCTACTTTGGTTTATGGAATCTGCATTAAAGTGGAATTCTTTTGAATTGTGAGCAATGGAACAGAATGAGGAACAATAAATGGTATAGAAATCCGAGAAGACACACAACTCGGTTGTGTGTGAATGATTGTAAAAAAGAAGAAAAACTTAAGCTTTACCTCATTACGTGTTCTCTCTTCTCACTGGAAAAATCCCCACCGAATTCAGCTGTCAAATCCGAGTTTCTTTGCTCTTTAATATTATGCACTACTCTTCTTGCTCGTTGTTGCACATCCAATGACATGTAACCATAGTGACATACCTTGACATGTCATGAGAATATAGTTTAAACCCTTTATATTGCGGTGTGAGGATCGTCTGTGTGTTATTAAAGTGGCCTTGTATATTCCATAAAATCATTTGTATTCAAAGAGAATGTAAACAGACACCATGTGTGGCTCAAGGTTCACCGGCCAGTGCCAATGTACAGACTCCCTTGTATAGATTCACCCAAGAGACATCATTCAATGTGTAATGAATGTATATTCTATTTATTGTTTTTCAGAAGTGTGGTTGAATATTTTCGGAAAGGCAAATAAAGTGTGTTTCTTATTTTACACTGTCTCACTGACAGCATATGTGTATTGTATTGTATTGTAATTGCATTTATATAGCGCTTACTACCCCTGACGAGGCGTCGAAGCGCTTGTTTACATTCTGTCTCATCATTTCTGGCACTTGCTTCACCTCCCAACAGAGATCAATTTGCCAGGATTCAGGGAAAGAGGTATTAGGGTGCATAATCAAGTTGGACCCATGTTCTATCTTATTTTACAAATGTTACTTGTGGCATCCGTTTGGGTCTTGAAACTACATTCTGTGCAAAATTTGTGCCGGTGGTTTAAGGTAATTTGCATCAGAATTCATTTTGAAAGATTAGTACTTATGTTTCACCATCACACTTTGACTTAGAGCAAGAGAGAGAAAGGCAGACAAGCAAGAGGGGGTAAAGGAAGATAGGAAACAGTGGCAAATGGTGAAAAAAACTCTGCAAGAGTGAGAAAAAGAGGAAGCGTAGATTGATGGAGGAAAGAAAAATGACGGCAGCTGTGGCATTCAGAACCCTGGTAGGCTCCTCAGAAAATAATTGGGCCCATGCCCTTATATTTTTAAGAAATTAAACACTGCCTTCATCCACTAATATTTAGTGTAGACATGACCTGCTGCTCATCTTCATAAAATAATTTATAGTTGTGTTCCATTCCGGTGTAGGCAACACAGTGGTGCCTAAGGGATATCTCAGAACCAGGTACGTTTCACTCTATGGCTTATACATTATGATATAGATCTATGCTTGTGAGCGATCCACTACGGTTTGAAGCTAAAAGCTGCTTTGAATAAAACTGAGTTGCTGCTTATGGTGAAGTCCTCCTAGTTTCTCAAAATTTTAAAACATTGATTTATTTTAAGCCCTGGGATGACTTTGGAATACCAATAATCAAGGGTGGTAAAAATATACTTTTTCAATGCTTGGAATTGAAAAAAGAACATGCCACTGCTTGTTATGAAGGACAAAGCTATTGTAACTGGGTCTGACATCTAGTCACATTGTCAAGTTGTCATCTCTCATAAAGTGCAAGCCTTTCCTGGTCAAATTCCTTTAATGCATGCAGATAGTTCACAACTCAAGAATCCAGCTAGTCTGAGTCATGTAAAAGATGATCATGTTTATCAAGTGCTCAGATACCTGAATTTTTACAGTTTTCAAGCAGATCCATTTTATTTAGTTGGTTTATTTATTTATTTATGCATTCACATGCTGCTTACATGCATTTTAAGGCTGTGTGCTGAGAATATATATTTCTCTTTGGTTTACATCAATGCTATTTTCAGAAGCAAATGGTAACCACTGACAAACTTGAACTTGCGTTCTGTGTACCAATCACTATTTACGGTCACAATTTCAAGGCTCAATCGGCAAGGGAACAGGAGCTCTTTTCTTGCTGACACAATACCTCTGTTGAATTATTGGCTAGTAAAAATACAGCATCCACCATATCGGCTACCACTATATTGTCCAGAGATTTATATGTAGGGAATAATAGATTTACTGCTCTTAATTCTGCATCTACTTACCTTAACAATATAGTGGTAGTCTATATAGTGGATGCAATATTTTTGCACGCCAATATTTGGACCTCGATTTTGTGGTGTACCTTCAATCAAACCAATGACAAAACTGTCAAAAATAAACTTAAGAAGAGTCCAACCCAACATCCCATTTTGGTTGGCTCCTCAGTCGTGTATAACAGATTACAATATTACAATGTCTTTAATATTAGATGCCCTAGTCCATGAAGAATGTAAGACTTTGAAGGACACATCAAAATGTTTAAATGGTGTACTCCCACTCTCAAAGTGGAAAGATCTGAACTACTTCCTCTTGAACGGTGCTGGAGGAAAACATACTACAATGAACATACACACAACAACTATGAAAGTACAGTCATCCGATCATGTCCACGAAAAGAAGATACTGTTCCTTGAAAATAAACTCTGCCACCTCCCTTGATGTCTTCTTTCTTGATACGGTCAGTCCGATTAGACAGGAGACCCAATCGAATCTCAACCTCCTGACAATTGACAATGAGCCTAATCCACAGCCTCTCGGCACTACAGATGATGAGTCTAAGTCTTTCACATCTTTTAACCTGGTCAGTATGGCGAAGACAACCATGCAAATTTAACAGTGTACGCCATCAGAATCACATCTTGATATCTGCCCAAACAAATTCTTGAAATTAATCCCCAAAGGTATTGCACCCGGTTTTATTTCATTCCTAAATGCTTCTCTGGCTAAAGCAGTTTGGCAGCCAAGTTTAAAATAACTATAGTTAAACCCCTCCTGAAAAAACCTTTACTAAACCCCAAAGGCCCAACAAGCTTCAGCTTCATTTCCATGTTGCCTTATATCTCAAATCTTATTGAGAGCAGAGTCATTGTGCAACTCCTGAATTTTACTGAAACAAGTCGTCTATTAGATTTTTCTCAATTGAATTGAAAGTCAGGGACTTACAACACAGCATGTTGTTGCCTCAGTCTCAGGAGAGATTTGATTCATGGTAGACAACAGCGAAGTCGGGCCCTGATGCTTTTGGATTTTTTTGCGGCCTTCAACACCATCAAGCACGACATCTTGATTTCCCACCTTTCAGAACTGAACATCCATTGGACCTCTCTTGACTGGAATAATCCTTTCTCTCAGACCCAGGGCCAGACTGGGAACATGAACCAACCATGGCAATACAGCTAAACCGGCCCCGGGAGGTAAGTGTGGGGGGGTTCTAGTGAGAAGCACTGCTGATGCTTTAGCACTGCTGACACTTTTGTTACAGGGGGACGATATTGCAGAACTTGTGCATAACCAGCCGCCAGTAACAAAACCAGCCCCCACAGCTCGAAAACCGGCCTCCACCACTCGAAAATCGGCCTCCACCCTTCCGGCCCACTGAGAAAACGCCCTGCTAAGACCACACAATTAAAATACACCTATAATCTTTTCTTTCTACACAGAAACTGACAGCCTGGAGTATTCCCAGACTTATCATCCCTCCTACTGAGGGCCTGATTCCGATGTCGTTCCGAAGGCCTCCGAATCGGATTTGGCTTTACCGGATCCGATTCGTAGCCCTTGCTTACGACCGAATCGTACACAGGTCCGGACAACCAAGTACAATGCGAAGATTGCGTAAGCGCCGACCGCATCGTTTCCGGACCCGAACCGCTCTGTACGTCTCGTTTGTAGACGAATCGTGCCGCGCAATGGAGCCGATTTCTGACCGAGCGAGTACGATGCACGATTCGGACAGCCGCTTCGCCTCGGTCTCAGCGAGACGAAACGGCTGTTGGAAGCGTACTTCGGGGAGCCGTAGCAGGCCCCCCTTCACCCCGGGCCCTCCGAATCTGTCACGGGGTGCCCATGGGTCCCCCCGATCCAGGCATGCACAGTGTGGTGGGCACCATGGGGTGCCCGCCACAGGGTGTACGCTTTTCCCCACCCACCCCTTTTCTGCTATGGGAGCCTGTGTACGCGTCTGTACACGGGCTCCCATAGAGTTCAATTGGAGTCCGAGCAAACCGAGTCCGTAAGCATACAGCAGCATCGTACTCGCTCGTCCGGACTCCCGGAGCACGTCTCGCTCGGAAAGCCCTCCGGATCCGAGTCGTACGGAGGGCTTTCCTAGCGAGATCGGAATCAGGCCCCTAATGTATGTATGCACCTATTGGCGCCCCTTTTCAGGAAGCTCGATGTAACCTTTGTGATGTATGTAGATGCCACACAGCTCCTACTAGATATCCTCCATGCAAGGGCTTAGTAAATCCCCCGCTAAATCAGCTTAAGCAATAGTGCCACTGCAACAAATAGAATTCTTTTGGCATTTTTTTAACTTCTATGGCCCCCAGATCGAGCAAGACAGACAGACAAAGTAATAAAAACTACATAAAAAAATTACCAGGGGAGTGGGGACAGAGGTTGCCAAAGAAGCCAAAAGTGGTGACAGAGAGAAAGACAAATTATATAAATGACAAAGAAAAAATAGGTTAGAGGCAAACATAAATAAGAGAGCACAAAGAAAGAAGCATAGGTAGAATGCAAAGAAGGAAAGAAACAAAATGGAAAAAAATGCGCAAAAGGAGAATCAACAAAGGAAAAATGATAGAAAGAAAAATAAAGGAATGATAAGGATAGTAGAAATGAAGGACAAATGAAGGACGTTTAGAAGTGCAGCAAGAAAAAAAAAACAAGGACTAAATAAAGAAAAATTAAAGGATTGAAAGTAACCCTGGGCGTAGTTCGCGTAGTCGCGCTACGTGAAGTTACGCAAAGACGTTGGAGTGCTACGCGAGCTACGCATAGCTTCGCGAGCGTGCGTAGCTGCTTGTCGCGCCCGTTCGCGATGCGTTTTTCTTCCTCAGGAACGCGTTGTGCGTGTTCGGGACACTGTTTGCATGCTCGGGGGCGCGAACTTACCCATGCGGTCGCCTATGGGCGCGGCCATCTTGTTTTTCACTTGTCCCGCCCGTTCGCGATGCCTTATTTCCTGTTCCGGGTCGCATATAGCGTGCTCGCGATGCGCATTTCATGTTCAGGAACGCGTCGTACGTGTTCGCGACACTTTTTGCGTGCTTGGGGAGAAATATCGCGCGAACTTACCCACGCGGTCGCGATGGGCGCGGCCATCTTGTTTTTCACTCTATGCTATGGTTCTGGGCCTGCTTTTCTATCCTCCCTCAATCTTTGCAATCCTTAGTTTTTTACACTGTTTTTCAATTTTTCTTTATTTCTTATCTATCTCTCTCTCTCTGCCTAAGTCTATATTTTACATTTTTTTCTACTTTTTACTGTGTTTTTTTAACTTTTCGACTGTTTTATATAACTTTCTTCTTTAAGCTCCTACTTCTTCCCCTAACTTTATTTTTCCCTTCAAACTTTTCTTTTCCGCCTCCTCCCAGTCCCACCCCAGAACCATGGTGAAGGGCAGCAGTGACGGCTCGAAGGGCAAGGCGCGTGCGCCCAAGAGCCGCCGCCTGCCTTGCGGCAGACTGCGCCCTGCAGGGGTGCAAGCCCGCCAGCTTTTTACTGAGGCGGAGGTGGCCGCCCTTGTTTTTTTTCTTCAGCGCCACCTCCCCTTGACCTTGGCAGCAGGCGGCAGGCCAGGCTCCGGGTACCCGATCCAGGAGCGTCACCGCCGGTGGGCGAAGGTGCGCCGGGCAGTGTTTCGCTGCTCAGGGGTCCGGCGCACCCATAACCAGCTGGCCCACCGGTGGTCAGACATCCTCGACCGGGAGCAGGACCTGTTGGACCTGCTAGGTGTCGAGGTCGTGGGGCTTGGTGAGTAGCTAATATATATAGTAGTATAAGTATTGTGATTTGTGTATACATTTTTTACAAATAACAAGAATACTGCTGCTTACATTGCAGGTAATTTACGTTTCAAAATCTTCTGTGATTGTAGGACACAGGTGCTGGCCGCTACTCTTACTTGTTTGCAACTTTGCGCTCGCTTATCCTTATTATTATGTAAGAGTTTACTTTAGAGAACTTCAGTTAGGTAATGCTATTTCTAGAGAGACTCTAGTCCTTCCTTTGTCCTCCTGTCAAATAGTGGTGGATGGATTGATAGTTTGTTAGTAGGTTTAGTTTTTAGTTGATAATTTTTGAGCGCTCTGCGTGACGCATCCTCTGTCACTGAGTGCTGCTTACCCCAGTCCTTACTAGTAGAACCTTTTGTAGTTTGTTTAGTGAGTGGTAAGCTTGGCAGTGTCACTCAGCTGCAGAACATCAGTCTTAACCAACCAACAATTTGGTGTATGCATTATGCACCAATTTATGCATGTGTCCTCCTTCTCATATATGCATTTATGAGGGCAATAAAAAAATGGAAATGCAGACTTAATGAACAATTGGCCCGCCTGGAATAGGTGGGCTAGGTCAGGTGGTACTTAGGCTTAGTTAGTGTTCTGGATTTTATTTGAATCAATCCGAATGAAACACTGAATTAGTGTTCCCAAATAAGTAGACTGTCCGTGACCGTGAATCCCGCAAGCCAGTAGTCCATCGGATTAGATAGGTCAATTTTATTGCAATTTTTGGTTCCTAAAACGTTTTGAGCGTTTTTTTAGATAATTTATTTGTTTCACAGCAATCATGAATGTTTGTGTCTTTCTTTATTATATCTTACATGATCACTGATCTGCAGCACCCAGAGGCAAGAAGACGGGGTCTGAGTCGGCGGGACAACCACCAGAGGACCGCTCCTCTACCGAGGGCCCTGCTGCTGGTCCCAGTAAGTCCTCCAGTGGTTAATAATATTAACATTTATATTGGCCTAACTTTTACTGCACCTTATTTTTCCAGAACTATTAATTATGGTTCCACTCCCTAATTCTATTTTTTACAAAAGATTCTTTGATCTTGACTTGACTATCTGTTTCTAAATTCTGGTTATCCCTGCCTCTAAGTTCTAACTGCCTCTGCTATGAATGTCTGTACTACTACTATTAGTCTGTCGCTAAGCTTGCCCAGTTTGCATTGCCACTCTTTATTGTACGGTTTTGAATAAAACTCTGATTTACCAATAGCTGAGTCCAGTCCTTTCGGTTGTCCTCTTCTAGGCTTCTTAATCTTGAGGCTTTGACAATTACCACAAACAAAATGCCCAACCAGATATTTGACTATTTTTGATAGGATATAGTACATACTACTACTGATGTGTGGATTCTGTACAGCCCCATGCAGAACTATGCACAAGGAAATAGGATGTTGGTGATGGGAGTTTGGAACTTGGACGTTCCTCACACCTCAGTCAGAAGTGAACCCACAATCCCCTGAACGACTAGCTATAGTGTAGTGTCTCACTCTCATTAGGTCCCTGAACCCCCACCCGAAGATACTCAATGAGATTACACAACCCAGAACATAATATAACACCCTTTAGCTCACTTACTCGTGTAAGTCCACCACCTCCACCACCACCACACCAAATACCACAGAGTCTATGTTTAAGTTTAAAAGGTTTATTTTCAACTAACAAGCTCTGTATGTTGTTCTATAAAATTCAGTGTACTCCAGCCAGCTCCAACAGCTAAATGCATAAGATTAAAACAATAAACATTGTTACAACAAGTGCATGATGATTGATGATAGACAAAAGATCTGTGAGAATTCTGTGATACTCCTCACCGTAGAACGTAGAATTACTGGTTACATGCATCATTCATAAGCTCTGCAAATCTCTGGTTCGTAGAAGGAAATCTTCTGCCTGAGAAAAATGGTGCGCGTTAGATAGTATAATGCAAGCATTTGTCAGTCCTGCCAAAAAAGTGTAACATGTTACTTATGGCTAAGCAATAGGGACTAACCGAACTCCATAACAAAGTGGCTTGTTTTCCGACCTCTTGTACGCAACGCTCAGACAGTAGCTGTATGTGCTCATGTGGGCTAAAAAAGGCGTCTTACTGTTACTGCACAACAAGCTGCGAGGTAACATGCGCAAAAAAGACATGAAGCGAAAAATGGTTGCATGGCTCATGCTAACTTTGCAAAGAGTAGAGTATAGTATAACAAATAATGACCCTAGGGACCATAACACTACTAGTGTCTACTGACTCTAGTACCCGATTTGGACTACTGAATGTGATGTATAATAATATGTATGTATTAACTTTTTTTTTCAATCTTGCTAGTGAAAAAGAAGAAATATAAATAGGGGAGGTGTACACAGGCATCTAAAAATGTGTCATGTTTTTATCTAGGCGTAGTAGCGACCACCAGTGCCGGCGGGGCCAGCGGCGATTCGGCCATTCCGGAGGGGGAAGGAGATGCGGCACCTGCAGGAGCTACAGGGGGTGAGCCAGCAGCAGTGGCGGGCGATGGTAAGTTATATTCATTACGTATTGACATTGCACTAGCTGGAAGGGTGTTGAGTGACTTCACTCACTGTACTGTTGTTGAGACTTATTAGGTATGAAGTTGTAGTGAACATTATACAACGGTTGAAGAAGAGAAGACACCCTTTACTTAGCATTAGCAATGCAGTAGCAATAGCATTACCAGCGTGACTTGATTAACCAATGGCCTCTTCTATCTGACTCCAACTCAGCTGTGAAAGTTTTATGGAGGAGACTAAAAGTCAGATCAGATGACCTTGATGGATGTGTTGAATAAAAAGGGAAAGAAGGGTGGAAGGAGGAAGGACGGGCGAGATTTAATATGATTGATGACTGGCAGAGAAGGATACGTTGTAAGCATGGATATAGGTGGCTGATAGGAATCAGATGCATGTGTTGTTGAAGGATGGGTGGAAGGTGAAAGAAGAACGGATGCCTGCCTGGGTGGGCGACACAGTATGGGTGGATACTGTGGATAGCAAGAATCATCAGCGGTGTTTGGGTGAAACTCTAAGCCAAGTCAAGCAACGGAGTGAGTGGACGCATGGGTTGTTGTTGGCAAAACAAAGTAAGGTTTGTGGAGAGATTAAGAAGAATGATTGACATTTACTTAGAATGGATGGATGCATGTATGTATTCATCATAGACAGCATAGGTGGAGACTGTCACGGGATGCACAGTTTTAGTATTAAGGGAATGTAAAAGAAACGGCGCCACAGAAGCAAAGCCGATGTGGGTAGGGGCAGGGTGGGGGTAGCAGTAAACAATGTATTACGCGGCCAAATACAGGTAAGTTTACTGTAAACATAAAAATAAATAAAGCGAATTTCATTGTGCGCACTGCACCGCCAAAAGCAATGCAGTGGGCGCAACAAAATTACTTTTATTTCTTTATATGTTTACTTACCTGTAATTAGCCGTAATCCATAGTTTACTACCCCCACCCTGCCCCTCCCTACGTCACCGCCCGGCAGCACTCCCCGAGTCCCACCACCGACCGCTACTGACCTTATGTCGTCATCCCATAAAAGCAATGATCATTGGATCAGATATATAATCTGCCTTTTTGTAGTAGCCAGGGCACTGTTAAAGTGAAATTGACCAATTGCCCTGCTTCATGTAACAGAGAGAGTATGGCCAGTGCCACCCGTAATAGAAAAATAAATACGAGCTTCCCCACCTGCATACATTAGTAAATCAAACTAACGTGAGTCTGCGTCATGATGACTCGTATGTTTGTCTTGGGTGCAAGCATAGATGACCGAGCTGGCATGCCGGCTACAACCAGGTTATGTCATTTCGCTAAACTAGTAGAGATAAGAAGAAGACTGGTGTACTGGAGTCCATAGTGCTAGTATAATGCCTGAAACTCCCACAAATGTTACAGGCCGAGGAAGTGGGAGGATAGATAGATTATTATACCAGAAATGTTATGTACTGTGCTTCTTGCTAGTGCTACTGTGCCATTATGTGTTGAATTAATTTTGTGTTACTGTTTTGCTAAGAGTACTGCTTACAACAATATTCTTTTTCTTTCTTGATATAGATAGTACTCCTTCCCAAGGCAAACCATCACGGAAGGAGTTGGTAGCCAGGGCCCGGCACCGGAAACTGGAGGCCATCTGTGCCGAGTACTGGTGGCTCAGGCGGAGGAGGAGGAGGCGGCAGCAGCCTCGTCCGATGCCCCGGGCCCCAGCCAGGCCAGACCTCCAGTGGTACGGCGCCGCAGTCTGGCAGCCGCCCGCCGCAAATCTCTTGCAACCAGCACTGCTGTCCCCCACCCTGGATGCCACTGCAGGGCATTTCGTCGCAAGATTCTCCTCCGGGTGGCACGGCTAGAGGAGCAACTCGAGGAGCGGGTTAAAATTCTGGTGGACAAACACCTTAAAGCCCGCCGAATATAATATAGGACCCTGTTGCATTGCCCCTTTTTTATTCGTTTTGTTGGTGGGTGGGAATTGGGCGTTGGGGTTTGGACTTTGGACTTTCTTTGGACTTTTTTTCATTTTGGACATTGGTTGGGGTTAGGGAGAGGGGTGGGTCAGGTGTGGGATAGTTTATTTTTGTTAGGGTAATAAATTATATTTATACTTCAACATACAATGTTAATGTTTTGTGGGGGGTTACTGTTTTACAAATTAACGTCACATGGTTTCTTTCATTGCTGCTGCAGGGCCGCAGCCAGTGTTTGATTTAAATAATCTGCCGATGATGTAACACAAACAGATAGATGCGGTACCCCTCACTGAGTGATTTGTCCTACTAGTACTGTCAGTCTCTCCTCCTAGTCCATTATACCTCCCACCAAACTTATCTTACCTGTGATTGATGATGATTACGTTCGGCACAGCGATG
This sequence comes from Calotriton arnoldi, assembly GCA_963921515.1. NCBI lineage: Eukaryota > Metazoa > Chordata > Amphibia > Caudata > Salamandridae > Calotriton > Calotriton arnoldi. The sequence goes on along the minus strand of CAWUFW010011164.1, from coordinate 316,472 downwards.
GCTGCATGGTTTCCCAAGAGAATGGAGAAGATGCCATGGTTGTGGTGGTAGTAGTAGAGTAGACACTGCCAGCAGCATTTGCAAAAAAAATAAAAAAGAGACAGTCACTTGCCTGAAAGCGACTGTGGGAGGAGTAGTAGAACAAAGTCAAATACAGTACAGAAGAAGACTGCCAAACAAACAATATTGCATTTGCAACTGCTAAAGTCAAATAAAACATAATGTTGGCGGGGACAGCCTAGTACAAGAAGTTACAAACTGTAGTTGTGTCGAGTGAGTCACTTAACTTAACACAATCGTAATTCGTAACCTTTACTGCTGTGTGGTAGGAGTTTGATGATGAATCCAATCAATGCTGGCAATTAATTATGATGTACTATTAGCCGGTGACGGCTTGCACATAGACTGAGCATGGGTGGGCAAGCAGAAGAAGCTCCTCGCCCTGCCTTGAAATTTAATTAGTGTTGCTTTTACCACATCTGCCCCAGCAAGCGTGTGATCAATTGGTGTACATTTTATGTAGTCACATCACACCTCAATATAAATCACAGCCCGGGGGAAGAGGGTTAGGGTTTGATGAATGGATGGGAAGGGGAGTTTGGGGAAAGGTTTGAGAAAGAAAAACAGTACGCATGGACAACAAAAGCAAAGCACAATCTTGGCAGACGACCATGATCTTCTCCAAAAAAACTATAAAGGGAGAAAAAGGCAATGCATGCATGATGAAGATAACTTGATGGTTAATGAGTAGTACTTACTAACTCCTACTAGACAAGACAGTACAGGGCAGCAGTATATTCTATGCAATTTGCCTTGCCTGTAATATATGCCCTCAGACAGAGACCCAAATTCCATGTTGTACTGGGCTTACTTTTAAAGATAGCAAAGAAAAGTAAAAAATAGTTGTAGGGATCAATTAGCAAACAAACAACAACAACGCACAGTCGTAATGATTGAAGAGAAAAAAGGATTCCAATTAATTAAAAGATGAATGATACTAAAGTTACTGTATTATCCTGGTCAAATTGTGGAGTTGAATCTCGTCCTTCCTCTTGGTCCTATCTTCCATGGACGCTCCGCACATCAATCTTGGTTGCCTTCCTGATGCGGATTGGTAAGGTAAATGTGAGTTGAGTCTCCCAGTATAGCACAGGGTAAAGGCCGGCCTGTAACGTCTAGATGGAAAAACAAAAGGGGTATTGAAAAATCAATGAATATAAAAAAGCATCAATTACGGTGGAGTCCAAGAAGAGAAGAGAGAACACTTTCAGACTGAGGCGGCTTGGATATATCGTGTATATTCCATTTACAGCATTAAGCTACAACAACAACAGGACAGAACAGGCCCACCACAGCACCAGCCTGTGACCCAACCTCCATTTACCTTAATTTTTGACAGAGCCAGACAAAAGGCATATATTAGCAACTTTGCATTTTCAAAATTAAGTGACAAAATCAATGCGCCGCTGTCTGTCACATAACTACACTGACTCGACTCCACCACAACATGGACATGTAGGTCTGCTGTGTTTACTTTCTTGTTGAATTGTTGTGTTTATGTTTACCTTATGCCACTTCATGAAACGCAGTTATTCCTTGAATCATCTCCGATCCAACTGACTGACTGCGTGCAAAGATAGTATGGTCATCATCATGTTGTGGTACGTGTTGTCCAACTCCAACTCAGTCTGTAGTGACTACGATTAAGTCCATATTCCATATTAAAAAATTGCAACAGATATTGGCCTGCAGCCCTGCACCTGCAGTAGTAGGAGTACAATCTGGTTATTAAACAACAAGAAGGGAAACATTGAGTGTCACTTCAGTCACTTTGTAGATTAACTAGTAGAGTAGAGTTCGACTTCATGCACAACACAACATCAACACAACAAACAACAGCAATCGCTCAGAGTCAGCAAGCATCCAATGCATTCCATCATTACCTGTCTTGCTCTTCTCTTTGGCTGTCAGATCATCAGATGCCTAGTTCTGACAGGTGTGTGTTTTTTTTTACGGGGCAGTAGCCTCATCATTACTCCAGTCCACATTCATTTCGAGTGTTAGTCGCTGTTTCGGTTTCCGTCTTATTCATCTGTGGCACTTTGTCACTGTTTAAGTTGCTTCACATGGTCAGCACTGTGATGATGATGGGCCGCGGCCTGGGTAGCGCTCATTGCTGGTCAATTGAGTTTGCACAAATGTCAGCAAGTTTCTTCGAAGAGTCTTGTCTTTCTCTGCCAAGTACCTTCTGTCCTGACAGTGAGGAGCTTTGGATGTCTGCCGAGGCTGTAGCCTTCGGACAGTGATGAGTTTACTTTTGGATGCCTGCCCAAGTTCTGACAGTGAGGAGCTTTGGATGCCTGCCGAGGCTGTAGCCTTCGGACAGTGATGATGATTTTCGGCTCGGAAACAAAACGGAGGATAGCTATAGTCACGTTTCACTTCTTATGGAGGGACTGTTAATGTTAAAGGCAACATTTCTTGTACTCCAATGTCTGGCTTGATGGAAATGTACTAGGGCGAGACAGGAAGATGAAGCAGGACTCTGAAGAGTGGACAGTTAAATGCACAGACGTGCAACTTCAATAGGGAAATAAAAAGAGAAGACGGTGGTGATGGATTTGTTGTGATTTGATTTGAACCAGAAAGACAGATACACAGACACATAAAGGAAGGAAGAAAGTAACAATTTGAAAGCCTAGTTGTCAGGGAAGAGGAGCTCGTCCTCAAACTCTGGTGGTTCGCACAGAATTAGGTCCTGTAACGCACTATTTACGTCATCCAAGTCGCTCTCCTCTTCCTGCTGTGATTCACGTATTTTGTAATCCGGTGGTATAAAGTGCTGATTCATTTTGATCATGGTTAACCTCTCCACGCTTTTGGCCGAGAGACTGGTCCTTTTCGAAGTTACAATGGCACCAGCAGCACTGAAAACACGCTCTGAAGAGACACTTGCGACAGGGGAAGCCAGATACTTTATCGCCAGCCTGCTGAGCACTGTCCATTGGCTTCTTTTCCCATACCAATACACCAATGGGTTTCGACCTCCTCTGTTGGGTCATCCAGATAGGCCTGGACGGTCCGCTCAATGTTCAGGGGTGCTCCGATGTGCTCGGCCTCTTTTGCCTTTGCATCAGCACTGGACTTACCATACCCCTGCCGTAGAAACCAATCAGTTGCACATTGTGCTGTGGATGATCCTGTTCTTGCTGTTGTTGATGTTATTGTTGGTGTAGGTGACTGCTGAGAGGCAAACGCACTGCCCTCAGGCTCCGAAGTAGAACTTGACTCTGGATGCCCTCTAGTACTTGTTGTTATGGCCTGGGGTGGGGGCCTGCAATTAACAGCCGTTCGTTTTCGAAAATAGTGGCTTCCTTAGCTATCAAAGTTTTGTAGTTGGCAACATCCACTTCCGAAAAAGAAATTACTGCCTTGCTGTTCAGAAATACTTTGTACCGTGGATCCAAAATTGTGGCACTAATGTAATGTAGTTGTGACAAAATTTTATTTTGAATCCTTGTATTTTCAGATAAGCGAGCGGCTAAGGTCTCCGTCAAATGATATGCGTCTTGTTTGTTATCCACACCTGCGTACGTTTCAGACACCTCCTTCAGCTGTTGCTCTAGCATGTGCAACAATGGGATAGCTTGGCCCATAGTACAGTCCTCCCTGCTGACTTCACGTGTGAATATCTCAAAAGGAAGTAGCATCTCAGTCAGGCATTTAATGAGGTCCCATTGACCCATCTCAACGGTCATGCCTCTCACAGTAGGTTCCCCTAATCTTTGCATGACATAAGCATTGAGTGGTATGTACAGTTCAAACAGACGATCAAGCATATAATAAGTTGAGTTCCAACGTGTTGGCACCTCCTGGATGAGCGCTTTGACTGGCATTTTATGCTCACGTTGAATGACCCTCAGCTGCTTCCGGGCTTTAAAAGAATGGCTGAAATGTGTGCATATTCTTCTGCAGGTGGCCAGTAAGTTGCTGACTTTGGATTCATTTTTCAAAAAGTCTTGAACAACAATGTTAATGCAGTGTGCCAAACACGGGACCCTGAAATAGCGACCATCTTCCATGGCCCTAACTACATTACTGCCATTGTCCGTGGCAACAAAACCAATGTTAAGCCCTTTTGGGCGCAGCCACTCAAAGACCTTGCTGTTAAACTCTTCCAAAATGTTTGCAGCAGTATGAAATTTCTCCATGGCAAACATGGCTACAGTTGCATGTTTGCGAGTGGCATGAAAAATCTCAGCAGCGTCAACACCAGCAGATATCTGATCTCTAACCCCCGCAAAAGAGATCCAGTGTGCAGTGATACACATGTAATCAGTGGCTTGGCAACTGGTCCACATGTCTGTTGTCAGGTGGATACTCTGAACAGCACTCTGCTTCAAGGCTTTTCCAAGCAATTCCAGCACGTCGTGATGTAGTGCTGGAACAGCAACTCTGGCAAAATAGCAGCGGCTGGGAACATGCCATTTTGGGCAGATGGTTGACACAAATTCCAGAAAACCCACCCCTACAACAAAAGAAAAAGGGAGAAGGTCCAGTGCTAACATTTTAACCAGCTTCGCATTGTACAAACGTGCTATTGGGTGGTTGCGTTCGTACTGCCCCTCCCCACCAAACATGCTGATAATGGTAGGCTGCATGGTTTTCCTTTCTCTTATGCTCAACGCACTTTTTTGGATTGCGGTACTCCTTGTCCTTGGTGTCTCAGGCTGACTCTTACTCTTGTGCCACTGAGATGTTGCTGAAGATGTGTGCAACGTTAACAACACTGCACTGCTGGGGTCAGGGACACCTTGTGTACCACTACCAGAGAGAATGTCTCCCTGTCCTTCCTCTTCCACCGTGATCGGATCTTCTACTCCTTTATCCCCACCAACACCAATGGTTGCAGTTTTTTTTATGTCGCGAAGGTGGTCCTCCCAGCTGATCAAGTGGTGTTTTTTCAGATGGGTAATTTGGCCTCCGGTACCATAGTTTGTACCAAGTTTACCACGACTAACAGAGGTATTACAAATGGAGCATATAGCAATGTTCTCCTCCTTTTCGCTAACCGTAAAGAAGTCCCAAACTGGGGAGCTTAACTTTGGCCTCCTGCTGGAGGACCTGCCACTTCCAATGGCGGATGAACTGGAGGGTGTGTGTTGAATTTGACTCTGTGCTGCTGCTGTACCACTACCTACTTCTACTGAGGTGGTGGTTGTGCTGGTGGATGTAGGTCGCTGCCGGGCCTTTGCTAATGCAAATATGGAAGCTGTAGGTCGTGTTGGTGGTGTTACCTGTGGAGGTATGCGTGCTACATCCCTCGCAGCGATTTTGGATAGGGTAATAATGTTGTTCTCCATCTCCTCGGGGCCGGGAGTGATGTTCGTGATGACTGGCTCATCATCATCATCCTGCTGTTCTACATCGACCTCCATAAGTGTAAGGCTTTCTGGAACCTTCCTTTTCCCTAGCTTGGTCTTGGGACGTGGTTCCCTCTCAGACTCAGTTTGTGGCTTCCAAGTGGCATCTAGATCATCAGAAGGGGGGCTTGGCGAAGAACTTGATGGACTACCCCTCCTTTTCTTTGCTGGAGATTTGGAAGATGGATCTTCCGAATGAGTGGCTTCTTCTTCTACCTCTGCATGAGGCTCAATTTCCTGAACTGCCCCTACTTCGGGAGGAACAACAACTACTATTGCGGGCGGTGGTTGCGGCTGTTGTTGTTGACCACTTATCTGCTGTGTTTCCTCCTGCGTTGATTGGGTACTACTTTGAGATAGCGATAAGTTTATCTCAGGCTCAGCATCACTGCTTTCCACCATTAGGCTGGCTACCTCTTCCACACTCATGCGCTTGGGCCTGGGTTGGTGGGTTGGGCCCACTGATGCGGAGGTGCTGCCCCCAGCTTGCCCCCCGGACACCGTTGCTGCAGGCGTAATTTGTTTTTTCCCAAAAAAGGTACTGGGCGGCACACCAGACTTAAGTGTCACTTCCTTCTTCTGTTCCTTCTTCTCAATAGCAACTTTCTTGGCACTGGAGGACCTGGTACCTGCTTTCTTTGGGCCCATCTTCTTCTTCAGATGTCAGCAGCACTCAGTTGCAGAGATGTCTGGTCAGGTTACACGTCACGTTGTGTACAGCAGCAGGATGTCTGTCTGGCAGTGCACTGGGCAATGATGACACACCTCCTCCTCAGTCTTTGTGCACCTAAAAGCAAAAAAGCCAGAACAACATCAGTCAAACGACGATAGCACAAATCAAACAAATATAATATAGAACTTAGTGTGTGGTGGTGGCCTCAATTATTAAATTTTAGAAACTCAGTGAACAACAACACACAGTGTAGCCATTTATGAGACTTTGACAACAAGGCCAGGGCTTTCAAGGCTACTGTGTAGTGTGTACACTCTGGAAGAATAAGAATAGTAAAGAACAAAAACTAAAATGTAGTGGAGCATGTTTGGCCTAAATTTGTGCATCACGTGGGATGTATGCAGCATCAGGGAGCTGCAGATGGCAATGGGGATGGATTTGAAAGCAGTAAGACAAGAGGAACAATGGAAAGAGTGACACGCAGGCCTATGTGGCAAAAACAGCACACTACAAACTACCACCACAAAATGGGCCCCAGCAACATGGTGACTCACAGGCACAAGGCACGGCAAACAATGAACTCAAGCAGGCCTACTATATATGGGCAGACAAAGGATGCCTGATAAAACACACACAGCTTTAATGCAAAAACTAAAATCCACATGGCTAAAAACAGTTTGGAAAGTTAGACAGCCACTACAACAACAACACATAATTATAATTACACACGCAAAAAAGGCATTTATTTAACACACCCAAAAAGTGAAATAGACCCTCCCAAAAACCCCCACATTTTGCAATTCAATCCAATGACATCCATGGCCTAAATGATGGCAAAATTCAACAGACAACACAGAAACAGTTGTTATGCACCCTTGATGACTACCTCTGGGCCTACTTTACTGGCAGACTAGGCCGCAAGCTTGGAGGCCTATGGCAAAAGCACAGTGGCTGGTCCCACAAAATGGCCGCCACCACATGGCCAGGCCACCCAACAACTTCCTTCCTCGTGAAAAAAATTGTAAAACAAAAACAAAGTGACTCCTTGCTCACCAAACTACATCTAAATGACAACCTGAGGAGTTTTTGGTGCAAAATGAACTAAACCATCATTTTCGAGAAGGTTTTATACTGCTCGAGAGATATTCTTCGCCAGGTTGTCAATTCTGCGTGTTCGGCATCGCGATCGTCACAAAAAGTCGATATCGCGCGCGCGGAAACGTATATTGAGCGCGCAAAGAAGAGAAAAAGTGTAAGTCCGCGTTGTCGCACAGTGCGGAGGTGCCGAAAGTCCACGAGCTGAACGCACAGGGTTACCTAGTGGCTGAAAAGGCCTATTGATGTAACACACACCCAAAAACTGAAATACCACGACAAAACCCACATTTTGCAATTCAATCCAATGCCATCCATGGCCAAAATGATGTTACACTTACAACAATCCAACAGACAACACAGAAACTGTTTTTATGCACCCATGAGGATGACTACCTCTGGGCCTACTGGCAGACTAGGCCGCAAGCTTGGAGGCCTATGGCAAAAGCACAGTGGCTGGTCCCACAAAATGGCCGCACCACATGGCCAGGCCAGCCACAACAACAAGAAAAGGAACACAAGACAGACAATGCAGGCCTATGGCAAAAGCACAATGCCTGGCTTTACAAAATGGCCACCACCCACATGGCCAGGCCACCCGAAATAACAACAAAGTGAAGACAAAGGACAGGACCAGGCAGTTGGAGACTCTGGGCAACTTCCTTCCTCGTGAAAAAAATTGTAAAACAAAAAAAAAGTGACTCCATGCTCACCAAACTACATCTAAATGACAACCTGAGGAGTTTTTTGTGCAAAATGAACTAAATCATCATTTTCGAGAAGGTTTTATGCGCTCGAGAGATATTCTTCGCCAGATTGTCAATTCTGCGTGTTCGGCATCGCGATCGTCACAAAAAGTCGATATCGCGCGCGCGGAAACGTATATTGAGCGCGCAAAGAAGAGAAAAAGTGTAAGTCTGTGTTGTCGCACAGTGCGGAGGTGCCGAAAGTCCACGAGCTGAACGCACAGGGTTACCTAGTGGCTGAAAAGGCCTATTGATGTAACACACACCCAAAAACTGAAATATCACGACAAAACCCACATTTTGCAATTCAATCCAATGCCATCCATGGCCAAAATGATGTTACACTTACAACAATCCAACAGACAACACAGAAACAGTTTTTATGCACCCATGAGGATGACTACCTCTGGGCCTACTGGCAGACTAGGCCGCAAGCTTGGAGGCCTATGGCAAAAGCACAGTGGCTGGTCCCACAAAATGGCCGCACCACATGGCCAGGCCAGCCACAACAACAAGAAAAGGAACACAAGACAGACAATGCAGGCCTATGGCAAAAGCACAATGCCTGGCTTTACAAAATGGCCACCACCCACATGGCCAGGCCACCCGAAATAACAACAAAGTGAAGACAAAGGACAGGACCAGGCAGTTGGAGACTCTGGGCAACTTCCTTCCTCGTGAAAAAAATTGTAAAACAAAAAAAAGTGACTCCATGCTCACCAAACTACATCTAAATGACAACCTGAGGAGTTTTTTGTGCAAAATGAACTAAATCATCATTTTCGAGAAGGTTTTATGCGCTCGAGAGATATTCTTCGCCAGATTGTCAATTCTGCGTGTTCGGCATCGCGATCGTCACAAAAAGTCGTTATCGCGCGCGCAGAAACATATATTGAGCGCGCGAAGAAGAGAAAAAGTGTAAGTCCGCGTTGTCGCACAGTGCGGAGGTGCCGAAAGTCCGCGAGCTGAACGCACAGGGTTACCTAGTGGCTGAAAAGGCCTATTGATGTAACACACACCCAAAAACTGAAATACCACGACAAAACCCACATTTTGCAATTCAATCCAATGCCATCCATGGCCAAAATGATGTTACACTTACAACAATCCAACAGACAACACAGAAACAGTTTTTATGCACCCATGAGGATGACTACCTCTGGGCCTACTGGCAGACTAGGCCGCAAGCTTGGAGGCCTATGGCAAAAGCACAGTGGCTGGTCCCACAAAATGGCCGCCACCACATGGCCAGGCCAGCCACAACAACAAGAAAAGGAACACAAGACAGACAATGCAGGCCTATGGCAAAAGCACAATGCCTGGCTTTACAAAATGGCCGCCACCCACATGGCCAGGCCACCCGAAATAACAACAAAGTGAAGACAAAGGACAGGACCAGGCAGTTGGAGACTCTGGGCAACTTCCTTCCTCGTGAAAAAAATTGTAAAACAAAAAAAAAGTGACTCCTTGCTCACCAAACTACATCTAAATGACAACCTGAGGAGTTTTTTGTGCAAAATGAACTAAATCATCATTTTCGAGAAGGTTTTATGCGTTCGAGAGATATTTTTCGCCAGATTGTCAATTCTGCGTGTTCGGCATCGCGATCGTCACAAAAAGTCGTTATCGCGCGCGCGGAAACGTATATTGAGCGCGCGAAGAAGAGAAAAAGTGTAAGTCCGCGTTGTCGCACAGTGCGGAGGTGCCGAAAGTCCGCGAGCTGAACGCACAGGGTTACCTAGTGGCTGAAAAGGCCTATTGATGTAACACACACCCAAAAACTGAAATACCACGACAAAACCCACATTTTGCAATTCAATCCAATGCCATCCATGGCCAAAATGATGTTACACTTACAACAATCCAACAGACAACACAGAAACAGTTTTTATGCACCCATGAGGATGACTACCTCTGGGCCTACTGGCAGACTAGGCCGCAAGCTTGGAGGCCTATGGCAAAAGCACAGTGGCTGGTCCCACAAAATGGCCGCCACCACATGGCCAGGCCAGCCACAACAACAAGAAAAGGAACACAAGACAGACAATGCAGGCCTATGGCAAAAGCACAATGCCTGGCTTTACAAAATGGCCGCCACCCACATGGCCAGGCCACCCGAAATAACAACAAAGTGAAGACAAAGGACAGGACCAGGCAGTTGGAGACTCTGGGCAACTTCCTTCCTCGTGAAAAAAATTGTAAAACAAAAAAAAGTGACTCCTTGCTCACCAAACTACATCTAAATGACAACCTGAGGAGTTTTTTGTGCAAAATGAACTAAATCATCATTTTCGAGAAGGTTTTATGCGCTCGAGAGATATTTTTCGCCAGATTGTCAATTCTGCGTGTTCGGCATCGCGATCGTCACAAAAAGTCGTTATCGCGCGCGCGGAAACGTATATTGAGCGCGCGAAGAAGAGAAAAGTGTAAGTCCGCGTTGTCGCACAGTGCGGAGGTGCCGAAAGTCCGCGAGCTGAACGCACAGGGTTACCTAGTGGCTGAAAAGGCCTATTGATGTAACACACACCCAAAAACTGAAATACCACGACAAAACCCACATTTTGCTATTCAATCCAATGCCATCCATGGCCAAAATGATGTTACACTTACAACAATCCAACAGACAACACAGAAACAGTTTTTATGCACCCATGAGGATGACTACCTCTGGGCCTACTGGCAGACTAGGCCGCAAGTTTGGAGGCCTATGGCAAAAGCACAGTGGCTGGTCCCACAAAATGGCCGCCACCACATGGCCAGGCCACCCACAAGTTCACACAACAAGCATAAGCCAAGGGGAACAAAGAAAAGACATGCAGGCCTATATGGAAAAAGCAGCACACTACTAAACTACCACCACAAAATGGCCCCAAGCCACGTTGTCACTCACAGTCACAACAGGCCATGGAAAACAATGAACTCAAGCAGGCCTATAATAATGACCAGACAAAGGAGGCCTGCAGTGCTAAACAACACAGCTTTAATACAAAAATGCAAAAACGAAAATCCACAGGGCTACAAAAGGTTGGAAAGTTACACAACAAGCACACACACACATCCAACAAAGGTATATATATTACACCCAAAAAGTGCATGCCCTACATGATGTTTAAATTCAACAGACACCACAGAAACATGCACCCATGGGTACCTCTGGCTCTAGTCTGGGCCTACTGGCTGAAATTCCAATCAAATAAAAACAACTAGGCCCCCACTGAAACTAGAGGCCACAACAATAAAGTTTAAAAACGATGGAAATCCCCCCAAAAATGTAGGTGCAAACAAGCCCCAATCAAACAAACAAGTACACCAATTCTCCAACTTACTTGTAAAATCTCAAATCCAAAAGTCCTCAAATCCAATCCAATGATATGATGCAGCAGACAGACACAAAAAGTGATCCTTCCAGCTCCAAATCCAAATGAAAATGAACTGCACATGGACAAAGCACTGGGAGGAGCCTGCTGGACAGGAACAGGAAGTTTGAGAATCAGGGGCACTTCCTTCCTCTTGGAAAAAAAAGTAAAAAAAGAGAAAGGACTCCTTGCACCAGAAACTACAGCCAAATCACAATCTGAGGAGTTTTTTAGAGCAAAATCATCATTTTCGAGAAGGATTTATGGTGCTCGAGAGATATTCTTCGCCAGATTGTAGTTTCTTCGTGTTCGGGATCGCGATCTTACCAACACTGCCGCCGGAAGTCAGATCGTGCGTCCGAATGGCGTGTTCGCGTTTGCACACTCTCGCGGGATCGTGCGGCTGGATTCCAAATCTCGTGGCGACCGCGAACGTATAGGAAGTCGCGTCGGCGAACGCAGAATCACGGTAGGTCGTTACCGCGCACGCGAGAACGTATATTGAGCGCGCGAAGAAGGAAAACAGCTACGCTACGCCGCAAATTGCGTAGTGCCCGGTAACTTCGCGTTCTACGCGAATCGCGAAGTTGCCGAAACTACGCAAGTTCCGCGAGCGTAGCGTAGTTCACCGCCCAGGCTTAATTGAAAGTTGGAAAGGAGGTTAGCATGAAAATAAAGTGAAGTAATGGACGAAATAAATGAAGAAAAGAAAGAAGAAAAAGAAAAAAGTTAAAGAATCAAATGAATGCAAAAAGAAACAAGGGTGGAAAGAAATTATAGGAATGGCAAGAGGTTTATAAGAAAGGAAGAAAGCAGCAAAAAATGTAAAAACAGAAAGATAGAATGAAAGTAGGAAAGTAAAAGGAAAGGGATATAAAGAAAGACATTTTGCTAGAAAGAATGATGTAATGATAGAAGACTCGACAGAAGAAAAGAAACAAGGAATAAAAGCAGAATGGACAGAAGTAAAGAAGTAGTAATGTAATTAAGAAGAACACAAATGAAAGAAGATGAAAAGAATAAAGAAAATAAATAAGTCAATAATGCTAAATGTGCATTTTTTGCCAAATTCCAAAAATGACAAATGAATTATTTTAAAATCATGCTTTGAAAAGCACCATTGTTAATGAACATTTTCTTTGGGGGATCAATTCCCACTGGTCTTCCTAGGAAAGGTCAGTAGCACTCACTTTGCTTAGTCATAGGACTCAAAGTGAGAGCTATTTTATTTTTCTGTCTACTCCCTTGCCTCCAAGGGAGCTCTCAAGACACCTTTTGCTCCCTCTCATACAGGATCTCATCACATTAGGGTGTGGCAAGACTATCTTAAGCCAAATCCTTCCAAAACAGAGCAGCTATAATCCACACACCACTAAATTTGGTGGATGTCAAAACTTGGCTCTTCATCTGAGAAACTGTTCTGGATAAGTATTGATCGTAAAATTAGTGGAGCTTTCACAGAGCTTAAGTTATTGCAAGGTCAGCAGTTTGCAGCTATCTCTAAATCTTGTTTCTCCAGACAAAAATTCTGAGGAGAATAACACAATTTGCCAGCTTCTCTCAGAAAATTGTGGTGGCACATGCATCCATCCAAGCCTGGATTGATAATTGCAATGCAATCTGTCTAGGAATCACAAAAAAAATCTGAACAGACTTCCACACATTCAAAATACTGCTCCACATTTCATCATTGGCTTAATCAAAACAAATTCAGTTTCAGATTTATTGATGGCCTTAAACTAGGTGCATGTAGGCAGACATATTATTTTTAAGCTCTTTATCTGATGCTTTAAGCTTATCACACCTCTCAACCAGTGAAGGTAAAAGAGAAATTCAATAAACGCAAACCAATCGATCAGTTGAGAAGAATGCATCAACATCGACTGTCTGTCCAAGAATTCAGGAAACTGCAAGACATCACACATCTTCAGTGTTATTGGAGTGAAATGGTGGAAAACAAAATCTATTTTTGCTCAAACCTAATCCTGATATTCTCAGGAGTAGGAAAGCTCTTAAAACCTGGTTGTTCGACTGTTCCATCTGATTTAAGTTTTGACTACTTTCGCCTTTTTAGGTGACTCCTTCTGTTAATCCTTCTATCCGTTTATCCATTTTGCTTTTAATAATTGTCTGGAAACTAGCTCCTGTAGAACCAAGAGACCTCTTCAACTGTGCACATTAAGGGGCATATTAGCAAGACCCACGTTAAAATTATCGGCGTTTTAGCGGCAGGAAACTGCCGCTAAAACGGCGATAATGGGCTTGCTAATATGCGTTATGGAATTCCAAAGAAGCCCAGGTTAGATGTCCTGCACATCTAACCTGGGCTTCTATTGGAATTCTATAACGCATATTAGCAAGCCCATTATCGCCGCTTTAGCGGCAGTTTCCTGCCGCTAAAACGGCGATAATTTTAACGTGGGTCTTGCTAATATGCCCCTCAGTGCTTTGCAAATGATCGCTAGTGGAGACTATACTTATCCACTTATAATGCAAGTGAGCGTCACACTCTGTAATTACAGATCTACTGAAATGCAAATCATACTGGGCCTGACTCACACAAAAATGTGTATAGTTATGCTGGCATATTTATGCTCTTGCATAAACATAGTTTTCTGCAATATAAGTTTGCAAAACTTCTCAGAGTTCATGCCTACATACTTTCATTAGTCACAGCTTTCCAAGTGCAATCCTTTTTTTCATTGGCATATTCCCAGCATGTTTCTGTACCTGGAAAGGGATTTACACTCGCCCTTTACAGGCATAAATCTCTCACCATTTCCAGGGTGGAAAACGGCAGGAGAACAGTTAATGAATTCTCAGAACCTCAAGTGTTTTTAGATGTACAAAAACTTTAATGGCTAACCATGTCTGGAATGCTTATTCCACACCCCAAACACAAGTGGGAATTACTCCCACACAAAGTTGTCCAACTTTAGGGTAATATTATATGAGGGCAAAATAATTTAAGAATGTATAGTCACTTTTTGTGAATTCTCTGCATTTGTAAATTCAGCCATGATTTGGTATTAGAATATCATAATTAAAATACCATCTTACAGAAATATTGTGTTATAAGCATTGTTTAAAAATATTCCCAGTTGTTACTAACACCGAATCGGACAATATTCTTGTACACAAAATTTAGACATGCTATTTCTGTCATAATATTTTTGTTATTAGTATTGTTATATATAACAACAGGCATTTATGTTTGCAATTCAAAAGTACGAAATTACACTGATTTTTGAAACATCAATTCGTTTTTAATTAAACTTATGTCCAATATGTTTTCTAAATCATCGCATCTACTTTCTCTAAATTTGGAAGTGAATACCACTCCTCTCTTGGCCTGCTTTAGTCAGCTCTATGTTAAAATGTGCAAGAAAAGATGAAAAAATTAAGACCGGCTTTCTATCTAAGTGGTAAATTAGAGAAAACAATGCAGGTTTTAAAAAGTTTTTAAAACATAACCACATGCAACAAAATAAAATCAAATAATTAGCACAAAAATAGGATAAATACCCAATCACACCACTAGCTAAAATATGAGAGCAAAATAATGCAAAAGAATCACAAGAGATATGGCTATACCGCCCAGATTTAGAAAATTGTGGATAACAATAAGAAGAAACAAGCTTTGGCAAAGATAATCATTCTGGCATTTCACATATCTACAGTTACGTCAAGTAATTACTAGATGTCCTTTTCAAGTCAGAAAAAACGTGTGAAGTCTTTAACATGACTACAGCCCTTCAGAACTTTACGTGAGGTCCCTCTCGAATCAGAAGCAAGTGCTTAACAAGTCTGTCACAAAGCTGCAATAACTCACGTTGTTACTAAATGTACCTCTTGAGTAAGATCCAACTGCATAAAATGTCCTTCACCAAGCTAAGAGAGTGTGGATTCAACATAGAGATGTACATATCCATTTTGGCGACTCTAATTAATTGTGCTTGATTTCAATAAAATAAGAAAAGATGCCAATGCTGGTATTGGCTGATGAATCTCTATTGCAACTTTTAATAAATGCCTTGATTACTGTGGAACACCTGTAAAGACAACCTAGTATATATAGGCACTAGCAATCAATGGTTAAGTCAAGTGCCTTCTACCATATGGTTGGGAAACTGTTTGAGTGGCACTGTATGTATGCCCCAGTAAAATGGCCTCTGCCTTATGCTGTGGACTGTGGTAGGAAGAAGCAAAATGCAAGTCAATAGATAAAGATATTTGGAGAAGGGTTCAAGCATCAAAACCCTTTCATGAAGCTGCAGTTCCCCTAGTCCTTACTAGGTGTCCCAAACAAGTCAAATGCAAAAGCATATTCTTTCATGAAGGTGCAGTTCCACAAGTCATTGCTATGCACCCTTCACAAGTTAAATGCCAAGGCATTCAGGTTCTTTCAAGAAGCTGCAGTTCTACAAGTCGTTTGCTAGGTGTCTCTTTCTAGTCAAAAGTAAAAGCCTTGAAATTCTTACATGAAGCCATAGTTCCACTAGTTGATACTAGGTGTCTGCATCGAGTCAGGTGCAACAGCATTAAAATTTCTATATGAAGCTGCTGTTCCACTAATCGTTACTTTATGTCCAACACAAGTCAACTGCAAAATCATTGAAATATTTTCATAAAACTGCAGTTACACTTGTTGTTAAAAGAGGTGAAGCTCAAGTCAGAAGCACCTGCTTCAAATGACCGTTACCACATTGAGGCAGGGTGGCTTTAGTATATCGGTTTGCATACACACTTTTGCTAATTTAATCATTAGTAATTGTTTTCCAAAGGATTGATTATTTGACAAAGCTGTTTCATAATAATGAGCCAAAAATATAGATGTTAAGAAATGTTTTGATTTATGTTTTTTTAAGTTTGTGAGCACACCTCACTATTTATAGGAACTTTGATTCATTGTAAGTTCAAGTACTATTAGATAACTTATTTTGGGTGTTTATGTTTTGGTGGGTGTCAGCTTTGTCCTTAATTTGAGAGGCGTGTTTTCTACATACTGACAGCGGTCTTACAGCACTCCAATAGGGGAAGATACAGTTCCACAAGTAGTTACTAAAGGGCTCTCCCAAGTCATATAAATGTGAAATGTCAATCACAATCCAGGGGGTGGGGGCGGCTTCAACCTAAAAATCTGCATATACACTCTAGCTACTCTAATGACTTATGCTCATTTTCAGTAGGATAAATCAAAGCTGGTTTATAGTGAGGAATGAACATTGTAATCTACAATAAATGTCTTGAGAGTTATGAAAATAGTTGATGTAACCCTACTATACATAGGGACTATCAGTCATTGGGAAGTGTAAGTGTCAAGCAATTTTTATTTTGGGGAATCTATTTTTTTGGCGTATAGGTACATGTGCAAGTCAAAATGCAGTTTCTCAAACTGAAGGCATCCAATGGCTGTAGTGGTGTGTTGATCTATACCTTCTGCTGGGGTTGAAGGGAGTATATTTTTTGAGTGAAATGTCAATAGTCCTATGGTGAAATAGTGCTAGTGGGGAGATCCTCTATATGTTTGTATTTTTTGTACATTTCTTTTTGCAAAACATGAGGCTGGCAAGACAAGCCAGACCTAAAAATGGGCAACTCTCCCATCAACCTCGTCAATCAAGTTATTGTTAAATTAATGTGTAGTTTGTAAATACCATACACCCTTAATAATGTCCCCATAAACTAATTGTGCCTGTATATCATGCTAGTTTTCCACATGCCAATGTGATTGTTTGGAGGTGAGTCCTTTTCAGACTTCATTATTTCTGTTTCCTTTGATTTTTTAAAACGAAGGATGTGGCTTTATCATCGACATTAACTTCATCATTTGACAACTTTCTTTTTATATTTATTCATGTTTCATTTACTAAACCACACTGAACGACTCCGCAGGAGTAGAAAGGGGTAGAAAATGTGCAATATTCTTGATTAACATACGGGGTTTCCAAGCTCATACTAGAATAATTACCCTTTCAGAACAATGATCAAGATAGATGTATGTAAAAATAGGCTTATGGAGTTTGAAAACTGGTCTGAAATACTACAACCCCAAGGGAAGGGAATAAAATTGCATGAAAGGACCCTTTAACATCTCCAATGACCCAGCACAGTAGGTTTTCTCATTTTGCTGCTAAAATGTTTCTACACTGCTGCTTAGGTAAATGGAAACTTAAAACATGCAAGTCTAGTAAGTCAACCTTTAATCTCAATTGAAAGGCTTGCTTATGACAGTATACCTCAGAAACATAATCTTAAAGTCTTGTGTTACTGAGGTCTGAGTTCTTGTAAAGATTGTACAAGACACAGACATAGGATTTTGCCATGTCTGTGCCAGTGGCATTATGTAAAATGATGGGGACCCCTGCAGAATGTGATAAAGGGTCCTGAGACTACAATGTCTTACAGATTTTCATTGGCATTGGGTTGACTGGGGCCCCAGAAGCTCGACCGCAGTGATAGCAGTGACCTGCGTTATGCCCCTGGTTCTTGCTCAGTGCTTCTTGGCTTGCAATTGGTTATAGAGATACAATGGTAACCCAGTATGCAAAAAATGAACCTGGGTTACAGTATTAATGTACACAATAAGTCGCTATGAACTTATTTAAGCAAGCATTTGTATTTGGTAGTCAGGCCGTTCTTATTGAACCACCATGCTTACTTATATCATGGCTTGTACAGGCATTGGACATGTTCTTGCCGCATTCAGTTTACAGATTAAAATGTAATGTTCATTTCCAAACCCATAGAGTTCAATGGGGTGCCCCCGTAACATCAAGATGGGAACCTCGATTGCACAAAACAATCTGACCAGAATATCGAGGCTGCAATATCAAAAGGTGGGTAAGTAGAGGTTTTCTATGCCTAATTACACATCTAGGTACCTTTACAATATAGATTTCTTCAAGGTGCATTGATGTGGTGTTAAGAATAGTAAATCTACACTTCCCTACATGTACTTAATTTTCTGTATATTGTCCCTTGATATTCCGTACACACCATGAATTTCCAATACCATGATATTCCTATGCTTGGTATTCCGTAGTACAGTCAGTTCAATGTAAACCATTGAAACATGTAACTAACAAACAGCCAACAGCAATCTGGCAGCCCTTGTTAATGCAAGAATTGTGTAACTTAGGGGCTTATTTACAAGGCCCTTGCACCGCTGGTGCATCTCTTTTAATATGGGAAAAAGTGACTTACCAGCGGCGCAATGGGCTTGTAAATACGCCCCGTAGTTTGTTCCATTGGTGTCACTCTACAGTCATGTAGTGTTAGTTGCAATTGCTCAGAACAATGCAAAACCTGTGAATCTAACAGTAAAGACATATCGTGTCTGTCCTTTGAGGAGTTCTAAGGTTAATATAACTTGAATAGACGTTCTCACACTAATGCTCTATTTGTGTAGCAGTGTTGTAGCATCCCTCACAGCTGTAATCCACACCTTGGGAATGTCAGCCTCCCATCTGACATATAAAGCATAACAGAGAGCTAGGTTCGACATAAATTGGATTCAATTTGGAAAACTGACAATCGATTATGGGTCACTGTGGCTGATCAGAACTGTAAGCAGCTGAAAAGAACTATATGCAGCAGTGTTGCATGTTCCAAGCTAATTTATTCAATTAGGGAAGAAGCTAATGAGGCCATTCCATGTACACTCAACTTGCAGAAGTACAGCATCAAAGGCTGACGCTGTAACAGTACATGACCCAGGATTCTTATAACTATTCACTTTGCTCAGATATCAGCTGACAGTGGTTTGGTGCCCTCCTCTACATTCCATCGCCATTGACACCATCCTAGGTATACTACCGCTGTCATTGATGGTGTTCATCTTGTTTCCAGTCCATATTCTGGGGCATGATCCAGCAGCCCAAGATGTACAACATGTATACAATAGGACTTCATTCTAAACTGGGCCTGAGCAGGAAATCTTAAAAAAATACATTGTTTATTTGGGGCCTGATTTAGAGTGCGGCAGAAAGAGTAGCCAGCTGTAACTACGATGGAGTATCCTTTCTGCTCCACTGAATGAAAGGTTGCCTCACTTAGAGTTGGGCGGACCTTCAGTTTGTCAGCAGTAAAGACTACTCCCTCTCTGCCGCTGACATACACCTCCGCTGGCATGACAGAGTGAGGGCCGTCAGAGGTTTTGACATTTGCCCAATTGCCTTATTTAGAGGGGGTAAACAAATAGCAAATTCTTACTTCAACTTACCGCCATATAAAACGTGGTGGTAAATGAAAGTAAAATCCATTCATTGACCCCCCATGCCAAGGGAGAAACACTCATGTTGAGGGGTTTAATGCTTTTGTTATTTGAAAAAAAATCCTTCTTTGGGATTCTCTTTTTGAAAATAAAAAAAGGCATTGAAAGTGTGCCTTAGAGATCCATCATGGTGACGAGGCCGTATGGCACTCTTTCAATGCATTGACAGGAACCCCAGTGAGGCGGTTCCTTACAATATAAGAAATGTCTGCTTGGGTAGCAGACATCTATACATTTGTAGTGTGGTTACTTCATCAGGGTGACAGAGCAAAATACTCAGTCACCGTGTCAGAGTACCTAAACTCTAAATTTGGCCCTTAATTTGCAGGTTTGTCATCCAGTTGAGCTGTAGCCATCATTCTGTTACATGCTGGAAGGGCCCAAAACAGTGCTTAATTTGTAAAAGAATAGGTGCCGGGGCTCACATTTTCTTCAGAAGCCAGCCGCTTCTGAATGCCTGGTTGTTTCTCTGTTCTGGTCCATGTATACTTGCAGTGCACCAGTTATTTATGCATTATGTACGCGGCCTCAGACGATAAAATAACCAGGGGCAACACTTTTAGTGTTTATGTGTTTGGAAAAATGAAACGTGATTCAGACGTGCTAGAAGTCGAGCCTTTCACATACAGACTGCATACAAATTAAAGCAGCGAAGCCTTAACTCTGAGCTATCCCGCACTTTCGATGAAACGCTCTACATTAGTCATTCCAGTAGTGTAGTAAGGGTGACATGAGCCTAATGCAATCATGGAAATGAGTCCTCCCCGTCCCTTTTAGGAAGTAAAATGCTGCCATAATATACCAGGTGATTCATCCAACGAGTTACATCTTTTATTTTATTTTCAGTTCGGCACCGCCACCAACTGGAGAAAACAACCTGAAGTCCCAGCCCTATAAAAAAAGTGCTGGTGCTAAGCACCGGAAAGCACCAGCTCAAATTAAGCACTGCCCAAAACGACAGTAGAAAAAGTAAGACAAACGTATCTCTATGTTCATTCAAAGGTTGTACCATCCTATTCACCCTTTTAATGGTCTACTTTACATTAAACTGATATCCTTATTTACAGAACTGAAGACCTGACTCCTGCCAGGAGGCAGTAATATTCTAATTATTCCTATATGCGTGAAAGTTATGGTACATTTAAGCAGAAACAGAATTAAATTGTAGCCCTCATTATTCAGTGTGGTTCAGAAAAAGACAATCTTTTGTGGGTTAAACTTGGAAGTGAGAGGATCTTTAACATGGTCACCTCTGGTATTTTAATGGTGGAGTTTGGATCCAGTTGCTTGGTTAATCACTTAATCAATACAGAAACAACTAAAGTTACCATCTGCATTGGCCTGGTAACTCCAGGGCTTGTGTTTCACTGAGAAGTTTAAGATATGGAGGGGTATGAACCAGCTGAACTGATTTGGATTTTCCTCCATTGTCCACTTCAGACACATCAATGATCTATAAATAATCTAGTAAGTACTACACGTCTTCAAATACCAAATTATGGTAAAGCACTACCATTGAATTGTGACTCACTTTTGTTCCTTTTTTAAAAGTTCTCTGCCAAATAAAGCTACAAGATCTTCTTCATTCTCTTTCAATTGAGTCCAGCTCTATTCTTTTTTTTTTTTATACGGAGTATTATATAGCGCGAACTTGACCCGAATCCCGGTATCCGAGCGCTTTACATAGCATCAGTTGCGTTACAGGAGGACACATTCATTTTTGTTAGGCAAGGGGAGATTAAGTGATTTGCCCAGAATCACAGGATGTTCAGCGTCATTGCCGAGACTCGAACCCAGTTCCCCAGTCTCCAGGTCGACCGCCTGAGCTGTTAGGCCAACTCCTCTCCCCATTGTAATCCCAATGTCACAAGCATCCATCTGGCCTATCATTGTCTGCCTGCAGTCTGTGGCCTTAGGTACTGGGGTCCACAGATAGCATCCTTCAGGTTCTCAAGGGCCTTCTGACATTCGGGAGTTTAATCGACAAACATTGGCGTCTTCGTCCAATTCATTTCAGTTGAATGTGTGTCAATATCCTTATATACCCTAATGAAATCCCTTTATTACCTAGTGACTCCTAAGAAGGGGCTGTATCTCACGCTATCCTTTATTTTAGGACAGGGAAAAGTTTTATTGAGCAAGTGTAGTCTCTTGGATTTTCTAATTATTGTCCAACGCGTGAGTGATGGGGTTTCCTACTTTTCCCATGTCTAAGTACCTGTGCAGTTTTCACATGCACATTGTAGATGGTACCGTAAAACATCAATCATTTTGCATGTGAACATATCCCTTGTTTAGTATTTTCCAGCAAGTGCTCTGAAACCATATAACACTGGTAAGAGGAGAGGGTGGGCTTAACAGCTAGGGCTGCCGATCTTGAAGCCGCAGAACAAGGTTCGAGTCTGGCAGGAGGCTCAAACATCCTGTGATTCTGGGCAAATTACTTAATCTCCCCGTGCCTAAAAATGAATGTGTCCGTCTGTAATGCAACTGGTGCTCATGTAAAATTGAGAACAAAAAAAAATTGCAAGCATTTTTCTACAAATGCATACCTTTATTAGCTTTCTCTCATTAGTACTTTGAAACTGCATTGACAGGTAAATTGCAAGCATTTTGCATACTTGTGAATGTCCCGATTTATAAATAGAAGCACCCATTGGACCACACTGTGGGCATTTTGTATGTTTTTTTAAAATAGTTTTTGCAAGAATTATGATTGCTTCAAATGGAAAAAAACTGTATAAGTGTTTATGTTTGTTTTATGTGTGAAATAAACAGCTTTTGAAGTGGACTGAATGATATTCTAACATTTTAAAACATACCTGAAAAGTTGCTCCATGTCATGTATAACACCTTCACTGCACTGGTCTTTCAGCCAACATCACTTTGCGCTCTGCAACTTTGAACCCATAAAGAAAGCGTTAAGGCAAAAATACAAGCCCCACAATGCAGAATGCTGCTGGCAGGAAACCGAGGAATGGCTGATATGACATAGTCAGGGCCAGTGGAATTATGCAATTGTGCAACTGATGTGTTTTCCGCACAATTATGGACTTGCCACACGTATCACATAATCCACCATCTTCTGCACAACTTGCAGACTTTTACCAGCTCAAATGGATCAAAAGTTACTAAAAATGCTGCCCTGCATGTTTCCACGCAGTGGCAGAGCTTTTGTCACGCAGAAGAAGGTCCCCTTTCAGTTGCTGATTGCTGTATTTACTGTTAAGTTGATATTAATGAGGTGAAACTTTAGTCCATACAGTGTTAACGTGTAGAAATGAGAAAATAGAAAAGTGATACCACTTCAAAATGTGCTGCCTTACTCCACAAAATTTGCCTTTTCTTGCTGCATAATTTATTAAACCCTGCTGCATAGTTCCAGTTGACCTGGTCATAGAGCAGGTTGCACACCAATGAAGTGAAAACTAAAATTTCATTCCGGACATTCTACCTTTTTTCTTGAGGGCTAAACAGCCCAGAGGGTGAGATGGTAGGCATAGCCTTTCAAATGCAAATAGTAACATCTCACTGCTAATAGACTGACATTAAAATTTCTTGGTGAAAAAAATGGGGTCATATTTACAAGGGCATTGCGCCACGTAGCGCCACTTTTTGCGATGCTCCAGTGGACCTTTGCCCTGCTCCATATTTACAAGGCGGCGCTAAGCCACTTTGTGTGTCTTAACGCCACCTTGTAAATATGGTCTCCTCCTCCGGCCTAAACATTAACTGGACCAAATCCCTGATTTTCCCGCTCACCTTATCCACTCAGTTACCGAAAATGCGATTCCCCCTGAAATGGACTACGGAATCGGTCCGCTACTTAGGGATTCAGGTACATACGGACTCAGAAGTCGTTCTCACTGACAACTATGGGAAAGCACTTGATAGACTTGAAGATGATGTAGCCAGGTGGATAAGAGTGCCACACTCGCTACTGGGGAGAATCTCCCTGATGAAGATGGTCGTTCTTTCTAGACTATTATTCCTAATCCAAAACATTTCCATGGTCCTCCCAATGCACATATTCACCAAGATGAGGTCTCTCCTGATTAAATTAGCCTTGGCCGGCAAACAGCCTCGTGTGAAATGGGAGACTCTCACCGTGCCATACTCCATGGGCGGTCTTAACGCCCTAGACCTATATTATAGAGCAGCACAGTGTTCCCATGCCTTTGCCTGGATACACGGTCCTGAGTCCCTTCCACACATACATATAGAGAAAATAGCCGCCGATACAGATACACTTCCGCAGGCGATGTTTAGAACCCCAACTAGAAGACACAGTATACTAGACTCCCTTAACTCCAACACACACGCATTGCGCAACCTGCTTGATAGGCAGGCGGGCGCAATTTTGTATTCACCGCTAACTCCCCTGAAATGGTGCACTTGGCTCCCAACAGGTATAGATAGTGAGGTACCCAAAGCCTTGCGCAGGGTGAATATCAATGAAGTCGGGGGCCTCTTTAAGGAAGGAGTATTTCGCAAAAGGAACATATATTAGCTGACGACCATGCCCCTACACCCTTGGTGCGATTCCAGCACCTCAGAATACAGCACGCTCTGAAGGCAATGTTGGGGGATCCCCTCCAGGAGCCACCCGAAATACTGTCTCTCTCCCTTGTTATCAAATCCCCATCCCCTGCAAAATTAGTCTCTAGAATATACAACATTACACAAGAAAACAGACGATCGCAGCACTTGAAATCCAGGCAGGATTGGCAAAGAGACCTGGAGCGTGTTATTGGGGACAAAGAATGGCAATACTGCTGCAAAATGACAAAACAATTATCACTGAATGGAGGCATCGCCTTATTCACTTCAAATACATTAACAGAACGTACTACACCCCAGAACGCTTGTTTAGATACGGATTGCGAGAAACTGCCTCATGTCAACGGTGCAAGGGACCCGTGGCGGACTTTATGCACACGGCATGGAGCTGCCCAGGTATACTAGAGTATTGGGGGAAAATATTTCAGGCGATAAACGAAATTACCGGCCTCTCACTTGCCTTAGAACCGTTTTTAGCTCTCTTGGGTTATAACAAGGAGATTGATAAAGATGTTAGACAATTAGTGGCGATGGGACTACTGTTGGCTAAGAGGCACGTTGCAATGAGGTGGGGTAGGGGTCCGCCTCCTACAATCGAGGAATGGACAAGAGACATGACTTACTGTAATACCCAATCTGACGCATACAGCGAACTCCTTCCGTTACAGTCTAGGCCAAGGGCATACTGGAGTATATTTCAGCAGTACTTGGTGGGTAAGGAAACAGGTGAACCTGAAGGCACTGGTGACAGCGAAGAACCTATGAATCATAATGGGAGTGGGGATGACCCGGTAACCCTGGTTTGAGCCTGTGAAACCCGGGGAATCACTCTACTATACTAGGTATAACCTACTGGAGATGTAGATAGTATAATGTATGGTTACGTCTCTCTTGAAGCATTCTCATTAAAGCTAAAAAGGTGCTCCTTGTTATTATGCCTGTACTGCATTCTTGAATTATCAATGTATCACTATATCTGTGTTGTGTTAATTAAAATCAATAAAATAAAATAAAAAATAAATACAAAAATATGGTGTCCTCCCACCAGTTTTCTGCAGCAAAGGGCGTGTAATGGGTGTTGCTGTGGGTGTTCCGACGCAACACCGATTGCTTTTTGACACTGCTCCAGATTTACAAGGATTTGTTAATCTAAGGCAGAGCCAAAATGGTGCAATGAGAAATACTTTTATTTGTTCTTGTTTTTGCTCTTTCTATGTGTGCTGCATTCTGCAGCACACATAGAAGGAGCAAAACGCCATTGATGATTGCTTTTGTGCAGGGAGGTGTCCCTTCCTGCATACCAACAATCATCTCTGCAACACAGGCACCCTTGCACCATGCTGCAAGGGTGCCTGCTCTGGTGCTAGGCTACTTTTTTGTGCCAGTGCAGGGGTGAGTACAGGAATGCAGCATATTTTAGTAAAACGGCGCATTCCTTTTCTTAGAAAATGCCACAGCTCGGCGCTGCAAAATTGCTTGCGGCACCGTGCTGCGCTATTTTATGTAAATATGCCCCATTGTTTCTCAGAATACTGCGAGCAGCAGAGACACTATGAAAGGGAATAAAAATGTGCTGGCTCCTCTTCCTGAGCACCTGCCTGTGGCATTTGCCTTCAAATGGTGCAGCATGTGCTGCAGATGCTGCCCCTCGAGGGCCGCCGGTGCTCCATATCACTTTCTCGTTCCCCATGCCAGGCACTACCGGGCTATGCTAAAAGCGCCCCCAAACACTCCAAGTGAAACGCAGCACTGGCACCATGATGGTGAAACGCGGAGTCACTATCAGGTGGGTACGGGCTCCCATCTCGCAGAGAAAGAATGGATTAAAGACCTAATCTATTCTAATGATAACATGGATACATACTCCTCCCCACTACTCGGTCTCCACTACATTCATACTAGGAAGAGGTGCTTCTGCAGGTCAGGAAAATAATGAACAGTAAGCTTGTCATTACTGGCAACCAGACATAAGACATCAAGAGTATGGGCTGAATATAACAAGTACATATATGGTCTGATGTGTTGAAAATGTTATTAATGATCTATAAAGATTACAAAATGTAATTGATAGTTGTAGTGGTTTAAGGTGTGTTGTTTTGTAATTCATGCAAATTTTCAAAATAAAGATCAAAATAAAATTATTAACAATACGAAGAAAATGATATACTTCCCCTCCCACAATATTATTGTAATGGCAATGTTTTGACCATGATATTGGGTGTTCAGGTAGGAAACCCATGTGAGCATAGTGTTCGTATCCTGTTATCCTACCTTTCCCGCTATGGCTCCATGTCTGCCTTTGAGTGCCTTGCTTAAACTAGTTACATGCTTCTGTGTTCCTTTGACTGTTTTATGCCTAGTTTTAAGGTAAATGGATTCCTTGCTCTGATTTGGAACTTGCCTCTGCTCATCTCCTATTTTCTGGTAACTTTGGGGCATATTATCAAGGAATAACGATATTTATCGCTAACCGCGCTCAGCGCGAATTTTTTTAACGCCGCCTATCGCTGGAAAATATCGCTGAGATAACACCCTATTAACAAGGTTTATCTCCATAGCAATAACATTTCCAGCGATAGCGGCAAAATGTGAGAATATCGCTGGAAAAGCAGCGATATTCTCGCATTAACGCAAGGATGGATTCAGCCTGACAATCCACCTCCTATACTTTAAACAGGTAAGTCATCCTCAGTAGCAGGTGTTAAAATCTAGCGATAAACGCGCTTAGCGCGATTTATTTTATCGCTTCGCCTGCCTTGTTAATAGGGGTTAGTTGTGTTAGCGACTGTTTACAGTCGCTTTTAGTGGGGAACGCCTACCTTGCATGTCATTAGCGATAATTATCGCTGACATGCAAGGCGATGTAAAACCCGGCCGCTAACGCCTGAAAGCTGTCGCTAACGCCTGTTAGCGACAGCTTGCTAATAGGGCGTTAAAAATATCACCGCTTTAGCGGCAAAAAGTGCCGCTAAAGCGGCGATAAAGCCCTTGATAATATGCCCCTTTGTGCTTTCATTTTGTCTATTGGACTTTAGAATCTTTCAGCAAGTCTACTTGTGTGAGGATGAAAAGTATTCAAGAGCATGTAAATTACTACACACTCACACACATAGCATTCATGGAAGGTGGCAGGAGGTTCTTTCTCTGTTTGAAACAACTACTCTGTGAAACCTATTCTGGTGACCACACACAGAGCCCTGTCCTTCACTGTGACAGCCTCACTAAGAAGTGCAGTCTCCTGGTACCATGCTGCATGGTTTACAACCACCGAGATGAAAAGTATCCTGGCAGTAATACAGCAGCCCAGTAATATTAATTTCCACAACTGCCAACACCACTGTCAGTGGTGCCAGGAGGTCAAAGTCAAACCTACAGCCTTCCAACATCTTGGCAATGCTGGCAATAACAACAGCAATCCTAAAATCTACCTGTAACTATGAGTGCCTAGAGAGCCTGTGATAGGTCCTAGTGACACCAAAATGTCTGTCAAAGGAATTTCTTGTAGCAGTTCCAATGAGATCTTTCTACAGCACTGAGGCACCACGAACGCTCCTGAGGCGCTAGGTGCAGAATTTCCAGTATCGATAAACAAGACATTT
The DNA here is from genome assembly GCA_963921515.1 of Calotriton arnoldi. Taxonomy (NCBI): domain Eukaryota; kingdom Metazoa; phylum Chordata; class Amphibia; order Caudata; family Salamandridae; genus Calotriton; species Calotriton arnoldi. The sequence continues at coordinate 288,745 of CAWUFW010011164.1, read as the reverse complement.
GGCGGCCACAATAGGACCCACTCACTAGCCATATATCTATGCCTACCCACCTTCTCCCATTTCTTCTCACTCCTTTCAGCAATAGCTCAAATAAAAAGGTGCACTTCATCAATAAAATGCACAAGCAGGAAAAGGCAGGTATTCGAGAGAACTAATAGACACTACAAAGGAAGCACTTCATACAATAATTAAGTGAAAATAAAATAGTAACTCTGAACCTGAAAATCTGAACAGCTACTCAGGATCCATCATGAAGGCTGAAATGGGCCAGTGCAAATTCAATGGGTCCGGCTCAATGAAGCCAGAAGGACCTCTGCAGCGATGATGTTTGCTGATATGCAGCCAATTAGAGGATAACAGCAGGGTGGTTTCAGTCCAGGTCCTTCCGAAGCGAGGCTCCCTGGGCTGAGGCTGGGATGCATCATTGAACATTTCACAGTTCAGTCTCTTCAGACATCAGCCAACATACTCTGGGCTTCAAACACATCCCTCTCACCAGGGGGCAAAGCTCCAAATGCATTGATTTCACATCAGTTGCCATCTCATTCGTTCTCTTGGAACAAGTAGCAAAAATAGCAATTCTTATCAACAACTTGACAGTAGCTTCCGTTGGTGCATGAGGTGCAGTGGCGCCGGGACCCAGAGGCCTGCGGACTCTACTGAACCCTGATTTTTGCTGCATTTCATTCTTCAAACAGCAGCCAGGGGCCCATTTCCTTCCTTGCACTAGGGCCCATGACACACTGGCTACGCACTGTCAACAACAGCATACAGAAGCAGGCATTCAGCTGCACATTGCTGTGCAGAAAATCTGAATTCTAAAATGCAGTGAAAGGGGTTGGATAATAAAACATTTTTATTAGTGCTATTTCATGTCTATGATGATAAGTAAGGCAGTGGTTGGTGGAAGCACTCCTTACCACTGAATTATAAAAGCAGATTTCTGTAGGTGGATTTAATTATTGGCACGAATGTGCTTATTTGTTGTATGGCATTTTGTTGTGGCGGTGATATGCTGTGCTGTTTTTTGTGCTGTAGTAATTTTCAGCTGCATTATTGCAATGTAATGTTGTGCTGTACTGTGGTTGCTGTGTGGTGTTCACGTTTTGACTGTTTGATTGTGTTAATCGGTTTTGTGTTTTAATTAGATTATGTTGCTTTGTGTATGTTATTTTATTGAGTTGTGTTTGGCACTGTCCCACATGCCAACAAATGCTGCTAGATTTCCAGCCAAATGCAGCACATCTTGTAAATTCCAGTGACAACCAACCATTTACAATTTACAATTTGATAAAATAGCTCTGCTCCAGCACTTCAGCTGTTTAAGGCATCAGTCAGACCAAGCTTTGGCAGATACCTTTATTTAGATAGCAATTTTGATATTCATGGATTTTTTTATATGTTAAATAAACATTGGGCCTCTCCAGTTCAGGGATAGTGCATTACTGGTAGTGAAGAACACCATTTTGTGCTGTAAAACGGCAACTTTTATTTCAGGACTCGTTTGCACTCACAGTTGCAGAACATCCGTGACCCATCACCTTATACACAAATTCTAAAATACGGAGAACAATTGCTTAATTTCCACCCAATCATAATAGAAATGGACATTAAATTGCATGCCCTCTGACTCCTTCAGCCACCTGCATGACGTCACAGGATATGTAGTCAAGTGGTCGCTTTCTTTGATACCATCTCAGGAAGTGACATTATATGATGGTTAACCCAAGTTATTGTTTGCTGTGCAATGTTTACATTGAGCTGCAGATAGACTTTCCTTTGCAGTGTGACGGGTGATCAAAGCCCTTGCACCACAAAACATTTCCACTCCATGGGCCTCATTTACAAGGAATTAACGCAGCGTAGAGCCGCAAGCCATTTGGCTGCGCCGCGCTGCATTAATTCTGAAGCACAGATCTACAACAATATGACGGATCCCTTTGCTCTCCCCTGCAGTGGCGCACAATTTTCTGCCATGAGCAGACGCAGGCACCCTTGCACCTGCGTTGAGGGGAAGGCTTGTTTATGTGCAGAAAGATGTCCCTTCCTGCACATAAACAATCTGAAATGGAGTTTTGAAACTTCTATGTGTGCTGCTTAATGCAGCACACATACAATTTGGAAAACGTAATTTTTTTAATGATTGATTATGTGCAGGAAGGGACACCTTCCTGCACATAAACAATCACAAGATGTGATTTCCTCGTTCTACGTGTGCTGCAGAATGCAGCATGCATAGAAAGAGGGAAAAAACGAGGAGAAATGAAAACATTTCTCCTGGTTGCACCTCCCTACGCCTCCCCTGGGGAGGCGCAGCATTCTGATGCATTTCCAGGTTTACGATATCTCGTAAATCTGGAAATGTGGCAGAAACCATGGGTGTTGCGTGGAAATACCCACAGCACCACACATGGCACGCCCCTTTCACGCAAAGTGTTGCCTGTAAAGAGGCCATATTGACAAAGACACGAAAGCCACGCAGGGTGGCTTTACGTGTCCTTGTAAATATGGGGCAGCGGGCTGCGCCGCCGGTGCGTCACAAAAAGTGATGCATCAGCAGCACAAGGGGCTTGTAAATAAGCCCCCATGTGCCTCATGTTTTTGTGGAAGCAGAGCAAGCTTGGATGAAGTCCCACATGGGACAGCAGACTTCCATCCAAATATTTGTATGCACAATATGCCTGCACTCAGTGTTTAATTTGTAAATGAAAGAATGCCAGTGCACAAAGCTCTGCTCTGAAACACGCGGTCAGTGCAATTAAATGTGTGTACACAGAATACCAAGGCTGCGTAGTTCTAAATCCACCTCAGGCCTCTTTAATCCACTACCAGATACTTCCTGCCCCTTCAGCCCACTCTTGCAGGTTCCTGCTGTCCCCCTTGTTGCGTCTTTGTCTTCTTCCGTCTTTTCCCTTTGTGTTTTTTTCCCTCTTTTGCGCTTGGTAAATGTCTGATGCAGAAAAATAAGTGCCAGTGCCCGCCATCTGGAACCCTGGGCTCAAATTAAGCACCGCCTGCACTGAGACAAGGATCACAATGCATAAATAGTAGCACATTGTGAATGCGACATCAAGACCTCATGCAGTGGTCACTAGGACCACTATCTGCACCTCTTCATGAATGCCTCCTGCATAAGCAGAGTATTATGCGTCAAGTGTTCACAGCCTACACTTCGAGATTGGTTACCCACTGCCCTTGGCAGCTGCTAAGCACCCCAGGTTTTGCAACCACAACAAGGATAGCAAAGCATTTGTGCATTCCATTTCAAAGTTGCTTAAATGAAAAGGAAGGCCCTCGGCCTCCCCTTTCTCTTTCTAATCGACACAGTTCGCAATGAGTTTGTTGCAGTTTGCAATGTCCATTACGAATCACAATGCACTTGGCATTCACAGACTGCGGTTGTAATGGATAGTGAATGTGAAGTCTTTTGTGCTCCAGGCCCCTGCAGTTTTATTGCTAACACTAGAGTCACACTGCCTTACCTGTTCAAGGTGGCAACAGCAATAAAGGGGTCTCAGAAAGCAGGAGCTTGGCTGGATCACCAGCAGGCGGAGCAGGAAAGCCTGAGACTTCTACACACTTTTCACAGCTGTCAAGTTTTCAAATTGCATATTTGTGATATTATCATCATGTAAGTGAACCTCTGAGTAACATTCCATGTCTTTTGTGGGGCATCTAGAATGAAACAATTGTGATTAAAAACAAACAGAAAAAACCCTGTAATAAGATGTAATGAATGTATGACAGTATTCCACATGCGTTTAGCACGCATGCCTTCCGAACGCCATCATTTGAACAAACGTGTCATTAGCACTCATTCTTTCAGCACGCAAGTCATTATAACGACTTGCCTTAGGGGGGCACTGGATTTTGGAATCGTCCAATTTACTATTCCAACTCCAGCCTGCGCAACAGTAGGGAAGGTGTTAGACTTTATATCCATTCCACCTCTGCGCTCCCCTAAAGCAAGTCTTTGTAACGACTTGCGTGCTGAATGAATGTGTGCTAAAGACGCGTTCGTTCTTTTGCCGGCAATGCAAAGGCACAGCGTGATTTCGTCTTCGTCCTAATGGACGTTTCCCGATGTAATGGGATACATACCAGAAAGTATCCCCGCTGGTTCAACATATTTGCCGGGATATGACAACAGTAAATCTTTCCTTGACCCCTTATTATTGGGTGTAAACCTCTATAGCAGCTGTACTGATAAATAACTATGGTTTTGCACTCAGTGGCCAACAAAGAAGGACTACTGCTGAGCTCATAAGAGCCCTCAAAATTGTGAGAGAAAGTGTTCCTGTGATGCGTGGGACTTGCCAGGGCTGGCTCGTTCAGTGACCACCTAGCACTTTTCTACTCCTGTTTCCTAGTCAACGGGCTTGTGTAAAATTCCTCCCACAAAATGTCCCATCGCCACCAGCCGAAAGCACTCACTGGGGTGAAGATGGTGCAGCTTCCCATCCTGTTGTTCTCCTTTGGTACAGACCTGGCATTCTGACTCCTGCCTGTTCGTTACCCTTCCCTTCTCTAACTCTACCAGTAAACAATGCCAATCATCGGCCTATGAAGGGATCACTAAAGTAATAGATGTGCACAAACTCTTTAGGGACCTGAAAAATGCATTCTCCTACGTCCCAAACCCATTTTGCGATTCAGTAACCTATCACCAAATCGCAAAATGGGTTAGCAATTCGGTATTAGGAAGGGGTGTGTTAAGAGCATCCATTCCAAATAGCGACTCGCAGTGCTCTGTACGAATGTTTTGTGACCGAAATGTGGTCACCACTAACTTCAAGTAGGTGGTAACCCATTTCCAAATGCGAAGGGGACAAAACTGAAGCGTTTAATGTTTCTTTTTGAAACACATCCCGTTTTCCTTTAAGGAAATGTTGCTTTATGTAAAAGCAAACACAAACATGGTGGTCTGCTGTCTCCCGCAGGCCACCATCCCTGTGTTTTTAGCGATTCCCAAAGAGTCGCAAATTGCGACCTACCTCATAAATATTAATGAGGTAGGTCAATTGCGACCCCATTAGGAATCAATAAATATGTCAAAGACACATTAGTCCATAGATGTTTGCAATTTCCTAAAGGCTGATCACAAAAAATCGCTATTAGGAAATCGTAAAATTAAACCTATGTACATATGGCCCTTGGTTCTCTGTAGCAAAATCAGCCAGAGGAGCACAAAACCGAAAAACATATCTTGCTCGTCTTCCATGACATATGCGGATTCGAAGCTCGCCGCCCGCCCCCAACACAATGCACTCTGGGTTTTAAACAGTCAGAGCCAGGGAAGCTGTGCCAAGCGAGATCCTGTGCCAAAAAGTCCAGCTGGTATTTGTGACATGAAGGTTCAACTTTTTGTTTTCTTTCTGAATGTGGGTTGCAAAATGTTTGGCACTGATGTGGATGGAAATTGAATAATAATGACAGAAGTAATACCTAGAACAATGTGCACTCCATTCTGCCATATTAAGGCTGTAAAATGTCACTGTAGGATTTCATGAATTGAAAGAGCAGCGTTCCGCAGAAGCCTAGTGTGACATTTCGCAGTTTTGAGTAAGTGTATGTTGGTAATGAAAAACGCATGCACAGGTTACTTCAGCTGTCTTTCAACTCACTCCCTGTCTCCTAGACCATTCCCTCTTTTCTTCTCCCACTGTTAGTCCTCCTTGCCACATTCATACTCATTTATTCACTTCCTGTTTTGACTTTACACTCATTTATTTGATTATTTATTTGCAATTTTAAATAGCGCGGACATGGCCTGAAGGTATCAGAGCGCTTTACAACACACAGAATACAGGGTTAAAGCAGGTTACATTAATAGTAGTTAAACTCGGATGTTTACATTGGTGAATTGTGTACAGGAGTTACCATGAGAGACAGTCACAAAAATTGGGCAGAGGACATACACAGTTGAAGCATCGATTTAGATGGTTGGATCATATAACGAAGGCAGATCAGGGCACAGTGGAGAGAGGACTCAAGTGCGGTCGAAGGTGAATTAACCAGGATGTCTGTTAAATAGGGGGAGCTAGAGGTCCTTTTTAGGTCTCGGCCTGCACCAGCGCTTGCGCTGGTCTGGCCGAGAGTTTTAGTAAGCGGGTTTTGGAAGTGCAAACACTGGCTTTCGGCTGGCGACCAGCTTGAGTTCAGATGGCGTGCACGCGCAGCTGGCATCTGGGTTTCCTATCTTTTCCTCATTTCCTCGTCATGGCTCATTAACTCTCTGGACTCTGATGTTTCAATCGCAGCAGCAGCTCACATTACTAACTGAGGGCCCTGGACTACAGTCACATGAAAAACATCAGCGATTAGCATTGAAATGCAAGCTTTTTTTTTGTCTAGTTAGAAATATTGCTTGGGTGGGTTGATTTCACCTTATATCGCTATTTGTTTTATATTGGGAGTCACAGCCTAATTACCAGTATTTTTGTCTCTCACTGTTTTTAAAAAATATTTATTCGCGCAAAGCACAAAGCTATATTTAAGGTTACTTTTTCCGCGTCACTTCTTCACTCTATTTAAACTCCACACCCCCACTCTTATTGTCTCTCTCCTTCTCTCTCTCTCCCTCTCTAATTCTCGCTCTACTTAATTAACCCTCCCCTCTCTATCTTTTTTAGCCTTTCATTCTCTCTCACCCCTTTATCTGTTTCTCTTTCAAACTCCTTCATTCACTCTCTCTCCCCTTCTTTCTCTCTCTCTATCCCGCTCCACTCTTTATTCTATGTACACCCTTTCTCTCTCTTTCTCTCTCACCACCCTCTCTAATTGGGCATTATATCTTCACTCTAACTCTCCCTCGGCAACACCACAGCATCACTCAGCGCAACCACAGCATCAATCAGAGCCAGCACAGCATCAATCAGAGCCAGCACAGCATCAATCAGCACCAACACAACATCTCTCAACGCCATCACAGCATCACTCAACGCCATCACAGCATCACTCAACGCCATCACAGCATCACTCAGTGCAACCACAGCATCACTCAGTGCAACCACAGCATCACTCAGCACAACCACAGCATTACTCAGCACAACCACAGCATCACTTAGCGCCACAACAGCATCACTCAGCGCCACCACAACATCACTCCGCGCCACCACAGCATCACTCAGCACCACCATAGCTTTACTCAGCGACACCACATCATCACTCAGGGCCAACACTGCATCACTCAGCACCACCACAGGATGACTCAGCACCACCACAGCATCGCTCAGCACCACCACAGCATCGCTCAGCACCACCACAGCATCGCTCAGCACCACCACAGCATCGCTCAGCGTCACCACAGCATCGCTCAGCGCCACCACAGCATCGCTCAGCGCCACCACAGCATCGCTCAGTGCCACCACAGCATCGCTCAGCGCCACCACAGCATCGCTCAGCGCCACCACAGCATCGCTCAGCGCCACCACAGCATCGCTCAGCGCCACCACAGCATCGCTCAGCACCGCCACTGCATCGCTCAGCACCGCCACAGCATCGCTCACCGCCACCACAGCATCACTCAGGGCCACCACAGCATCACTCAGCGCCGCCACAGCATCACTCAGAGCCACCACAGCATCACTCAGCGCCACCACAGCATCACTCAGCTCCGCCACAGCATCACTCAGCGCCAAGACAATATCACTCAGCACCACCACAGCATCACTCAGCGCCAAGACAATATCACTCAGCACCACCACAGCATCACTCATCACCACAGCAGTGTCACTTAGCAACATCTGAGTATCATTCAGCATCACCTCAGCATCGTCTCCCCAACAGTCACCACCACCACCACTACCACCTCAGCATCACTCAGCACCACCTCAGCCTGATCTCGGAATCTGGCATCTGTTGATTCTCCCTAGCGTCTGGCCGCTGCTAGTGTTATAATACAGGTACTAGTTCCCAATCTTCACCCTCCGATTGTTTATGCCCCCTCAAAAAAAAAGCTTTAACAAACAACCATTGCCAGCATTGCAAGAACAAAAGAAAACTGAGGAATTTTTTTATTGTAAATACTTTTTTTAATATGGTCGTTCAGTTTTACATAATGCCTTCTTGGTCATATATAAAGTAACAAAAATGCTTCTGACACTTTTTTATTATAACTTTTCAGCATGCCGCACAGCAGCCACACTTCTCTACAGCACAGCTTGAAGACATTGGCAAAGTCAATAGCTCTGGCTAAACACTTATAAGGCCCCAAAGGCGAGACCTATTGGCTATGCCAATGCTTGTTGAAGGTTGCTAGACAGGTGGTTAGACTGAGTGAGGGAGGCAGAGAGTTCCAGATTTTAGCAGCCTTATCAGAGAAAGTCTTGTTCATGTATCATTCTCGACTGAACGTGGGGGTTTCCAGGAGCGGGGAATAGGCATTTCTGGAACCCCTATTTAATCTGGAGATTTTCAACTTCTCGTTTAGATAGGAGAGGTGAGGAGGCATGCAGCACTCTTTGGGTAATGCAAGCGATTTTGAATTGGGCCAGTGCTTCGATGGGAAGCTACTGGAGGGTTAGGAGGGCACGGGAAATGTGCTCAAATTTCTTGAGACCTAAAACAAAGCTTGCTGCAGAATGTAGTGTTGCTCTCAGTGGGCCTAGGTAAACTTTGGGAATGCCTGAGAGAACGGCAATTCCATAGTCTACTCTAAAGAGAACGAGGGACTGCACCACTGTTTTGCGGTCTTGTTCCGGAATTAATTGTCTGATGCTCCAAAGCTGCCTAAGTTAGTATTGTGCGCGGCTGGCCATGGCCGCTACGTGGCTGTGAAGATTGAGACAATTATCTAGGGTGATGCTGAGTGATCTGGTACTCTGGACAGTGACCAGGCAGCCATCCAGGGCTGAAAAGTTGGCAATCCATTCTTGTACTGGAGCTTCTGCTTTCGGAGGTGAGATCAAAAGAAATTCTGATTTAGTTGAGTTTTAAATGGTGGTTGGACATCCAGTTTTGAATCTTTAAGAGTGTATTTGAAAGCAGGGCAACGTCTTCCGGGGATGATATTTTCAAGTATATTTGGGTATCGTCGGTGTAGAGGTGGAATAGAATCCCAGAGTTTCTGAAAATCACATATAGTGGTTCTAGGTAGAGGTTAAAGAGGGTGGGGGGGGCATGGCCTGGACCTTGATGGGGTAGGACGCACGCAGCTCGAGCTCCGTCCTCCAGGGTCGGCCCGAGTCTCTAACCGAGCGTTTTAAGGCACAGGGGCACAGTCTGTGTCCCCCCCTCGACTGCTGATCGCCCGCAGCACGCTCCGGCATCCACGCGGGGGCCTGGGCACTGCGTATCGCCTGGAAGAGCCGGTGACAATCTGCCGCGGAGGTCCCGCCCGCCATCTTGTTGAAAGCCGCGAGGCGACCCTCGACTGCGAGGGGCCCCGGGACTGCCTGGCGGAGGGGGTGTGAGCAGCCCTGATCTGCCCTCGCCGCTCCGGTTCTGGGCGGCGGGCTGCGAGGAGTGCCCTGGGAGGCCCCGGGAGGCCCTGAGGCTTGGTGGCGCCCTGCGGAGCAGCCTGAGTCGCCCACCGGACTGGGTGGGGAGGCGGAGGTGAGGAGTGATCGGCGCTGGCCCCGGGGGTGGCAGAGTGGCCCTAGGGGGCTGGGGACATCACATCTGGCATTGCACTCGGCGCTGGTCACCCCCTGGGGGCCCTCTCCCCACTCCGTTTGATGGCGCTTCCCCTCTTTGGCCGGTGGTGTTAGCGTGGGGGAAGGCTGTCCGCCTGCAACGGAGGACCCTGCCGGCCCTGAGGCCTAGTTGGGCCTGTGCTGTCTGCATCCCTGCGCCACTCCTGCCTACCTCAATGCGGCGGAGCTGTGTCAGCGCTGTTTGGCGGAGCCACGGGCTGGTGGCGTGGAGGGTGATCCATGCTCCATCGCCTCTGCCCTGCGCTGCCGAGGGTCTTCCTGCCTGAGGGACGGGGTCGGCGGGATGCGGCCTTGAGTGGGGGGAGGCCCGAGTTGCCCGAGGACTGCCACGACACGCATTACCCCTGCACGCCACTGCTGCTCTGCACGCGCTCCATCAAGGAGGGGGGACGCTGACGCGTGTGCGGGCCGCTCTCCCTGGCTCGAGGAGAGGGCAGTGCTTGGTGCCCCAGAGACGAGATTGCCGTGCCTGCACGCCTGCCTGGTTCCGGGAGGACGGGGGTCTTGGGTGCACCCGGGAGCCGTGTCTGCACTGCCGTCCTGATCTGCGCGACTTGGGGCGCAACCCTTGAAGGCCGGGCCTGCTCCCTTTCGCCTTTTCCCCCGGAAGGGCCCGATCTGGTGGAGTGGCCGGTTGCAGGAGTGGGACCACCGACTGGACGCAGGCGGGCGCTCATAGGGGCTCCGCTCCCCTCCTGGCCAGCAGTATGACCAAACCTAGAGCGGGGAAAGCTGCAGCACACCCAGCACCCAAGGACGCGTCGGTGACGGACTTGTGGAGCAAACACGCCCCGGAAACCCCGCAGGAGGGCCCCGTGATGGCCTCTAAGCTGGAGGCCCCCGAGACTGGCGCTATCACGCAGGCATTCATGGCTAACTTCCTCCAGGAAATAAAATCGGAGATATCCTCTCTCAAGCTGGAGGTCAAGACCTATCTATCGGACATTCGCCGCGATGTCACCGAAATCGGCTCTAGAGTGGATGACCTGGAGCACACCCTTGACTCCCGTGCGGAGGACTAGGAGGACCTCAGGCGACGGGTCCTGGTGCTTGAAGAGCAACATATAGAGCCCCAGTTTAAGCAGGAGGACTTAGAAAATAGGAGCCGCCGGAACAATCTCCGCATCAGGGGCATTCCACGGGGTGCAGAAGGGCAGGACATACTGGCATATGTCGCGGACCTCCTCCACACTGTCAGGGGAGATGACGACTCCTCTCCTCCAACTTTAGACCGCGCACACCGAGTGGCCCCCCCACGTGGCAACCCCAACCTGGTCCCGGACATCTTGACCAGGGTTCATTTCTACACGGAGAAAGAGGCCATACTCCGGGCCTCAAGAACAGCTGAGAAATTGGAGTATGAGGGACACCGCATTCAAATTTTCCAGGATCTCTCTCCCCTTACTCTTCGCCGCCGCAGGGACTTCCAGCCAGTGACTGCTAAACTGAAAGAATCCAATATTAAATATCAATGGGGCCATCCTTTTGCTTTGATCTTCCAGTGGGAGGGGAAGCGTCGATCGTTGAGATCTCTTAAGGAGGCCCTCCACCTACTCCACATTTTCCCAGGATCGCGGCCCTCGTCTCCCTCGTCTCCCACGCCTGCGGACTCGGCCTCCCAGATCTCCCTTCACCCTGAGTGGTCGAAGGTGCAGCCCCCCAACTCAAGATCCTCCTTAGCAAGCTCGACCGCCCTTCAAGCCAAGAAAGACATCATCCATCATTTGAAGGCAATGGGGGCCCCACAGTCATCAACGGGTGGGGGTCTGAGGTCGGGACCCCCCTCGCCCTCCGGCTCAGGCACTGGGGACTGACTCCCTGATAGAAATATCCTCCTTGGCAGAAGAGGGACAGGTCCTTTGCTTTGTGAGCCTTCCTTTGACCCCCTATGTAGATGTTTGGGCTAACGAGTAATGCTATGTCACAACACTGTATTTGTTCTAGATATATGCTCTAGGTAGTGACGTCGGACCACTCTGCTTCTCTGTGGGTCCTGCTAGCATAGTTAGGTAGCTTTTCTTTGTTGCAGGACATTTGTATCTGTTATGTACTGGTTCCCTGTGATGCCCCTTCGTATAGCTACTTATTAGCATGAGCGCTCCACGCTTGATGGAGCTCGTGCGCGGCCTGCATCCCGCTGCCTCCTTCTCCCCTTCCCCTGCCTTCCTTGCACGACCTGCCTCTCTCGGCCGCCCCGCTGCTCCCGGGGCCCGGCCCCCAGCCGTGTCCTGGGGCTTTGAGGCCAATTCAGAGTAGGCCCCTGTACATCTCCACTGCCGCTGCGGTGGGCCGACTACTGGAGGGCGGGCGTCGTCTGCCCCCTGGACTCTCCATGGCCCACCCCGCCATTTCCTTAGTCCCCAAGATGAGTGACTTCCTCAGAGCCGCCCTGGTATTCACCATCGGGCCGCTCCTGGACTGGAAAGGTCCTTCTTGGCCCAGTTGGCCTTTTTGTTATTTGATATTCTTCTCGGTCTCTGCTGCTATCTCTGCCCTACTTTCTCTTACCCTTCTTTTCTCTACTTGGATTCGTGGGGAGGGAGCCTGCCCTCAGCAATATGTCTCAGCTTCTGGTAGGGCATATTGGGGGCCCACTGGCAACGCCCATTGCTCTTCCAGCTTGGGTGAGATCCCACACCCTCCATACGCTTTAATACAGCCAATGCTTCTGACTCGGACTCGCAGCCCGGCCAGGGAGAGATGCGACACTTTGTATTTCAGCCATCGCATGCCACTAATTGTACAGACCAATGGCACAGCTTAAATGTCTATCCCTTAATGTCAAAGGCCTAAATGCCCCGAACAAGAGAAAGCAGATCTGGCGCTACCTTCAATTACAGGACCCAGATATTATTTTTCTCCAAGAAACCCATCTTCTACGTACGGACACTTCCTGCATGTCCCACCCCAAGTATCCCTTGCAATTCTGGGCTTCTGCACACACCAAGACAGCAGGGGTGGCTATTCTTTTTAAAGCAGGCCTCCCTGTACAAACTACACGTACCACACGGGACACAGAGGGTAGGTTCCTCAAGCTGGTGCTTTCACTGCAAGGTAAACCACTTGCCTTGCTCAACGTGTATGCACCCAATCAGGCACAGGATGCTTTCCTTCGCGACTTACTTAAGACCTCGCTCTCTCGGGAAACTAACCCTATCATCTTTGGGGGCGATTTAAATTTAGTGTGGGACCCTAATAAGGATCGCACCACCTCCTCTTTTCAAGGAACAGGGGCTATGTCTGCGGCTCTCAAACGAGACCTGGACTCTCTGGGCCTCGTAGATGCTTGGCGATATTGGGAACCGGAAACACAGGACTACACCTTCTACTCCCATGTCCTTCGCTCACACTCCCATATCGATTACTTCTTCTTATCCCACTCACTCATTCGCTCCCTGGAAACGGTGGGGATTTCGGACATATCTATCTCAGATCACGCCCACCTGGAAATTACCCTATCCGCTTTGGGGCAACACTCGAACTTCATCCCGCGGTGGCGCCTACCCCCACATGTCCTCCGTGACCAGGTGGACGTAGCCGAACTCAGGCAGGCCATACAATCATATTTCACAGCCAATGACCTCCCGGAGACTCCCGTCCACACACTGTGGGACGCTTTTAAGGCCACGATTCGGGGCGCCATCACCTCTATTTCTATAGCCCGCAGGCGAGAGTCCCGTTTGGTGGAGGATAACCTTGTCCGTGATATTAAAGCATTAGAACAACAAAGTCGTAGCGCGCCCTCTCTCGCAACGCGCAAGAGACTGGCCTCGCTTCGAGGCCAGCTCAAAGCTCTCCGAGTGAACAAGGCGTAGCACTCTCTCCTGGCTCTTAAACAAAAATTCTATGGGGGGGGGCAACAGGGTGGGCTCCATGCTGGCGCGCCGCCTCCGCCTCCAACTCTCACGGGGCCACATTGCTAAAATTGCCCTACCGGAGGGGGGATGGGCCACCTCTGAACAAGATAAGCAACGGGAGTTTAGCAAGTTCTTTACCGACCTGTTCAGCCAGGGAGACACCTGTGTGGCCCAGATAGACCCCTTTTTAGCAACATGCCCCTGGACGCCACTAACCCCCTTTTTAGGTCTCGGCCTGCACCAGCGCTTGCGCTGGTCTGGCCGAGAGTTTTAGTAAGCGGGTTTTGGAAGTGCAAACCCACTGGCTTTCGGCTGGCGACCAGCTTGCGTTCACGATGGCGTGCACGCGCACAGCTGCCATCCATTCCTCGCATCGCTGGCGAGGTGCCATCTGTCTTTCCTCCCCCTCCCTCACCAGAGAGCGTGTTACTTGGCCACGCGTCTTGTTTTAATTAATGGTGGCAATCGTGCCTGATGCTCTGAGATGATCGCTGTTGGTAATCTTGCAAATTGTGGCCAGTAATGTAATCCTGTCTGATGTGGTCTCTATTACAACTCTAATTACATTAGTAGCTCAGGATGCTTTTCACTGGACTTGAGTAGCTCTTATTACTGAAAAGGTTGGGGACCCGTGATCTAATAATGCCTGAATAGTGTTTTCCTGCTATTTCCTTTCCACTTAGAAGAAGTAAAATGGATCATGTATCTTCGATACTGCAGTTGTAATTCTACATCAGTTTTCATCTGAGGTACCTTATTACAGTGTAATGTCTGTGTCCTGAGACAAAAAAAAATCCAATATGTGAAAACAAGCATTGGCAAAACCAGTAGATCTGGTGTTGACTGCCAGACGTTTGCCTTGGCCAATGCTTGTTTTGACATGGTTTTTGTAAAATGTTATTTTTGGTGGAGCTGTTTGACTCTCATCAACATAAAAAAAAAAAACATTATCTAAAAGAAAAATATTTTTTTGTTTCTAAAAAAAACACTTCCCCATAGTTGTCCCTGGCACGAAAACACTACTGCGTGCAGATTTGCTGCTTTAAAGAGGAGAATGTCGTCACTCATAGTGAATTTAGCTAATGGCTAAAGTGGGCTGTTCCATTGCCCTATACTGTATGCTGTGGAAGGTGCAAGAAAAATGTGACGGACATAACAGCCCACCAATGAATAAACAAAACTGTCTGAAAGCCCCAAAAAGTAATTCGATTATATAAATAATTTTAGTAAGACCCAAAGGTCTTGGCTGACACCAGACCAGGTGAACTTTTCTTTACAAATCTTTAACTCAAGAGACATTTGCGTCAGGAACGCTCATATTCCAACACTTGAAAAAGATCTTTCCGTTTCACATTAAAAATGGCATCTCTGCGTCCACTTTTATTTTCTAGCTACCTGAATAAAATCTTGTTGTACACTCCTATTATCAGACCCTGTCACTCGTTCCCATCAGTGTCTTCACAGCCATCACCCAAGCTCAGTCCTATGATTTTTATCTCAATATTGATTCAAGAAAAAAAAACTAACTTGCAGCACATTCCCAAGTAACCTTTGCAATCCCCGAACCTCCATTGTTAAAATGCAACTGATGAATATACACTGCACAGTTCTCCCTGTTTTTATTAGTGTTGTAAATGTTGAATATGTATGGTTCGGGTGATCATAGACAGAATAACTTCAGTGCTATTCCTTCCACGGTACACTCTGTGCAAAAATAATAAAGCTAAAGTAATACTTATCTCATCTGTTTCGTTGTTTGTATAAAATCTGAAAGCATCACTGAAAATAGCATTAAGAAGATAAACTAGAAGCTGCAAGTAAAGCTTTTCAAGTACATCTTTTCTTTTCTTTATTGATAGTGTTTTTTTTCTGAATACAATCCTTGCCTACATAAGTAGCAGCAGTTGGGTATTTTTCACAAATGTTCTTATAAGTTCTCTAGAAAGTCCATTAAGTCCCTGTTATCATACTGAAGCGGTTTAGTAGCACAAATAAATGCGATAACCACATTATCAGGAATGGAATCGAATTAAACAGTGAACTTATGGTGTTGTCTTAAGTAGGGTTGTCTCCGTACATAGTGAACATCTCACCAATCTCTGTTGCTTAACCTTTGTGTTTCTCGTTAAAATGGACTAATTTATAGAGGAAGCAATCCGGTTCTTCATGAAAGTCTATACAGTTGTTGGTGCCGTATTTATACTAATTGCTGCCCGGATGGTGGTAATAGGAATTTAAAATCATTGGAAGAAATGCTAAAGTCATGAATTGTACACTAGGGCTTCCTCATTGGTACTGTATTGGATTTTTACTTATTATGTTATCAACCCTCCACATTCTACAAGCATCTTAATTTGAGTGCATGATGAATGTAGTGAAAAAATGTACAATTTCTTTATTTTTGGTCTGTTGAAATTCATTTTTATTTTTTAATGTAATGTTTCTCCCACACTCTGATTTTTGATAGAGGGGAGACCGTTGTACTCGTTTATCCCTTGTTTATGAAGCAGTTGGAAGAGCCCATCACGGCGGCGGAGCTTCAAAAAGCGTTAAAAAGCATGCCTGTGGGAAAGTCGCCAGGGCCTGATGGCCTAACGCTGGCCTTTTTCCGCTTATTCCTCCCAGAACTTCAGGCCTATCTATTGCGTCTTTTCAACTCCTTTGCGGAGACCGGGTCTGTGACTGCGACGATGGCTGAGGCGGAGATCGTTCTCATCCCCAAACCAGGGAAAGATCCCACTGTATGCGCCTCATTCCGGCCTATTTCATTATTAAACGTGGACGCCAAACTGTACACTAAAATCCTCGCCCAACGACTGGCTCCTCACCTTCCGGGTCTAATCGAACCGGATCAGGTAGGCTTCATACGGGAACGCCAGGGAGCGGACAATATTCGCCACGTGGCCCATCTGGTGCAAAAGGCTCAGCACCATAATATGCCAGCCTTCCTCCTCTCCCTTGACGCCGAGAAGGCATTTGACCGGGTTGACTGGTCCTTTCTCCGGGCGGTTCTTCATCGGGTGGGACTCGGACCGATCATGATTGCGCAAATTATGGCTCCGTACGTGGCGCCCTCAGCGCGAATCCGTGCTAATGGTCTTCTCACCCCCTCCTTCTCCATCTGCAGGGGCCGTCCGGCAAGGGGCACACATCGGGGCCTTCGCGTAGGAGGGATTGACCACAAAATGGCCCTCTTTGCTGATGATCTTCTCCTGACACTAACGGACCCAGCGAGCTCCCTACCTGCACTATTGGACATACTCTCCCAATTTGAATCGGTGTCGGGCCTTAAGATTAATCTATACAAGTCGCAGGCACTCAACCTCAACCTTCCTCAGCAGAAATTGGCCGACCTGGGAACTGTTAACCCTTTCCAATGGGCCCCACACTCCATTCGTTACCTCGGGATCAATGTTACGGCTACTCTAGACACATGGACAGGGGCGAACTGGCCAGCCTACAGGACGGCGGTTCGAGCTGAACTTAATTGCTGGAAGTAAGTCCGTTTTTATATAGCGCAGCTACTCACCCTTACGGGTCTCAAGGCGCTGGGGGCCGTCGTGGAAATTAAGTGAGCTATTGCCCAGAGTCACATGGTGCTGAGCTAAGCTGCCGCCGGGGATCGAACTGTGAACCCTGTGCTCCGAAGTCAGCTGCCCTGGCCGCTGCACCACACCTCTCCACTTCCTACTTCGTGGCTGGGCCGCCTTAATGCAGTTAAAATGACAATCCTGCCAAAAGTTTTGTACCTTTTCCAAGTGCTCCCCACGCTGATTCCCCAGAGGGATATCCTGAACCTCCAGCGCGACATAACTACTTTTATCTGGGGAGGGGGACGGCCACACTTCTCCACAAATGTCCTGTTACTGCCCCACGACCGGGGTGGTCTAGCCTGTCCCGACCTGCTAGTATATTATTGGGCCTCGCATTTGTGATACATATCGGAGTGGACGGTTCGCGAAAGCGAAAAACACTGGTTCCATATGGACAGGGCGGTGGCATGCCGCCCACTATGGGACCTGGCTTGGATACGGAGTGGTGGTAGACATCATAGCGCCTACATTGCTACCCCGACGAAGACTGTTCTGGAGATCTGGGATAGGATCGCGGTCCCCCGTGGCCTCACTTCATTACCCTCTCCCAACACATCAGTAGCGCTCAACCCGGACTTTCCACCGGCTTTGCCCCCAGCATCCTTCCCGGCGTGGTCGGCCGGTGAATGCCGGGTAATAGAACATCTTTTCGAAAACGGACTTTTTAAATCATTCGACCAATGCAGGCAGGACTTCCTAAAACTGCACGCCTGGAATATTTCCAGATCCGCCATTGGCTCCGCGCCCCCTCCTACGCGGAAGGTGCCACGAGGCAGCTTACGCCATTTGAATCCCTGGTACGCGCTTTTGACGGGTCTCGAGGGCTGATCTCTCGGACGTACAAAGTGCTCCAACACTCCCACGCGGTGCCCCCACACACCTACCAGCGCCAGTGGCAGCTAGACATCGAGAATGACATTCTCCCGGTCCAATGGGAACAACTATGGCGGGATATCCCACGCATTTTTAAAAGTATATCCCAACAGGAGTCAGCCTACAAAATCATGACTCGCTGGTATTATACTCCCCTTCGGCTCCAGAAGATGTTCCCTGGATTCGCCCCTCTTTGCTGGCGTTGTCAGGCGGCCCAGGGCTCCTTCCTGCACATATGGTGGACATGCCCGCTTATCCTTACCTATTGGAAGGAGGTTCTGGGCCACGTCGGGGAGGTGTTGGGCTTCCCTCTACCTAGTGACCCGGGGGTGATCATTCTAGGACTCCGTCCAACATCTCTTAAAGCACTGACGCATATGGATTGGCGCCTGGCTTCCCATATGCTCACTGCCGCTAAACAGGTCATCGCACTCTATTGGAAGAAGGCGTGCTCCCCCTCGTCCTTGGCTTGGCTTACACATCTTTGGCACGTCATGGCGATGGAGCTCCTCTCCCATAGGCTGGCAGGTACTGATGCCAAATTTGAACGCATCTGGCAGCCCCTGGTCTCGCATCTCTCCCGGCTGGAACACGCACGATCCGTCCCCCCTCGCTTGAGAGCCCTTCAACTCTTTGCTGATCCTATACTCCCAAGGGGGGAAACTTCTTAAGAAGGCACATGATGGAGAGGGAAGGGAATTGCACCCCTCAGACTGCTCACCTCTACGCCACTAAGGGTCTTTTGCTGCCCGAGCACCCCCTGCGTCAAGGGGCTGATCCACCACGCTCTCTCCCCTTCTTTTCTTTTCTTTTCTTTTCTTTTCTTTTCTTTTCTTTCCTCTCTCTTCATACTCTATCCTCTGCTGTTCCACTCTTTTCTGTACTTCTCTTGGTTTCTATAGACCTACGGCTTCTCTTGGCTATCGGTCACAGACAACGCAGTTACTGCCACAATTGGATGGGTTTTGACAGAACCAGTGTCATTGGCATGCACTCTCCTTGGTGCACTCCGACAGACATCTTGCCACCCTTAACACGCTCGTCCTGTTGATGCCCCCCAGGCGTTACATACCCGTGCCAACTCGGCATGTCTGGAGATAAGAGACTTTTTCAGCCATAGTACAAAGCATGTTTAGAGACTCCAAATATGGACAAGTATACACTGCAACCTGTCTGTCCCTTATTGTCATTGTAACACTGGCTACCTGCTGTTGGCCTCCTTTCTTTGTTATGCTACTTGTGATTACCCTCAAGCACAATGCCCTGTCACTTGGCCTTCTATACTGCCCTCTAGGGCAAGTCTTTCATGGTTTATTGCAGTCTACAATAGGCTTTGTTCATTCTGTGATGCCTTCTGTCGCCCGAGCTCTGGCGACTGTTCTGTTGAATTCCTAGGTTGTGTATAAATTCAATAAAAGAGATTTAAACAAAAAAAAAAGAGGGTAGGGGAGAGGATCGAACCTTGAGGGACCCTTTGGTGAATGCTGACTGGTCTTGAGAACGAGTTGCCCATTTTCACAATTTGGGAATGGTTAGATAGGCAAGAGGAGATCCAGTTGAAGACAGTGCCTTCACATCCAATGCGTAGTTAAAGAATATGAAGGGGGTCAAGATGGTTGACAGTGTTGAATGCGGCGGATAAATGCAGGAGGAACAGGAGGCAGGAGTTGCTGGGGTCGAGGGTTCCAAGGAAGTCATTGACTATTTGAAGGATCGCAGTTTCTCTACTGTGATTCTGGTGGAAACCTGATCGGAGAGTGTCTAGGAGGTTGTTTGTTCGAATGTGTGAGGCTAGTTGGGAAGCTACGTAACTTTCAATGACTTTCCTAAAAGTGGGTGTTTGAAGACTGGGTGGTAGTTGTTCAGGTTCTCTGAATTGAGAGGGTGCTTTTTCAAGAGTAGAGAGATTTGGCCCATTTTAGTCGTTCTGGAAGGAGGCCCTGCTTGAGAGAAGATGGTGGTCCATATTGGGGGTAGATGTGTGGCCAGAGATTTGCTGATAGAGCCTGGAATGGCATCCTGATGATGGTTTGAGAATTTTACTTTGGAGATAACTCATTGTAGGTCCTTCTCAGAGACTGGAGAGAAAAAAGACCATGATTTTAGTGCCTTGCATGGTAGAGACTCAACCGTTTCAAGGGAGGTGTTGATGCGAAGTGAAATATGGATGTCTCTAATGTTTTTATCAAAGAAATCCACAAAATCATTGCAACGGGCCATGGATAACTTGGGAGCCGAAGTGATGGAGGGGTTAGTAGACTATTCAATGACCTCGAATAGCCGCTTTGGTCTATTCTTTGCAGAATTCATGAGGGCTCTTATATTGGATGGTTTGACTCTGAGGATTTGGCCTTTGTATTGTTTTCTCGCTTTGCAAAGCTTAGTCATATTCAGGTGAGATGGTGCTTTTCTCCACTCTTTGTCACATTTTCTGATAAGATTTCGTTCTTCATAAAGCTCTTTTGAGAACCAGGGCCTAGAAGGTTTTGGTCTGGATAATTTGCACTTCAGGGGTGCACATTTGTCAATACCGGATTCCATGTAGGAGTTATACTTGTCGGTAGCCTTATTAATATCAAGATGAGATGTAATTGAAATTAGGATGGGAAAGGAAATGATGGTCATGGCTTCTGTGAAAATACTGTTGTCAGAGCTGATAAGTTGAGAGGTGAAGAAATCCATGCATTCATCAATAAAGGTGCTGTTTTGACCCGGTGGGTGGTAAATCACATTCAATCTAAGATCGGAAGTAGTTGATGTGGACAGTTCCACTGTCATGCATTCAAAGGACAGAAAGTAAGTTGATGGAAGGGTCAGGCATCTCAGAGAGTTTCGGTGAATGAGTGCGGGACCTCCACCGTGTCTATCTTCCCGGTCGCTGCGCAAAATGGAGAAGTTGGGGGAAAGAAGAAGGTCTAGAGCGTAGTTAAATGAGACATTGAGCCACATTTCTGTGAGGATTAGGATGTCAAGGTTATGGGTCAGGATCACCTTTGATATCTCTGGATAGTGTTTGACTGTAGATCGACAATTGTGTAGCATGCAGTTCAGGGAGGAGCTGTTGTCTTTCTGACTCGGCTGTTCCGGGTTGGTAGTTGGGATTTGTATCAGGTTAAGGGGGTTGAGCGTGCCCTAGGATGGTGTGTATGAGTTTGAATGCAGTCAGAGATGATGGTGGAAATCAGGCAGACCCCTGCATGAAGATAGGAGGAAGGGGTAGCGGAATTAGAATCTACATAACTCTTCAGGAGATGGAGTAGGTCAGAGTTGTTGAGGGGTGGTTGTGTCAGTTTGTTCTGAGTAGACGACTGTCTCTCGTTAAGCTGAAAGGATGAGGGGAGGGTCCACAAGGGGTGATGGGAGTAGGAGTGAGAAGAAGACAGAGAATCACTAAGCTGGAATAGAGCCAATGTGAGGATGTCCATTCTTCGAGACAGGTGTGAGAACCAGGAAAGGAGATTGTTGAACTGAGGCCCATTATGTTCAGTAATTGTGGGAGGATTGAGGTGGACTTTCGGGGCTGGACTCTGAGGGGTTGAGGTGAAGGTGGGGGAGGTGCTGGTTGTTGGTGTTGGGAGATGTTAGGGCAGGAGGCGAAAGAGGTAGGGAGGAAGGGTGAGACATATGGGCCAACCGTGGGGATGAAAGAAGGGTGGCAGTGGCAACCGGAGTGGAAGGTAATGGATTGTGGAAGGTTGGAGCGAAAAGGTGCAGACATGGTCTGTGGGAGGGATGTTCACGATCTGGGAATGGCGGTGAACTATGGGTTGTAGGGGCACAACGGATTGTAGGAGAGTCCGGGGTGAAAGATGTTGTCTGGGTGTACTGGAAGGGGGAGACTGGGTGGGGATCATATGGGTGGACGGAGAGGGGGAACATGAAGGATAATAGGAGGGCCTGAGGGTGAGATAAATCAAGTCCATCGTGTCCAGGATTGTGTCATCGGCTTGGAACATTGTTGTAAATGGATATAGAAATGTTGCTGGAGGGGTCGTGGCCTGAAACATGGCCAGCAGGATGTGAGCTCCTGGGCTCCCGGCCAGACAGCAATATCCCCTAAATCCTGCATTATCCGGTTAGATCCTGTACATTATAGACTGCCTCATGCTGCCGTAACACACCAGCATACTGTAGCTGACGGGCATTTGGGAATCGTGGCAAGAATGGAGACTCCCGTACTTGCGGCCTATTGGGATCTGTGGCGTGCTCTGCAGATACCTCCGAGGATGAGAGACGAGCCACCACAGTTGCCTGGGGCAATTGGCAGATGCTGATGCCTGTGTCCCCATGGGGCGCACGCGGTGTGCACAAGGAGCCCACAGCCCGGCTTCAAGGGAAGCACTGCCGGGACCAGCAGCAGCTGTGACTGCTGACCTCTGGATCCATCCAGCGCTCTGCGGAGAGAGACTGCGGTGGGGCTTGGTGGCCACCTAGAGGGCTTTGGGATTCCCACTGCAGCTCTTCGCTCCATTGTGAGGCCCGAGGTGCTGGCCTGCTTCTGGATGGCATGGATGCACCCAATGGAGGAGTAACAGTACTGCGGGACCCTCGAGGTGAGTATGAAGACCCTGCAGAGGCCTCCTAATGATGCCTTACCATCCCCCTGGGGGGTTTGGGGGCATGCCCCCTTCGCACCTGGTGCATTGTAGACGGTTGGATCGCTGTTTGTGGCGACCCACCTCAACCGAGCAATATGGCCGATGCCCGGTGGAGCTGCCTAGACAGCTATAGAGGAGATCGGCCCTGGTTCATCCCCTCGGCCGTCACCTACCCAGCCGGACATTGGGCACTGTTCTCCCCGTCTCTCCGCTGTGTCCCCTTCCTCCCCCTCTCTCTGACGAACTACCGTAACATTGCTTCTTTTTTTCTTATGTTTTACTATGCTCTTGTTACGTATGTAATTTGTAACTTGTAACTCACTGATCCTCATGTAAAGCGCTCTGATACCTCCGGGTCTAGCCAGCGCTATATAAAACTCGCCAACTAAATAAATCAACCTGCGGGCTGCACTGCCGGCATGCTCACATCTCTTTCTCTGCCTGAGCCTGGTTAATGTGGTCCCTCTGTCTTACACAACTGCCACAGCCTCTCCTGAGGAGCTCTGTGACTTGCTCCCTGCAATTGGCTCGGGGCTCAGGTGTACGTTTATGCCTCAGTAATCCTGTAGACTGGATCAACGACCAGCTGTCCCTGGAGGCCTAGCGGCCCGGCCTGTGAAGTGAGGCCTGCCCAGAGAAGGAAACCCTGGCAGCCCGCTGAGTCTGAGAACTGCGGTGATCTTATTCCTTGTGTGTTGTGCCTGATAACCTATCACAATCTCACTGCTCACCCTTTGTAGTGGCTGAATTGACTGTATTGTCTGCAGAAGGGGGGAAATCTGATGCTCCTAAGGCCCAACTGTGCCCATTCACTACCTTTGCACTGATAGGGCGAGAGTGGGCACTCCGGTACTTTTGAACTTGTGCTGCTGTACTGGAGCCTCCCACCTGGGGGATGCCACTGGACTTGTGAGGGCCCGCTCCCCTGCTGAGCATCATGGAACAGGGACTAAGAAGATTTAGTGGGGACCCTCCCTCCTGACGAGGAACCTAGATTGAGCACCTACTAGGTCCTAGGGAGGTCCCTCTGGGCAGCTGGCATCAGCCCTATACTCACTACTGTGTTGGGGGAGTGTTGAGACCCTCACAATCGGGGCAGCTCACCTGGTGCAGGGGTGCAAGTCTCTTTGTTGCTCCTTGAGGGCCCTCCTACAGCATCGGTGGTGTCCGGGGTGCTCTGAGCCCTCGGACCCTTGCCCCTAAGGCAGAAACCACACCTGAGGTCATCATGGCCAGGGATAAATCCTCTCGAGCGCTTGCTTCAAACACCATTACGCAGTATACCATGCCGCGGCACCCCGCACAGAGTCAACAAGGCAGTCAGGTGTGACTGAGACAGGAGACCTGTTGGGGCAGGGCTCAGAGCCATCTCGGGCCGAACGCCTGGCTGCTATACAAGGCTCTCGCACTGCCTTAGAACACCAAATAGAGACTGTTTCAATAGAGGTTAATTTAATTAATACGAGCAGATCTCCGGAAAGGCACTGATAAAGTCACGACTGCAGAATCCAACATTGCCTCCTTGTAGGTAGAGGTGGCGACCCTAAAGCTCCATATGACCACAATGGCAACTACAGTGGCAGAGCTGAGCAAGAGAGCGCAGGATGCAGAGGGCCACTCCCGCTGCAGTAATATGCGGGTCCTGGGTTTCTCCGAAAGGTCAGAGGGCTCCTCCACAACACGATTCTTGGAAGATTGGGCACAGTCTGTGCTGTGGCAGCAGGGCATCTCTGACCTGTTTGTAATTGAAAGAGCGCATGGGGTCTTGGTGCCTCCGCCACGCCCCTGGGACCCTTCCAGAGCCATCATTGCTAAAATCCTTAATTTTCGGGACAGAGACTGCATACTGAGAGTAGCGCGTGAATAAGAGATCCCATGTTTTGAGAACAGTAAAATAGCTAACTTTCTGGATTACACGAAGAAGGCCCAGGAACAACATAAATCCTTCATAGCTGTTAAAAAGAAACTGGAGAGTGCTGGACTTGAGATATATGCTCCTGTACCCAGCGAGGTTGAAAGTCCTCTTCAATGACAAAGCCCCCTTCTTTGACATACCGGAAGAGGTATGGGAGTGGCTGGACCTAAGGGATGAACCACTGCCTTTCCTGCCAGAGGCAGCCAGCGCCAGAATTGGGGTAAACAACCTTGTGGGGGTCTTCACCAGCTCTGCACTGGGATCAGCAATCTGAGTTTGTCCCCCTTGGGCTCCAGCAGGGTGCAAATTGGGGAGAACAGCGCTATGCACCTGGCTTCTGTAGCACCACCGGACGGGGTGGAAGCCTTACCCACACAGGGGTCTTCGGAGAGTGCGGCCTCGGAGGTACGGAGCCCCACATCAGCCATAATCCCGGACCCGATGGCCTACATGGGGGGAGGTCGGGGAAGACTGAGGGGTATCTCAAATATAATAATCACAGGTAGAACCTGGTTATGTCTTAAATGAGGGCTGCTAGAGGAGAGGGGTAAGTTTTAGTAGCCTTAAGATCTGACCGCGTGAAACTGTGCATGCTGTAAGTAAAGGCGGGAAAGGATGGAATGTTTACAGCTGTAAGCCTGTTGTGACGTAGAGTGAGGGTGGAGCACTCTGATTCATGATGGGGAAGTTCTATTAAACATTATTCAACAGGTTCCTCTTTTCACTTCTTGTACGGGGATTTTTGCATACACGCCTGGCTAGCAGATTGACTGTCTGTTTGTATAAGTTAGTAGGTCCCTGCTAGATCAACTGGGGAGCTGTGCTTGTCCTGGCACGCTTGTGTGTGAGCATCAATAGTTGCATGTTTGAACTATGCTAGCCCATGGGTGGGTGAGGAGAGAGATTCTGATTGTTTTGTTTGTGCACAGATATTGTTTTTTGGTTGGAACAGCAGCCTGTGCTAGGATCAGCGATGGTGCAATGGGATGGGAGACAAGACACCGAATACCCCAAGGATTATGCGAGGTGACTATAGGATACTCACCTGCAATGTCCGGGGCCTGGATACTTACGTGAAAAGGTACAGAGTACTCTCTTTCCTGAGGTGACATAAAATTGGCTTTGCTTGCTTCCAAGAAAAACACTTGGATAAAGTTGGGGCCCCGCGACTAGATAAAAAGTGGAGGGGATGAGTTTATCATTCCTCTTGTTCGACTTATGCCCTGGGCACATTGATTTGGGCTGCCCTCGGGGTCCCATTTTCCCTCACTTACATGGAAGCTGACGTGCATGGCAGGTTTATCCTTTTGCAGGGTACCTTGAACGGTAGGGAGTTGACCATACTGAACTCCTGTGCTCCCAACAATGACTCACAGTTCTTTTACACTATGCAGGACTTGATCTCTTGTGCTGTGGACTCAGATATGGTTGGGTGACTTCAACTGTGTCTTGGACCCCCATGTGGACAGAACACCACGACAAAACCTAACATGACTAACGCCCTACATGGAGTGATGGGCAATGTAGGGCTTCATGATGTCTGGAGACTGGCTCGCCCTGCACAACAGACATTCACATGTTATTCCTTCACACACAACACCAACAGCAGACTGGATAGGCTGCTGATTGGGGGGTTTCCATGACTACAGGGCGCTGAGGTCAAACACTTAGCGCAGTTTCTGTCTGACCACTCCCCGTCAGCTGCAAGCTGAATTGGGTGGTTGTCTCTGGAAAGGGGCAATCATGGAGGCTGCTGACGGACATTCTGGAAGACCCAGAGGGGCATGTGGTTTTGTAACGCACCTTTTTGACACGAACTGGGGCTCCACTACACATAGATCCACTGAGTGGGAAGCCCTTAAGGCAGTTCTGAGGGGCACCTGTCTGGGTCTCACATGCGGGGTGCGCCGTCAGCTCCAGGTGGGCATTCGTCGGGAAGAGGCAGAGTTAACAGGGATAACTACGACTCCCTTTACTTCCCCCGACCTGCATAAGCATGAAATTGCGAGCTCCAGAAGGCTGGGTGACCTCTGGGACCGGTTAGATAAGTATATACTGCCCCAGTATCGCCAGAGACTACATAGGGAGGGAGACAAGTCAGGCAGGCTTTTAGCCTGAATATCACGTAGGGAACAAGCCACCCCACTTGTGGCTTGCCTAACTACTCCAGAGGGTGTTAGTGCCACCTCTACGGTGGGTATAGTACAAACATTCCAATGTCATTTACAACGTGTTTACGCATCGGACCTAGGTGGGGCTCCCCAGTCTCGGTCACGTGATTATGGAGGCTCTGGACGCTCCTCTGAGCCTGGAGGAACTTAGGGCAGCTCTGCAAGCGATGCCGCAATCGAAGGCTCCTGTTAGTGAAGGCTTTCCACCTGAACTTTACCAAATGTTCTCAGTGACTTTGACGCAGAGACACTTGGAGGTCCTCTTAGAGGCCTGAGAAGTGGGTATTTTACAACAGTCCCTGAGGGAAGGGGAAAACTATATGCTCCTTAAACCGAGCGGGGATGAAACTGACAGCGCAGCATGCAGGCCCTCACGATGAAAAATTCTGATACGAAAATCTTCTGCCAGGCTCTCGCTATGCATTTACCCGTACATATGCCACGGCTTGTACATGAGGACCAGTGCAGTTTCATACAGGAACGTAGCACCGGTATGAACCTGAGGTGATTATCTCATATGAGGTGCAGCATTGGCAGGAGGAAATGGCCCTAGTCTCCATTGATTTGGAGAAAGCTTTTGACGCCGGAGATTGGGGCAATCTCATGGAAGTCCTTTGTGTCATTGGTTTTGGACCCCAGTTCCGCAGTTGGGTACTCTTGCTCTATACTGAACATCGGGCCAGAGTGCGGATTGGACGCTCCCTCTTAGAGCCATGGACGCTGGAACTGGGAGCACATCAGGGATGCCAACATTTGCCACCCCTGTTCATGCTCGCCATAGAGCCTTTAGCAATTTGATGCTTCTGGAGTTGTGGGAGTGGGGCATTCGTTCAGGCAACGTCTGTCATGTGATTCCCCTATACGCAGATGACACTTTGCTTAACTTGACTTCCGCCCACGTGGCTGTACCAGCGATGCTACAGTCTTTGGAAGAATTCAGGAATATATCCGGTCTACGGCTTAACAGGGCCAAATCCTTGGTGTTCCAAATAGTCACCTTGCCCGGGACCATCCGGAAACTGCAGCTCTGCCTCAACGTGGAGAAGGTGGTTGAGGGATTGAAATCCTCAGTCCGATTTTGGAAAACGTTACCTCTTTCATTGATGGGCCGATTGGCCACAGCCAAAATGGTCCTCCTCCCCAGATGTCTGTACATGTTGGAAAACTCCTTGACCCTTATCCAGGACAATGTCTTTCAGCAGCTGGACTCCATACTTACATCCCTCCTGTGGGCGGGCCGGCTTAGCAGTGTTGCTATGTCGACACTGTCGAGACCATATGAGGAGGGAGGGTTGGAAGTCCCATGGCTTGATCTATACTATTTTGCAGCCTAATTACAACATGCGTCACAGTGGTTGGACCTGGCTGACAACTGGGAGAAGAGCTTCCTGTGTGGCAGGGTGGAGGCTGACCGATTTCACAAACTCCTCATGGAGGGTGCAGGACTACCTTTGGAAGTCCCAGAAATAGTCAGGCACACGCGAACACTCTGGCATAGATTAGTTCGGTCGGTGCTAAAAAGAGCCCCATTTCATTGGAAACTCCTGCTCTGGATACTTAAGCTAGTATGACACTTGGCAGACAATATGTAATTTGAAATGTGGAGTGATGGTAGGTGTGAACTCCTCAGGGACCTTTACCCTGGCGAGATATTCCTCACTTTTGAGGAGGCCCAACTCGCCTTTTCTCTTGAGCCCGGTCTTTTTATTCATCACGCAGTTCTGGTGGAAATAGCCAGGGAAACATGGCAGACCTACCCAGGTGTGCCTCCACCTACCCACACTTTCAGGATCCTCCTAACATGTGATGCGGGCTGCCACTTGATCTCGCTCTTGTATAAAGTCATGGGGCCTGATTCACAGAACTAACTTACGTCAAAAACGTAAAGTTGGTACTTTTTGGTATTCACAGAATACACTTACTCATTTTGGTATTCACAGAATGAACTTACTCATTTCGGTATTCACAGAAGTTAGTAGTCCTAACTGTAGGACTCCTAAACTGAGAAAAATCCTAACTTTAAGACTTTCGGTATTCACAGAAGGCATTTAGGAGTCCTAAAGTTAGGACTACTAACTTTACTACTCCTAAACTGAGAAAAATCCTAACTTTAAGACTTTCGGTATTCACAGAAGGCATTTAGGAGCCCTAAAGTTAGGACTACTAACTTCTGTGAATACCGAAATGAGTAAGTTCATTCTGTGAATACCAAAATGAGTAAGTGTATTCTGTGAATACCAAAAAGTACTAACTTTACGTTTTTGACGTAAGTTAGTTCTGTGAATCAGGCCCATGCATTCTGATGCTCTGCAGTCATGGATGTCCTGAGACATAGACCTGGACACCCCACTTAGTGAGGGGGAATGGTTGCGAGTCAATGATCTTACTCATACTATCTCCTGCAGTGCTCGCTTTAAGTTGGTGCATTATAATTTTCTACATAGGACCTATCTTACTCCCCTACACCTGCAGCACAATGGGGCAGACTTCATGCAGTTAGCCTGGTCATGTAGGGAGGTACAGGGTCACTGGACCCGAGTATTAGCAGAGATTCAGAGGACTGCCCATATACCTTTTGCACATACACCACAGTGCTGTCTCCTGGGTAATGTTAGACATCCAAGTGGTAGGAAGATGGCGTATAGATTTCTGCACTTGACGCTAGTCCTGGCCAGGTGATGCATAGCTGTAACTTGGATGGGACAGAGAGCACCTGACTTTACTCTCTGGAGTAGCGATGTGTTAGAATGGTCAGTAGCAGAAGAATCACACATGAGGCTTGACAAATACGATGACAAAGTAATAGAAGATCTTGAGGTTTGGAAGGACCTGTGTGATGTGTTCTTAGATCCGGAGGTGACCATGACCTGAATGAGAGGATACTGACAATGGGGACGCTGATGGGGAGGAAACAGTCAGGGTGGGTGTACCACAACCGAGGTATCCTTGGTTTGTAACAGGTGTTTATGTACGCTCAGTGGGTCAAGTGTCAGAAGACGTAGAGAAAGTTACATGGCACCAGTTGGGAGTTCTTTATGTTTCCCTGAACTATTGGCGCTTGATCGTATGCTGGTCAACTTATTCTGCCATACAGTTTATTGTAAAACTTGAAAAAATATGTTTTAAAAAAAAAAAAAACAGAAAGGTTTCCCGAGAGGCCAAAGGGGAAGCAGTATTTGAGTTTGCGTCCAAAGGGGATGTTAGAGAAAGAGGAGGATGGGAGAAAACTGCAAAAGGATCTGATCCATAGGTCAGTGTTGTGGGTGAAGAGGAGAAAGTCGGTTTAGTGCTATTGATCTGCGAAGAGGGCTTCCGGGAAGTCTCTCAAGGTCCTGTGTTTCGTGTTTTTGAATACGTGTTTGGAAAGATTTGGGGGGAATTTGATCTTGAAAGCATTGGCGCCAGATCTGGAAATGGGCGATGGGGGGGGAGCTGGTAGCAGCGGGTGTCATCAACATGTTGAAGGTTGATGACAGTTGAAAGGTTATAGGTATTAACCTAGCAACCATTGCTAGGGTAAAGATGGTCATCACGAGATCCTCCACAGCCTTGCGAAGCGCACTGTGATCTTAGGGTTCGAAGGAGTCCTAATTTCAAAGATTTAGGAAGAAAGGTAGATGGGACTAGGATTAGAAAAACCCAAAGTCATCGATATGAAGAGCTGGGTAGTTGGGGGGAATTAAGTCTACGTGGTCACCCTGGGGAAGGTGTCTTGGGTATGTGGACACAGTGACCAAAGAGCTAGGTGTTTTAAGCAGGGGTTAAGGGCTGGGTGTAGCCTTGGTATGAGTGTGGTGGCTGATGGCTTGTTTTTCCCCAGCCGCCTCCAGCTGGTACTCTGGCGGGGTAGGCGGTAGAGAGGCTTGGAGGCCCTCAGGCAGGGACTGAATGTTTCCAAAGGGGGATAGGTGTCTGTCCAGCAGTATGAGGACAGAGAATTGCAGTCTCTCTTAAGGCGACTGCCTGGTTCCAAGATGGCAGCCGTTGGGACCTATGTTTGGCCCAGCTGGGGAAAAGCAAAGACTGCTGTTTATAGTGAGAATGGTTGACTGGCTCTCAGCCGCTGGTGCTTGTCTATATATGGCCCGACCATGGGCAAGCAGAGAAGTGCTTTTTATCTGAGGACCATCACCTGATTTCAAGATGGCGGCCACTGTGACCAAGTTGTAGGCCTTCAGAGAGGATCAGGCAAAAATGGGGGCTGTAGTGGCACAATGCAGATTCGAGAAGGTGGCGTGAGAGGGAGTGGGCATGTGATTATACGGTAAGCTTTTCTCAGAAATCCACTCGCCGAATAACAATACCCATGTCGGCGGCCATCTTGTCTGTAGATGGGCTGCCTGACCTTCTTGGCAGAACAGGTAATACAAACTGGCTCCCGCCCCATCTGGCTTGGGGAGCGCCAGGATGCACAGCCCAAAAGTCCAACATAGATTCACTTACACAAGCTTCTTTCAGTGTTTATCTTTTTATTCAAATCTTCTTCCAGTCAGTATTCAAAATTTCATCTTATTTATTATTTCATTATTTCAACAAGTGCCTGATGGTTTTTCTCGAGCACGCTATAATTCACTGCTCTTCATAGAACAATATGGCAGATAAAACCCAATGCATTTCGGGCTTCGGCGCCCTTCTTCAGGGGTAACTATAATAAAAGACATTCCGTCAATATCATCGGGGACTCACTCAAATTCAATAACATCAGCAGAATTACATGTTGACTCACTTTACGCGAAGTATTACTCAAAGGTAACGACATTCAGACATTAATGAAAGATCATGTTAAAAAAACCAAACGCAATTGTTCATTTGTGTATCTACATCGTAAATAGGTAACTGTGCTCTGTACGACCCTTCCCAACAACCAAACTATAACACCCTCCTGCCCCCATGTGTACCACCCACCTGCGTATCTAAATACAAAACCAAGTGTAATACCTGCCACTGAACAAACGTCCCACTACCTTCTGCGCCCCAGTGTTTTAAAAGTTCTCATACGTAAACCAATTCCATGCTTTTTAAAAGGAAAGAAATCCCATGATCCTTTCGTACCACGTGATATTGTAACAAAAGTCAAACAAAAAGTAAAGACATACTCTACCACCGGAGTACTCTCTCACATTATTCCTATTCTAAACCAAACAAAAAAACCACTAAAACAATTCCTCACTAAATTTTCCACGTGCAAGTGCATACACCATTAATCATGATCAATTAGGTGCCACTGGGTAAACATGTTGGGTACCTGAATCCCAAAGTCTTTAGTTAGGACACTCTACGCCTTCTGGTGAACCCACGTAAGTGTTAAGGGCTGTCGACAGTCACGGCAACCATTTTAACTTGCCTGACCTTTTTTTTCTATTTTCTTAGGCCAAATCATGCAGTATTGAACAGTATATAGACAATATGAGTGGGTTTGGGTTGAACTCATCCAGGCTAACAGCGCTAGCATGTGTCCTACGTGAACTGGAAAGGACCCTTTCTGAACAGCCCGTTGGCACAAAGACAACAATGTACCATGGTGCTAGTGGGGCTAGCACAGGTCAAATGTGAAAAGAGGACAGATCTTTGACGGATGAATGACGGAACCATGCAAGCCATTACCGCGCATGGCTTTACAACGCGGTCATTACAACGACTGCAACACTACCATGCAAGTCTTTCCCACACAAGTCTTTACCACGCATGCCTTTACAATGAAATTTGCATTGTTGAGGCATGTATGGTAAAGGCATATGCATGGTAAAAACTTGCCAGGTATGCGTACTCCAAATTAAATGTTATATATATATATATATATATATATATATATATATATATATATATATATATATATATGTATATATATATAAATATATATATATATATATATACGTGTGTGTGTTATATATATGGTTGCAGTTTGCTATCACAAAGTCAATTAATATATATAAATGTAAGTGTATATCCAAAACCAAAACAAATTGGAATAATGCATCACTTACTATACTTCTGCCTTTCTGGTAATTGATGTGTAATCTTTCATCATGTTTACCAATATCCCGAAACCTCTTGTTCCTGCCTTATCGTTCCCATACAGATATATATATATTCACGTAAAAAATACAAAGGTTTCAGAAACGTTATAGTCAGGCTCAGATTTCACTCATACAAAACCAGTGAAATTCATCAGTTATAGCTATCTGAGCTAACTATAACTCATGCGACGCAATGCACTGCTTATGTCCTCACGTATTACATCGCACATGACATGGTCAGTGACATCACTGATGACATCACTGATGACATTTCAAAGGATATCACTGATGACTTCTCAAATGACATCACTGATGACATCATCCAGTGACTGAGTTTTTTCTAAAACTTACTGACTGTTAAATATATACATTAAGGTAAATGGCTGAAGGAGTGTCTGTATGGGTGAGTCAGTGGGTGGACATATGGGGCCTCATTTACAAACATTTGATGCATGGCAGCGCAGAGGCCTTCCTGCTGCGCTGCCGTGCGTCAAAAGAAAAGGGCAGGAAGGCGCCATATCTGCAAGATACGATGCATTCCTGTCCTTCTCCCCTGCACCGGCGCACAAACAGCAGCCGTCATGTTGCAAGAGTGCCTGCGTTGCAGGGATGATTGTTTTTGTGAAGGAAGGGACACCTTCCTGCACAAAAGCAATAATTGATGGCATTTTCCTCTTTCTATGCGTACTGCTGCAGATTCCTCGTAAATCTGGGAATGCTTCAGATTCAATGGGTGCTACGGGGGAACACCCACAGCAACACCAATGGAACGCAGTGTTCTGCATGAAAGGGGGACATATTTACTAGGCCATGAAAGCCATGTAAAGTGGCTTTGCCTGGCCTTGTAAATATGCTGCGGCACATTGCGCCACCAGAGCGTAAAAAAAATGACACTCCAGTGGTACAAAAGTGCTGCTAGGGCCTCGTAAATGAGGCCCACAGTATCTGTTTGTTTCAGCCACGTTACAGTGTCTGAAGCAAGCTGTAGATAGACAGTGTGAGTGTGACCTATTGGCCTCAGTATTTCCTTGTTTTTACCTGCTATGCTCAGCTCCTATGCATGCAGCATCTGCATAAATGAAACCAAGGGGCATATTTACTAAAAAGTGTCGGAGCGCAACGCCACGCTCTGACATTTTTAAAATGCAGGGATGCATGGTATTTACAAAAATGAGGCGCACCCCTGTGTTTCTCCTAGCGCTGGCCCTAAAAAAGCTGCCCTGCACCAGCGCAGACACCCTTGCGCCATGTTGCAAGGGTGCGTGCACTGCAGGGGTGATAGTTTATTTGCAGGAATGGACACCTTCCTGCACATAAACAATCAATAATGGCGAGCTGCTCTTTCTATGTGTGCTGCAGAATGCAGCACACATAGAAAGAGCAAACAACGAGGAGAAATTAAACATTTCTCCTTGAATCACCCTTCTAAGACCAGGTATTACCTGGCCTTAGTTTTTGGCGCTGCCCCAGCCTGGCAAATTATGGGGCAACGTCAAAAAGCAATGGGTGTTGCGGTGGAACGCCCACAGTAACACCCATTGCCTGCCCCTTTGCCGCAGCAGACTGCTGCGGAAAGGGGCATATTTACAAGGTGGCGTTAAGCTAGGTTAAGTGGCTTAGCGCCACCTTGTAAATATGTGAAATGGCGGTAAGCCACCGGAGCGTCAAAAAAAGTTCCCTCCTCTCTCTGATCATTGAGGTACCTGTCCCTCCTCAGGGAAATCCTGTGTATACCTAAGCAGTAGCAAGTAGCCATAGAGCTAATTGTAAGAAACTGGAAGCTTGGGCACTGATTAATGAGGATCACTGGTAGGTAATCTGAACATTATTCATTCACCCAGCTGCTTGTCCCAGATAAAAAAAATCCACATACAGTACAGTGAATGCTTTCAATAATTTATTGGACCATACTGATTTGCTGCTCCGTCCAAGTGAAACTGATAATGAGAAGCACTGTTCAAATTTAATGTGTGATATTGTCCATGACACTGCTGTACATCTATAGTTCTGTGCACCCTGTTCACTGGCAACTGAAAGTTGCAAACAGATGTGGGAGGGGATTCCCAGGTAGCTGCAAGTACAAATGTCCTGTAATACTGAATCAATGTGAAATTCCACAGGTGGCACCTATATGTCTTCGGCAGACCAGTCCTGAGCAACCAACATAGCCGTAGGTCTTGATTTCTCTGGTGATTATAGATAACTGGAGTTGCCTGCTTTGAGCAGCGACTAACGGTTTCTCTCTTTTCCTAGCCAAACTCAATGTGACAAAAAGAGAATATCCAGTACATGTGGAGACTGACACCCTCCTGTCATCAAGTGAATTGAGGGACTCTTCCTTTGGTGTGAAGGGATTTGTGTTAATCCATGGGAGAATGCTATCCTCTCCTAAATGGAGCGAAAAACAGACTTCTCTTCCAAATGCTCAAACTTGGTTAAAGAACTACACAGTCTGGCAGACGTTATGGACTAGGCCTCTTAACCAGGGCCTCTGTGGTCCCACCTGCCTGGATGAAGTAATTACTCTTAGAAAAGTACAATGGATTATGAAAATGTGAATGGGACCTGCAGTAGGTATTCAAAGAGCATCCTTTGAAGAACTTGCAGGATCAACAAAAGATCCCATGATAGCAGCAGGGAACAATCCTCCAGACTGGTATTCTCAAAAGAGTACATAATCTGTTTGCCAATGGCTCTGATGTGGTCCTGCACCTATTAAAATAATCCACAGTGGAGCACAGATGACTGGCCACTTCAGACCACTCACTGTCAGACCCTGAGGGGCAAGCTCCTTGAACACTGTACAGCAGTCCAACTTCAGCACCATCTTTCTAGCCATTCTCTTCTTCTAAGCTAATATTTCATGCACCTGCTGAAAGACTGAAGTACTTATTTGCTTTTGCTCTTTGATCTCCCACCGGTTTTCAAAACCATCAATAATGAGGCTTTCCTGTCCACGACAACTTCCCACATGCATGTTGGGCACAGTCCTACATTGTTTTTCATCCTTTCTCTCAGGTCATTCACAGTTTGCACAGTTGGGCCCTCCCAAGTCTGCCACTATTCCTATGCCCTCTTCGTACCTTGGTCTTAGCACATTTGCTTTTCAAAGTCTATATTAATCCTCTGGGCAGCACGGCATGGGCATCTCCATCCAACAGTAAGACAAGGAAATACTTTGTACATCTGGGAATCATCAAAGGCTGTTGTTCAAACTTTATGAGACATGCTCTCATTGAGGACTTTAAGTTCTCTTACTTTCTTAAGGTTAAATTAATGTTAGCCCCTCTGGTTCAGTTACCATAATAGACTACAGCAGGGTATAGTCCTCAACAGTGCTCATTGTAAGGTGGAGCAGCGTAATTTTGGCTCCACCCTTAGATGTCACAAATACGCAATATATGCGTACATTTAGCACATGTACTCTGTGTGTTCTAATGACATTAATGTAAAGTGTTGCACTTAACATCACTATTGATGTGCAATCACTGTAGAATTAGAGACACATATATATTCTGTGTGCCTTAACTTTATTAAATGTCATTTATTGTTTAGGTGATTGAATAAAACCATCCTCACACTATTAAAATGCATTTTTACTTTAAAAATGAAAGGATGTATGTTCTGTGTGCACTAATGTTTCATATTTGCATTTATAATGTAGTTCTTAGTCACATTTATACACATGATCTCACGTTTTTTAAATCTTTATCTGTATGCAATGTGTAACATGAAAGTAATGTACTGACATTTCCATTCATTTGTGGTTGAATGTGAACACACATATTAAATGTGCACCATTGATTTAATACATGAACTTGCCATGACTTGGCCTGTATTTCTTTCTGCATAAAATACTGTTTCCCATCTTCTGCTTGCGTGTCTTTTCCTTGCAGGAGCATTCACATGGTTTGTTAGTTTGAGAATAGATACAATTGTAGTGTAGTTCCTATTTCCCTAATAGGCTCTGCGCATTGGAATAATATACCCTACAGATTAGACATAGGACTGAGGTCAGTATGTCCCTATCAAGTATATTAAACTTAATTACTTTGTGCAAGCTAACTCAGAGGCCACTAGAAACTCCTTGTAAACAAGAAGGTAGTCGTTTCTGGCAACCGCATAAACATGACAACTTTGTTTCCCTTTAGAATCGGAACACTCTCAGAATCGTGGAAACAATAGATAACAGTTTCATTCAGCTAATCGTGCATGCTTAGTTTCTTCAGAGTTACACAGAAAGAATAGACGGGCGTTTCAATAAAAGGATTTATTGAACAGTCTTGTTTCTCGTGTAAGAGATATGAGCTGTTATGATCATAAGACAGTATGCGAGATATATAATGTACAGCGTAAGCAGTAGAAAGAAATACTACTGCACTAGCATTATCTTTTAGCTATGACACATATATTCATATACATAAATAACATAAGCTAAAAATGGGAGTACTCATAAGATGCTTCTCTAACTAGTTCTACCCCAGTGTACCTAACCTAACCTAGGTGTAGGGCAAGGTAAGAAGTAGGTGATGTATTTCTATAGTATGGTATGCTATAGTATGCCAAGAGTCTTGTATGCCAAGAGTCTTGTATGCCAAGAGTCCCTCTAGGTTCTAGTCAGCTCCATACCTTGAGAATGAGAGAGGTGGGAATCTCTTTCCGGGTCTCGAACTCTAACACCCCGCGAAGGGAGTCAGAACACTGGAAGCTGGATTCTCTGCGAGCAGGGATGACAGCGTCTCTTGTCAGTGCATCAGGCCGGGACACGGGCTCCTCTAAGTCGAGGTCTCCTCCTACTTGCTTGGGCAAGGGAAGGTATATTTATACCTGGTAGGTGCCTTGGAATGTTAGCATTGACATAAAGTCGGGCAGAGGAAGACGTCAGGAATGAACCCTTAAGGAATAGCGGTTCATGCATAATAAATGAGTTCTTGGAGAAATCAATAATCCTGTGCTAGGGGAACTCCCAAGAGCTTAAGGGTCTGGTTTCTAAGAACTCGTTGTGACGTTGGGGTGGACGGATGTAGGTGACCATGCCTGTATTTGGATTGCATGGCTAATGCCTAAATAAGGACTGGGATCTTATGCCTATATAAGGGCAATGCGAATTGTGCCTATATAAGGACATGTTTCTGGAAAACCTATATACGGACACCTAAAGCGGAATATAACATCCACTCCACTTTCGAATGAACGATAATACTAAATGCTAAACATTAAACTGAGTATCACATGTTGCTAAAAACATTTCTAAAAGCATATTAAAAGAGCTTTTTAAAAGAAAACTGTTGCTAAACATGTAATGCAATAGGTACTGTACATTTTTTCATTCTAAGCATATATTGGAAATAAATGCAACATGAATGAATAAACAGAAATATATACATATGACGAAATGGTTGACAAGTTTTCAAAAATCAAAGCCATTGCATATCATGAAATTGTGGTAAATAAGGTGACAATGTGTCCCTGGAAGTATTCAAAGAAGTCCGTTCTATATGAATAGTTCTACTGTAAGCAGATTGAATTGCCATGTATTTTCAAAAATAGAGAGAGAAAAACAAAATCAATTTTTAGGAAGAGTTCCAAGTTTTGTTCTGTTTTGAAAATATGGAGGCCAAATTTCATTGCGTCCCCGGTACACTGTGAGCCGAATCAAAGTCAGTGTATGGGTCTGGTGTAAACATGAAATCATCTATTTCTATAGACAAAATATTGTCTACCGATGTTGGTGACATTTGGAATACCTCGTTCATAAGGTTAACTGCACAGAGATGAGAAGCATCGCCTTCAGCATAAGATGCCGCAGCAATGTTCACGTCCGTTGTTACCTGTGTGCCTGTTGATCCATCTCGTACCTCAGCAGCAGCAGGAAGCGTCTGTGAGATCTCAATGAATGCCGTCATCAGGAATGGTAGCCTTTGGGGACAACACAGAGCATGGGCCGTTATCGGGTCCAGCAGAGTATCGATATCCGTTGGCAGGACTGATGGGAGTGTTAGACAGGTGTCTAGCACGCATTCTTTACCGCAAAGCAGGCAGCGTAGAACAGGTAAGATGCAATCTTGCCAGATTGGTCTAAATGACAGAAACCATGTTGTATTAAGTTCCCGTAGACGAGGTATGCCCAAAATTTGCACTATGCGCTCACGTCACTTCCGTTCTAGGAGAGCTTTCTCCAAATTGCCTCGTATCAGACATGTTTAAGATACGTCCCATCATTTCTACGAAATGTATACGGCAGTTTGTTCAAATTAAAGCCTGTATCTCAGCCGAAGTCCTTGCGATTTGTAAATCATAGATTTCTTTGGCCGAGGTCAAAGGCACGGTCTGTTGCAAAAGCATGGCTTTCATTCTGCTTAAAGTATCAAAACGTATAAAAGAAACATTCAATGAAGGCCATAGAGGCGACTCCCTGACTGTGTCTATTTGGGGGAACAATACTTGCATACAACAAGTAACCCTGGAGCAACCGTTACCAGATATGGGATTCCTGGCAACATGCCACAGCAACTCTGATCATTCAACATGAGGTAACTCCCATTAGAAAGTTGTCCAAACGTTGGATTAATCACAGCAGCTGGTGTACCCTGCAGGTGGCAGGACAAGTTTGCCACAGAACCATTACAAGCCCCGTGTAACGAAATGTCCTGACATATGAGTGAACCGCTCAGTGCATTTTCACAGTGTGTACCGCTTAGAAACACTTCACGATCCCCACTCCAACATCTGTAATCGTAAGGTAAATCCCAGGATGTCTTAATGTACTCCTTACCCAACCTTTCATATTGGCCTGCTTGCATTTGTTTGAGGCAATACTGAAAATGAAAAGTAGTGACAGGCAGAGTTATTTTGCCATGAATAAGCCATTCTGTAGCTGGTTTTTCTGCTACCGTAAATGGTAATTTTTCCAGTTTTTCAATGCTCAGCACTGTATACTTTGCTCCCCTTTGTGCCAGTTCGATCTGTTTATCCGTTAGATTGTATTCTGAAAACAGAGACGACGTGTTGATAAAACGCCAAGGCACATAGCCTGCACGCAAGGATTGCAGCGTCCAGCCTAGTAACATAATAGAACGTAACTGAGATTGGCCTTGTTGTAACATGGCTAAATCTTGTTCCAGTATGTCTATGGCAGAGGATACAATGTTGTCCAATGAATAAATTCTGGATGACAAAGTTGTTAACCCATTGTCGGCCACAGTGAGAGTTTTCTCTAAGTTAATACGATCAAGCTCACGTATTCGTTCTGCGGCCTCTGCCTGTGAAACCTTCCATATTTCATTATAAGCAGCATAAATGCCGGCATATATGAAACGTTTTTGACGCGGTTTTCTTGGTCCTTGCAAGAATTCCCTAAGGTCTGCGTCTTCTTTAAGTAAAGATAAGTGTTGTTTCACATCCTCGAGTGTAGATTTTTGTAACCAGTCGAGGCACAATTTCCTTACACTGTATGTTGTTACTACCCCCGGATGTTGTTGTTGAACATAACGTGGGTCTGGCCTATGGATAGTAAAGCCCTGTATTCTATTCAGGAATCTTTCTTGACAGATGTTTGTGTCTGTGGGCCAGAGCAACCATTTTTTCCAATCAGGATCTGATCTGTTGTTTTGTAGTATTGTGTCTACTGTGACCGCTCCCTGTGTAGTGCTATTACTTGCAGGTGTTGGTACAGAAGGTGTGTTCATGTCTTTGATCTTGGCTAAACCAAGGCAAGACGTTTGTTGCACAGTGTCATTCAAAAACATTATTTGCTGTGGGATGATACAGGCTCTAAACAAAGCTTCTATCCCCTGCACTTGCCAATCTTTAGAACCCCAGACAGATTTTGTCTCGAATGTGTCTTTCCAAAAGTCAAATCCTTGTCTAGACAGTTGGGTAATAAAGGCTGCAGAATAAATCTGTTTTGTATTAGTTAACATAATTTTCTGTCCTGTTTTGTTTACATTCTTATAGTAAAATGATTCTGGATCAGATATATTGTACCCTGAAAAATATGGAAACTTCTTTGCAAACGTTTTTGAGCTACCCCTTGGTGGTGTAGGACAATGTTCCCATTGGTTAAACATAAAAACATTTCTAGGTGTTGCAGATTTATGCAAGAAATGATGACCATAGTGGTTGTAACAATAAAGCTGTTCGTAGTCTGATGAGCCCTCTAAGTATTCATTGTTAGAGAACGCAGCAGACCTTTCTAGATCAGACATCATATCATTAACAGTCTCAAAGTCCCAATCATCAGAATAGGTACTGGAGGAAATAAAGTCACTTAATGAAATTTTAAATAAATGTGGAATCTTCAAAAGTTCCGTCGGGCCGAATATGTCGAAATCGGTTTTGTCCCAAACTATACCATCCTGTATAGGAACGGCTGTGATGTTCACTGCTGAGAAGTCTCTTGCTTCACGTTGGGAAGATTTGTGTGGTTGTAAAAGTAGGTTTACATTTTTACTTTCAGTGTCCATACGAATGTATCTGCCATTTATAAGCATGCTAAGAGTCATAACCAAAGCTAGCCAAAACAGAAAGAAAAATATTCCAGAAATAATCCATATTTCAATCCATGGTGAAACCAGATAAGCCTCTTTCAGAAAATGAAAAAAAGGTCTTCTACTTGTTGTTTGAAAGTTTTTGGGGCTGGCGTCATTTCAGGCTCACTCGGATCCTCAGAAAACGTATCAAAGTTAATGAAATAACCAGAAGCAGTTCGGTCAATTGTTGAAATTGCATCAGGATTCGTAGAAATCGCTGGAACCAGTTGATCACATGTTACGTTGGTGTAGACAGGTGTATCTGGATGAACTGTTACTTGAGTTTCAAGAGGGATGAGTTCCATAGCATTGTTGCTTAGTCCTTCATCTGTTACTGCTGAATTCTTGATGGTTATGAGTCTTTCAGTCTGAACCTCTTGGATAGTAGCGAGAGGAGTGCGTCTGCTACTAGGTCGGAGTCCACAAGGCCTACTGTGGTTTGATGAGGTCGATTG
The DNA here is from genome assembly GCA_963921515.1 of Calotriton arnoldi. NCBI lineage: Eukaryota > Metazoa > Chordata > Amphibia > Caudata > Salamandridae > Calotriton > Calotriton arnoldi. The sequence goes on along the minus strand of CAWUFW010011164.1, from coordinate 247,079 downwards.
ACACAAATCTTTTCTCCTTTTTACCAGCAAGGGGCAGCAGAAGTACTGTTCTTGTTCCGTGGACGGCTAGGACAGTTACTGGTTGTCTGTAAGAAGGTTCAAATTCCTTCTTGTCCGCAATCTTCTCTCTGACTAGATCCACAACTTTTGGGATCCAGACAGGCCTTGCTGGGACTGCCGGTGTTTCCCCAGTGGTGGTTGGCTTCAGGAACACGTTGCTTTGTTTCGATCTTAGTTCATTTAGATCCTGTAAAACAGCCAAACGATCTTTGATATCAAAGGGTTTATTTTCCACCACTGTGCCTTTACATTCGAGATCAGGAACCCACATTCTTGTCCCAAATAGGACCTCATATGGAGTGACCCCCCTAGAGAACTTCTTGGCAAATTATTTAATGAGCGTTGGACCCCATAAAGATGTTTGACCCACCCATCACCCGAACCTAATACTCTAGCTGTTATAGACTGCTTTATGTCCCGGTTTTTCCTTTCCACAACAGAATTTCCCTCAGGATGAAACAGAGAGGAGTACCGCAATGCAACGCCCACACTGGCCATGGCTTCTTTGTAAGCCCGAGAGCTAAACGCAGGGCCCTGGTCAGAATGTAGTGTGCCTATTGCGTATGTGCCGATAAAGACTCGCAAATCTTTTATAACAGTTCGAGCGTCAGCTGAGCGCTGAGGCCACATCCATAGGAACTTTGACTTAGTATTTGTGGGATTGCATTTGTCCAAAAGGACGCCTGCGCGTAGATAGTCTAATGCTGTCTAACAATGGTGTCTGTACTGGGCAGGCTACTTCGTAGTCTGGTGTCTGATGGCGTTCTGCACCACGCTGTCTATTGCAGTCTTTGCAGTCATCGATGAAGATGTGAATCTGTGTATTCATTCCAGGCCACCAGTACATCTCTTTTAATGTTAATATTGTTTTAGAGATCCCTTGATGTGACAGACCCTCCCCCAGATGTGCTTCATAAATCAAAGCTGCTCTACGTTCCATGTTTGGAATTACCCTATCCCCCACTCCAGGGATTCGAGCAAAAGGAACGTTGTTCGCATCAATTACATAAGAGTACTTGAGTGGAAATGTCTTTGGTAACGCTGCACCACAGCCCTTGCTTGAAGCATTGACAGCCAACAATATCTCACTGTCTATTCTCGTTTTTGAACAAGGGATCACTGCTACGGAAGCCGTCTGAACAGCCCCCTTTGTGGCTTCGTCAGCCAATGAATACCCTGCAACGTGAACGCCATCACGTTGATGACTCAGCGTGTGTATCACGTGAGCTTTTGGTAGTTCATCTTCCAACCGAACTACTTGTTCCCAAAGCGTTTTATGCTTTATTGTGCCACCTTTTGCATCTTTGAACCTGTTTTCAAGCCAATTTTGTATATATTCATTATACGACTGAACACAGTAAAAAGAATCACACACTATAAGTGCGGGGAATTCGCGATCTGTATTTTCAAGTGCCAGTTTAAATGCTTGTAGTTCAGCTTGCTGAGCTGTACAATCTCTTAGAGATTGAGTTTTAGTGACCATTGGTCTGAAGTTACCATCTTGCATGCGACCTTTAACGTTTGCGCACGCTGCACTGTAAGCTTGCTTACTCCCTGTAGCGGGTTGTGTTGATCCGTCAGTATAAATTATAAATTTGTACTGATCGAGAGGCAAAATTTCAGTGGGCAGAGGACATTCATGTTCATATTGCAGGAACACTTGTGTTTTTAAATCAGGATCAAAAACATATTCAACATCTGTTGCAGCAAGAGAATTAACCCATTGTATCCATCTAGGATGTAAAGCTTTTGCATTTGGAATGCTCGCTTTTGTAACCGCCTCTAAGGCTGGTACTGGAGTTACGACAATAATGCGTTCCCTTGAGCTAGAGCTCTTTCTTTTGCTACAGCGGTTTGAACTGCTGTCAGTATTTTTTCTGTTGAAGTAAAGCGCATTTCTGCTTGTGTATACAAATGTGATTTGTATGCTATTGGTACTTTTTCACCCTCATTGAATGTTAAATAGGTGAATCCGCATTGACCCGAAATTATTCGGATCACTAAATTGCGTGTATTTACGCGTGTTTGTAAGTGATTTGTTGCTAACATGTTAGCTTGGAGTGAACGCAGGATTTTTGTGTGTTCCTGAGTCCAATGTTTTGTTGAAAAATCAGGTTTGATTAATTCGTAGAGAGGTTTAACCCTTTCTGCGTAATTTAGAATGTATGTTCTTCCAAAATTTAGGAAACCCAAGATGGATTGTAAATTTTTCAGTGTTTTTGGAGGTTGGAGCAGCGCCCACTTTTCTAAAGAGTTAGCTGCCAGGCTCTTGCCTTCACTTGAAAGCTCATATCCCAGGAAAAAGACATTGAGATGGGCAATTCTGTATTTTTTAAAGTTGAATTTATAGCCCTCAGAGGCGAAGCCCAATATAATGGTACTCACCCTGTTCAAGTGCCTATCTAGGTCATCGTCTGTCAGATAGATGTCATCGACATATGACAATGCCTCATTATCATAAATTTGTAGTAACTCTGTTACTCTTGCTGAGAATAACCCCGGGCTGTTTTGGAACCCTTGTGGGAGTCTACAAAATTGACGCTGGGTCCCCATTATTGAGAAAGCTGTTAAGTACCTGCTTTCAGGTGCTATGTTTTGACAAAAGAAACCATTGGAAATGTCCAATGTGGTTTTATATTTTTTACGCACAATGTTATTCATTAATGCTGTACTATGTGCATTTTGCACTGCAAATGTTTTGGAACAAGTGTTCAAGTGTCTGTAATCCAAAACTAGACGATATGTATTGTCTGGTTTGGATACAGGAAACAAAGGATTATTCATTGAAGAGGTGCATGTTTCAATCACCCCTTGGTATTCAAGTTGATCTAAGATCTCCCTGACCTGTTTTTTAGCTTCTTGCTTTATTGGGTACTGTCTTTGTGCAGTAGGTTCATTTTTTAGATGTATTTTGTGGTGAGGTGAGTCCTCATCCCATCCTACATGATTTTTGTATAATGCTGGGGCCTGGGCAACTGCCCATTTCCTGGCATAAGTATATTTTAGGTGAATTGGAATATGGTTGGAGAAGGCTGGCATAATAAAGTCCTCGCCATGTGGGCACTCCCTGACAAAGTGTGGTGGCCAGTCTTTTTCTGCTAGAAGTATATCATAACCCCTTGAAAGTTTCTCCCAAAAGAGTGCTTTCACTTTTCTTGGTATGTCTCCCTCCATTCGGAGTGTTATTTCATATAACTTTTGTGGAGTACTAACCCTGGTGTCTACAGTCGCTACTGTGATGTACTCATTCAAGTCCACTATCTCCAGAAGTTCCTTCAGGTTCTGGCGAGCTATTGTTACTTCTGCTGCACTGTCCAGCATTGTCTGAGCCCATTCTCCGTTCTTGAGCTGTGTTCTCAGTATTCTCGGCATGTCTGATCTTCAGACCTGCTACCTTCTTTTGTGAATTGAGGTTTTGATTTATTTTTCTGAACGTGTTTATCGTCTTTGGATTTCACGCGTTCTTCTCTGTGTTCTGACCGTCCTCTTCTTTCTGATGTCTGTGACGATATCTGAAAGGTACGAGAGGAACGTGTATCAGTATCTTGATACCTGTCCGGTTTTCTTAAATTATCCCTATTCCTGAGGTTATACCTCCTTTCAGAGGGCTCTTTTTGAGGAGACCTACCTCGGGATTGAGAGCGTGTCTCGTTTAAATTTTGTTTATTAGTTTCCCACTTCTTTTTAGAAGATGTAGGATTTTGTTTAATAGAGTCCTTCTCAGGACTTTCAGATAGTTTTGGCTTCAAAGGTTTTCCACCCAAACTATCTCTGCCTAATTCTGCATAAGATTTTTCTATTATTCTGGGTAGTTCATGTTGATGTTCTGTTACATCAAATTCCCTTAAGCGTTGGCGGATCGCCACTGATGCTGCCTCCCCTTTAATATTAGATAATATTATTGTAGAGACCTGGTCGAAGTTTTTCAGTAATTTCATACCTAAATTCAGAGCAGGTTCTGCCCCGTATTCGTTTTGAATTTGTTTCAGGACATCTGGTATTACTGCAATTGATGGAACACCATGTGTTTTAGTTTAGATGGCAGCAAAGACTGCGCCCCAAGTGGTGCAATCTTCCAGTTGTGGTGTGATCCCCATTGGTAAACAGATTGTTAGGATTCTGTGTTTCTCATAAGGGCTAGTATTTGGAAATACTGCTTCTATTTGAGTAATTTTTTGAGCTATCCAGAATGGAATTTGCTCACGTTTTGTGGGCATTTTACCCATGACTGCGTGTAAAGTCTGTGGAGTAATTTTTAGTGTATTCCCCTGTAGAGGGGTTTGACTTGCAATGGTCATTGGTGGTTGGACTGTGAAGGTCCGCATCACATATTGGACTAATTGTCTGTAAATTTTTATTAACTCTTGTAGTTGAGTAAGTAATTCCTCGTCTGACATCTCATCGATGTCAGGATGAGGTGTGTAGCCAGCTAGAATCGGCCATGTTGCTCCTGGTCTACCTAGTGGACCGAGCCTGGTAATGTTTTTGTGATGTTTTAGGGCGCCTTTAAACCAGAGATTATGCTCCTGGTATGTGAGTGGAATTTCAATATCCTCGAAAGGAATATATTCCTCTGGTGGTTCATCTTCTTTAAAGAAGTGAAATAGTTTTGTTACTGGATTTGATTCTGGGAATACTATCCATGAATAGAATACCTCTGTCTGAAAGGATTCGTGTGCCTCTATCACGAAAACTGCTCTACCACCTCTTGGTGATAGGTCGTGTTTTATAAGTGATGGCTCTCCTTAAGTTTGGAGGGATGTTTATAACACCCTCATCGGTTTCATTTAAACCTGTAAAGTTGAAAGCTATTACGACTGGGTCAGCCGCAGCTACACCGTTCTCGGTGGTAGTATCCCCGTTCAGGGACATTGTTTTTTGAAAAATGTAGAACAAGTTTCAAGGAAACAAAAGATAAGGTGCACAATATTTTGGAACACTGTATCCTTCAGCGTTGAACAAACCAAACAGCTAATATATAGGATTTTTGTCCGATTTAGCTTTGGCGGATACTTAACCCTACCCACTCCAGACGTCTTATGGAGTATGTGAGTAGGGGTCTCTGAGAGAAAAACACGACTGAGTTACTCAGTATCTAGCGTTAAATTAGTGCCTTACCAAACGTTGGGCGCCATGTAGTGTAGTTCCTATTTCCCTAATAGGCTCTGCGCATTGGAATAATATACCCTATAGATTAGACATAGGACTGAGGTCAGTATGGCCCTATCAAGTATATTAAACTTAATTACTTTGTGACAGCTAACTCAGAGGCCACTAGAAACTCCTTGTAAACAAGAAGGGAGTAGTTTCTGGCAACCGGATAAACATGACAACTTTGTTTCCCTTTAGAATCGGAACACTCTCAGAATCGTGGAAACAATAGATAACAGTTTCACTCAGCTAATCGTGCATGCTTAGTTTCTTCAGAGTTACACAGAAAGAATAGACGGGCGTTTCAATAAAAGGATTTATTGAACAGTCTTGCTTCTCGTGTAAGAGATATGAGCTGTTATGATCATAAGACAGAATGCGAGATATATAATGTACAGCGTAAGCAGTAGAAAGAAATAATACTGCACTAGCATTATCTTTTAGCTATGACACATATATTCATATACATAAATAACATAAGCTAAAAATGCGAGTACTCATAAGATGCTTCTCTAACTAGTTCTACCCCAGTGTACCTAACCTAACCTAGGTATAGGGCAAGGTAAGAAGTAGGTGATGTATTTCTATAGTATGGTATGCTATAGTATGCCAAGAGTCTTGTATGCCAAGAGTCTTGTATGCCAAGAGTCCCTCTAGGTTCTAGTCAGCTCCATACCTTGAGAATGAGAGCGGTGGGAATCTCTTTTCGGGTCTCGAACTCTAACACCCCGCGAAGGAGTCAGAACACTGGAAGCTGGATTCTCTGTGAGCAGGGATGACAGTGTCTCTTGTCAGTGCGTCAGGCCGGGACACGGGCTCCTCTAAAGTCGAGGTCTCCTCCTACTTGCTTGGGCAAGGGAAGGTATATTTATACCTGGTAGGTGCCTTGGAATGTTAGCATTGATGTAAAGTCGGGCAGAGGAAGACGTCAAGAATGAACCCTTAAGGAATAGCGGTTCATGCATAATAAATGAGTTCTTGGAGAAATCAATAATCCTGTGCTAGGGGAACTCCCAAGAGCTTAAGGGTCTGGTTTCTAAGAACTCGTTGTGACGTTGGGGTGGACGGATGTAGGTGACCATGCCTGTATTTGGATTGCATGGCTAATGCCTAAATAAGGACTGGGATCTTATGCCTATATAAGGGCAATGCGAATTGTGCCTATATAAGGACATGTTTCTGGAAAACCTATATACGGACACCTAAAGCGGAATACAACACAATACTGTACTAGTGATAGAGAGAGCCTGAGAAAATGACCTTGAGAAGAAACATGGAGAGCCTGAGCGTCAGCTGAAAGTTTCCATTTATTAATGTTGCAAGGAAACACAGGTATCCAAGACAACATCGTTCCCAGGTTTGGCCTGGGATATTTGGCAATTGTTGCAGCTCCCAATGTTAAGAATCAAAAGGACAATTGAGCCCCTGATGATGCGAACAGAGAGGTGTTACATTGGAGACTCTTGTGGTAGTAACTGGTGTTCACACTGTCTGATATCAGCAGCACTTCCCTTTGGGCTTTGAGAGGTGTAGACCTCTATGCTTATCCCCTTTGACTCTTTTCTGAGTGTGGCTTACGCTAACACGTATACCCCTATCCCAAGAAGACTCTTGATCGAGCTTCTGAAATGCTGACAACTTCCCGCACTTCCCCGCATTTACCAATTTTACTGCATTTCCCTTATTTTTTAGATCCTTTTAGAATTAGCCATCCACATTAGTTTACACTTTAACTTGGATGATTTTAGACAATACTCATGTTTAGAAGAGAGGATCAGAAACTCCTCTCTGAGCATCAGATTCTATTATCGATCTTTTGTATTGCTGTGACTGACCTTCTTGTCTGCCATATCCTAGTACACCTGAATGTCTTTAGGAGGTTGGGTAATCCAGTTGTTATTCTGTATCTTTACAGCATGTTATTGAGATTTATTTAACTTAACCTGACTGGTAACTTGTAATAAACCTTCTTAACTACAGTGACTAGTCCTTATTGTGTAGCCAAATGGGTTGCACTGTAAATTAAATTTGCTTGATTAAACGCTAACTCCCTTTAGCTCTCAGTCTCAGGATCAACGGTATTTGTTTAGTTATACTGGGAGTGCACACTCCACCGCATGACCTAACAACACTCGCAAGGAATTCTGGATGACTACCTGCTAAGAGGAGAAATAACAGGAAGCAGAACTCCTGCTGTAGCTAAAGTCTCATGTACCAGGATCAGTGACCTCTCAGAAATGAATGACCTCAGCAAACAGGGCCTATGGTGACAGTTTCAGTCATGTAGACTAATCAGCTGACTTTGCCTCTCAGTACACTAGCGAAACACAGGGGCATATTTATCATAGTGTTTCAACGCCTTTGAGCCACGCAAGGGAGCGCAAGGGAGCGCAAGGGCGACGCAAGGGAGCGCAAGGGCGATGCAACACTAAAGTCAGATTTGGTGCATTCTCAGATTTACCAATAGTGATAGACCTGGGAATGCGTCAAAATGCTACCCCTCCCCAAGTGAGGCGTAACAAGGAGAAATATAATTATTTCTCCTTGTTTTTTTCCTCTTTCACACACTAGACAGAGGAAAATGCGCCTCAGGATTGTTTTTATGCATGAAGGTGTCCCGTTGGCACTAGGCTGCCAAAAGTGTGCCAGCGCTATGAAAGGAATGAGCTGCATAATGTTAAGTACAGTGCATTCGTGCCCTTTCCCTTTCACACAGCACAGCAAGGTGGCTTGCTGCTTTGCGCTGCGTGAAAAACCGATAAATCTGCCCTCTAGTGGCTAGTGTGCAAACACTCAAGTGAGACGACGAGGAGCAACAGGGAGACGCACAAAAATTATTAAAGGGTGTAATCATGCTCTTCCCATATATTTGGGTCTCCATATATGAGATCAGGTTTGCTGCTTCATGAGATCGACTTATGGCCTGTACCTTGTTGGGACCACTCTAACTTACCCCTAAACATGGGCACCGCAAATGGAACAAGCTGTAAAGGCACAGCTCATGCCGGAAATGAGGTTTATTGGGCATTTGGAAGCATTCCAACGGCTTCCGGTGACGACTGCAGGAACAGATGTGTTATTTTGGAACAGCAGTAATTACAGCACTCAGAGGCCCGCTCGTAACAGACAGTGGCACGTGCCGGGGAGCAGAGAGATTCAGAGAGATCCAGCTGTGTAAAAACAAGTCAGGCTAACGATGGGGAAACACTTTCGGTGACAAACAGGAACCTGCAGCGAGAAACGCAGATATCAAGGAAACTCAAAAGAAGACAGAACATTTCCAGTCTGCATTGATTCTGAGTGCTGCACCTCCAGCTGCAGCCAGATGGAACAAGCCCTTGATGTGATCGTTGGCAGGAAGTCAGAACGCACTGATGTGCCAAACCTTTCAGCTTTTATCAGGCCCTGTTTTTAGCAAGGCAAGGTGGCTGCCACGGGTACCACCAGCAGGGGGTGCCAGACTTCTCTATAAGCTGATTTTGCCCTCGTGCTCAGCAGAAATCATCACTTTGCTTAGGATGACCACAGTCCTTGCAGCGTCCCTAATTTACACTCACAGCATCAGTTCTCTAAGTGCGCAGGGCCTGCCTGGACACTGTTGTTTGTCATTGATGTTCCAGGACTTCATTAACTATTTATTCCCCATGAATAACCAAGCTATACTGTTTGAGAACTTGACTCTCCAATGGTAGCGCCTGCAAGGACTCGAGGAGACTATTGCTTTTAAATGTACCTGGTCAAGTGTTTTACTTCATATGGCCCAGAGTAATGGTGATCTGTAAAATGCAATGGCCCTTGCTGAACCTTTGCGCCGCCGGAACGTCACAATTGTGACGTTCTGGTGGCGCAATGTGCCACGGCATATTACAAGGCTACGTAAAGCCACTTTACGTGGCTTTTCATGGCCTTGTAAATATGTGCCCTTTCACACGAAAGGGGCGTTCCATGGGTGTTGCTGTGGGAGTTCGCCCGCAACATCCATCGAATCTGACACATTCCCAGATTTATGAGAAATCGTAAATCTGGGAATGCGTCAGAATCTAACGCCACTCCAGGGGTGGTGTTAGGGAGGCGCAACAAGGTCAGATGTTTTCATTTCTTCTTGTTTTTTCCTTTTTCTATATGTGCTCCTGCAGCACACATAAAAAGAGGAAATCGCCTGAATTGATTGATTTTGTGCAGGAAAGGTGTCCCTTGCTACACAAAACCAATTAGCCCCGCAACGCATGCACCCTTGCATGATGGGGCAAGGGTGCCTGCATTGGTGCATGGCAGCCCATTGTGCGCCAGCGCTGGGGAAAAGAACAGGAATGCGCCGTATCTCATAGATACGGCGCATTCCTGCCCTTTTCTTTTGATGCAGGGCAGCGCAGCAAGATTCCTTGCGGTGCTGCCCTGCACCAATACCTCATAAATGAGGCCCAACATAACTAGTTGCCTGCTGATTTACGTCACTAGCTTGCCCAAAAACATCCTAATTATGGATTTGACAAGCACCGCATTATGCCACACCTTTCAGTTATAGCAGCCAGGCCTCTGGGGGAGGTTCCTTAAATATTCTGGGGCTTATTTATGAAAACTGTTGCTTTGCTGCGTGAAAACAGCAATGCGACAGTTTTCGCTGTGCCCTCCTTGCGACATGATGGATGCATCATATTTACTGTATGACGCATCATGTCGCAAGAAATGACAGATACGTCAGTATTACTGACGTATCTGTCGGCGCAAAATTGACACATTGCTGGAGTTGTGTTGGAAGCGTGACGCAACTCCAGCAATGCAGAGGGGAGGGATATGATTGTAGCACTGCGTCAGTCTTACGCCTGCTGTGCGGTAGGTGTAAGATATTGACGCAATGGCGTCCTAGAAGTGGCGCACTGAAATCTCATAGATTTCAATGTGCCACTTCTACGAGGATTTTTGCGGGGAAAGCCCACCCCGCATACATTATACCTGGTGCAGGTATAATGTGGCGCAGGGGTTTACAAAGTGGTGCATCTGCCTAAGTGAGTCACTTTGTAAATAGGGCGCAACACGGCAAATTTTTTATGCCGCTGGTGCGTCACAAAAAGTGACGCACCAGCGGCGCAAAAGTGTCGCAAGGCCTCATAAATAAGGCCCTCTGTCTATACCACACCTTTTTCAGACCCCCACCACACACACACATTTTTCATCCTACTAAAAGCATCTCCCTGAACGCTGAAGATGGGAATAGGCTAACAAGCAAGAACGGTGCAACACTTTTCTTTACCACAAACATAATGAAATGTTGGCAGTTTTGCCCAGTATTTATGGCCATCATAAGAGAGGGCCAGGGACCCTCAAAGGAATGTCAGTGGCTCCCCAAGGCTTAGACACTTCTTATAAATCAGCCAGGCCCTTGCTCCAGTGAACCCCAGCACTGCATTCATGGCACCCAAGATAGAAAAATCCTGGAGACGGGTTTGTCCCCATCCCCCCAAAATAAGGCCAGATTTACAGCTCCTGGTTAGAATCTGGCACCACCGGTTGGTAGTGGAGTAAATTGGCTGACTTACCTCACCTGTGGTATAACTGGTCCTGTGGACAATGCAAGTCCCTGGGTGCAATGCAAATCACCAGCTTTGTAATTTTCGTAGATATGGTGTTATATACACAAGCATATGTTGCTCCAATTTACAGGTGTAAATTAGTCCTAGGTCTGAAACTGTTGTAAATCATGCACTTTGAGCAGAAGTGAGCCTGACCTCCCCAAGTTTCGAGTACGGCGCTATGAAATGCAGGAAAGTTTTTTTTCCATGAGTAACAATGTGTTATATGTGGTTAGTGTCGCACCACTGCTTTTAAGCAGTGTGAAGAAGAAGCATAAAATGATAACTTTAAGTTATTATCATTTTATGCTTCCTGCTGCGTTATGGGCGGGTGGGCGGGTTACTGCTCTGCTCTTGGAGCAGGGCAGGGGAGGAGTGGTTTGCCGACTCCTAAGTGTGCAACGACTGTTTGGTCGGCCCTCTCTGGCCACCCAAACCAGTCATGCGCACTTTCCCCGTTCTCCATGCAGGCTGCATTACAGCCTGCGTGGAGAAAAAGCCCAAGCTCCCATTCCCTGGTTGAGCATCCAACCAGGACGCTCAAAACAAATCACAACGCTGCATTGCAGCATTGTGATTGGTCAGGGGAGCCTGAGTGCCTACCAATCACAACGCTGCATTGCAGTGTTGCGATTGGTCAGTGGGGCCTGGCTGTGCTTCCATCCGAGACGGAGAAGAGCAGGAGCGGAGACGCAGGACCGGGCACAACGGTAAGTTTATTTATTATTTTTAAATATGCGTGACCCCTGCGCGACCCCCCTCGCCACCTGCGACCATCCCGCCCTGCCACACGCGAGCCATGCCGGCCGTCGCTGTGGTAATGCATGGGCAAATGATATCTAAGCATGAAGTAAATCACAACTGCTCAAAGAAAATGCGACGTGAGCCAGACCTTCGAAATTCAGATATAATTCACATTATTCCATCAATACGGTGGAGCGAAGATAAACAACTGTTCCTCTATGAGGATGTTGAAAGGAGGAGTAAGGAGTTTAAAGGTAGGCACTTCCATTAGTTTGGAGACAGGCAACTTTAAGGGCATGAGACTAGGGGTGGGCAGAACTCGTGCAATTTTACCTTGTGGAATTCCGCGGAGACTCTGTGAGATTCCGAAAAGTTCTGCCAACGGGCTGAAATAGGCACGTTGTGCTGATCGCACTGTGAATTGGCACAGGGTGCGCATTCCGAGCTGAAAAATCTGCAAGAATGGCACCAAGCTCACCAGAGGGCGCAGCGACTCAAGTTGATTTTGCCATCGCTCAAGTAAATTTTCGACTGGAGCGGCAGCCTTCTGACCGAGAACGGTTGCAACCGCCCGCGTCGAAAAAATTGCAGCGGATGTCCTCCTAGCTAACGAAAATCGTGGTAGGGGATGCCAAATCTCACTTACCGTTTGGCGGAATTTGGCCGGACCTCCGAGTTGCAAGAGTAATGTGAAGTCACCACAATTCCACCAATTCCGCCAGTGGAATGGAATATTCACCCACCCCTACACAAGATCTTGATTTTGAGCAGGGGCTTGCACTGCAAGGGGCCTGCCGAAGCGCTGTGACTACACTGGTATATGGTATTTTAATGCTGTGGTGCTAGCCCCCTCAGTGCAGCGCCGACCTGTAAGTACAATGGTAATAATGAATATATGCCGTTACAACGCAAACCATTACAACGCATGCTTTTACAACATGTTTTTTACATTGCAACTACCATTACATCGCATGATATTACAACGCATACCATTACAACGCATTTTTTAAAACTACCATTACAAGGCATTCCATTACAACGCATTACATTACAACGCATACCAATTACAACGCATAATACTTTTAGTGCAACAGTAGGGTAAGTGTTGGATAGCGTAGGGGTATAAATTACTATTCCCACTCCAGTGAGTGCAACAGTAGGGAAAGTGTTGGATAGCGTAGGGGTAAAAATTACTATTCCCCTCCAGTGAGTGCAACAGTAGGGAAAGTGTTGGATAGTGTAGGGGTAAAAATTACTATTCCCAACTACCCTAAACCCATACCCACCTAAACTTAAAATTCTCCATTACTTACCTTATAATGCGTTGTGATGACATGCATTGTAATGACATGCGTTGTAATGGCATGCGATGTAAAGGCACTTGTGTTGTAAAAGTTGCGTTGTAAAGGCATTGCGATGTAATGACTGCGTTGTAATGGATGTTTCCCGGAAATAATGTGGCGCTGTGCCTGCTTTCAGGAAATATTTCCTATTTTTCTTTTGCAGGTCACTCTGCTGACTGCCACCTCATACAGCAGTTAGAGGAGGTGCAAGGATGTGTGGGGACCGCCAAATTTGCTGCCAGTTGCATTCAAATTGTTTTCCCCCAAAGCTTATTTCAATACAAGTGGCCTCTTCTGCTTAAGTGCGAGCACAGGAGCTCTCAAGGTCCCTTCCTTAAATGTGAGACCTGCACACTGCCTTTTGTGCCACAGTTCGGCACTTCTAAAAAGCTCACTCATTAATTAGGAGACAAAGTGGTAGCCAGGACGTTGTAGCGTGGCATGGGTGCCATAGAGCATAATGCAAGGACGGTAAAATTGACCCCAATACAGCCATAGTCAAACTTTAGTGGATCCCTTAGGTGCCCAGGCCCCGGTGCCACTGCACCAGCTGCACCACTGATACCCACGCAAGGGTCAAGACGCTTCTCTAAGTCACGGTAGAAGGAAGTTAATATATATTATACCCTTAATTCCAAGGTGAAAGAGAATGTTTTCAGAGATGGGTCTGATTTCCAGAGGAAGTTGATTTGAAAGGTTGATCTTGAACAAAGTAATTAGCAACCTGAGGGTGGGTTTGGTTTACTTATCAAAGTTTATTATGAATAAAATTGTTTTTGCTAGCCGTATTCGTGTGCTCTAAGTCCCTTTAGAGAGCCTGAGACGTGGCCAGAAGAGGAGAAAGTGGAGCAAAGGTGAGGAAATGTGGCCTAGGGACTCAGGTTCGAATCCTGGCCTCGAACTGCACCCAGCATCGTGTGATTCTCGGCAGATCGCCTAATCTCCCTGTGCCTAAATATGTGTCAAATGTATTTTTCTGATTACCCACTTGATGTACAGATCATCTCACTACCCCTCATCTAAGGTACAGCGCTCTGTTGCTTCACAGGTAGGGTCGTGCTATACTATCACTGATACATAAATAAAAAGATGGGGACGCTGCGACTGGTGAATTCCATTTGCTGCAATAAATGCAGCCGATTCGAAACTCCCATTACCTGCTGTATAAGGAACTGCAGATATTCAAATTTTGGCCTGGGAGGCGGCTCATTAGCAGCATGGTCGGGCAGTTTCTGGTAAATTGGCAATTTTTAAAGTCAGGAGCTCTGGACCTCTACATGCTTATGCTATGTTCAAGCAGTGGCATGAAGCTTGGACTAAAGCCATGTAGGCAGCAAACTGCATCACAGTGCATTCTGGCTGCAAGCAGAGCAGTGAGCAAAGGGTATGCAGAGCAGTGAGTGAAGGTTATGCAGAGCAGTGAGTAAAGGGTATGCAGAGCAGTGAGTAAAGGGTATGCAGAGCAATGAGTAAAGGGTTTGCAGAGCAGTGAGGAAAGGGTATGCCTCACGGAGTACCCCACTGCATTCTCGATGTATACACATTCCTATAGGGTATCATAACGTCGATGGGATACTGTACTACCAACTGTTATGAGGATTTTGCTAGATGGAGGCTTTCCGTTGCCACGTGGCGGCACGATGCCCCAGGCCAAGGACCCATATAGGGGCATGGAACCCCAAGGTGAGTTGCTGTATGCTTATAATGTACCTGATTGGGAGCTATACCATCCGATATAATGTATGCCTTCATGATGGCACCATAGTGCCGAAAGCGTCTGGGCCACCGTACATGGCCTTTCCCAGGGCTTTAAGTGGTATGAAAAGACTGGGGGGTCTCCCATTGGGGCATGGCCGATGTAATTAAGGATGTGGCTTAAAACACTTAAGCCAAAAATTTGTACTTAGCACAGTGTGCTGCCCCACTGGTATTTTGCTGCTTCTGTCCATTCATCCAGATCTATAATACAAGAAGTAACATTACACCTACAACAAGACAAGACTATTGCCTTTGTCAATGGTTGTAAATTGCATAAGATAAATAAGCAACAACTATGACTTCGCTGTATAGAATATGGAAAACATTTCCGTTCTTGCAGGCGAGGTTGTGGCTAAGGCCAGACCTACCAACTTTCGAGCTGAGAAAGCAGGTTAGAGCCTCACGTCGGTTCAACATCCTGTGATTCAAAACATGAATATGTTCTTGTGTAATGCAACTGGTGCTCATGTTTTCTCCAAGTTTGCGCTATATAAAACTGAAAAATGTGTCTCTTTGAAGGTACATCAAAATCAGTAACGGGTGGTACTGTTGCAGAGTTAAACTTTTCTTTTCCTTTTAATTTTCCCCTCCCTGAAGGTAAAAATGGAGAGCCCAGTAGGGACCCGTCTCAGCACCTGCTTTTAAGAACTGCTGGTGCTAAGCACCACAGGACCTGGCCCACTTAACGCCCTGGCCTTTCCTTCAGAGCCTGCACTCTGTGAACATCTCCTCCATCACAAGATGCTGGACTGCTGCAAGACCTCTCTGCCCTAAGACCACTCACCATTGCCGTCGGTGCAGCATCTTTCCAGACACTCAGGGCCTCATTTATGAGGCCCCTTACGCCGTCGGAACATCACTTTTTGTGGCATTCCTTGGAGCAGGAGGCTGCTCCATATTTACGAGGCAGCACTAAGCCACTTTTTTTTGGTTTAATGCTGCCTCGTAAATATTCTCCCCTTTAACGCAGTTTTCTGCGTTAAAGGGGCGTGCAATGGGTGTTGCTGGGGGTGTACCCACCAACATCCAATGCATTTTGACACTGTCCCAGATTTAAGAGAAATCGTAAATCTGAGGCAGAGCCAAAAAGTTGCGCCTCCCCAGGGGAGGCGTAAGGGAGGCACTACGAGGAGAAATCATTTTATTTCTCCTCGTTTTTTCCTTTTTCTATGTGTGCTACATTTTGCAGCACACATTGAAAAAGGAAAAAGCCTCTTGTGATTGTTTTTGTGCAGGAAGGTTTCCATTCCTGCACAAAAACAATCACCCTCTCAACGCAAGCACCCTTGCACCATGGTGCAAAGGTGCCTGCGTTGGCGCACGGCAGCCTATTGTGCACCGGCGCGGGGGAAAAGGACAGGATTTCGCCGTATCTCATAGATATGGAGCATTCCTGCCCTTTTCTTTTGCGGTAGGGCGGCGCAGCAGGGAGGCCTGCGGCGCCTCCCTATGGTAAAACCTCATAAATGAGGCCCTCAACTTCCCTCTTTGGACGGGCTCCTATCGCCCAAGCGCAAGGTTAGGGGGGACCATCAGGGGCCGTATTACGTACTGGCATTGTTTGCACCCGGTGCGCCGGGCGCAAACAATGCCAATGCACCCCAATATGGTAAATGCACTACCCTGGGGGCAGCCGCAAACTTGCGATGCCCTGGGGGCAGCGCATTCATGTGAAAACACGGAGCAGCTGCTCCGTGTTTTCACAGTACTTTCAAAGGGGATTAGAGATCCCCTTGCAGGGGGGGTGCAGTCAGTGACTGCACCCGCCTGCAAGGGGATCTCTGCCGGGTCCATGAGACCCCCTTTAGCCCTTGCAGAGGGCTGCTCTCAGGGGGCACACTGACAGTGTGCCACCTTTTAAATGGCGCACTGTTAGTGCGCCTTCTGAGGGCTTCTGTGACTCTGTTCCCTCGTCTGTAATATGGCGCAGGCGCAGAGTCAAAGGAATCCCCTCATTTGCATAGGGCATGCCCCTATGCAAATGAGGGAACACCCTGTGTTGATAGCGCTGGCGCTTTAAGTGCGCCAGCACTGTCGGTATTATAGAAGGGGACGCTCAAGCGCCTGAGCCCCCTTCTATAATAACAAAGTGCCCCGGGGGCGCGCAAAGCGGGCGCAAACGCCTGTTGCACCCCCTGGGTACCTTTATGTAATACGGCCCCAGATTGGCTGCGAAACATGCGCCACTACACATCACTATAGACATGCAACACGTTATTACATTCAAATAATGGCGTCAATTTCTTACAACACACGTTCTGACATCAGAATTAATTAAATAAGCGCATGATAGGAGTATTACAACCCCTTCAGCTAGGAATTATCAACATTAATAATTCAGTTAGATCCCTAATCTACAGAGCCTCACTTGACCTTCGATGCGAGGTTTTGTTTATCGTCCAGCTCCCAGGAAGAGAATTCTTGATCAAAACGTTGTACAAGTTCCCTGTAAGAGACAAAAAAACGGACATTTGGATATTGTAGAAGTGTTTTTCAATGTATAGATCGTGCATAAGTATTCCATCTGTTCCACCGCATGCGTCACCATCGAGTCATCGACAGTATGGCACCTGACATCAAAAGCAAGCCATATACACTAAAATTATAATACAACAAGGATATTTCTGAATAAATCTCAAACTCAACACTCTCGGCAAGACAGACAAATTGCCTTTTGGTGGGATAATGTTATTCAATGTTCCCTTTTCTTGAAACTAGAATCGTGGTCAAGTTCTCAAGGCCTTGTGGGAAGCGCTATATTGATACTGAATACAGTTCTTGGCTGGCCACGTGTGAATCATGTATTAACAGAGAGCGAAATGTGCACTTGTGAAGCGCGTGCACACCCATGCGTATCTTGGCGCTACATAGATGTTCATTGTTACCTAACTCAATGGTAGACATTGCATCGACCTCGTGGGGTTAAAGGCTAACTGAAACCCCCAGGATTCGAAGCTGTGACCATGCTGTCAAACACAAGTGCCTGCACTGGATGCATTAGTCAAGTGCACCATCAGACCATAAAACAGGGTAAAGTGCATCTCTGCTGAAATAAATCATGGAGGCTGTCATCTCGGTTCTGATTTGTGAAATGTGCAAAGATGACTCACTCCAGTCGTGTATGGCTGGTTGATGCAGAGCATTAGTTGGCTAGAGGTTATGTTTCATATAGGTACCCTAATATAGGCCCGGGTAACATCATACCCCTTCACCTACATTACCTCCCCTACACCACACTGTAACGAGCCTTTTAGGATTGAACCTTTACCTAGTTCTAGTCCTGGGTGCAGAAGGAGGGTTTCTCCTATAACTCCCTCAATAGACTCACACAGTAAGAATGAATATTCATAAGGGTTCTTAGAAACCAGGCTGGGGCTACACCACCTTCCTCCCCTTATCTACGTACACAGTTCATCCCATACGTCATCCTCAAATCCAACAATGGCTAATACAAGCAACAAGGGACAAAGGAGCTCCTAGATACTTTCTGTATAAATATAGCACCTCTTGCTAATGTTAGACAGAGGGAACCGAGACTTCCAGGCCGACACACTGATCAGAGACGCTGAGGCTCCTGCATGCAGACGCTCCAGCTGGCAGTGGTCTGATCATCCCTTGCGGGGTGTCCAACTCGAGACCAAGAAGGGCTCCTGCATTCTCACACTTCAGGTAATGGGGTTCGACTAAACCTTAGAGGGATTCTTGGCTTCACACCTACTCACATGCTAGGTACACTTAGGTACAACTAGATAGGCATCGTAGGAGTACGCGCACTTTTATCCTGCATTTTATATCCATCTATTTATTCATGCTTATTGCAAGATGGTAGAACTGTACTATCCTTTTATATTCATAGTACTGCTAATCATATATCTCTGCTACTGTCTAATGGTTGTTACAGCTCATATATTTTACACGAGAATAACAACTGTTCAATAAATCCTTATTGAAACGCCCAGACTATTTATTCTGTGCATCTCTGAGATAAACTAAATGAGCATGAGTGACTGAGCGAAAAGAAGTACATTGTTTCCATGATCTTGAGGGATCAGGGTTGTCATGTTCTGAGGTTGCCAGAAACTAATCTCTCCCCGATAAGAGGAGACACTAGTGGCACTGTGAGCTAGCTTAAATGCAAACTAGTGGCACTGTGAGCTAGCTTAAATGCAAACAGGCTAACATTTCTCGGTGGGGGTGTACGGAACCAGTCTGCCACCAATCCCACAGTTTATGTTATCCAAACGTGCAGGTCCTGCATGGGTACTATAGGAACTACACGACATGGCGCCACCAACGTTGGTTAGGTACTTATTTAACAGTAGAATCTGAGTAGTTCAGTCGTGCTATTTCTCAGAGACCCCTACTCACAAACACCAGAGACGTCTGGAGTGGGTGGGCACAAAAACTCCGCCACAGCTGAGTAGGCGACATACCCTATTTATTGGCTGCTGGTTAATCAAGCTTGAAGGACATTTTTGTTCCTAAATTGTGCATAACACCTTATCTTAGTTCCCTTGAACAAACTACTTTCCAAAATGACTGAGGAGACAACCAACCAAAATAACCCGTTGGTGGCTAGACGCATCTCAGTAGAAGATGAAGAGGTGGATGGAATTCTAATTGCACCTAAATTCGGACGTACTATCACTCTAAAATTACTAGAATATGGTTTACCAGCTAGGGTTGGCTTAGTAGCTTTTGTGATTGAGGCACACAAATCAAATAAAACAGAGGTATTCTATTCGTGGGTTACATTCCCAGAAGCAGATGCAAGAACACACACATTTCACTACTATGTAGAAGGAGATTCACCAGCGGCATACGGTCCTTGCGAGGACATAGAAGTACCACTCACGTACCAGGAACATTTTTACTGGTTTAAAGGCGCCCTACCCCATATAAGACAAAGAGTAAGATTAGGCCCGCTCGGAGGAGACGGGGCAACATGGCCAATATTAGCAGCCTACACACCACATCCTGACATTGATACAATGCCACAACCAGACTTACTCATACAACACAAAGATTTAATTAGAATCTACAGAAAACTGACACAATACGTCATGAGGACTTTCACAGTCCAACCAACAACAGTTGCAACAAATGGAACTTAATCTCAGGGTACAGCAACTAAAATTACTCCACAAGCGTTACACGCTGTAATGGGCATAATGCCCACAAAACGTGAACAAATACCATTCTAGGTAGCTCAGAAAATAACTCAGCTCGAGGCAGTATTTCCAAATACTACCACGTTTGAAAAACACAGAATGCTAACAATCTGCTTGCCCATGGGGATAACACCACAGTTAGAGGATTGTACCTCTTGGGGTACAGTCTTTGCTGCCATATATACCAGAACACATGGTATTCCTTCATTAGCAGTGGTACCAGATGTATTAAGACAAATACAGAACGAGTACGGAGCAGAGCCTGCTCTGAACTTAGGGATGAAGTTATTAAATAACTATGACCAGGTATCAGCCATAATACTAGCTAATATTAAAGGGGAAGCAGCTTCAGTGGCCATCCACCAAAGCCTAAGGGAGTTCAGTCCGTTAGATCAACAACACGAACTGCCCAAAATAATAGATACTGCGTATGCAGAATTAGGCAGAGACAGTTTGGGTGGGAATGCTTTAAAACCACAACTGATGGGCAGTCCTGAAAAGGACACTTCCAAGCAGACACCTGTTTCTTCTAAAAAGAAGTGGGATATTAAAAAACGTGGTACAAAAGAGATAGTCACAGTGGAAAATATTCACAATGTATCAACAGCCAATACATGGTCTATGTACAAAAAATATGACAACACCGATTAGCTCATACAATAAATGTTTGTAATTTAATAGATATCATAAGGGTTGTCAACAGATCAAAGATTCAAAAGACACAATGCAGATATAAATTCTCTGTCATCCAGGTTTGATATATAAAGAAACAATGTCGACGTTTCGACCCCTAGTTAGCTGTCAGAAGTCTCGACGCTGCCATGAGATATAGGTTACGTTTGAACCTTGCTCATTCATTACGGATACATCCGCGACCATAGGTTACTGTGAACCCTTGGTGCACTCCACACGGACTACTTTACAAACCGTGAGAGCCTTGTTGGCCCACATCACTACATTCCAGCCTGAAGATTTCTTGCTGTCACCGGTGCCTTTCTCCCCCCCTTGGTCCTGATGAAGACCCCACTTCCAAGACGTTCAATCTGCTGGTTCCCATAGGGGTCGAAACGTCGACATTTTTTCTTTATATATCAAACCTGGATGACAGAGAATTTATATCTGCATTGTGTGTTTATGATTTCGCATTTATGTGGTTGCCAGCAATCTGGCAGGATAGGTTTTCATTTTTGAATGTTGATGTATATATATGCACCACCTTTCCCCTGCACACCACCTGCACTTATCCCAACTGCGCACTTGTCACCTCACGTTGTAGAGCACCTGGTTTTAGTACTTGCCGAATGTGATATACAGTTTATCTTTTGAATCTTTGATCTGTTGACAACCCTTATGATATCTATTAACCCATCCGTGCTTATGACGGAACCACGCCGTCATGAGCCACGGGCGCCGTGTGCTCATGACGGCGTGGTTCCATCATGCGGCTGCCGCTCCGCCCACGCAGCATTAATTCCCCGCCTGTGCAGGCGAATTAATGAGCGGGCGGGGCTGTGACGGAACCACGGCGTCATGAGCACACGCCGCCCGTGGCTCATGACGGCGTGGTTCCGTCACAAGCATGGCGGCGCCGCGCTCACCCCCCACCCCCACCAGCGCCGCGGCGGAATTACCGCCGCAGCCAAGGGGTTAAATTACAAACATTTATTGTATGAGCTAATCGGTGTTGTCATATTTTTTGTACATAGACCATGTATTGGCTGTTGATACATTGTGAATATTTTCCACTGTGACTATCTCTTTTGTACCACTATTTACCCGAGTCCAGTGGTCTATCGGGTTACCCCATTGATACATAACTCTGGATAATAAAAAACAACAGAACTTTTCAGAAAAGAGAACTCAATCCTGAGGTAGATCTCCTCCACAGGAGCCCTCTGAAAAGAGGTATAATCTCAGGAATAAGGATAATCTTAGGAAACCTGACAGGTATTAGGATACTGATATACGTTCCTCTCGTTCCTTTCAGGGCTCGACGAAAAACTCAGAAAGAGAAGGACGGTCAGAACACAAAGAAGAGCGCACAAAGTCCAGAGACAAACAGCACGCTCAAGACTACACTTCCAAAAAAGAAGAAAAGCCAAAATCAAAACCTCAATTTAAGAAAAAGAAAGTTGCAGGTCTGAAGATCAGACATGCCCAGAATACTGAGGATGCAGCTTCTGAGCAGGGAATGGGCTCACACTATGCTAGACAGTGCGGCAGAAGTAACAATAGCTCGCCAGAACCTGAAGGAATTTCTGGTGACAGCGGACTTGAATGATTACATCACGGTGGAAACACCAGACACCAGGGTGAGCGTCCCACATAAGTTACACGGGATAACACTCCAAATGGAGGGGGACAAGCCCAGGAAAGTTAAGGGTCTCTTTTGGGAAAATCTGTCATCCGGGTATGACATCCTATTAGCAGAACAAGATTGGCCGCCAGCATTTGTTATGGAGTGCCCTACGGGAGAAAATGTAATTTTTCCAACATTCTCCGACCTCGTTCCCATATACCTTAAACATGCATATGCACGGGAGTGGGCAGTAGCCCTAGCTCCAGCATTGTATAAAAATCATGCAGGGTGGGATGAGGAGTCAACCCACCATGTGATCCCGTTAAAAGTTTCACCAAATGCTCAAAGGCAATACCCAATAAAGCAAGAAGCTAAAAAACAGGTCAGGGAGATCTTAGATCATCTTGAATACCAAGGGGTGATTGAAAATTGCACCTCACCAATGAACAATCCTTTGTTTCCAGTATCAAAACCGGACAATACCTAGCGTCTAGTTTTAGATTACAGACATTTAAACACATGCACAAAGACATTCGCTGTCCAAAACGCACACAGTGCCGCATTGATGAATAACATCGTGCGGAAAAAATACAAAACAACACTAGATATCTCAAATGGATTTTTCTGCCAAAACATAGCGCCTGAAAGCAGGTATTTTACCGCATTCTCAGCGTTAGGGTCCCAGCGACAATTTTGTTGTCTCTCCCAGGGGTATAAGAACAGCCCCGGGGTATTTTCAGCAAGAGTAACTGAGTTACTCCAAAATTTTGATGAGGAAGCATTGTCCTATGTGGAAGATATTTATCTGACGGACGATGACTTAATGAGGCACTTGACCAGAGTGAGCACCATTATTATGGGATTCGCCTCTGAGGGCTACAAATTTAACTTTAAAAATCTAAAATAGCCCACCTCAGTGTCCTATTTTTAGGATATGAGCTTTCAAATGAAGGGAAAAGTCTGGCAGCTAACTTTTTAGAAAAGTGTGCGCTGCTCCAACCTCCAAAAACATAAAAAAAATTGCAGTCTATACTGGGATTCCTAAATTTCGGCAGAACATACATTTTGGATTACGCAGAAAGAGTAAAACCTTTCTACGACTTAATAAAACCTGACTTTTCAGTTAGACATTGGACACAGGAACATTCAAATATCCTACGTTCATTACCAGAAGACATGATTGCTTCCAAACACTTACAGACACTCGTAAACATACGCAACTTGGTGATCAGAATAATAGCAGGTCAATGCGGGTACACTTACTTAACCTTCAATGAAGGTGAAACAGTACCGATCGCATACAAATCACACCTGTACACAAACGCAGAAATGCGTTTCACTTCAACGGAAAAAATACTGACAGCTGTTCAGACCGCTGTAGCAAGAGAACGAGTCCTGGCTCAGGGGAAACTCATAATTGTCGTAACTCCGGTACCGGCTTTAGAAGCTGTTACAAAGGCTAGCATCCCGAATGCGAAAGCCTTATATCCAAGATGGATACAATGGGCTAATACTCTTACTGCAACGGACGTTGAATACAGATTTGATCCGAGTCTAAAAACACAAGCATTTCTGCAATACGAACAAGAATATCCTCTACCAAATGAACTCTTGCCTCTAGATCAGTATGAATATATTATTTACACTGACGGATCTGCTCAACCGGCCATAGGGAGTAAGCAGCAATACAGTGCAGCGTGTGCTATCGTAAAAGGTCGCACGCAGGATGGAAAGTTCCATCCAAGTTGCACTAAAACGCAATCTCTAGGAGACTGCACGGCTCAGTTGGCAGAACTAAAGGCACTGATACTGGCACTTGTAAATACGGATCATGAATTCCCCACACTTGTTGTGTGTGATTCCTTTTACTGTGTACAGTCGTACAATGAGTACTTAGAACATTGGGAACTAAACGGGTTTAAAGATGCAAAAGGTGGCACAATTAAGCATAAAATGCTATGGGAACAGGTAGTTGAGTTGAAGAACGAACTACCGAGGGCTCACGTGATACACACACTGAGTCATCAACGTGATGGCGTTCACGTTGAAGGGAATTCATTGGCTGATGAAGCCGCAAAGGGGGCTGTGCGAACGGCTTCCGTAGCTGCAATCACTCGTTCAAAAACGAGAATAGACAGTGAGATTATGGTTGCTGTCATTGCTTCGGGCAAAGGCAGCTCAGCAGTACCAAAAAAATTTCCACTCAAGTACTCCTACAAATTAGATGCACACAACATTCCATATGCTCAAATTCCTGGAGTGGGAGATAGAGTAATACCAAATATGGATCATAGACATGGTTTGATTGTTGCAGCACCCGAGGGTTTGGGTTCTGCGCACACAGGCGTTACGGCGACTATTTCCTTGTTGAAACAGCGCTATTGGTGGCCAGGTCTAGCAAAACAAACTAAAGAATATGTCTTGAAATGTGACATCTGTCAACAAATGAAAGGCTCCACAGTAACACGCCCGGCACAGACACCATTATTAAAATCAGACAAACCTCTTGCTTGTGTTTATCTGGATCACTGCGGTCCTTTACAATTGGATGGGGCTTACAAGTATATCTTGGTGGCAGTGGATTCTTGTTCCAGATTCCTATGGGTTTGGCCTCAGCGCTCGGCTGACGCCTGAACTGTTATAAAAGATTTGCGAGTCTTTATAGGGACATACGCAGTTGGCACGTTACATTCTGACCGTGGCCCGGAGTTTAGCTCTCGGGCTTACAAAGAGGCCAGGGAAGGTATGGGCGTAGCATTGCAGTACTCCTCTCCGTACCATCCTGAGGAAAATTTGGTTGTGGAGTGGAAGAACCGGGACTTAAAGCAACCTTTAACAGCTAGGGTATTAGGCAAGGGCGGTAGTTGGGTCAATCACTTATATGGGGTTCAGAGAGCACTCAACAATCAGCCAAGAAGTTCTCTAGGGGGTGTCACTCCATATGAGGTCCTATTTGGGACGAGAATGTTGGTACCTGATCTTGATTGTGAAGGCACAGTGGCGGATGGGAAACCATTTGATATCCATGATCGTTTGGCTGTTTTACAGGATCTAAATGAATCCAGGACAAGACAAAGTAACGTCAACACCAAACAGAACGCCACTGGGGAAGTCGAGGCAGTCACGGCAACACCTGTCTGGATCCCAAAAGTCGGGGATCTGGTCAGAGAAAAAATAGTGGACAAGAAAGAATTCGGGCCATCCTACAGAAAACCTGGACCTGTCCTAGCAGTACAAGGAACAAGAACTGTACTTTTGCCGCCTCTTGCTGGAAAGAAGGAGAAAATATTTGTCTCAATTGACTTAATCAAACCACACTATGTGGGTGATACTGAATAGTAGGCCTCGTGGACTCCACAGTAGCAGACGCCCTCCTCTCGCTACAATCCAAGAAGTTCAAACAGAAAGACTCATCACGTTTGAAGAGCCTCCTGTACGGAATGAAGGACTATGCAACAATGCTATGGAACTCGTTCCTCTTGAACCAGAAGTTCATCTTCAAAATGAAACTCAAAATAACAACCAGGTTGCAATCAGACCAAATACTGATGTTTACAACAACATGCCTCGACGAGAGCAAAATGCGATTTCAACAAATCCCGATGCAATTCCTACAATTGATCGAACTGCTTCTGGCTACTTCATGAACTTTGATACTTTTTCTTTGGTTCCAAGCGAACCGGAAACGATGCCAGCCCAAAAATCTCGCAAGCAGCAAGTTAGAGACTTTCTACACTTTCTCAAAAAGACTTACCTGGTATCACCTTGGTTAGAACTTTGGGTAATTACTGGGATTCTATTTCTTCTTTTCTGGCTAGGCTTAATAATAACTTTTAGCATGCTTATTAATGGACTATACCTTCAACAAAGCTCTACAGCCCAGAAAGTAAATTTGATTTTAAAACCACATCAATCTTCACATTGTGAACAAAGAGACTTGTCATCAGTGAACATCACAGCAGTTCCTATACCGGACGGTATAGTTTGGGACAAAGTTGATTTTGATATATTCGGTCCGACTGAACTTTTAAAAACATCTCATATATTTAAAATTTCATTAAGTGATATCATTACCTCCAGTACATTTTCTGATGATTGGGACTCTGAAATTGTTAATAACATGTTGTCTGATTTAGAAAAAACTGCTGCATTTCCAAATACTGAAATGTTAGAAGGTAATTCAGACTATGACACTTTGTACTGTTTCCAACATTATGGTCATCATTTTCTGCACAAATCTATTTCACGTAGAAATGTTTTTGAGTACCAACAGTGGGAACATTGCCCTACACCACCAAAAAGTAGTTCGCATACATTTGCACAGAAATTTTCATACTTTTCAGGCTTTAAAACCAGTGACCTGACCTCATATTATTATAAGGTTACACCGACATCAGCACTGAAAATTATGTTGACAAACACCATACAGATTTACTCTGCTTCCTTTATTGCTCAACTGTCTGAACAGGGTTTTGACCTATGGAAGGACACAATAGACTTAAAATCAGTCTGGGGTTCTAGGGACTGGCAAGTCCAGGGAACAGAAGCGCTATTTAGAGCATGCCTCATTCCACAGCAGATGATATTTCTAAACCAAACTGTGCAACAGACATCCTGTCTTGGATTAGCCAAGATAAAGGACCTAAACACACCTCGGTTTCCAACACCATCACAGGGGTGGCAAAATTCGACTTCGCAGGAAGGGGCAACAGTAGATGACATTTTACAGTACAATAGATTAACCCTGGGCGTAGTTCGCGGAGTTGCACTACGCGGCACTACGCGAAGTGCAAAAAAAGCTCCGCCGCACTACGCAGAGCTACGAGAGCGGCGGAGTACGATAGAAAAATGCCATTCGCAGTGATTGCACAGTGCCGGATGCTTGTCCGCACTGTGCAATCATTGCGAATGGCACCATGCACAGTGCAAGCGGTCCCTGCTTTCCTTTTCTGCCGCTTGAGTAGATTTTTACTGGAGCGGCAGCTTTCTCAACGCGAACGGGCAGTTTCTCAACGCGAGCTGTCGCGAGCATACGCGACCACTCGCAATGAGAAACCTGACCCCCCCGCGTTGAGAAATCTCACCGGGATGTTGATTTTCCACGCTCGCGATCGTCAACTTGATGTTGACGATAGCGAACGAGGAAAAATCTCGCCGGGAGGTTGATTTTCCTCGCTCGCGGTCGCCAACTTGACGTTGACAAACGCGAGCGAGGAAAAAAACTATGCTATGCAATGCGAAGCGGAGTTTTTCAGAACTCCGCGATCTCTGCGTAACGCAGAGTGTAGGAAACTCCACAAACTCCGCGAACGGAGCAGAATTCAAGGCCCAGGCCTACAATAGATCAGTCCCGAATTGGAAAGAATGGGTGGTTTGGTCCTTAGACATGAACATATGTCATAAAAGATTCTTGGGTATCACCGAAGGGTTCCATATCCATAGGCCAGACCCACGTTATGTACAAAGAGAACACCCAGGGGTAGTGACATCAATACAGTGTTGGGAAGTTGTGCCTTGATTGGCTAGAAACCTCAGCACTTACAGAAGTGAAACAACACTTAGCCTTACTCTCACAAGACATGGATCTTAGGGATTTTTTACAAGGTCCCAGGAAACAACGTCAGAAACATTTCATATATGCCGGTATTTATCCTGCCTATAATGAAAATTGGAAAATATCCCAACAAGAGGCCGCAGAGAGAATACGGGAAATAGACCGTATTAACTTAGAAAAATCATTGGCTGTGGTAGACAATGGGTTAACCACTTTGTCCTTCAGAATATATTCTTTGGGCAACATTGTGTCTTCGGCGATAGACATCCTAGAACAAGATTTGGCCATATTACAACACGGGCAATCTCAATTACGTTCTATCATGTTATTGAGCTGGACGCTGCAATCTTTGCGTGCAGGCTTTGTGCCTTGGCGTTTTATAAACAGTACGTCTCTGTTTTCTGAATATAATCTAACAGATAAACAGGTTGAAATGGCACAAAGGGGAGCTAAATATACAATGCTGCGTATTGAAAAACTGGACCGACTACCATTTACAGTGGCGGAAGCTCCGTCTACTGAATGGCTTATCCATGGCCACATAACTCTACCGGTCACTACCTTTCAGTTTCAATATTGCCTTGAACAGAGGCAGGCGGGCAAATATGAAAAAAATGGGTAAGGAATACATTAAGGAATCCTGGGATTTACCATATAGATTTTGATGCCAGAGTGGGGATCGAGAAGTGTTTCAAAGTGGTACAAACTGCAAAAAAGCTTTGAGCGGTTCTCTCATGTGCCGGGACATTTCATTGCACGGAGCGTGTAATGGGTCGATAGCAAACTTGTCCTGACACATGAAAGGTACTCCAGCTGCCGTGATTAAACCGGTATTCGAGCTGCTCTCGAATGGGAGTTACTTGATGCTGAACGATCAAGGTTGCTGTGGTATGCTTCCAGGCATTGCCCATCTGGTCACTGTGAACTCCAGCGTTACTTGCTGTATGCAAGTATTGTTTCCCCCAACAAGTACAGTCAGGGAGGTGCCGTTATGGCCTTCATTGAATGTTTCTTTTATACAATTTGATACTTTGAGCAGATTGAAAGCCATGCTTTTACAGCAAACCGTACCCTTAACCTCCGCTCGAGAGACCTTTGATCTTCAAATCGCAAGGACCTCGACTGAGATACAGGCACTTATACGTACAAACTGCCCCATTCATTTCGCAGAAATGGTGGGTTGTATCTTTAATATGTCTGATACGAGTGGTATTGCACACCTATTTAAGACCAGAGGGTCAGGACTTCTTAGCACCTTTCAGACATCCTCGGAGTTATCCCGAACTTTATACACTCCGTATTTGGAAGCATTTTTGAAGGTCTACCTCTGATCCTGCTATCAATAGCGGGAATCCTGATTGTCATTTACCTACTACGCAATGGATTGCCCAATCACCAACGAGATTGCAAAAGCGCTCCTGGAGCGCAAATACCGTGAATGCATGGTACAGCATCTGGGCACACCTCGCCTACGGGAACTGAGCGCCTCTTCGTTCCTATCGTTTAGACCAGTCTGGATGGACTGCATCTTACCTGTTCTTCGATGCCTGTTTTGCGGTGAAGAATGCGTGTTGGACCTCTGTCTGCAACGGACACGCCTGCGGACTTGAATACCCGGTTGGAACCCCTGAGGGCCCACGCTCGGCAATGTCCCCAGCGTATTCCCATCTTAATGGCTGCATTCCTCGAGAATCCGCAGGTGCCTTTTACAACTGGGTTGAGCATCAGCTCCACCACTAGCACCCAGGTATCGACTACAGCACCGGTTGCCTCTACACCAGCTATTGGCAGTACTGAATATCATCTGTGCTCCATTGACGTACTCTGCGAGGTGTTACAAGGACCTTCCCCTGCAGCAGCCAGCAGCGATGATGTTGAGTCTCCCAGCCAGGACATTTAATCTATAACTGGCTCATCGTGTGCTGGGAAAGAATTCGGATTTTCCTTTTCTCTAAACTTAACTAAATTTGGAGCACTTCCTAAAAATTTACACTTTCTCGCTGAAAAGCATGGCCTTTTGACGCTTGTAGACATTCAACTTATATAAACGAACTCAATTAGGACTGTGGCTTAAGTGACAATTCCAAACAACTATTTTCGTAGTAAACTTTTTTAATTTTCCCTTTTTAAACTGTTTTTAAAATGATTTTAAAACAAGATTTTAACGAAGCTCATTGAAAAATGTTCTATGCACTACTATCTAGCAGAGAAAATGGTCCATTAGCATTTTTATCATTGTTGACTGTTCAGAAGAGGTGTGGGTGTTATGTTTCATATAGGTACCCTAATATAGGCCCGGGTAACATGTAACATCATACCCCTTCACCTACATTACCTCGCCTACACTACACTGTAACAAGCCTTTTAGGATTGAACCTTTACCTAGTTCTAGTCCTGGGTGCAGAAGGAGGGTTTCTCCTGAACAATAGAGTCCTTTAACTCCATCAATAGACTCACACAGTATGAATGAATATTCATAAGGGTTCTTAGAAACCAGGCTGGGGCTACACCACCTTCCTCCCCATATCTACGTGCACGGTTCATCCCACACGTCATCCTCAAATCCAACAATGGCTAATACAAGCAACAAGGGACAAAGGAGCCCTAGATACTTTCTGTATAAATATAGCACCTCTTGCTAACGTTAGACAGAGGGAACCGAGACTTCCAGGCCGACACACTGACCAGAGACGCCGAGGCTCCTGCATGCAGACGCTCCAGCTGACAGTGGTCTGAACATCCCTTGCGGGGTGTCCAACTCGAGACCAAGAAGGGCTCCTGCATTCTCACACTTCAGGTAATGGGGTTCGACTAAACCACAGAGGGATTCTTGGCTTCACACCTACTCACATGCTAGGTACACTTAGGTACAACTATTAGGCATCGTTGGAGTACGCGCACTTTTATCCTGCATTTTATATCCATGTATTTATTCATGCTTATTGCAAGATGGTAGAACTGTACTATCCTTTTATATTCATAGTACTGCTAATCATATATCTCTGCTACTGTCTAATGGTTGTTACAGCTCATATATTTTACACGAGAATAGCAACTGTTCAATAAATCCTTATTGAAACGCCCAGACTATTTATTCTGTGTATCTCTGAGATAAACTAAATGAGCACGAGTGACTGAGCGAAAAGTAGTACATTGTTTCCACGATCTTGAGGGATCAGGGTTGTCATGTTCTGAGGTTGCCAGAAACTAATCTCACCCCGATAAGAGGAGACACTAGTGGCACTGTGAGCTAGCTTAAATGCAAACAGGCTAACATTTTCTCGGTGGGGGTGTACGGAACCAGTTTGCCACCAATCCCACAGTTTATGTTATCCAAACGCGCAGGTCCTGCATGGGTACTATAGGAACTACACGACAAGGTTTCCCAAGAAGGCGCTGCCATCTTAAATCCAGGCAAGCACTTCTCCCCTGAACACAAGTGAAAGGATCTCCTAGCCTCATGGATTGCTCATTACCAATAAGACAGGCAGCACCATGAATGGTTTTAATTTGTATCATACATTATTAAGGTGGTGAAGGGTAGAAAACCACTTCTGATAATAACTAGGTAAAAATAAAAATGTGTTACCACTATTGTGCATAGTGCAGGGTTCACACCCTTCCCTCCTGCACCCAAATGTTCTACTGGACACGTGCTGCCCCTTCAGACTTCCTTTTCAGCATCAGGCATGGAGAGAGGTAGGGCATGTCCTTACTTCTGTCCATCTCATTTATTCCTTCACCCTGTCCTGGACCTCTTCTGCATGGCATGGGAGTATGCACCACACATTACAGATTCCATCTGATTTGCAATACTTACAAGCATACAATAACACCTTGGTTGGCATCAGATCTGCTGGAAGACAAAAGGAGAGTAGACAAACGAGAAACAAAATGGCTCCTAACCTGAGAGAGGAATGGAGCATGTACCAGAGACACGCCTCTGACATGGAGCCAAATCAATAGGCTGTCAGTTGTGCTGATTAGAGCGTACATAACGTAGTTGAGTAGTGGTGTGGCTGGTGGGCAGGGCTCCATGCTCATGAGGTTGAATCACCTTCATGGTGTCAATTAACTAGGTATCCAAATGCGGTAAGATGTATAAAAGTCAGGAAGCACAGAGGGGGCAGGAAAAACTGGGCGTGACTGCAGTGGGGTGACTGAAGTGTGCTTTGGGGGAAGAGAGCAATTCTGGTAGGAAAATATCTGAAGTATGTTCGTGTTGGAAATGGCCCTTTCTGCAGGGTAATCCCCAAACTTTTTTGCTTCTTCCTCCTATTTTCCTGACCTGTTTTTGTTGGCTTTAGGATTCTGGGCACTAATTAGTGCTAAACTGCATATGCTCTCTGTGTAAATTGCTCTTATGATTGGCATATATTATGTACTGGTAAGCCCCTAGTAAAGTGCACTGTGTGTACCAAAGGCCTGTAAATCAAATGCTACTAGTGGGCCTGCAACACTGATTGTGCCACTCACATGAGTAGCCCTGTAAAGGTATCTCAGACCTGCCACTGCAGTGTCTGTGTGCGGTTTTAAAACTGCCAAGTTGACCTGGCAAGTGCACCCACTTGCCAGGCCTCCCTTTTCTTACATGTAAGACACCCCTCAGGTAGGCCCAAGGTGACCCCATGGGCAGGGTGAAGTGTATGTGAAAGCTAGGACATGTACTGGTGTGTGTGACATGTCCTAATAGTGAAATAATGTATAGTTCATTTTTCACTATTGAAAGTCTATCTGTCCCATAGGATAACATGGGAGATATTTTGTAACATCTTAGAAGTATAACTTCCCTTGGGGACAAGATAGAAAGTTGGAGTTTAGGTTCCCTGAACTCAGAATTTAATAACATATCTTTTAGTAAAGATGGTTTTTAAATTGTGTGTTTCAAAATGCCACTTTTAGAAAGTGTAGTCAAACAAAGCACTCTTCTCGTGCTTATAACTGTCGCACTGCGAGAATTGGGAACTTATCCCGCCAGAGTATCCAAATCATCCTGGTATTCCAAAGTACTCCTGTGTTCACCAACTTTTTCCACACATATTTCAGACTTTTTCTTTAATGCTCATCATCACAACAGAGGGCAGCGTGGATCAATCTGTCAACTTTTATTAAACATTTCAGATACCAACTGTATGCCGTTCTGAGCTTCAGTACAACGGTATGTTCAAATTGATCACAATATAGACTTGGAAGTTGACACGAAGTTCATAACCTCAATGCATTTCGAGCCCCTGGGGCTCTTCGTCAGGGAATTCTGAAGACAAGTAAAACAAACAGCTTAACGAGCTGGTCCACACAACTACGTGCATATAAACTAAACCCAAAACTATAATTATGTAAACACCTGAAACTATAATTATGTAAACACCTGACCCCTAGTAGGCCCCCTACCCTATCCCACAGCCATTCCGATCATAAACCTAACACCCAATCCTGCTATTCACCCTTTGTGAACTCCTGTTACAAAAAGACCAAAAGAGAAATAATCCCTATTTTTCGTATTCCACCCTGTCCCTCTTTTAAATTACAATACCTCCCTACCCTATCATCAAATCCCCGTGTTAATCTCGCAAAAAAACCTTTGTGACTGTCTAAGCCCTCGTCCTCTTCACAATAAACTCGCTGCCTACTACCATCCCCTCCCCTTTCTTAATCCCATCTAACTCTCTTTACCCTTTGCAGAAAGCCACCTGAAGCAGTCTCACCTTCTCATGTCTCGCACCATTAGCACGTCAATCCCTCGTGCCTCCAAAGAACCATGTTACCACCTCCTCATCCTCACTAGCTCTTAAATATCCTAAAGGCGCGTCGTAAATTGCTTCCACATGATTGATTTCCCGCTGTCTGTACGTGATGTTTGCCAGAACTCTGCCTGAAAGGCTCAAACTCCCACAATGCACCTAACAAAACCCACTGCTTAATGAACCTTATTACTACCTACTAAATCATACGTACCCTAAGACTAAACTCAAATCCATAAACAATCTTACGAATAGTAATCTCCAAAATCACTATGTGCAGTACAAATAATGCGCAAAAAACTCAAATAACCTTTTTCATTGTGTAAACACAAGACCCAATATTGCAAAAACAATATGCACTTATAACGAACTACATGTAGACTAAACAGTTTAACTGTCTCACTTCTCATGTCTCGCACCATTAACACGTCAATCCTCGTGCCTTCCAAAGAACCATGTTACCACCTCCTCATCCTCACTAGCTCTTAAATATCCTAAAGGCGCGTCAGTAAATTGCTTCCACATGATTGATTTCACGCTGTCTGTACGTGATGTTTGCCAGAACTCTGCCTGAAAGGCTCAAACTCCCACAATGTACCTAACAACCCCACTGCTTAATGAACCTTATTACTACCTACTAAATCATACGTATCTAAGACTAACTCAAATCCATAAACAATCTTACGAATAGTAATCTCCAAAATCACTATGTGCAATACAATATGGCAAAAAACTCAAATAACCTTTTTCATTGTGTAAACACAAGACCCAATATTGCAAAACAATATGTACTTATAACGAACTACATGTAGACTATCTACATGTAGTTCGTTATAAGTGCATATTGTTTTGCAATATTGGGTCTTGTGTTTACACAATGAAAAAGGTTATTTGATTTTTTGCATCACATTTGTACTGCACATAGTGATTTTGGAGATTACTATTCGTAAGATTGTTTATGGATTTGAGTTTAGTCTTAGGGTACGTATGATTTAGTAGGTAGTAATAAGGTTCATTAAGCAGTGGGGTTTTGTTAGGTGCATTGTGGGAGTTTGAGCCTTTCAGGCAGAGTTCTGGCAAACATCACGTACAGACAGCGGGAAATCAATCATGTGGAAGCAATTTACGACGCGCCTTTAGGATATTTAAGAGCTAGTGAGGATGAGGAGGTGGTAACATGGTTCTTTGGAGGCACGAAGGATTGACGTGCTAATGGTGCGAGACATGAGAAGGTGAGACTGCTTCAGGCGGCTTTCTGCAAAGGGTAAAGAGAGTTAGATGGGATTAAGAAAGGGAGGGGATGGTAGTAGGCAGCGAGTTTATTGTGAAGAGGACGAGGGCTTAGACAGTCACAAAGGTTTTTGCGAGATTAACACGGGGATTTGATGATAGGGTAGGGAGGTATTGTAATTTAAAAAGAGGGACAGGGTGGAATACGAAAAATAGGGATTATTTCTCTTTTGGTCTTTTTGTAACAGGAGTTCACAAAGGGTGAATAGCAGGATTGGGTGTTAGGTTTATGATCGGAATGGCTGTGGGATAGGGTAGGGGGCATACTAGGGGTCAGGTGTTTACATAATTATAGTTTCAGGTGTTTACATAATTATAGTTTGGGTTTAGTTTATATGCACGTAGTTGTGTGGACCAGC
Source organism: Calotriton arnoldi (assembly GCA_963921515.1). NCBI lineage: Eukaryota > Metazoa > Chordata > Amphibia > Caudata > Salamandridae > Calotriton > Calotriton arnoldi. The sequence goes on along the minus strand of CAWUFW010011164.1, from coordinate 212,039 downwards.
TCGTTAAGCTGTTTGTTTTACTTGTCTTCAGAATTCCTCAGACGAAGAGCCCCAGGGGCTCGAAATGCATTGGAGTTATGAACTTCGTGTCAACTTCAAGTCTATATTGTGATCAATTTGAACATACCGTTGTACGAAGCCCAGAACGGCATACAGTTGGTATCTGAAATGTTTAATAAAAGTTGACAGATTGATCCACGCTGCCTCTGTTGTGATGATGAGCATTAAAGAAAAAGTCTGAAATATGTGTGGAAAAAGTTGGTGAACACAGGAGTACTTTGGAATACCAGGATGATTTGGATACTTTGGCGGGATAAGTTCCCAATTCTGCAGTGCGACAGTTATAAGCACGAGAAGAGTGCTTTGTTTGACTACATTCGTAATTTCAGTGGTGGGGGCGATCCACTGCACTGTTACGCACGCATCTTCTGATTAAGTTTGAAAGTTTGGCGTATTATTAAGGGAAGGAGTGCATTCTCAATCCACGTTTGACTTGTTTCACAATGCCATCGCCTCAAAATGAGTTTTGCACCCTCATTAATCAAGTGAACGTTTCTGTGAAAAGGAGAGAAAATCATGAGTATGTGTTCATCACCGCAAAGACAGCGCAAGTATGGACTGGAATGAAGCGCAGAAATATCTGACATGTAAAGCGCAGAAATATCTGACATTTAATATTAACAGTTTCTCTGATTCACGGGGGGCAGTAGTGGGAGGTAATTGTTATTTGGTTTTGTTTTGTTTATAAAACTGTTTAGTCTACATGTAGTTCGTTATAAGTGCATATTGTTTTGCAATATTGGGTCTTGTGTTTACACAATGAAAAAGGTTATTTGAGTTTTTTGCGCACATTTGTACTGCACATAGTGATTTTGGAGATTACTATTCGTAAGATTGTTTATGGATTTGAGTTTAGTCTTAGGGTACGTATGATTTAGTAGGTAGTAATAAGGTTCATTAAGCAGTGGGTTTTGTTAGGTGCATTGTGGGAGTTTGAGCCTTTCAGGCAGAGTTCTGGCAAACATCACGTACAGACAGCGGGAAATCAATCATGTGGAAGCAATTTACGACGCGCCTTTAGGATATTTAAGAGCTAGTGAGGATGAGGAGGTGGTAAGATGGTTCTTTGGAGGCACGAGGGATTGACGTGCTAATGGTGCGAGACATGAGAAGGTGAGACTGCTTCAGGCGGCTTTCTGCAAAGGGTAAAGAGAGTTAGATGGGATTAAGATGGGGGAGGGGATGGTAGTAGGCAGCGAGTTTATTGTGAAGAGGACGAGGGCTTAGACAGTCACAAAGGTTTTTTTGCGAGATTAACACGGGGGATTTGATGATAGGGTAGGGAGGTATTGTAATTTAAAAAAGAGGGACAGGGTGGAATACGAAAAATAGGGATTATTTCTCTTTTGGTCTTTTGTAACAGGAGTTCACAAAGGGTGAATAGCAGGATTGGGTGTTAGGTTTATGATCGGAATGGCTGTGGGATAGGGTAGGGGGCATACTAGGGGTCAGGTGTTTACATAATTATAGTTTCAGGTGTTTACATAATTATAGTTTTGGGTTTAGTTTATATGCACGTAGTTGTGTGGACCAGCTCGTTAAGCTGTTTGTTTTACTTGTCTTCAGAATTCCCTGACGAAGAGCCCCAGGGGCTCGAAATGCATTGGAGTTATGAACTTCGTGTCAACTTCCAAGTCTATATTGTGATCAATTTGAACATACCGTTGTACGAAGCCCAGAACGGCATACAGTTGGTATCTAAAATGTTTAATAAAAGTTGACAGATTGATCCACGCTGCCTCTGTTGTGATGATGAGCATTAAAGAAAAAGTCTGAAATATGTGTGGAAACGTTGGTGAACACAGGAGTACTTTGGAATACCAGGATGATTTGGATACTCTGGTGCGATAAGTTCCCAATTCTCGCAGTGCGACAGTTATAAGCACGAGAAGAGTGCTTTGTTTGACTACATTCGTAATTTCAGTGGTGGGGGCGATCCACTGCACTGTTCGCACGCATCTTCTGATTAAGTTTGAAAGTTTGGCGTATTATTAAGGGAAGGAGTGCATTCTCAATCCACGTTTGACTTGTTTCACAATGCCATCGCCTCAAAATGAGTTTTGCACCCCATTAATCAAGTGAACGTTTCGTGAAAAGGAGAGAAAATCATGAGTATGTGTTCATCACCGCAAAGACAGCGCAAGTATGGACTGGAATGAAGCGCAGAAATATCTGACATGTAAAGCGCAGAAATATCTGACATTTAATATTAACAGTTTCTCTGATTCACGGGGGGCAGTAGTGGGAGGTAATTGTTATTTGGTTTTGTTTTGTTTATAAAACTGTTTAGTCTACATGTAGTTCGTTATAAGTGCATATTGTTTTGCAATATTGGGTCTTGTGTGTACACAATGAAAAAGGTTATTTGAGTTTTTGCGCACATTTGCACTTCACATAGTGATTTTGGAGATTACTATTCGTAAGATTGTTTATGGATTTGAGTTTAGTCTTAGGGTACGTATGATTTAGTAGGTAGTAATAAGGTTCATTAAGCAGTGGGTTTTGTTAGGTGCATTGTGGGAGTTTGAGCCTTTCAGGCAGAGTTCTGGCAAACATCACGTACAGACAGCGGGAAATCAATCATGTGGAAGCAATTTACGACGCGCCTTTAGGATATTTAAGAGCTAGTGAGGATGAGGAGGTGGTAACATGGTTCTTTGGAGGCACGAGGGATTGACGTGCTAATGGTGCGAGACATGAGAAGGTGAGACTGCTTCAGGCGGCTTTCTGCAAAGGGTAAAGAGAGTTAGATGGGATTAAGAAAGGGGAGGGGATGGTAGTAGGCAGCGAGTTTATTGTGAAGAGGACGAGGGCTTAGACAGTCACAAAGGTTTTTTGCAGAGATTAACACGGGGGATTTGATGATAGGGTAGGGAGGTATTGTAATTTAAAAAAAGAGGGACAGGGTGGAATACGAAAAATAGGGATTATTTCTCTTTTGGTCTTTTTGTAACAGGAGTTCACAAAGGGTGAATAGCATGATTGGGTGTTAGGTTTATGATCGGAATGGCTGTGGGATAGGGTAGGGGGCATACTAGGGGTCAGGTGTTTCCATAATTATAGTTTCAGGTGTTTACATAATTATAGTTTTGGGTTTCGTTTATATGCACGTAGTTGTGTGGACCAGCTCGTTAAGCTGTTTGTTTTACTTGTCTTCAGAATTCCCTGACGAAGAGCCCCAGGGGCTCGAAATGCATTGGAGTTATGAACTTCGTGTCAACTTCCAAGTCTATATTGTGATCAATTTGAACATACCGTTGTACGAGCCCAGAACGGCATACAGTTGGTATCTGAAATGTTTAATAAAAGTTGACAGATTGATCCACGCTGCCTCTGTTGTGATGATGAGCATTAAAGAAAAAGTCTGAAATATGTGTGGAAAAAGTTGGTGAACACAGGAGTACTTTGGAATACCAGGATGATTTGGATACTCTGGCGGGATAAGTTCCCAATTCTCGCAGTGCGACAGTTATAAGCACAGAAGAGTGCTTTGTTTGACTACATTCGTAATTTCAGTGGTGGGGGCGATCCACTGCACTGTTCGCACGCATCTTCTGATTAAGTTTGAAAGTTTGGCGTATTATTAAGGGAAGGAGTGCATTCTCAATCCACGTTTGACTTGTTTCACAATGCCATCGCCTCAAAATGAGTTTTGCACCCCATTAATCAAGTAAACGTTTCGTGAAAAGGAGAGAAAATCATGAGTATGTGTTCATCACCGCAAAGACAGCGCAAGTATGGACTGGAATGAAGCGCAGAAATATCTGACATGTAAAGCGCAGAAATATCTGACATTTAATATTAACAGTTTCTCTGATTCACGGGGGCAGTAGTGGGAGGTAATTGTTATTTGGTTTTGTTTTGTTTATAAAACTGTTTAGTCTACATGTAGTTCGTTATAAGTGCATATTGTTTTGCAATATTGGGTCTTGTGTTTACACAATGAAAAAGGTTATTTGAGTTTTTTGCGCACATTTGTACTGCACATAGTGATTTTGGAGATTACTATTCGTAAGATTGTTTATGGATTTGAGTTTAGTCTTAGGGTACGTATGATTTAGTAGGTAGTAATAAGGTTCATTAAGCAGTGGGGTTTTGTTAGGTGCATTGTGGGAGTTTGAGCCTTTCAGGCAGAGTTCTGGCAAACATCACGTACAGACAGCGGGAAATCAATCATGTGGAAGCAATTTACGACGCGCCTTTAGGATATTTAAGAGCTAGTGAGGATGAGGAGGTGGTAACATGGTTCTTTGGAGGCACGAGGGATTGACGTGCTAATGGTGCGAGACATGAGAAGGTGAGACTGCTTCAGGCGGCTTTCTGCAAAGGGTAAAGAGAGTTAGATGGGATTAAGAAAGGGGAGGGGATGGTAGTAGGCAGCGAGTTTATTGTGAAGAGGACGAGGGCTTAGACAGTCACAAAGGTTTTTTTGCGAGATTAACACGGGGGATTTGATGATAGGGTAGGGAGGTATTGTAATTTAAAAAAGAGGGACAGGGTGGAATACGAAAAATAGGGATTATTTCTCTTTTGGTCTTTTTGTAACAGGAGTTCACAAAGGGTGAATAGCAGGATTGGGTGTTAGGTTTATGATCGGAATGGCTGTGGGATAGGGTAGGGGGCATACTAGGGGTCAGGTGTTTACATAATTATAGTTTCAGGTGTTTACATAATTATAGTTTGGGTTTAGTTTATATGCACGTAGTTGTGTGGACCAGCTCGTTAAGCTGTTTGTTTTACTTGTCTTCAGAATTCCTTGACGAAGAGCCCCAGGGGCTCGAAATGCATTGAGTTATGAACTTCGTGTCAACTTCCAAGTCTATATTGTGATCAATTTGAACATACCGTTGTACGAAGCCCAGAACGGCATACAGTTGGTATCTGAAATGTTTAATAAAAGTTGACAGATTGATCCACGCTGCCTCTGTTGTGATGATGAGCATTAAAGAAAAAGTCTGAAATATGTGTGGAAAAAGTTGGTGAACACAGGAGTACTTTGGAATACCAGGATGATTTGGATACTTTGGCGGGATAAGTTCCCAATTCTCGCAGTGCGACAGTTATAAGCACGAGAAGAGTGCTTTGTTTGACTACATTCGTAATTTCAGTGGTGGGGGCGATCCACTGCACTGTTCGCACGCATCTTCTGATTAAGTTTGAAAGTTTGGCGTATTATTAAGGGAAGGAGTGCATTCTCAATCCACGTTTGACTTGTTTCTACAATGCCATCGCCTCAAAAATGAGTTTTGCACCCCATTAATCAAGTGAACGTTTCGTGAAAAGGAGAGAAAATCATGAGTATGTGTTCATCACCGCAAAGACAGCGCAAGTATGGACTGGAATGAAGCGCAGAAATATCTGACATGTAAAGCGCAGAAATATCTGACATTTAATATTAACAGTTTCTCTGATTCACGGGGGGCAGTAGTGGGAGGTAATTGTTATTTGGTTTTGTTTTGTTTATAAAACTGTTTAGTCTACATGTAGTTCGTTATAAGTGCATATTGTTTTGCAATATTGGGTCTTGTGTTTACACAATGAAAAAGGTTATTTGAGTTTTTTGCACATTTGTACTGCACATAGTGATTTTGGAGATTACTATTCGTAAGATTGTTTATGGATTTGAGTTTAGTCTTAGGGTACGTATGATTTAGTAGGTAATAGTAAGGTTCATTAAGCAGTGGGTTTTGTTAGGTGCATTGTGGGAGTTTGAGCCTTTCAGGCAGAGTTCTGGCAAACATCACGTACAGACAGCGGGAAATCAATCATGTGGAAGCAATTTACGACGCGCCTTTAGGATATTTAAGAGCTAGTGAGGATGAGGAGGTGGTAAGATGGTTCTTTGGAGGCACGAGGATTGACGTGCTAATGGTGCGAGACATGAGAAGGTGAGACTGCTTCAGGCGGCTTTCTGCAAAGGGTAAAGAGAGTTAGATGGGATTAAGATGGGGGAGGGGATGGTAGTAGGCAGCGAGTTTATTGTGAAGAGGACGAGGGCTTAGACAGTCACAAAGGTTTTTTTGCGAGATTAACACGGGGGATTTGATGATAGGGTAGGGAGGTATTGTAATTTAAAAAGAGGGACAGGGTGGAATACGAAAAATAGGGATTATTTCTCTTTTGGTCTTTTTGTAACAGGAGTTCACAAAGGGTGAATAGCAGGATTGGGTGTTAGGTTTATGATCGGAATGGCTGTGGGATAGGGTAGGGGGCATACTAGGGGTCAGGTGTTTACATAATTATAGTTTCAGGTGTTTACATAATTATAGTTTTGGGTTTAGTTTATATGCACGTAGTTGTGTGGACCAGCTCGTTAAGCTGTTTGTTTTACTTGTCTTCAGAATTCCCTGACGAAGAGCCCCAGGGGCTCGAAATGCATTGGAGTTATGAACTTCGTGTCAACTTCCAAGTCTATATTGTGATCAATTTGAACATACCGTTGTACGAAGCCCAGAACGGCATACAGTTGGTATCTAAAATGTTTAATAAAAGTTGACAGATTGATCCACGCTGCCTCTGTTGTGATGATGAGCATTAAAGAAAAAGTCTGAAATATGTGTGGAAAACGTTGGTGAACACAGGAGTACTTTGGAATACCAGGATGATTTGGATACTCTGGTGGGATAAGTTCCCAATTCTCGCAGTGCGACAGTTATAAGCACGAGAAGAGTGCTTTGTTTGACTACATTCGTAATTTCAGTGGTGGGGGCGATCCACTGCACTGTTCGCACGCATCTTCTGATTAAGTTTGAAAGTTTGGCGTATTATTAAGGGAAGGAGTGCATTCTCAATCCACGTTTGACTTGTTTCACAATGCCATCGCCTCAAAATGAGTTTTGCACCCCATTAATCAAGTGAACGTTTCGTGAAAAGGAGAGAAAATCATGAGTATGTGTTCATCACCGCAAAGACAGCGCAAGTATGGACTGGAATGAAGCGCAGAAATATCTGACATGTAAAGCGCAGAAATATCTGACATTTAATATTAACAGTTTCTCTGATTCACGGGGGGCAGTAGTGGGAGGTAATTGTTATTTGGTTTTGTTTTGTTTATAAAACTGTTTAGTCTACATGTAGTTCGTTATAAGTGCATATTGTTTTGCAATATTGGGTCTTGTGTGTACACAATGAAAAAGGTTATTTGAGTTTTTTGCGCACATTTGCACTTCACATAGTGATTTTGGAGATTACTATTCGTAAGATTGTTTATGGATTTGAGTTTAGTCTTAGGGTACGTATGATTTAGTAGGTAGTAATAAGGTTCATTAAGCAGTGGGTTTTGTTAGGTGCATTGTGGGAGTTTGAGCCTTTCAGGCAGAGTTCTGGCAAACATCACGTACAGACAGCGGGAAATCAATCATGTGGAAGCAATTTACGACGCGCCTTTAGGATATTTAAGAGCTAGTGAGGATGAGGAGGTGGTAACATGGTTCTTTGGAGGCACGAGGGATTGACGTGCTAATGGTGCGAGACATGAGAAGGTGAGACTGCTTCAGGCGGCTTTCTGCAAAGGGTAAAGAGAGTTAGATGGGATTAAGAAAGGGGAGGGGATGGTAGTAGGCAGCGAGTTTATTGTGAAGAGGACGAGGGCTTAGACAGTCACAAAGGTTTTTTTGCGAGATTAACACGGGGATTTGATGATAGGGTAGGGAGGTATTGTAATTTAAAAAAGAGGGACAGGGTGGAATACGAAAAATAGGGATTATTTCTCTTTTGGTCTTTTTGTAACAGGAGTTCACAAAGGGTGAATAGCATGATTGGGTGTTAGGTTTATGATCGGAATGGCTGTGGGATAGGGTAGGGGGCATACTAGGGGTCAGGTGTTTCCATAATTATAGTTTCAGGTGTTTACATAATTATAGTTTTGGGTTTCGTTTATATGCACGTAGTTGTGTGGACCAGCTCGTTAAGCTGTTTGTTTTACTTGTCTTCAGAATTCCCTGACGAAGAGCCCCAGGGGCTCGAAATGCATTGGAGTTATGAACTTCGTGTCAACTTCCAAGTCTATATTGTGATCAATTTGAACATACCGTTGTACGAAGCCCAGAACGGCATACAGTTGGTATCTGAAATGTTTAATAAAAGTTGACAGATTGATCCACGCTGCCTCTGTTGTGATGATGAGCATTAAAGAAAAAGTCTGAAATATGTGTGAAAAAGTTGGTGAACACAGGAGTACTTTGGAATACCAGGATGATTTGGATACTCTGGCGGGATAAGTTCCCAATTCTCGCAGTGCGACAGTTATAAGCACGAGAAGAGTGCTTTGTTTGACTACATTCGTAATTTCAGTGGTGGGGGCGATCCACTGCACTGTTCGCACGCATCTTCTGATTAAGTTTGAAAGTTTGGCGTATTATTAAGGGAAGGAGTGCATTCTCAATCCACGTTTGACTTGTTTCACAATGCCATCGCCTCAAAATGAGTTTTGCACCCCATTAATCAAGTAAACGTTTCGTGAAAAGGAGAGAAAATCATGAGTATGTGTTCATCACCGCAAAGACAGCGCAAGTATGGACTGGAATGAAGCGCAGAAATATCTGACATGTAAAGCGCAGAAATATCTGACATTTAATATTAACAGTTTCTCTGATTCACGGGGGCAGTAGTGGGAGGTAATTGTTATTTGGTTTTGTTTTGTTTATAAAACTGTTTAGTCTACATGTAGTTCGTTATAAGTGCATATTGTTTTGCAATATTGGGTCTTGTGTTTACACAATGAAAAAGGTTATTTGAGTTTTTGCGCACATTTGTACTGCACATAGTGATTTTGGAGATTACTATTCGTAAGATTGTTTATGGATTTGAGTTTAGTCTTAGGGTACGTATGATTTAGTAGGTAGTAATAAGGTTCATTAAGCAGTGGGTTTTGTTAGGTGCATTGTGGGAGTTTGAGCCTTTCAGGCAGAGTTCTGGCAAACATCACGTACAGACAGTGGGAAATCAATCATGTGGAAGCAATTTACGACGCGCCTTTAGGATATTTAAGAGCTAGTGAGGATGAGGAGGTGGTAACATGGTTCTTTGGAGGCACGAGGGATTGACGTGCTAATGGTGCGAGACATGAGAAGGTGAGACTGCTTCAGGCGGCTTTCTGCAAAGGGTAAAGAGAGTTAGATGGGATTAAGAAAGGGGAGGGGATGGTAGTAGGCAGCGAGTTTATTGTGAAGAGGACGAGGGCTTAGACAGTCACAAAGGTTTTTTGCGAGATTAACACGGGGGATTTGATGATAGGGTAGGGAGGTATTGTAATTTAAAAAAGATGGACAGGGTGGAATACGAAAAATAGGGATTATCTCTCTTTTGGTCTTTTTGTAACAGGAGTTCACAAAGGGTGAATAGCAGGATTGGGTGTTAGGTTTATGATCGGAATGGCTGTGGGATAGGGTAGGGGGCATACTAGGGGTCAGGTGTTTACATAATTATAGTTTCAGGTGTTTACATAATTATAGTTTTGGGTTTAGTTTATATGCACGTAGTTGTGTGGACCAGCTCGTTAAGCTGTTTGTTTTACTTGTCTTCAGAATTCCCTGACGAAGAGCCCCAGGGGCTCGAAATGCATTGGAGTTATGAACTTCGTGTCAACTTCCAAGTCTATATTGTGATCAATTTGAACATACCGTTGTACGAAGCCCAGAACGGCATACAGTTGGTATCTGAAATGTTTAATAAAAGGTGACAGATTGATCCACGCTGCCTCTGTTGTGATGATGAGCATTAAAGAAAAAGTCTGAAATATGTGTGGAAAAAGTTGGTGAACACAGGAGTACTTTGGAATACCAGGATGATTTGGATACTCTGGCGGGATAAGTTCCCAATTCTCGCAGTGCGACAGTTATAAGCACGAGAAGAGTGCTTTGTTTGACTACATTCGTAATTTCAGTGGTGGGGGCGATCCACTGCACTGTTCGCACGCATCTTCTGATTAAGTTTGAAAGTTTGGCGTATTATTAAGGGAAGGAGTGCATTCTCAATCCACGTTTGACTTTTAGAAAGTGGGCATTTTCTTGCTTAGCCATCCTATGTGCCTCTGCTGGGTTGTGTATTGACTGTCTGGTTTTGAGTGACAGGGGCTGGGGAAGGGCATTCACTGCAGACAGCCACTGGAGCGTTGAGGTGTGTCCTGCCTTTCCTGATGACTCAGAGCTGAGTTGAATAGACCTGGGCTGCATTTAGAGTAGTGGGAGGAGTTTTCCTTGGACTTCAGTAGGCACTGTCTCCTGTGCACAATGCTGTCTCCACCTCCTGGCAAGAAGCTGGACCAGAAAGAACAGAACTGGTTTGGACTGAGCTGAGAGACTTTTTGCCTCAAGAGAACAAAGGAAAATGTTGTATAAATATTGAGTCCCAGAGCCCAGAACTTCAGAATACTTCAGGACTCAAGAGGAACCTTTGCCAAGGAGAAGAGCACGAGAAGCTGTAAGGAGGAGTACTGCCCCATTGACGTGTGGATGCTTTGCTGGGTCGGCCTGCAGTGGCTGCTTCTGCCAAGGAGAGGACAAAGACTGAATTGTGCTGTGTATCCTGCTTGAAGAAGATATCCAAGGGATTGCTGTAGAGCTTGCCTCCTGTTCTGAAGTCTCAGGGCCACAAAGACTTCACTTCCTCTGTCCTTCTGCACCTGGAACTGCTATTTCAGCTGCCACAGAGGGAAAAAGCACCGACGCCGGTGAGCTTCGCTGCAACCTGCAAATGAAGTCGTGGGCACCGTTCATGAAGTGCACAATGCACCACCCTGACTTGCACCACAGCCCGACGCCTGCCGACGCCTCACCATCTCGACTCTGATGCCATCACCGAGGCGGCTGCCTGCACCGGAGTCAAGGGCACCGCTCGTGACGCTCACGACGCACCGCCCGACTCGCACCGCAGCCCCGACCTCACCAATGCTGGTGCTTCATCATTGCGGAGCCTATACCTGATGTAGGTGACCTCCTGAATCCATTGACCCCGCACCCTCGTAAGGAACCGGCGGCTCGCTGCCATCGCGATGTCCCCTCCACGGCAACAGTAAGGAACCAACGCATCACCTCCCCAGCAACAGTAAGGAACCGACGCCTCAGCTTCCCTCCCCTATGGTCATAAAGAACCAACGCCTCACCTCCCTTGTGGTCGTAAGGAGCTGACACTGCCCAGCGCCAAAGACGCCTCCCCACCCCAACGCTGTGCAGCATCTTTGTTTTCCTCGTTTGCCAAGGTACTGTTCTTGGGGTCCGTGTGACTTCGTGCCTGGCTTGCGCACCACACTGTCGACACGGTACTTTGGGATTTTCATCTGTCATGATGTCGTAATAGCCCCAGGGGGAGCTATTTGTTGCTACAAGCTTTATTTTTGTGAATAACCTATTTTTGATGATATCTTGACATATGTATGGTGGATGTTTGTTGTTTGGTCTTGTTTTGTTTAGATAAAGATTACCTATTTTTCTAAAATGGTGTGGTGTTCATTTGTAGTGATTTCACTGTATTAGTGTGTGTGTGCACAAATGCTCTACACACTGCCTCTGAGATAAGCCTGCCTGCTCGTGCCAAGCTACCAAGGGGGTGAGCAGGGGTTGTCTAAGGGCATACCTCCCTTACCCTGACTAGAAGCAAGGGTCCCTACTTGGACAAAGGTGCAAACCATTGGCAACTAGAGACCCCCATTTTTAACAGTCCAATTTCAAAACAGTGTAGCTCGGAGGCTGATAACCATATGACGGTGGGCTTCAATGGGTGATGGACATTGGTGAAAACAACTGCAAAATAAAGGTTGGTGGAACATCTTAAACCCACCCTCATATACTAAGAATTTCACCGAGGCGCCAGCAGAGGACGTTATTTAAGATAAATCTGCTATTTCCATGACTGTGTGGAATGGGAATTATATTGTCCAAAAGCGACTTATGTCTTGAATTTTGGATATGATCAGTTATGCATCTTTGACTTGATTCTGAGGGAGGTGAGATGGGCTACAAAAATGCAAATACTCAGTTGACGGATGCTGGAAACAGTAACGTGAAGTTGCCGGGCATGCCACACGTATCCGTTTTAAGGTCCATGCTTTTTGAGGCCATACAGTTGTTGCATAAACTAAAAACTTTGGCGTAGTTCCACAAGGTTTGCTTTTTTCACCCACGGGTAACACAAGTGAATTTGGGTCAGTGCACCAGTGCTGAATGTAAAAGACAAGTTAATGTAGCGCTGCAGAGCCCTACCCAATACATTGTTGAAGTAGAGTTATTTTTTTGGGTTACTAACAATCCCTATAAGGGGATCAGGGGCACTGTGGTAACAGAAACAAACCTATTTCATTAGTCACAATATCACACACACTCGACTAAGAAGAATAGACACTTTTAAATAAAAAGCATTTATTATGACAGGAATGACCTGTTTCTCAGTATGTCTAAAACAACTACACAGTATATCACATAAAAAGCAAGAAAGCATGGTGTAAGCAACAAGAAGAACGTGCATTTCTAACATGTTTAGAATGTCATCTAAAACCTAACATCTTAAAACCTACTTCTATGCACTACAGTGAGAGAGCATGGAAAGCAGAGCAACTTGCAGTCTAGAGTTTCTTAGCGAGAAGGGAGAAGGGATGCACCGCATACCTAGCTGACAGCAAGAGCTTTCGCTATCAGTGGAGGAGCGAAGGAAGTGCTCCCTGCGAAGTGCAAACTCATGCTACGATAGCGGCCTTCCTCCAGGACTGTGCTTTATCAACACTGGACGAGATGTAGCATCTTCGAAGTGTGCTGGCAGTATGTGAGACCTTCTTCTGGCTGAATCTTGTGCAATCATCCGGGCAAAGGACCTCTCCTGACAAGTGGTCAAATTGCAGTCCTTATATACTAAACCTTATCAGGGATTGGAATTTATGACATAAATGTAAGAATGTCTGACATAGATTATGTGCATCAAGGTGTGCGTCCCAGACGTTTCCTTATAAACATATAAGGTGAGAGGACATCAACTACACTATCATGGCTATACGTCTGTACTTGTTCTTATGTGACCTTGACATGGTGGTAAGTAGAAACTTGTCCCAGACTGATGTTGCATCAGGTGTTATATCTATTTCACTAGTCGAACGACCTGATACTATCACAGTTCTTAGAAAGATAAGGTTAGTCGACATCTGTGTCAAATGGCAGACATGACAATGATTCTGCATAAATTGAGAAAGATGGTGACCTCCATTGTCTAAAGATGATGGCCTCCATTGTCTAAAGATGGCGACGGGGCCTAGTCAAACTGGAGTCAGACAAGTCGGACCTTAGGGGCTTTACGCAACAGTGGACACTGACCAAAATGTCAGGAGTAGAGGAAGTGACAGCACGTACTTTTGATCCCGGATGGTATCACATGTTTGGCTACTTGTGATGTGCAACCTCATATTTCCTGCCTAGGAGCAAGGGCTAGGAGTGGAAAATACAACAAGCATTGGCAAAGCTAATAGGACTAGCAGGCATTTTCAGTCATAGCCCACAGTTATTGGCTTTGTCAATGTTTTGGACTGCCATAGGCATTATTTTTAAAGGTTTGGTTTTCATTGTAAATGCTATTTCATCACACTGTTACAGAGACAAAAAGGAAATGCTAGATCTGAGTATGTAGTACAAACAAATGAACCTTTTCTTCCCCTCTAAAGGTTTTAACCAATAATACTGGCATACTTTACACAGCACCCGCAAAATACTTGTGTTTCTTTATTTTAAACTTTTCGCCTCAGTGGACTTTCGCCACACCTAAAAGGTAAATATGGCTCTTAAAGCATTGTTTAGTTTCTGTACTTCCTGCTGCCTTCATGCTTCTGTGAAGAGTGATAGCAACTGGATTGTCAGGGTAACAGCACAGCAACAAAAGTCAAGCAAGGGGTAGTAGAAAATACCACTGAGTAGCTTTAATTGAGGTACATGTGCTTTACACGGGGTTTTACAGAGACTCTCCAAGAGAAGGTGTGTGTTTGCAAAATTATATGCATATAATTTTGATATAACGCTGAGTTATGGAGGTTTTGGGCCAGAAATACCGAAAGCCTCTGGCAAAGATTATTCTGTACCAAAAGCAGAGAAAAAACACGTTTGATGATGGGTGTGCAAATCATCTGTACAAGCTGAGCGATAAAACATGCATGATGAGCGGGTTCTGAACAGCTTGTGCTGTTGAATTATGTTGAAGTTATTGGCATAGCTCCTCCAATTGATGCCAGCTTCTTACTTTTTTACCCCTGGTATAAGCATTTAGTTAAAGGAGCGCAAGTTTCTGGAATCATAGAAGTTATGCTTGCTAGCGTGTAGTGCAAGATAATTTAAATAACTTGATACTTGGTCCCAATTGATCCATTATGTGGGAGATAACAGAGCACTAATAATTAATTATCTAACTTGACAAGTAGCCTGTGGGGAATTTTAGTGCAATTATCCCTAAAATGCTGGTGAATTCTTGTTGGAATACTGGCTGCTTGACTCATTGGCCACTGTAATATGGCGGTTGTAGTTTTTAATAATCTGCTAAATCTGTGAAAACACTGCTAATGTGGTATGTGGACCTGGCCCTTTTTGCCTAGTTATCCCCAAACTTTTTGCCTTTCTCCGCCTATTTTTCTGTCCTTCTTTTTGTTGGCTTTAGGACTCTGGGCACTTTACCACTGCTAATCAGTGGTAAAGTGTATGTGCTCTCCTCCTTAAACAAGGTATGATTGGTTTACACCTGTTTGGCATATTTAATTTACTTGTATATCTCTTGTAAAGTGGTATACCACATACCCATGGTCTGTAAATTAAATGCTACTAGTGGGCCTGCAGCACTGCTTGTGCCACCCACAAACGTAGCCTTTCAAACCTGTCTCAGACCTGCCACTGCACAGCCTGCGTGCACGGTTTAATGCCACAGTGACTTGGCATTTAGAACTACTTGCCAAGCCTTAACCTCCCCTTTTATTACACATTGGTCACCCCTAAGGTAGGCCCTAGGTAGCCCTATGGGCAAGGTGTTTTGTAAGTAATAGGTAGGACATGTGCCTTTATTGTGTGGCATGTCCTGGTAGTGACAAACAGTCTATTTTGTTTTTCACTGCTCTGAGGCCTACTCCTCTCATAGGCTAGCATTGGGGATTCCCTTATATACTTTTAAGTGGTAATTCCTGATCAGAAAGGATTAGGCGTTGCCATGTTTGGAATGTTTAAAATAGTGGTGCATTTCTCTCAGCTTATGAGTCTTTGTGCTTTGCAGCCTGACACCAATCCAAGTCTGAGCTGGGTGACAGCTACACTTTGTGCATACTTTACAGACAACTACAACACAGGAAGGGCTACAGGGGATACATCTGCATTCATCTGCATATTAATGGTCTTCCTGAGCTGGGAGACGAAGAGGTAGTTTACACTTTACATTTGTATAGGTTGTGTCCTGCCCTCACACAGAGGGCTGATATACCCCCCACTAAGTGTCTGGAGCCAGGGCTGGGTTGAAAGGAATTGTTGCACACTTCTAGTTGTCCCTTTGAAATCACCCCTTCATCAAAGACTTTTTTGAGTATAAGTGCAGGGGCTCAGACCCTATGTTTTTAACACTGCGTTGGGACTTGTAACCAGACACTACTGGCTCTACAAATTGCCAGAGGACTGCTGTGCTGCCAGGAGGAACCGCCATTGGGGCTGCTTGATTTGCTGTGTTGGCCTGCTGACTGCTGGGCTACAGGAGGGACTGCCAGTTTGCATCTTGCCTTATGTCCTGGCATGCTGCCTGCTTACTTGTTCTGTGTGCCCCAGTGCTCTCCAGGGACTGGTTGGCTTGTCCCCCTCCCTGCTCTTGTGGGATCTGGAAAGATTACAATGGGCAGCCTAGAACCTGCTGTGAGACTCACGAGTCCGGTCGCCTGACTACCATCGCCATGCCAGCTCTCTGAAATCAAATCCTGCCTGAGCCCCAGCGTGGTCTGGGAAGTACTGAGGCCCTGGTGCTTCGTCTGGACCGGTCGACTGGGAAGTGGTGAGCTTGTCACGGCAGCGCCAAAAGAAGTTTGCCGAAGCGGCAGCACCGTGACCATCAAGGATTGTGAGTGCTGGGAAGTAGGCGCTGCCCAATTGCAGGCTGGGCTCAAGCTCTCTGGATTCCCTGTTACTAAAGGGGGCCCATGCTTCACAAGTTGAATGCAGCAGGTCCCCAAGTAACAACAGCGCCCAGCTGACCAACACCAAGGGGTTGCCGGGTCAACTTTGTGCCCCGCCTTCCCTCGACGAGACACTATTGCAGTGCTACCCAGATAGAACCCAACACGGGTCCTGTACGATTCCGGAAGGGAGAAAGACGTCACCTCCTAGGTCCAGCCCGGCGCTCTGCTGCTTGGCTGTCAGGGACGCGAAGACTGCCCTGACTCAGGAAAGGTATTTCCCCCGGAGCTGAGACCCGCAGGGTGTAGCTCCATTGTAGCTGTGCTGTTCTCATCATCTGGCTGGAATCCCTTCTAGCTTCAGGGACGATCCATGGAGGACACAGAGAGCATTGTTCTTTGCCCGGTCTGATGTAGGGGAAAGTCCTCGGTGGGATCCATGGAATTACCGTAAAGCCCTGAGCAGTCCCGCAGGAATTTCTTTGGCCTTCAACTGCTTGAGGGCTGGTTAGGTAATGTGCTCACTTGCCAACTTCACCACTGTATAGCTTGAAAAATACTCAGCCATTTTTTTAAATGGTGATTCATGTATTTTTCCCTAAACGAATTCATATTACATGCACTATGAGGAACTCTTCCTGATTTTAGGAGATGGTGATACTAGGATTACTGTACCCTGTGTAGTAGGGGCGCAAATGCTCCTGCGCCCTACTTTGTTTTCTAATGCACTTGTTTCAGCTAAGCCATAGGGATTACCGTAACCCTGCTAGTAGAAGCGCAAGGGTTCCTAGACATATATGTACTTACAGTTACGGATGTGCTTTTCTGCTGCATTGCATGCACTTATGTTATGTTGTATGTCGTTTTTGGACTTACCTTGTTCAGGATAACGAGTACAATCTCAGTATTTGCATAGTATTCACAGTAGTTATGATTTATGTCGTTTTTGTCTTATTTTATTTACAACATACTATATGTATCTTCTTATCCTGTGTAGAGTCTCTTTTGTGGTGTACACACTATGTTTCTGTGTGAGTGTGTTGCACAACCGCTTTACAAATTGCCTCTTATGACAAGCCTGCCTGCTCTGTGCCAGACGGTGAGCACCGGCTATCTTTGTTGTGTAACCTACTTGCCATGACTAAAGTAGTGATTTCTGCCTGGCTTAGGTGCCTACCCTAGCTAACCATGTGGTAAGCAAATTGCTGTCCCTGGAATATGGAATATTGCTATGAATTACTTGAGCTGTAATGGGTTGAAGAACTCAAATGGACTTTCAAAATGAATTTAAGGGAAACAATGGCAGTGTTCAAGTCTCCTGGGTCAGTGGCTTAAGCAGCTTAATTTTCTAAAGAATACATTACATTGTCCCTCATTTCAAGTTGCTGCCATCTTCGATGCTGGTTACACTGAATCAAGCTCCCTTTAAAAGTCATTCTGGCATTGCTTTCTAGAGTCTGGAGCAAGGATGATAGAGGTGACTTCCCCAGAAACCTCCGCACTGTCCTCCAGAGTTATGAAAAGACAGAAATGAAATACTAGGCAATGGTACCCAAAAGATACTCAGAAGGAAAGGAACCAAGATGTAAAGATGATAACTAAGAAAGGAAGCAGCACAGCACAAGGCAGGAAAAGCCTCTCAACAAAGCAAACAATACAAGAGAAAAATTAAGCAATTCAAAACAAGGAAAAAGCAAGATAAAAAATCCCAATGTAACCTTGAAAAAAGAAAGAAGTACAAAGACAGAATCCCCAAAGTGTTTCAATGCACTGAAGAATTCAAAACATTCCTATATAAAATAACTATTACTGACAACCCCAAGCATGACCTGGAAACAGATTACAGCCATCTTGCATTGACATTCCCGATAGGAATAAATGGTACTTCTTGTATAAAGATTGTCCTTGTCATACAGACTTCTATGCTCTAGATGGCATCGTAGCTAAGCAAGAGGCTTAGACCCCATCTCTTCTCCTACCAAATGGACCAGAGGTGTGTACAACCTGCCTTGCCCTGCTGCCAATGTGGCACCTGCAACCTTTTTGGAGAGTGTGGTCCAGTGCTCAGTGGCCACAGGTCTTATGCACGCTGGAATTCACAATGCATCACACTCCTCAGGCGCCATATACCATGACAGTCAGTTACTCCAGCAGGCAGGCTTTTCCCCGAAGTATCCAAATGTCCCTATGGACATGAAGGCAAGAAAACAGTCAACTCCAATATACTGTAAGGCGTTTGTGAATTCCTCTGGGCAGGCTAGCTGTAAAGTTTTCTATTCTTCTTCAGTTTTAGCAGATTCTCTTCAGCACTGGCATTAGCCTGGTGATTTATATAGATAAATTAATTTACTACTGGGCACTAAGCAAATCTTTAAAAATCTTATACATTATTGGTGTTGTAGATGGTGCTACTCCACATCCAACCACCACTTCACAATTTACAGCCAGTACTCATATTGACCTACAACTATAAATCCAGATTCTTTGTTCCAGACTAAAATCATTGCCTTTAGAACTCAAATTACCAGGTCACATCTGTGCCATTAATTGCTAGCTGGCTCTGCTAGGGCATCTTTCTGTGTTTGCTATGTTTGCCCTGAGTGGCCAAGGGTATGCCCAGACGTGGGTCCCTTGCTCGCTGTGCCACTGGATTCAAGCTAGCCTGGCTGATGAATGGTGAAACCCGAAACCGTTCCCATGATGCTTGTTTCCGGTCCAGGGAGGACCTGGCCTGGCAGTTCGGGTTGGTCTGTTCCCATGAGGAGCAGGGTCAAGGCTGATTTGCATATGGCTGGGTCCAAACTGGGATGGCATAGTGAGCAAAAGAACTAAGGATTAAACCCAGATCTGTGACTGGGGGTGAGTGGTTGAAAAGCTTCAGCACTCTGTCCATCATCTTGTTGTGTTTGCTATGTTCGCCCTAAGTGGCCAAGGGTATGCCCAGACGTGGGTCCCTTGCTCGCTGTGCCACTGTATTCAAGCTAGCCTGGCTGTTGAGGGGTAAAACCCCGAAACCGGCCCCCGGATGCTTGTTTCAGGTCCAGGGAGGATCTGGCCTGACAGTTTGCTCTGGACTGTTCCCATGAGGAGCGGGGTTGACTGATTTGCAAATGGCTGGGTCCAAACTGTGGTGGGATGGTAAACAAAAGAACGATGAATTAAACCCAGATCAGTGACTGAAGGTGAGTGGTTGAAAAGTTTCAGCACTCCGTCCATCTTCTTGTGTCTGCTCCTGCAGCCTCGAACGCTTTAAATCTAAGAACTTTTTAGCATACTGCAAAATCCATTGAACTTAGCAAATGTTCCAAGATCTTAGTAGCTGAGCTTCCGCTTCCTCAGATCTCCCCTCCACAACCTCATGTCAGTCGGAACCATTTTCATAGAGAGTGAATAGAAATCCTTTGCTACTTCTCCATTATATCCACCCACAAAGCTTCCACCGCATGCTGCTACGCATAAGCTTTCTCCCACCTCTCTTAATCCAACTCAAGCCCCCCTATCAACCTCTTGCCTACCTCTCTACAACCTTTTTCCTCTTTTTCTACTTCATCATTTTCATTCCCACTTTTGATTCCCTCTCCTTGCGTTTCAATTAAATCTAACCTTCCACCTGGCAAATGTTCCCTTCCACGCAACTGCACAATTCCTATCAATTATGTCTACCTAAGCTTCTGCAATTCATTCTATATCTGCCTGCAAATTCTTATGTAAAATCTATAATTTCTCCCTTCTCCATCTCTTACTCACACCAATGCAGCCACTAGCTTCCATATTCCTCTTACTCCAATTCCTTCGTTCACCTTATCCCTCAAAGCTCAAGAAGCCTATGAATCATTATCTTGTTTCACCTTTTTCTTTCTTAAATACCCAGATTTCAAGCATACCATTCCACTCTCACTCTCACCCTCACCTCCAACCTTGTATTCTCACTCTTCAGCATCCGTAAGGCAAAGACTAACTCTACCCCAACTCCCTGTCAATCCAAATAAAACACATCACCAACTAACATCAATCTAATACTAGCAAACATGGCTCTAGTCTCCTCTTGAAAGAGCTTTGTACAAGTGTTTTTTATATGTAGGAGGGCAACAATATAATCTTATTCTTTTTCAATGGCCATCCGATTTAGTAGCTGTAATCACTCTTTTTTTCCTTTCCAATTGTATACACAAAGTCTTTTATCTTTACTTCAGAGCAAATCATCAAACGTTGTTCGTTATCTCAAAATCCTTTATTCAATTCACAAACATCACTTTTTTTGGTAGACCCAGCAGACATCATAATCCCTACGGCAGTGCCTGGTAGGCACCGCCACTATTGTAGGGAAGGCGAGGCCCTACACCGCATCGGCGGGCTCAAGGAGCCCATTGGATGTGTGTCGGTGGGGCTTTCCGACCGCCATCCTTCCGCCCACCATTATATTATGGTGGGCGGAAAACATGCAAACAGATTGCCGAGACCTATTGACTTGCCAGTGCTTGTTAATACATATACATCACCCCTAGGGTAGGGCCTAAATAGTCCATAGAGCAGGAAGCAGTGTATTTAAAAAGTTGGACATGAACTTTTACGTTTTACATGTCCTGGTAGTGATTCACTACTGAAAGGCCTACCTCTCCCATAGGGTAACATTGGGTTAACTTATTACATTTAATAAGTCATAACTTATAATTGTGAGCAGATAGGAATGTCATGTTTGGTGTCTTAGAAATTGTAATTAAAGATCCTCTTTAATGATAAAGTG
Organism: Calotriton arnoldi; assembly: GCA_963921515.1. Classification (NCBI taxonomy): domain Eukaryota; kingdom Metazoa; phylum Chordata; class Amphibia; order Caudata; family Salamandridae; genus Calotriton; species Calotriton arnoldi. The sequence goes on along the minus strand of CAWUFW010011164.1, from coordinate 191,133 downwards.
GTATTTTAAGCTACAATTTTAAAAATGGCACTTTTAGAAAGTTGGCATTTTCCTGCCTTAACTATTTGGTACCTGTAGCCTGTTGCTGGATCACATGACTGAGTGTAGTTGGCAGTTGGATATTGTTTATTCTTCCCAGATAGCCACACTATAGAGGGATTAGGTGTGCCTGGAAGAGGCCATCAAATGGCAGGATGGGGGCGGAGCTGGGCAGAGCCCCACTTGCAACTGAATAGGCTGTGCCCTACCTTAACTCAAGAGACTTGTCACCAATGCATTGTTTATGCAGCCAGCTTAGAGCACGGACATGGGAGACAGGAAACTTCAAGGACTTCAAAGGGAATCACCTACTTCAAAATGAGCACCAGATATAAATATTGGACCCTCAGATCTAGCTAGTCTTCAGTACACCTCTGGACCTGAAGAAAATTCAGAAGGACTGCTGCTGGGCTGCTCTGCAAGAAGCACTACTCTGCTCTCCTGCTACCCTGCTGCCCTGCTGCCCCTGCTGTCTGAGTGAAAGGACTGGACCTGCATCTTGAATCCAAGACCACCACAGTGACTGCAAGGGCTAGCTGGCTGGCCTCCTGATCAGAGGTGCAAGGACAGAAAAGGCACTAACCACATTAAACCCAGCACCTGGACTGTGTCTATGTGATTCCTACTCTCAAAGTGGTGTCACTCCAGTCCTGGCCCCTTGAAAGTGGGCTTGCAGGTGCTCTGCCAGTCCAGCTGTGATCCTGTGAGCAGAACTGATGCGGCGCGATGCATCCCTCCTGCCGGACCTGGTATTGCAGCCAACAGTCTCCTCAGAACCGCCACTGGACAACGAATCCTAATGCAGGCCATCGTATCGCAAGCTCTTTGTTGATGGCCTCCTCAGCGACAATGCAGGACTCCGCACCGCAGCACGACAGCTTCATTCGGAACTGCCAATACATGGTGAATCTTTAACGCAGGGCTATGCATCGCAAGCTCCTCGTCAATGGCATCCTGGACAATGACGCAGAATTTCTCATCGCAGCTCCACAGCTCCTTGTAATCGCTGTTGCCCAATGCATCCTCAACACGGATCTCGCAGCACTCCTGAAACCATGATTTTACGGTACTTTGTATAAATAATAAAAGTAGTTGCATCATTTTATCTGTAAACAACAAACATATAAAAATGTGTTAACTGTAATTCTTTAGACAATTACATTATTTACAGACATAATGACATGAAGAGCAAGATACATACCATCCCAGAAAGTAAAGCAATTACTAAGTCACATAGGCTCATAGCCTACACCTACAACCAAGAAAGTACATCAATGGAAAATGTGAATTGGAAATGTACCAAATATTATTCTAATGCAGGCTATGGAAGGCCCACTACAAAAGATGATGATGTAATTAATGTAAGGGAACATAACTACCCCCCAAATGTGACAGAAATAGATGTAAGGAGGTATTGCAGGATATAAGAGAGGCAAACACTACCTCCCAGGAGCAGACAACAAAAATCCTAAATAATATACTACCTAAAGTCACCGAACATATCACAGGCCAACTACCACCTGTACCCACTTTAAAACATTTAATTGCACGTACTAAAAAAGCAATCAGCAATACCCCTCCTGCACCTAGATAGTACCAGGAGATCAAAATACCTGAACACTTAAAAATGACACATAATGAGGAACCCTCCCTTTTACATGACAACCTAAACAATGATAGACAAATCCAAATATTTTCTACAGCAAATAAATACTAAAACGGTATTTAGACCGAATATCTGAAACACACATATCTTGGGGCAAAATATTGTTGTCAAGAATATCGAGGACAAAAATATAGTGAAGGTAATTTATATAGGTAAGCAAAGTTTTACTATATATACGTCCACATATATGTACATTGATGATACATATATCTTCAAGATGCATAGATTTAAGAATAGTAAATCTAGTCTAACCTATTTGCACTTACCTTCTCTACATTTTGGTCCTCAATGTTTTTGACACAATAGTCTGTCCACACAACATTTTTGTCTCTGATATTCTGTCACTGATCCTACTAGACCTAAGCCATTGTCAAATCTGGATGATGGATGGGACCTTCAAAATGTGTCCTAAGCCATGCCCTCAGATATACACCATACATGGTGAATAGCAAAACACAAATATCCCTTTTATAGATGCCCTATTACCAAATAAACAAAGTAGCATGTTCTACTAACTCTTAAACCACATTAAACATAAAACAAATAACTACTACCCACAAAAATTAACCATAGACTTTGAACAAGACATGATTCAAAACATTTTAAAAGTTTACCCACACAAAGCCATACAAGGCGAGTTACTAACAATTCCATCCATTTCAATCAAAGCATATGGAGACACCTCCAACAATGTGCATTAAGTGTGGAATATGCTACAAACAACCAATTTGCCTTTTAAATATAAAAAAATGATAGCACTAGCCTATGTCCCTGTCACAAAGGTAGGTAACCACAACAATTTACTAATAGAAAGCCCTTTCTACCAACAAATCGAGCACAAACTAAGTCCCCATTGGATTATTTCAAAGATACTTGGGTTAGCAGACTGCATCACTCCAGCAACAGATGCCAACCCAAATTCCAAATGCCATGGTGGAATGTCTATGACAGCATCTTGGTACAGAAAGCCTGAACAAACAACGCAGAGGAAGGATGGCACAATGCCTTCCAATCCACACTAGACAGAACCCAACCTACAATTTATAGAAGCATTACTAAAAAGGGCCAAGCTACCAACAACTACAAACTTAGCAATCTGTAACCCAAATTGCACCAAACTTAGCAAACAAACCAAAAGAATGTACGGCATGCTACAATTTAAAGTAAAATGCTTAATAAACAACAAAGCAGTAGATTACTTAGCATTAATAGCCAAAAGCACATTGTGAAATCAATACTAACTTACAAAACTCCCCAAAAGTATAACATAATCTTAACCAACATTACAAACCACTTTTTATATAAAGAATACACATAACATTTTTATCACATTAGTCAAAACCTTAAATAAAACTCTAATCTTAAATTAGACTAATGTAATAAAATAATGTATAAATTATTTATATAAATCAAAATGAAAACCTCACCAATCCAAAAGTTAAAAGAACAAACTCAATCCATTAAGTAAAATAATTATAACACATAAAGTACACAATTCCAAATAACAAGCACATAACACTTACATAAGTAATAAAGTATAACATTTCACACTCAGAAAATAAAAATTAAATATGAATTAATGTTCTGTGGCTGTAGATCATCCTCTGTATTCACATAGTCAAAAAGTATAATCCACCCAGAAGAAGAAAAATATTCTTCAGAAAGCCCCAAAGAAAATGCAAAAATAAAACCAATTCAATAGAGATCCTTCAAAGTAATCCAAAGTATCTACAAACCATAAAAAACAAAAAAAAGTGTTTAAAAAAAGAATCAAAAAAAGGAAAAAAGAAATCAGTGTATAAAATATTGGTTTATTATACACCAAAAGAGATTTCCTTTAAAAAAATATAATTCCAAATGCCCATAGGACACATTCGCAGAGAAAAACCTACAAAGTAAAACAGAAAACACACTGAAAAAAGTATTACATTCCTGAAGTACATGTACACTACACTTAACCATCAAAAAGCAAGTAACATAACACAATATTACTAAAACAGTGTACGAAAACCTAAACCAACACACTAATGAAAACTCTACAATTAATACAACTAAGGGCCTCATTACGATGTCGTTCGGAAAGCATTACGATCGACTCCTTGTCGGAATTGTTTCCGACTGACTCAGGTTCGGGGAGTCCGACCGACCAACTATGATGTTTCCGAACACCGTTCGGTCGGACTCCCATTGACTTCAACCGAAAACACAGGCTCCCATTGAAAAAAGGGCTGGTTGCGGAAAACCTTGCATCCTGTGGCGGGCACCCCATGGTGCCTGCCACACTGTGCATGGTTGGAAAGAGGGGCCCATGGGTGCCCCCACGGGCCACAACCGGAGAACTCTGGGTGAAGGGGGCCCTGCTACGGGCCCCCAAAGTCAGTTTCCGACAGCTGTTCCATGTCGGACAAACCGAGTCGGAAAGGCTGTTCGAATCCGACATCGTAATATGTCGGTCAGAAACGCGGTCCATAGGGCTGTACGATTCAGCTCCAACTGACTCGGAGTCTCCAAATGCCGGTTAGAACCGAGTCGGACAGACCGAACGGTTACCTACCATCGTAATTGGTTGGTTGGAAATGTTTCCGAGTCGGATTGGGAAAATCCAAATGCCGTTCAGAGCCTTTCCGACCGACATCATAATGAGGCCCTAAATGTACAAAAAGCCCACAAACAACACTATAACTAATCTCTAGACCTCCACCCTACAACACCATACCCTCAAAACCCTAAAAAGAAACTTTAAAAAGGACTTACCTGTTCTGACGAACAACACCTTACCGTGACCAGGATCCAAAAAAATAAACTAAAAACTAGACAAATAGACTACAAAGGTAATAAAAATGTCTGCTAAATGAAACAAAAAAAGACTATCTTTCTATAGAAATGAATGGGAAAATAAGTTAAGCATTTTGAATAAATGTTTTCAAAAATGTAAAAAATGATTAAACATGTAAAGCATTAAAAAAATATTACATAAAATGTAAAAAAAGTGTAGAGTATAAATTGAATATTATTATTAAAAATATACAATTAGGGGGGCATGTCTAGGCACCGAGCAAGATGGCCAGCTCACACCATGGCCCCGGCAGCTCCCAGTACAATCAATCCCCCTTAAATTTGCACTACATCCACACCCTGCAGGTGGCAATCTGGTGCCTCTGAAAGCAGAGGATTGCCGGTGCCCACAGAATTAATTGGCGGGGCCTGGGAGACAGTAGAGTGCCAGTGGAGAATGGCGGCCTGCATCAGGGCTTTGGTGGGCAAGCAGTCCCTAGTTCTCTCTGGTGGCAGAGCCCATCTGGAGAACCGCCTGATGCCATTAGTGAGTCGAAAGCAAGAGGGGAGCAACGGTGACTCTGAGCATATGGCTAGATACAAGATGTCCAGGGAACAAGACGAGATACCGAAGTTAGGAGGGGATGGTTGGAGCCCAGGGTGCCTCCACTCACCCATCTGTAAGTGACTTCTAGTTCATGAGGTAAAAGGCATTCTGCAAGCTGGGGACGCAGGCAGTTTGAAGACTGCACATCAGAGGGGCGAGGAGGGGGTTTGTGGTTGGGGAATGTCAGTGTTAGCTGATTTAAGTTCACCAGTCACCAATGCAACACCCCAATTACTACACACCAGATTGTCACTAAAGGGTTGTCCAATTCAGAGCCTGGTGATGAGAACAAATGCAAGCGTGCCCCACACACCAGGCAAACACAGTATACATATTACTCAGAATCCCGAAAAGACTACCTTATGACACAGCAACACACTGTACAGAATTTCACTCGGAACAAACACTTAGCTAGAGGTATCTCAGAACACTCCTCACTGTGGACTAAACTATAGGGGAGGGGGAATAGACCAAACAGACCCGGTGCCATTGAACTCCAACAACCTAACCTCAAAACTCTGGGGTGGCACAAAGGGTGGGTGATAAATTCCACTCCGCCGACAGAGTTTGCTGTAATGCAGAGTTCTGGCAAAACTCTACCGACCACTGTGTGGCAGAGTTTTCTCTCGAGCGTGACTCACCAACATTAAATTGGCAACTGGGAGGGAGAACTGGTGTCCTCTAGTGTGATTTTCAGGTGCTAGAACGAACCCGGCAAGATTTCCTCAATGCGGGTGGTTGCAGGCAGTCATGACCATTTGTGGTGAGAAAGCTGCCGTTCGATTAGAAAATCTACTCAAGCGGCAGCAAAGAAGCAGCACCCTCTGACATGCCGTGTGCTGCCCTTCTTACTGATTTTGCAGCACAGAACAAGCTCCTGGTGCTAAAAATCAGCGCAATGTGCCAATTCCACCCTCTTGTGGAACTACGTGGAATCTTGCTGAGTGTTTATGGAACTCCGCAGAATTCTGCAGAGTTAAACTTCGCGAGTTCCGCACAGCCCTAGAAGGCACCAAACTCTATTTTGAGGAGAACTCAGGGTCGGTGGGATCAGAATCCATCCTGTAGGAGGCCAATAAATAGTGATGAAAGGGCAAATTATAGGGCTAATTGCAGGCGAAAAAAAGAAACAGGTAGACAGTGTCAGAATTAGAAGCCAAAATACTTGATCTCAAGTCTTGCCTGCTTAGACAGGATGAACCAGATGCACATCACAGGTTAAAACTGAAGCAACAGGAACTTAGGGCCTGATTTAGATGTTGGTGGATGGGTTACTTCGTCACTGTTGTGATGGAGTAACCCATCCGTCGAAATCTAAATCAGGCCCTTAGAGATTTAGCAGAGGGCAATGCTAGAGCGTAGACTTTATGAGGTAGGAAACAAGTCAGGAAAACTCATGGCCTTGTTGGAGAGGAGAGATCAGACAAGGAACTTGGTTCTAGCAGTCAAGAACATTGAGTGAACAAATGTTCAAGGCAATCATGAAATAGTAGAGGTATTCGTGGCACATATTTGAAAAGTGTACACATCTGTTCTGGGAAAGAGCCAGGACCATATTGCGGACCACCTCAAAGATAAATGCCTTCCCAGACTCTCACCAAGGAATAGGCAATTTCTGGAGGCAGAAATAGAAGCCACAGAGATCGCAGTAGCTATTGGTACAATGTAATCAGGGAAGGTGGTGGGATCGAATGACATCCCCATTGAGCTTTATAAAGTCCTGACATCCTGGGGCATATTCTCAAGGACTTATCGCCGAGTTAGCGGCACTTTATCGCAGCCAAAGTGGCGATAAATTTATCGCACCATTCACAAGCAGGTGCTAACAGCCGATATCACCAGTTTTCCTGCGATAGCAACCGCAAAAAACATCGCCACGGATGACACCGGCAACTAACGCTAATGATATGCAGAGTAGGCGTTCCCATGCAAAAACCCGCGAAAACACCACTCCGCAACATTTTCAACGACCAGCCAGATCGGCGATAAGAAACAAATGCGATAAGGCGCGTTAGCAGCAGGGATTTAACACCTGCTCCTACCTGGTGTTAAGTCGGACGACAACCTGCACCATAAAAGGGAGCCCAGCCCACAGCCACACCAGAAGAACAACAGATGCCATGGAGCTACTGATCAATCAGCTCGGAGCCCCAAGAGGGCCACAACACCCACCGCCACCACCGCCAGGTCCCCCACCCCCCTCAGGACCCCCCCCAGACCACTACAGAGGCAGCGCAGACAAAGACACCGGACCTTCTGAAAACGCACCAGCCTCAGAGACTTAACGCCAGAGGAAGTCATTGCCCACTACAGGCTCAAAAGGACAACCATCCTCCGCATCCTGACCCACATTGCCCACAGGTTGACGGTACCAACACAGCGGACAACCAACATCCCTCCGCAGACAAAGCTGCTGGCCGTGCTGCACCTGTTGGCCTCTGGGACCTTCCAACCAACAACTGCCAGAGTGAGAGGAGTCTCACAGCCAGCCCTGTCAAAGTTCCTCACACCTGTCTTGGATGCCATCATCAGCTTGGTACCCCAGCAACTTTACTTCCCACACACTGCGCAGGAACAGCTGGAGATCAAGCAAGGCTTCTACGCCATAGCTGGCTTCCCGCACGTGTTGGGGGAAATCGACTGCACACATGTACTCCTCGTGCCCCCTGCCGCCACTGCACACAATTACCGCAACAGGAAACACACGCATTCCATCAATGTGTAGGCAATAGTGGACCACCGGGGAAGTCTTCACCAATGTCATCGCCAACTACCCAGGCAGTGTGCATGATTCCTTCATCTTCCGACAGTCCATCATCAACCAGCGCTTTCAGGATGGCACCTATGGAAATGCACTGCTAGTCGGTGAGTAACAACTGAACACACCACACACCTCAACTCCACCAACATACAACTCACAGCTCTGGGAATGCACAGGTCACAAAATCACATACAACATGACAACCAACATTCCCACATTAGAGACACGACAACACAACTTACTGTGGCAACCTGGGATAGCCATGTATACAAGCCATCAACGGCATGGCACCTCAGCCACACAATAGCAGAATGTGGGGAGAGGTGGGAACCAGGCATGTGCAAAGGAGGCAAGTGACCCATGAATGTGAATGTACACAATGCCAAGTGTGGCGTGGATGTGCTGGACAGACTTCAGTATGCAGACCACAGACATTTCCATGTCGACATACACTGCTGGTGTCTGGAGTGTACTGGACAGTGGACGCAACCATGTTACCGCAGCCAGTGGGGAAGACCTGGAACATTTAGCTGTGTCGTACCCCCCCTGTAGGGCGTTGCCGGAGTGGGCTGGCGTACGACAGTCCAGCGTAGGGGTGTGGATATTCACCCCGGGGCTCTGGGCGTGGTTAAGTGTTGGGCTTGCCAATGAAGTACCTATTGCGTGTGTCTCTGTTGTAGTGTCAGCGCCACCCGTCCCGCAATGGACAAAGTTGCAACGTAACATGCCCCCGGAGTGCGGGCTCGGCCGAAGGGATACATGAATGAGTGCAAGCCTGCTCGGGGTCCGGGATCATACATGCCAACTGTTGTGTTTGTATCGCTATTACCGCAGCATAAGCCAAAGGTCTTGCCTCGACCACATCGCGAGTTCAGCCAGCCATGAACTCTACATTTGTGTCCGCCCTATCCTTACCATAGGCCTACACACACGTGGCTGCCCACCTTCAACGCACAACATCACAGTGTCGTTGTCAGGCTTGTGGACATGCGCAGACAGGCATGACAATGGTGTGCCGTAGGAGTGCAAGTGATGCAACCGCGCAGCGCACACAAATAAATAGGCTCGGGGGAGGGAGGAGCAGCAGTGAGGCTACGTAATACACATTGATGGCGCTCATTTGCTACAAGCAGTACATGTCAAACAGGAATCACTATGACACACATATCACACGCCAATCAACTAGTGAGCCTGCCAACACATCATGCAGAACCAACTATTGACTCATGTCTCTCTGCACTGTCACAGGTGATCAAGGATATGCACTCTGCTCTTGGATGATGACACCCCTCCGAGCCCCGAACACACAGGCCCAGATGCAGTACAATTGGGCCCACAAACGCACCAGGGGCATCGTGGAACGCACATTTCACGTGTTGAAGTCTCGTTTCAGGTGCCTGTACATCACAGGTGGAAGGCTCCTGTACAGCCCAGACATCGTGTGCAAGATGATCGTTGCATGTTGTGTGTTGCACAACATATGTGTACGCACCAATGCCCCATGGTTGCAAGTGCCAGATGCACCGGACGATGATGAGGAAGATGAGGCAGGTGGACCACACCCCACTACAGCTGCAGCAGGAATAGCCCGTAGGAACAACATCATTGACAATTTCTTCACATGAGGACGTCACATTGTGACAGTCCTTATCAATCATGAGACAGTACAAACTGACCACAGGCACAGCATGTGCAAATAAATTCATTACAACACACATTCCCTGAGTTTCTGTATGTGTGCTGCAGTGTGGCACAGGGATCAGGGACATGATCCAGAGTCATTGTGGGTGTGCAGTGTGCTCTACTTAATTGTGCATGTGTGCCATTGTGCCCATCTCCCCCTGTCCCCCAGTCCCTGGTTGGTACTCACCCTGTTGATGTTGTGTCAGGTCATGTTGAGCAGTGTCCCGATCCCCAACTCCTGGCACCGTATCCCGACTGATGACTGTGGCCACCATTTTCTCCATGTCATCCAGCTCCTCGTGTGCCGCTGGTACCCCACCTCCAATCTGCGTTGCTGCTTTCATGTTGGCATCGAGTTTCTTCTTGGTTTTGCCCTTCACATCATTCCAGCGCCTCTTGACCTCTTCCATTGTCCTCCTCGACACTCCGACTGCATTTACGTTGTTCACGATGTACTGCCATATTTCCGTTTGTGTTGCCGATGACACAGTGGAGGTGATGAGCAGTTGTTGGTAGTGTTCTGTCACCTCCGTAACGATGATCCTGTTTTCCTGCGGACTGAACCCCGTCTTCCTCTTCCTCTTCTCCTTGCCCTTCCCCGGCCCCGGGGTTCCTAACTGGTCGTCTGTGGGGCTAGTGGGGTTCGCGTTGTCCTCTGCACTCGGTCCGGGTGCGTCCATGGTGCTACGCAGTTACATTTTTTAATCTTTTTTTTTCTCTGCTTTTATTGTGCATTTTCCCGCATGTCGCGTGGGAATCGCAGGCCTGTCGCTGGTTATCGCTGATTTTTGTTTCGCGATTTGGAACATCGCAACTTTTTTTGCATTCGTGTTTCGCATTTTTTCAGCGTCGCGTTAATTTTAACGCGGGCATTTGTAGCGTTGTCGTGAGACTATCGCATGGTGCCGCCGGGTTGAGAATACTGCGTTAACACTGTGTTATTTTCCCACGATAGATTGCGATGTGAGAAGTTGCGTTAAGCGAATTTGGCGATAGTTAACACACGTTCTTGAGAATATCCCCCCCCTGTCTCTTGCAGCCGATGCTCAACATGTTTCTGACAGAAAAAAAATAGGCCTTTTCCCACATGATCAAAGACTCAGCACCATTGTGGTCATACCAAAAAAAGGCAAACCACCAGATGAAAGTGCCTGATATAGGCCAGTTTCATTATTGAATGCGAAGGCCAAAATTCTTGCCAAAGTACTGGAGAGGTAATCTTAACATTGGTCTCATGGACCAAACAGGATTTATGACCAAATGGAGACCAAACACAATCTGCACCACCTGTATGGTGTGCTGGGGCTTAGCAACAGAGTAGTGGAGCAGACTGTAGTGGTGTCATTGGATGCCACAATAGCCTTCGACACACTGGAATAGCCCGATATATTCACTGTCCTTGACAAGATGGGATTCGACCCAAGCTTCTTAAGCTGGGCACGACTCCTTTATCAAAAACCACTAGCCAAGGTCAATGTCAACGGGATCTACTCAGACCAGTTCAAGCTCCAACGGGGCACGCAACAATGGTGCTCACTCTCCCCCATGTTCTTTGCCCTCACTCTGAACCCTCTTGCGGCATGGCTCTGTTAGGACCCACTCATCCAGGACCTGAAATGGGATGGGGCATGGGAAGAGACAATATCCCTATACACTGACTATGTGCTGCTATATATAAAGGACCCACACCAATCCATACCAAGAGTACTCCTGGATTTTAAAAATGTGGGCAGATACTTTGGCTACAGGATTAATTGGGGGAAGTCCTTGGCAAACCCCCTTTCGGGGCCCATACTGCAGCTCCCCATAAACTGGGGGCTACCACTGGTAACTGAGGGCTTTCTATACTTGGTGAAGGAAACTGGGTTTTTGTTGCAGTAGTCCCCCCACTTTTTGCCTGCTATTTGATACAAGTTTGACTGAAGTGCAGTAGCTCCTGCCCCCCAAAACTAGACAACTGGTCACTTGATCCCAAGTGACCAGGCCTTTAGCACCTCTGTAAGTCCCTAGTAAGTGGTATCCCTTGTACCTAGGGCATATATTCTAAAGAGGGTCCCTAAGGGCTGCAGCATATCTTGTGCCACTCTAACGGACCCAAGACCAAACTCATGCAGACTGCCACTGCAGGCTGCGTGAAAAGATGCTCTAAAAATTGAAAACACGACATGACACACACACTCACAGTGCCATGTCCCTTAAACACTGCATTTAATATTTGTAAGTCACCCCTACAGCAGGCCTTACAGCTCTAAGGAAGGGTGCATTATATTACATGTTAGGACATCTCTCCATACGTAGATGTGCCCATGTGCTTACCAGTTCCATTACTGACAGTACAAATGAACAGGGAAGCCATCTTAAGGTATGCACTAGGTACTGGTCAAAACGAGTTCCCCAGCTACATAATGGCTTCACTGAAACTTATGGTGTTTGGTATCAAACACCTCATATTAATAAACCCATACTGATTCCATTGATGGATTTATTAGAACATGCACCCAGGGAGTACCTTAGAGGTAGCCACTGAACCATAATAGCCTTCTAGTGTGCTGGCTGACTGGTCCAGTCCAGCCTGCCACCACAGATGAGTTTCCGACTCCCTAGGAGGTGAGAGCTCTGCTCTCAGAGGACAGAAAAAATGCCTGCTCTGGGGAGAGGTGTTAACACCTCCTCTCCTAGGAAGGCTGGTAAAACAGCATACCAAGGCAGGAGGCTTCAAAGGCCTCTGCTGCCTTTTATATGCAACCCAAGGCTTCCCCAGACAGGGGAATTACCACCCCCTGCCCTGGGCCATCTGGCACCAGGACAGGAGGGAAAATTAGCTATGCAGGAGGCGTGTTGCACTGCCAGGCTGGACACACCGCTAGGGTGACCAAGCCTGAAGTGAACACAATTTTAGAGATTCCACTATCTTATGTGTGGTGGAATTAGGAACTCTGGGACAGAGTGATGCCTACTCCCCAAAGGAAGTGGTAATCTAGGGGGTGTAGTGGCCCCAGGGGTATGTAGCCCATTGGCTACTACCCCTCACTCCCCTTAACGTCCCTAGATGGAATATTTAGGGGACCCCTGATACCAGTACTTTGATGGACACAAAAGAAGAAGTGGACTGAGAAGACTGCTGACCCGAGAACCGAGTAGCACGACTGACTGGGCGCCAGCCTGCCTGCTGCCTCCGACCCTCATGGAACACCTGACTTACTCTGCTGCTGTGCAGACTCAAAGAAACCGGGAGGGCTGCCCTTGGAGTAGAGGATCTACTCTCCTGCAGCCACAGTCACCATAGAAGCCACCTGCCGCCCACTGGGACTACCAACACAGCAGGCACTCAGGAAGAGGTAGCAGTGCTCCTACATGTCAGATGCATCCTCCCTCCAAGCGTGGGGACACCAGGACTGACTGCAGCCGCACAACAGCAACACCAATACCTCGGGTACTTGACACCTTCAAGCAGCCAAGGCTTGTTGTATTCAGTCCAGACACCAACACAGAGGAAAAGCTGACCTGCACATCGAGGGACTTCAAGGACACTGACACCTACATCGTGAGTGGCACAGCTGCCCTGTTTGCCCCTCTGCAGCAGAAAACAAGACAAAGATATGAGTCTGTGACCGGCGCCAACTGATGCCTCAAAGTACCTATGCACCCGCGCTCCACAGCCCGAGTCCGAGGGAGATGACAGTGCCAACGAGGTCCCCAGACCCACAGGAGCTAAGCTCATGCTTACATTTCCCCAGACTGGACTTCTAGATGCTTTCTGCAGCCAAAAGCCAATGCCAAAAGACCACACTGCACCAGAGCCCCACAGCCCAAGGAGATGTGGACCAAGGGTGTCCCTGCATGCCCGAGTACCTCAAGGGCCAAGCCCCCTGTGTGTTTCCCCGGAATGGTCCCCCAGTCCCAGCTTGCAGCCTCTTTTTGACCGGACCGTTCCCATTGAAGTGAAAGGGACACCTGACACCGTAACACACCTCTGCACCCAGATACCCCAGAGTCTCCCTAGGTGGCTCATTGGTGTGGTCTTGGACCTTGCCCCATGCTCACCTTAACTCCTGGATAACAGCCCTATAAGTAGCTGTGAAGTGCCCAAATGCAGTACATGTTTTTCCTCTATAGGAGAACATTACAGCCCCCAAACTTTGCACTGTCAACTTTTGAAAACTCGAAAAGTACTTACCTGATTTCGATGATCTTGGTATCTAAATTCATATAAAAGTATGTGTTATTTTTATAAATTTGTGTTGGATTTCTTTATTGAGTGTGTGTCTCACTTACTGCCTTTGTGTGTGCAATGGATGCTTAGCACTACCCTCTGATATGCTGAACTGCTCACCCACACTACCACAAAAGACAGCATGTGGGGTGTCATTTGTGGCTCTGTAATTCCTTTGGGGTTTGGCTGGACTCTTTACACAGTGTAACTTGTTTTGTTCGACTATATAAAGAGCCAGCTTGCTACACTTGGGCATCTACATCACCAGAGATAGGGCCAAATTTATGGCCATAAATCTATACTGACTTCTCGACCGCTTCAGAGAGCATGTGAAACACTTGCGCTCCCTCCTGCTGTCACTGCTAGGTACAAAAGCCCTGCCCAAATTCCTATACAGCATGCAGAACACCCCCTTCCCTGTCTCCGCAGATTTCTTTAAGAAGGTGGAAGCTGAAGTGTGGCTCTTGCTTTTGGGTGAGCCCCCCCCCCCACGGATCGCCCTGTCAAAAATGACCAGGGGGGTATACAACGGAGGCACAGCCTTACTTGACATAAAAAAATACTATTGGGCAGCTAAACTAACAATTATAAATGACTGGGTATTTGTGACACAGGAGTCTGAGTGGATAGATATGTAATGGTACCAAGGGGATAACCCACAATTTCATACAGAAGCATTACGAAGCAAACCTTACCACCACACACTGAAACAACAAGGGTGGTCTGGGGGGAGGCAACAGCATTTTATGGGTTAGAAAGGCACCACTACGGCACTGATCTCGCTATGAGACAGCAACATACCCAAGGCAGTGGGGCGCTTTGAGGGGTTCACTGCGTGGAACACAATAGGGATTTCACAACTGGATGACCTATGGCAGGTGGGTGACGTTATCCCCTTTGACACCCTCAGGGAGCCTTACCTGATGGCAACCATGGAAACATTTTGCTACATCCAAGTGAGGCACGCCTTGAGAGCCTACGTGCCACGGGGCTATAATCTGACAGAAGCAGCCCCCCTTGAGGGCAGACTGCTAGCTGATCGCATGAGCAAGGGCGAAACCTCCTTAGTATACAACAAAATACTTAACAATTCCCCAGATGTCCTGCACAAATTGAAAGTTGACTGGGAAAGGGAACTTGGGGACTTAGAGGATGAAGAGTGGGAAGAAACCCTCAGAGACCCAAGACAGATTATCAATAGGGCGGGGTTCTGGCTCATCCAACACTGGATACTACACAGAGCCTACTGTTCCCAAACAACTTTGTACAAGATGGGAAGAGGCGCCTTGCAAATGTGCGTCAGAGAGTGAAGGCAGGTGCACACCTTGTTCTTTTCCACATAGTGTCAAAATGCCCCAAACTGCAGAGTTTTGGGAGGAATTGGTGAACTGCATGACACAGGTGACAGGTGTTCTTGTAGTCAAGATTGTAACATGGTTTGTGTTAAATGTATGGGGGGGATGGACCAGTAACAAATCACATAAATGGTGGATTGCACTAGGGCTTATAGTGGGGTAACGGAACATATCTCGACACTGGGGGGGCGCAAGCAGCACCAGAAATTACTGAATGGGAAAAGGACATGGACTGGTGTATGCTGGTGGAGAGGTTAGTATACGGGGGTCAGAGATGCCTCAACAAATGGGACAAAATTTGGGCCCCCTGGCAAACCTATAGAGCGACTCTGAAAGGAAAAGGGATAACAGGGGCCTGTCTGGCTCTATACCCCAGACAAGTGTAATTGAACTTATGATTGGTGACATACTGTTTTGGTTGTTTTGTTTTTATTTGTGGAAACGCAATAAAAAGATTTATATATATATAAATAACCAATTATTTAATACATACTGTAAAAGGTTATGTTAAAAGTATGTTTATATTATATATATATATATATATATATAAAACATAATTAAATAAATGTTTAAACAAGTTAAACAACAGAAAACAAACCTTGAAAATGTACAACATACAATACAATTTAAGTATGATTGACAGTTTATTAAAAAAATATTCAATTTATCTATCTATATATATATATTCACTACAAATACATATGTTTAAAATGTAAAAATATACATTTAATGAACTTTGAAAAAATAAATAAACAGTGAAAAATGTGTTACATATCTTTATTCTATGAAAATATGTAAATAATAATGTTATTACAAATATACAACTAACTACTTTTAAATTGTCTTTCCAAACACTAAAAATGCTAATTAAATGATGTAAACTACCCCTACTATATAGAAATACAATTTAACAAATTAATTTCACCCTAAGATGGCTAAATTAAGTATTCACACTCCAACGTAAACCATTTTGAAGAATGTGTTGTAAGCTAAAAGGGTGACATTTACTATTCCCACTCCAATCTAAACCAATTTGGGGAAGGTGTTGGACACTAAAGGGCTGACATTTACTATTCCTACTCCAATCTAATCCAATTTGGAGAAGGCGTTGGACACTAAAGGGGTGACATTTACTATTCTTACTCCAATCTAATCCAACTCGGGGAAGGTGTTGGACACTAAGGGGCCGATTCCGATTCGGGCCGGAAAACGTACCGACCGACTCGGAGCCGGAATTTATTCCGACCGACACGTACCGGTGCAGCCCGACCCGCAAAGTACGATGAAATGTGTGCAAAATCCGACCGACTCGTACGGAACACAATACGAACGACCGAACCGCGCGGAAAACAGCTATCCGGCCGGAAAAGCACGCGAATCGAACCGACCGACACGCACCAGGAAGGATCCCGAACGAAACGTACCCGCGAACTCCGACCCGCCAAGTACGATGCAACGCGTGGAAAACACGACCGAGTCGCACGGAGCTCAAGCCGTACGACCGACACGCATACAAAACAGCGAGCCGAAGCAACCCAATACACCGCGACCGACGCGTACGCAGCACAGAAAACAGCACAAACACAGCGTGAACGAATCGGAGAAGCTCGCACGAGACAACTGCAGGGTCCGACTCGGTCAGAAGAACGTCTCCTACATGCACAAAAAGTACAAAGGGAAAAACAAAAAAAAAAGGGCCAAACAAGCAATTACCAAGCCAATAAATACTGGGGGGGACAGGGAACATAGACACACCCACAACTCCACCCATATAAAGGACACAAATCCCTACCATGATCCTTTGCAAATTCAAATGACCTGCCAGCACTCAACACCAACAGACAGCAACCACACACACACTCACAGCTCATCCATCACACAAGCCACACACCATCAGCACCTCAAAAAATAGCACCCTCACATACACCCAGCAAAACACACACTCACACACCCTCACTTGCACACCCCCACACACATCACTCACCACCACCACCCATCACCATGCCCCCAAAGAAGAATCCAAAGTTCCTAGATAGTGAATTGGAAGTCCTGGTAGATGAGATCCTCAGGGTAGAGCCACAGCTGTTTGGTACACTGGTCCAACAGACCCCCATGTCGCAGAAAACCAAGATGTGGGAGAGGATCGTCGACAGGGTGAACGCACAATCACCATGTTTGCGCACAAAGGAAGACATCCAGAACAGGTGGTATGACGTGCGCAGGAGGGTCAGGGACCTACTGAAGAAGGACTACCTCTTGAGCCAACACACCGGCAGTGGCCCTCCTGCCAAACCAGTATACCTCAGGCCCTGGGAGGAGAAGGTGCGGGCCATCCTACCACCAGTGAGCGTATATGGACTAGAAAACATCCCAGAGCCTGGTGAGTACACAACAAATGTACACAATATTGTGCGACAATACACACACATCACTGTCAAGGGGATAGTCAAACCATGCACCCTTAGCAAATACACACCAACCAAAACATAATCATCCCAAGATGTGTATGTCAGTCAGATAAACACAACACATGCCATCTCTTAGTGATATGTAACTGTGTCATCACATGTACAAACACAACTACAAATACAGCTAGGCAGTGGCGCAAATATAACTAACAAACACAGCCAGATATGTAGCCACCACTACAACACCACCTCACAGGGAAGCCCACTGAAAGGAAGGAATCCTGTGTATGCTGGGCAAGTCAGTGTAGCCAATAGCATCATGGGAGTTGTAGTCACAGATATTGCCCACCCTCACAATGCGCCCATCAACACCACCATGAACCATGCTCACATCACAGGGAGTGGAAAACAACTGACAAGATGGCTGACACTGGCTACTGCTGTGGGGAGCACAAGGCCCTGCTGGCAACTGTGCACCAACAAACAGCAGGACACCACTGACTGACATCCTGAGAGCAAACTTGCACTCCCTGCAATGGAAGCACGTTCCATGGTGGGATATCTGGCTGGGTGGGAAGGAGGACTGACAGCACTGACCATAGTTACCAGCAGCTCTACTCACACACACCCCTAACACAAACTCCACACAACTCACCTGGGAGAATGCATTGCCTCACACTCTAATCAAATATCCCACAAAGAACCACAACCCTGGGTCATGCTGTGTGAAGCACAGGGACACACATGGGACTTGTAGCCAAACTAACCCCAGGATAACACTGTCAGCCATCTTGTCAGCACAGGCACACAACCCCACAGGGAAGCAGAGTCAAAAGGAAGGAAGCATGGGCATGCTGGGAAGGGGGTGGAGGCAATAGCATGATGGGAGTGGTAGTCACAGCCCAACATCCCCCACCCACATGGCCCAGCAAGCTCACACCCAAGCATGCACACCTCACAGGGAGTGAAAAGCCACTTCAAAGATGGCTGACACTGGTGCTCAGTTGTGGGGAGCACATGGCCCTGCTGGGAACTGGGCACCAACCAACAGCAGGACACCACTGTCAGCCATCTTGCCATTGCTGTCACACTCACACACAGTGAAGTCCACTCAAAAGGAAGGAAGTATGGGCATGCTGGGAAGGGCGGTGGAGGCAATAGCATGATGGGAGTGGTAGTCACAGATATTGGTCACCCTCACAACTGTCCCATCAACACCACCCTGAACCATGCGCACATCACAGGCAGTGAAAAGCCACTTCAAAGATGTCTGACACTGGTGCTCTGATGTGGGGATCACAAGGCCATGCTGGGAACTGGGCACCAACAAACAGCAGGACACCACTGTCAGCCATCTTGCCATTGCTGTCACAACCACACACAGTGAAGTCCACTCAAAAGGAAGGAAGTATGGGCATGCTGGGAAGGGGGTGGAGGCAATAGCATGATGGGAGTGGTAGTCACAGATATTGGTCACCCTCACAACTGTCCCATCAACACCACCCTGAACCATGCGCACATCACAGGGAGTGGAAAAGAACTGACAAGATGGCTGACACTGGGTACTGCTGTGGGGAGCACAAGGCCCTGCTGGGAACTGTGCACCAACCAACAGCAGGACACCACTGACTGACATCCTGAAAGCCAACTTGCACTCCCTGCAATGGAAGCACGTTCCATGGTGGGATATCTGGCTGGGTGGGAAGGAGGACTGACAGCACTGACCATAGTTACCAGCTGCTTTTCTCACACACACCCTTAACACAAACTCCACACAACTCACCTGGGAGAATGCATTGCCTCACACTCTAATTAAATATCCCACAAAGAACAACCACCCTGGGTTATGCTGTGTGAAGCACAGGGACACACATGGGACTTGAGCCAAACTAACGCCAGGACAACACTGTCAGCCATCTTGTCAGCACAGGCACACTACCCCACAGGGAAGCAGAGTCAAAAGGAAGGAAGCATGGGCATGCTGGGAAGGGGGATGTAGGCAATAGCATGATGGGAGTGGTAGTCACAGCCCAACATCCCCCACCCACATGGCCCAGCAAGCTCACACTCAAGCATGCACACCTCACAGGGAGTGAAAAGCCACTTCAAAGATGTCTGACACTGGTGCTCAGTTGTGGGGAGCACATGGCCCTGCTGGGAACTGGGCACCAACCAACAGCAGAACACCACTGACTGACATCCTGAGAGTCAACCTGAACCCACTGCAAGGGTGGCATGCTTCATGGTGGGATAACTGGGCTGGGGGGAGAAGGAGGGCCGGATGTCCACCAAATACAACCAATGCAGGCCATGTACACACCCCAACATTCATATTGAAATGCTCAAAGTATGCAGGACAATGTGCTACAACAATATCAACCTCTGACTGTGACAACTTAGGACAATGCAATGTACAGGCCCGCATCCAGAGGTACAGTCACAACTGTCAGGTGTGTGAACCATTGATGCCTGCAGAAACATAACATACATTGTGTGTGTCTCCCAAAAACAGGTGATGATGGGGACACAGCAGCAGACACTGAGGAGTCCCTGTCCCAGGCTCCAGGGGAAATGGAGCTCACAGGTGTGGAACAGCCTCTGCCCTCCTCGGATGACGAAGACCTACCTGGCACCTCCGGAGTGAGTCATCATGCAGCACCAGCAGGACCACCAGCTGCACCCCCTGCACCCACCCCTCCAACGACTGACAACACACAAACCACCCCTGCTGACACGGACAGACCAAGGAGCACCACCACCACCAGCACACGGACCCTGGCCCAACGTGGGGCTATGGACACCAACACCACCAACAACCCCCAAGGGGGCCCAGGGCCACCTGTGCGTGCCACCTCAGGTACTGCACGTGTAGCCAGGGGTGGTGGGAGGGGTGGTAGACATAGGTCGCTGCTTGCAGAGGGGTCTGGACTGCATGATGACCCACAACTGGTACGCATAGCCGATGCGTACCAGACCAGCACCGGAGAGCTCAGCCAGGTAGTGGGGATCCTCAGGGACATACGACAGCAGCAGGCTGCCCATCATGCCCGCTTGGACTCACACATGTCCCGCATGGAGTCCAAGTGGGACACACTGCAAGAAATGACGGCGGTGCATAGGGACATATTACAATGCCTCCGCCAGATGAGCAGCAACATGTCAACACCTCCCTGTGTGCCCACAACATCTGGTGCTGAAACAACTGCAACTGCCACAGGGAGGGAGGATGACTCTGGCGGAGAGTCCCCTGCACCGCAGCAGCCTGCACTTGAGGGTCCCCCCCAAAGAAGAGGGGTCGTCCGAGGAAGGGCAACTGAGAGGCCGATGGCCATGCACAACCCCCAGGAAGCCAACACCTGTTCTGGATAATCACCTTTGTGCGCAAACTGTTCACCCTGTTGAATGCAACACAACTCCCCCACATGACATGGGGAGTACAAGTTGGACCAATGTATCAGATGACTGTGGACTTTACTCAGGACATATCTGCTACCAGGACTTCCAAATCATCTAGGAACTTTGGATTACAATCACAATGTACAGCACCCACCATCCTGTGCACTATACTCACACATGTATGACAATAAACACACTAATACACCATACCTGCCTCTGTTGTGATTCCAACATGGTTTCTGTCATGGAGATGATGACCTGCGAAATTACACTGTGCATGCTAACTGCTACAGCAAGTACAACACAGGCATGTGAGTCATGGCGACGTGACACATATGAGGGAGACACACCACCAGGGCTACACAACATATACACACCAAGGCCATCTGACTCATCGCCTACACTGATGTTGCCAGGAAATACGGTGCAATGCACAGACACAACACCTATTCACAGTCTTTGTTAACTAGCCCACTGGTGCAGTAAGCAAATGTCAGTCAGATGTGTGACCACAGACAACGCACATCACAAAGTGAAGCACAGGTTTATTACACATTTGCAACATGTTGTAACCACTACAGATGCAAGGTAATCCCACCTGGCAGTGGGCACACAGTCAACAAGTGTAGAAGGAAGGAAGTCCATGGGTGTGGCGCACATCACCTGTAGGGACACGACAGCTACCACCCTGGAAGTTTAATCACGTGTCGGGGGATCACAGTTGACCAAACAACTCTGAAAGTACCCTGTGAAGGACAGAAATGACACACAGTCAAAAGCACTGAAGAACAGGACAGAACTGCAATACTCATGCCCAATACATGTCACAAGATACCCACCCAGAACCAAGTTAGCATGTCAACACTGTTGGGGAGTACAGACTACCTGTAAGGACACATCGCTACACGCATACAGTCATGTAGCACATGGCCACACTCAAACAGCACCAGAACACCACCAACACATATCATGCAAACTCACATCATTGACATGACATCTCCGGATACTCACATTCAGCTGAAGAAGTTGGTGATGAGCTGTGTGCGGACATCACCATCATCATCATCATCATCACTGGCATCGTGGTCCAGGCCAGGATCCTCCACAGGTGGCGGATGTTGGTCATCGTCATCCAGGATGAGAGGCAACTCCTTCCGCACAGCCAGGTTGTGTAGCATGCAGCAGACGATGACAATCTTGCCGCTCCTGTCTTGTCCAGGCAGCGGAAGCGGCTCTTCAGGAGACCAAATGTCCGCTCAATCACTCTCCTGGTCCGACCATGTGCCTCATTGTAGCGCATCTGGGCTGGTGTCACAGGGTTCCTGAGGGGCGTCAGCAACCACGGCATGTTGGGGTATCCGGAGTCACCTACATACGGACAATTGCACATTAGCTGAGTTGGAAAAGAGGGTGGAATACTACATTGCAGAACACACACAATGGTACAAAGTCAGTACACACCGACAAGCCAGGCACGCTGGTTCCGCATCTGGGACATCATCCTCGGGATGCGACTACTCCTCATCACGTAGGCATCGTGTGCAGAACCGGGGAAACGGGCACACACGTGTGAGATGCTCATATCTGCAAGACATACCACCAGTGCATTGACCGAATGGTAATGTTTGCGGTTCCTGTATGCCTGCTCATGTGCCTGTGGTGGTATCAAAGCCACATGTGTCCCATCAATGGAGCCAATGACATGCGGCATCCTCCCCAGGGCATAGAAGTCACTCTTCACGTCAGTGAGTTGTTGAGGTCTAGGGAAATAGATGTACTGGTTCAGGTATCTCAACATAGCCTCCAAAACATTGCGTAGCACACGGCTGAACATGGTCTGTGACATCCCACCAGCAGACGCCACAGTGTGTTGAAAGGTACCGGTGGCAAAGAAGTGTAGGGCTGCCATCACCTTCACCTTGGGGGTCAGCGCTGTGGGGTATGTCCGGCCAGGTTGCAAATGTGGGGCCAAGCGCACCGTCAATTCCTCAATCAGCGGCCTGGTGAAGCGGTACCGTCGGATGCAGTCCCGTTCCACCATGGATGCAAGGTCAGGGAATGGTCTATGGACAGCTGGTGCCCTGCAGTGCATAGGTGAAGAAAGAAAGATTATCAGTCACCCCACATATGTGGCATTGACCATACTCAATATCACATGATACATCATTATGAGACACAAGTACATGATGTGTGCAGTTCCGTAAGGACATGTATGGCACCTACATGGCCAACATCTAACATCACAGTTCAACAAGTGGCATCAACAAGTCCCAGGTTGTGCCATGGGATATCATGAGGCCGTGTCACAGTTCCCATCTACTGCTGCCACGTTCCAAACACACCCCACAGTGACATGTGAGGACAGATGTGCCCCAGGCATCACAGCTCATCGACAGGTAGATTCCCAGGGACCCTGTATTGCCACATGGACACTGGCATAACATGGTGCATCATGAATACACCACAGCAAAACAACCATGACCCGCACAAGTAGTGGTCCCTGTTGCCTCGGCAGGACAGACCTGGACGTCTGTGACACACACACGCACAACATCAAAGTCCATGCACAAACAACGTGGATGTGGAGACTGTCTCCCATTGTGCACATGGAATCAGAGACATTGTAAACACAACATGCACACAGACTGTGGAGGACCATCACTATTGTGGCAATGGGTCACCCTGGGACGTACATACCGTCCCACATGGGACTCAGGGGGTATGTGACATGACATACACATACACCACCGTGAAATGTGACCATGCCACATGCTCAGAAATGAACAGTTGCACATCACAGTGGTCATGTGCACGACACACCAAGGATTCTGTCCCCATGAACACGTGCACAGCCTGGGAGTGGCTGCCCCCAAGTGACACCCACAGAACAACATGTTCACTCCCATACACGGAATAGGTAATGCAGCCTTACATGCCTTAGGATACAGTGTGGACAGGCTGTGGTGTTGTAGGTGTGCCCCTCACTCCCTGGGAAGTATATGTGGCTGGCATATGTTCACCTGTGACAGGCATGGTGACATATGCCAGTGACTTGTACAGGGACGCGTTATACAGCAATGGACCAATCGGTGCGCACGCATTGGCCATTGCATTCAATGTGAGCGGGTACGCGTTGTATTCGCAATATGCGTTGGACAGCAATGGACCGATCGGTGCGCACGCATTGGCTATTGCATTCAATGTGAGCGGGTACGCGTTGTATTCGCAATACACGTTGGACAGCAATGGACCGATCGGTGCGCACACATTGGCCATTGCATTCAATGTGAGCGGGTACGCGTTGTACAGCAATGGACCGATCGGTGCGCACGCATTGGCCATTGCATTCAATGTGAGCGGGTATGCGTTGTATTCGCAATACACGTTGGACAGCAATGGACCGATCGCTGCGCACACATTGGCCATTGCATTCAATGTGAGCGGGTACGCGTTGTACAGCAATGGACCGATCGGTGCGCACGCATTGACCATTGCATTCAATGTGAGCGGGTACGCGTTGTATTCGCAATACGCGTTGGACAGCAATGGACCGATCGGTGCGCACACATTGGGCATTGCATTCAATGTGAGCGGGTACGCGTTGTACAGCAATGGACCGATCGGTGCGCACACATTGGCTATGGCCTGGCCTGGCAACGGACGCGTTTTCAAATCTTGAACAAGTCTGATGCTGTAAATTCAGTTGGTCACCCACAACAATGTTGCAAATTCATGGGTGTCATAAAGTTGAACTTTTGAAGGATGCTGTGGGCGTGTGTAAGTGGTGCAATTCCATGGATTGGCCAGATTCAGAAGATGCAAACGACTTGGACCTATCACTTTGGACACATGGGACAGTATCTGCCTCTGCAGCACACATATAATGCTGGCTGTTCCCCTGAGAGCTCACTTGCCTGCACTACATGCTCCAGGACGACATCTGCCACCACCACTGCTGCTGTATCTGCACCCTCTGGATCCTGCAATGGCACGTACTGTGGAGAGAGCCCCAGCCTTCAGCACTGAGGAGAACCAGGCCCTGCTGGACAGCTTCCTTCCACAGTACAGCAAGCTGTATGGGAAAGCAGGGGAGCAGGTGAGTGTGCTGTCCACTGCCTTACTAAATGTGCATGTTGTCTGACTAGCAAGACTTACAGTCTGCACGCCACTGGCTAGCAGGCTCACTGAGTAGTTGTCACCCCCCATAGTGTGTAGTTAGATGCACTGAACAGGTATAGTGCAGTGACAGTGCATTTAAACAAGGTTTTACTTCCCAGGCAATGATACCATGTAGTAACTGCTGGCAAACTGTCCATAGCCATCGTTGCACTGCCTGTGTACATCATGTGCCCCTGTGATTGAGACATGTATATCCAACTGTGTAATGCACGGATATGTTGAATGTGTAGTAATGGCATTCTCACTTTGTCATCCTCACAGGTTGATGCCCACCAGAAGCAGCAGATATGGCTGACCATCGTCCGGGCAGTGAGATCCGTGGGGGACTACAAGCGCCGGATCCGCAACTGCCAGAAGAGGTGGCAGGACCTTCGGGGCTGGACCCGGAGGATCGCACGGGTCCAGCTGAAGCTGTCGCCTCCTCGCAGGAGGGGCGGACACCGGACCCTGACCCCCCACATGCTCAGGATCCTGGCGGTGGTCTTCCCTGATCTGGATGGGCAGCTGAAGGCCAGACAGCAGCAAGGAGGGGGTGAGTCCATGACTGCATTGTGAACTTTGTCTGCCATGCTATGTGCCCTCCTCTGGCCTGGTTAAACTTCCACAGTACATCAGTCATGTGGTCCAGGACCCATGTCCCTCAATTGTGCACTGCCCACTCCTCATCTGATACCCAGGTGTGGCCCTTACAGTCAGGGAATTGTGTCACTTGGGTACTGTGTCCTTGCATTTTGCTTAGCTCAAGGTGGGGGACAGCATGTGTTCCCCAAACTCTGTGGTGGGCATCATGGGTGGGTCCATTGCTTACACAATGCCTGTGTTCTGACATGTAATCTGCGTGTTACTTTGATATGTGGTCCAATTGCTGACCTGATCCACCACATGTGCCTGGGGTATCTGGCACACACCCATGCTGCGGGTGGGAACAATGTTTGGGCCCCAGGAGTGTGTATATTACGTGTGTCACACATACTTAGCCACCTGCCTTCTGTCCAGGGTTCATCCCTCATTCACGTGGGGCAGGACAGTCATGCCTACTCCAGGCCATACAATACACTCTGTACTCCCAGTCCCGTGTATCAGCTGACACGTTGTGCTCAGTGATATGTCCCCTCAGGTGTCTGCCTCTGTGTCAGTGTGCTGTGGCTTCGTTGTCAGGACTGCTGGGATGTTTCTCGGTTGGGGCTCAGCATGCCACCGGAGATGTGACCATAGGAGACAATACTTGTGTGACACATAGGTGTTTGATCACCTGACCGTGCAGACTGGGGTATGCGAATGCGAAGTTCAGGAAGCTGTTTCCCATTCACAGCAGATTGCGAGGTGCTCAGGTTCAGAGGGTTGTGTTACAGGTCTCCCATATGTCCAATTGGTATGACGTGGACAGATAAAGGTTCAGATGATGTGGTGTGTGGGGGATGTACATGTGCACTTGTTCAGCTCCAGGACTTGCATTCCCCATGACCTACTATTGTGACACAGTGCAGACTGTTGTTGTCTGGCTGCCCTGCCCATGTGACTGGAGACAGTGATGTATGACTTAGCAGGCATGCCTGTGCCATGGCATGAAACTTACTATGAGTGATCCTGCAGGGGAGTGACATGTGCTACATGCACACCATTGTGGCAATGACTATCAGGACATGGGTGCATCATGGTGTCTGTCGCTGGTATGCATCACATGCATTTCATATTTGACTCTGGGCATCCCTTTCATCCGGACACCTGAACTGACTCAGTGGCAAGAGTTGTGATGTGTGCATGTTCACATGCTTCACCGTGTTCTCTGCACTGTCCAACTACTGTGTAGGTGGTGCATGTGTCCACACTGGGGTATTGCCATCCAACAGACACCAGACAGATGGGTGCAAGGCCAGGAGGGATGTGAGTGCCATGGTTGACCATCAGACTGACAATTGGCTTCTCCTATTCTGTTTGGGCACTTTTGGCAATGTTCAACTAAGGATGCCAGGGCTTTCTCTGTAATGTGCTGTACTTACTGTGGTGTGTGCGTTCGGTGCAGGTGACTGATGTCTGTCTGTTTCCCTATTGTTTGCAGATACATCCACGGCCACAGGTGGGGACAGCTCCACGGACCAGGAGGAGCCGCAGAGCCAGACTGGGTCAGCAGCCGAGGAGTGGTCGGAGGGACCCAGTAGCACGGAGGGCGAGGGGAGCCACACCGAGGAGTCCTCAGCAGCATCCACCTCAGCTGAGGACCACAGCAGCTCGGAGGATGACTCCCTTGTGGAGGCGGGTGTCAGCAGCCACCACACCCCAGCTAGTGTTGCTGTCCCCGCCACCACCACCACCACCACCGCCCTCCCATCGGCTCCCATTCCCGAGGTCCGTGGAGGCTCCCATGTTCGGGAGCGTGTCTCCTTCGGGCCAGGCACCGCACCCCCTGCCCCTGTGTCCCCTGCTGCCCTGAGTGAGGAGTCTGTGTACCTCCTTCGCCAGCTCCATGTAGGGCAGACAGCGATGCTGAGTGTCCTCCATGCACACACCACTCTGTTGACTCAGCTGGTGTCGTTCATGGAGGGCATCTCATCGGGCATGTCTGCCCTACAGAGGGGCAATAGGTCCATGGACTCCTCCCTGACGGCAGCAGTGTCCCTCCTCCGACAGTCCCTCACCCCTCCTGCCTCTGCCCCATCCACACTCCCCAGCACCTTACCTGTCCCAAGTACACACACACCGGCACAGGCACACACCAGCACAGACACAAGCAGCACACAGACACACAGGCCAAAATCAAGACGCACACGCACGCACAATCAGGGGACTGAAACCACACTCACAGGGGATGGGGCCCAGGCACACACACACGCATCCACGAGCACTGCGCAGTCCTCAGTTACCTCTCCTCCAAGGCCCCTTCCCTTGCCTCACCTGCAACCCCAAAGACACAGCGGGTCTTCCTCAGTGACCTCGGCCTCTTCCCCTCCGATCCAGCTGATACAGCATTCAGGGGGAATAGGAAGCCCACCCACACGGTGGGGAGTGCCCCTCGCCCCTGGACACCCTCCCCCAGGCGCAGACCGACTGACGCCCCCATCCGCAAGTCCCCCGGAACCGGAAGAGCAAGACCCCGCCGCCGCCCTGCAGCTCAGGCACCAAGTCTCCTTCCTCCATCCCTCAGGCCCCCACTCCACAGGTGCCCCCACCACACCCTGCCCCAGGTTCCCCCACCCACAGATACACCATCCCCAAAATGATCCGGCCTTCTCCCCCTGCCACTTGCTCTTCCGGCACCACACCCCCGCTGCACATGTCTGTGCCACTGGTGTGGAGACGGTGTCCTCCCCCTCTGTCCTGCCCACCTTACCTGATCCCCATTATCCTCCCCTGGAGGTAGGCACTGCAGTGGAGACCACTACCACCCGGTCTGACTTGGGCACTGCAGTGGGGAACCTGTCCACTAAATCTGCATGGCCCACTGCAGTCTTGCCGGCACCCACACCATCTGAGTCATGCCCCCCAGTTGTGCCGGCACACACCATGTCAGCTACCTCCACTGCAGTTGTCAGTGGCTCTCCAGCACCCACCACCCCTTCCCTGCCTCCTTCTGGTGAGCCCTGATCCTGTCCCTGCGGTGCCTGGCCTGCCCCCCCGTATGCCCCTCCGAGGGGATTGTCCCTGGTGTTTAGCAGTGCAGGCATGCGTAGGGGGACATCTGCCACTGTCACCCTGTTTTGACTTTCATATGTGTGAATCAAATTAATGACATGATACAAGGCAAAAAATATATAAGGCAAAATTCACACTTTTGTCTGCAGTTGGTATTTTTAGATTTACGACATTACTTTCATGTTTTTCTTAGGACGTGACCATTGTCAGTATTGAGATAAAGTAAGGTCGTCTCTTTTTCGTTCATCTTATAAAATTAGTTTTATCTACATGCTAACTAATATTCTAACAGTATCGTCGTGTACGTTTTCATCTGAGTGTTTACATCGGTTCCTATAGGTTTTATTTATCGGTAAGCACTATATATTCGTTACGATTATAAAATTGTTCCAAATAGAACTAGATATGAAATACGATATATAATGCGCTTCATGCATGTATATCGGTATATTTGGAAATATCCTTATAATTTTGTATTATATACGTTATTGCAGATGTTCCATCGCATAACATAATAACGAGTGACCAAGCCTCGTTTACTTTTGTCGAGCCGCATTAGTTCTCAAGTAAGCCCACATTCAATTCTATTGGAAATTGGTTCTGGGAGTAGTTTTACTGCACTTTATTTATTCCTATTTTTATTTCATTTTCTTCCATGCACTTTATTTTTTTTTTTCATTCTGTCTTTTAATTAAATTCGGCTATAGGGGCACTCTGGTCTCTGGTCTTTGGTCTATTTCTCTGTAGTTATCTTTGAAGGCACGTATAAATGTATCACTACTACTATTATTGTAAATGTTGTGGAAATTATGACAATGAAGGTTCAGTCATGTTTTTATTGATTTTTAGGTGTTTGTGGCTTTTCCTGACGAAGGCGCTACGTGCGCCGAAACGCGCGTCGAAGATTTATCTGTTGCCACTTCGGAATTTTTTATATGTACTTTGTATTTTACTAAATTTGATGTATATTTCATGAATGTATCAAAGTACATGAATGTATATGTTATTTATAATTTGTTTTTTATTGAAAATATGTTCTTGATTTTGTTTTATATATATGAATATTAATTAAATAAATAATCACAGTTTTTATCTATATTGTTATTATCTGTCCTCATTGTCTTTTCATTGTTTAGCACAGTTATTGTGAATTGTTTTTCTATTACCTAGGAATGATATATTTTCTCTTGGTTGACTTTCAGAATGGACTGGCCATTGGCCTTTGTTTCTTTTTTACTGGACTTCAACTTTTGAACCCACATATGCTGAATAAAGCAACTTTCTGTTCTCTAGTGGTTTTGCTTCTGATGTACATAATGTTGATGATGCTAACCATGCCCTTGCTGCAGTGATGGTGATTTTTGGTCTCATGAAAATGAAGTGTTACTGTGCAGGAACCCATGTGGTCCACGGGCAATGTGTCCTATCCTGTAGTGTATCCATGTCATCCTTAGCAGCATATGAGGGTGTCATGTTTTCAATATTTGGCAATGGGATTTCCTACTTACATTAGCAATGTCACATCTGTGGCTTCCACCCCTGCACATCTGTTGTGCTTGCCATTGTTCAATTAGTCTACTTCCCTGACCGTGTGGCCATCTCCACTGGACATGCAGGTTTGGGCATCAATGGGGAAGGACTCATCTGTGTTGTCAGTGCAACTTGCTATGCAAGTGTGTTGGATCTGTGCTGATGATTTCATTGACACTCCCATGACCAGGCTGATGTGACGGGAGCCTTCATTTGGTGCTAATTGTTGACTGTGTAACCAAGTGTTCTGCTGACATGATGGAGCCCTACTGAGGCAACATATGGCACAGCTTTCCTCACACAGGAGTGGAGTCCCCTCATGGCAGTGTGTAATCCTGTGACATTGCCTGCGCCCAAGGTGTGTGTTGTGAGAGCATGTCTGTGTGTTCACTTCCATTTTGCTGTGCATGCTGGGATCCCTAGTGATGTTCCTGTTTGTGATGCTTGCTGAGTTGACCTATGTTCCCCCAAAGTCTTCTCCCTGGGTTCTCTGTGATGTGGGTGCATAGCACATTACTGGTCATCAGGGTGTCACCCATAGGTGTGTTTGCTGTCAGGGCTGAGTTTGTGGGCAAACGCAGATGGGACACAGTCAGGATTCCCCTTAGCACTTGTTGGTTACACCTGTCATGTAATTTCCAGTTTGTGTTAGCTTTCAGTGATTGTGATACGTTGTGTGTGTGACTGCTGGCACTCCTCAGGGTCAGGGCTGCAATGTTGGTAGTTGTCTATGTGTGTTCTTTGTGGGTGACCTTGGCTTCTTCATTGGTGTGGGACTGTGGCTGGGATCCCATTGGTTGGTGTGGTATTGCCGTCATGTCCATGTACAGCGTAGTGTGCAGTGTGTCAGACATTCAGGAGACTTGTTGAGTGACCATGTGTGATGTGTTTCTGCACCTTGGTTCCCACCACCACCCATGGGATTGTCATGGGTGCATGTGCAATGTCACCAGTGCATGTGAGCTTCACTGCTGCACATTGTTGGAGGTCGAGGTGTGTGGTGTTGAGTGTGTGCAGATGAGAGTTGTTGCCCGGCTAGACCCCTGCCTCCATGTTGGCCTTGGCTTACTGGCCGTGCTGATTGATTTGTGCTTGTGTAGGTGTGATGGTAGTTTTGTTGCTCAGGACACATGACTGTGGTTCACAGTGTGAACGACATCTAGCTTTGTCATCACAGTGGGATTGTCATGCAGCCCAGGGTCACCACATTGTGGGGACCCTGGGGTAGTGCTGTGGTGTGTCTGTGTCTTGCTGTGTCAGTTGCTGTTCCTACATGCTTGTGTGACATGTGTGATTTGTGCTCCCTCTCATCTAACAATGCCTGATTGCCCACATAGGGGATTTGGATCCATGAGTTACTTTTGTGTGGCACTGTATGCGCATCTGTGTAATTGGTATTCAGGCCTCATCATGTGTTGTGTGGTTGCCTGGGGACACTGGCACCCCCTCACCTGTTGTGTTTGATGTGCAGTGTGGGTCTGCCTGTTTGTGTTTGTGCATCTGCACCACTGCATTGGCATATCTTTAGTGTGCCATTGGCTGTATGTTGTTTGGTGGGTTTCACCTGCTGTCCTTGGGACTCCTAGGTCATCAGTCAGCACAATGATCATTGTTTGTGTGTCCCATTGCTGCCATGGTATGGTATCTGTTCACCTCACATCTACAGTCTCCACAGGGTATCTACATTTGTGTGCCCATTGGTGCAAATATGTGGGTCTGCATTATGATGGTCACTTCTGTCATTGTGTCATTGATGAATGTTGACAGTGTCAGCCCTCATGGGTGATGTTTGTCTGCACATGGCCAAAGGTATGTCTTATTTGCACTGCACTGTTTGCCTCCCCCAATCTATGTTGCTATGGGACACAAGCACTACTTTGCCACTGATGTGTTTGTTGTTCTGTGACCAGGAATCATCCATGCAGTTTGGCAGTTGCAGCTTTTTCAATGTCAACACTTACATTTTGGTCACTGTGATGATGGGGGTTTGGACCCCATTGCCACAATGTTCAAGATGTGCTTCAGCTATGGGCCTCACACTTACATTTTGGTCACTGTGAGGATGGGGGTTTAGACCCCATTGCCACAATGTTCAAAATGTGCTTCAGCTATGGACCCCACACTTACCTTTTGGTCACTGTGATGATGGGGGTTTAGACCCCATTGCCACAATGTTCAGAATGTGCTTCAGCTATGGACCCCACACTTACATTTTGGTCACTGTGATGATGGGGGTTTGGACCCCATTGCCACAATGTTCAAGATGTGCTTCAGCTATGGGCCCCACACTTACATTTTGGTCACTGTGATGATGGGGGTTTAGAGCCCATTGCCACAATGTTCAAAATGTGCTTCAGCTATGGACCCCACACTTACATTTTGGTCACTAAGATGATGGGGGTTTGGACCCCATTGCCACAAAGTTCAAGATGTACTTCAGCTATGGGCCCCAGACTTACATTTTGGTCATTGTGATGATGGGGGTTTAGACCCCATTGCCACAATGTTCAAAATGTGCTTCAGCTATGGACCCCACACTTACCTTTTGGTCACTGTGATGATGGGCGTTGGACCCCATTGCCACAGTGGTCATGGTCTTCTTGCATTGTGGGGGCCACACACATTTATGTGTGACACATGTGATAGGGGGTCACATTGTATGTTCAAAGTCATGTTCAGTGTTGTAGGCATTTGACACAGTCTACACACGCTTGTCATGGTGTTGGGGGGGATGTCTTTTTCTTGCATTCCTTATGTTGGTGTGTGCTGGTTGTGTCATGCATTACCCATCCTATGAGTGGGGGTGTTGCTTGTGGTAGGCATCCAGCCCCCCATGGGTAGAGGTGGTAGTAGTGACAGGCATCCAGCCCCCCTGGGTAGGGGTGGTAGTAGTGGTAGGCATCTAGCACCCCTGGGTAGGGGTGGTAGTAGTGACAGGCATCCAGCCCCCCATGGGTAGGGGTGGTAGTAGTGGTAGGCATCCAGCCCCCCATGGGTAGGGGTGGCAATGGTGACAGGCATCCTGCCCCCCTGGGTAGGGGTGGTAGTAGTGGTAGGCATCCAGCCCCCCATGGGTAGGGGTGGTAGTAGTGGTAGGCATCTGGCACCCCCTGAGTAGGGGTGGTAGGCATCCAGCCCCCCATGGGTAGGGGTGGTAGTAGTGGTAGGTATCCAGCCCCCCTGAGTGGGGGTGGTAGTGGTG
This sequence comes from Calotriton arnoldi, assembly GCA_963921515.1. Taxonomy (NCBI): domain Eukaryota; kingdom Metazoa; phylum Chordata; class Amphibia; order Caudata; family Salamandridae; genus Calotriton; species Calotriton arnoldi. Next base: position 157,689 of record CAWUFW010011164.1, on the reverse strand, counting down.
GTAGACATCCAGCCCCCCCTGGGTAGGGGTGGTAATAGTGACAGGCATCCTGCCCCCCATGGGTAGGGGTGGTAGTAGTGGTAGGCATCTAGCACCCCCTGGATAGGGGTGGTAGTAGTGACAGGCATCCAGCCCCCATGGGTAGGGGTGGTAGTAGTGGTAGGCATCCAGCCCCCATGGGTAGGGGTAGTAGTGGTAGGCATCTAGCACCCCCTGGGTAGGGGTGGTAGTAGTGGTAGGCATCTAGCACCCCTGGGTAGGGGTGGTAGTAGTGACAGGCATCCAGCCCCCATGGGTAGGGGTGGTAGTAGTGGTAGGCATCCAGCCCCCATGGGTAGGGGTGGTAATGGTGACAGGCATCCTGCCCCCCTGGGTAGGGGTGGTAGTAGTGGTAGGCATCCAGCCCCCATGGGTAGGGGTGGTAGTAGTGGTAGGCATCTGGCACCCCTGAGTTGGGGTGGTAGTGGTGGTAGGCATCCAGCCCCCATGGGTAGGGGTGGTAGTAGTGGTAGACATCTAGCACCCCCTGGGTAGGGGTGGTAGTAGTGACAGGCATCCTGCCCCCCATGGGTAGGGGTGGTAGTAGTGGTAGGCATCTAGCACCCCCTGGGTAGGGGTGGTAATAGTGACAGGCATCCTGCCCCCCATGGGTAGGGGTGGTAGTAGTGGTAGGCATCTAGCACCCCTGGGTAGGGGTGGTAGTAGTGACAGGCATCCAGCCCCCATGGGTAGGGGTGGTAGTAGTGGTAGGCATCCAGCCCCCATGGGTAGGGGTGGTAGTAGTGGTAGGCATCTAGCACCCCTGGGTAGGGGTGGTAGTAGTGGTAGGCATCTAGCACCCCCTGGGTGGGGGTGGTAGTAGTGGTAGGCATCTAGCACCCCCTGGGTAGGGGTGGTAGTAGTGACAGGCATCCAGCCCCCCATGGGTAGGGGTGGTAGTAGTGGTAGGCATCCAGCCCCCCATGGATAGGGGTGGTAGTAGTGACAGGCATCTAGCACCCCCTGGGTAGGGGTGGTGGTAGGGGTAGGCATCTAGCACCCCTTGAGTGGGGGTGGTAGTAGTGGTAGGCATCCAGCCCCCCATGAGTAGGGGTGGTAGTAGTGGTAGGCATCTAGCACCCCCTGGGTAGGGGTGGTGGTAGTGGTAGGCATCTGGCACCCCCTGAGTTGGGGTGGTAGTGGTGGTAGGCATCCAGCCCCCCATGGGTAGGGGTGGTGTTAGTGGTTGGCATCCAGGCCCCTATGTGTATATGTGGCATTGGTGATAGCCATCCCGCCCCTATGGTGCTGCTGTTGCTGGTGTAAGTAATTTCTGCATCCCTATGTGTGTGTGTGATATGTCGGGTACGTGTGGTTTGTTTGTGTGGTGGGTGTCTGACTTACCTTCTGCGCCGTACGCGTCCGTACCAGTTCCGGTAATAGATGTAGAGTATTGGTAGGATCTGCGCGATGGGATTCATGGTTTGTTCGTCTCATTCGTCTTTCTCTTTCCTTCGCCTCGTCCTCGTCACTGGCGTGTTCGTCTCGTAGCCGTGGATCGTCTTGTGGCGCGAATCGGAGCTTATGTGCGCCTCTCCCGGATGCTTTGACGTGCCGTGCGTAGTGACGGGTTCGGCGCGTACGGAAGGCGCATCGTACTAGTCCGGCCGGACAAGGCTGCATTTTGGCCTCCGTGCGACTCGATTCTGCGTTTACGGATCCGCCTCGGTCGGAGAACAGGAGCTGTATTGGGTGAGTGCGACTGGGTCGGGATCTGGGCAGTTATGCGCATCGTACTTGCTCGTTCGGACGTATGTGCGAATCGGTCGGGAAACAGGCATTCGCCTGGCTTTTTCCCCGGCGAATGGTGTTAGGTGCGCCTCCGATCGGAATCGACCCCTAAGAGGCATATTTACAATGCCCCCGTGGCACTTTTACGCTGCCGGAGCATCACTTTTGTGATGCTCCGGGGCACAGTGTGCTGGCCCATATTTACAAGGCCATGCAAAGCCACCATGCATGGCTTTTCATGGACTTGTAAATATGGAGTAAGGCAATGCCTTACTCTGCGTGGAAGGGGCATTCCATGGGTGTTGATGTCGGTGTTCCCCCACAACACTGCCCCAGATTTAAAACATAGGGTAAATCTGGGGCAGCACCAAAACTAACGCCTTCCCAAAGCAGGGGTAACAAGGAGAAATGTTTACATTTCTCCTCGTGCTTTACACTTTCCATGTGTGCTGCGTTCAGCAGCACACATAGGACGAGGAAAACGCCTTTTTTTATTGTTTTTGTGCAGGAAGGTGTCCCTTCTTGCACAAAAACAATTATGCCAACAACACAGAAACCCTTGCACCATGGTGCAAGGGTGCCTGCATTGGCCCTCAACTGTAGTTTGGGCAGAGGCGCTGGCAGAAAGGACAGGAATGCACCCTATCTTGTAGATACAACGCATTACTGCCCTTTTCTTTTGGCATAGAGCGGCGCAGCTAGAAGGCCTGCGGCGCTCCCCTACACAAATAATATTGTTAATATGCCCTTAAATTGGTCACATTTGGCATTCGCACTCCAATCTAAACCAATTTGGGGAACGTGCTGGACACTAAAAGGGTGACATTTACTATTCCCACTCTGATCTAAATCAATTTGCGAAAGGTGTTGGACACTAAAAAGGTGACATTTACTATTACTACCCCAATCTAAACCAATTTGGGGAAGGTGTTGAACACTAAAATGGGGGTCATTTACGATTTCCATTCCAATCTATACTAATTTGACTAAGGTTTTGGATAATTAAGGGGTGACATTTACTATTACCAATACAATCTAAACCAATTTGGGGAAGGTGTTGGACACAAAACAAATATATATACACAATAAATACTCCATACTCACACATAGTTTTTGATGTATAAACTAAAATAAAAATTACTTGAAAGACACATTATCCCAAACAAAAAAGTATATATTTAAAACTAAATATTAAGATACAAAAGAATATGTTAATCTCTATTGATAATGTGATTCCTAAACTTTGAAGCATAACATAAAAACAATCATAATCCAAAATAGAAAATCATAAAATAAAAAATATATATTAAAGTAAATTTCTAATTTTTTATAAAAAATAATTCTTATTACAGTGAAATTAATAAACGTTAAAATATATACTCCCACAACAGAACTTATTTCAATTAAAAAAACTGTGAAAATGACATTCTTAAAATTTTGTTTAACAAATAAAAAAAATAATTAACCTACAGCATAATAAAATCCAACACAATTATCATGTATACATCATAATGCATATTTCAGAATTTTGCCCTGAAAGGGCAGAGCTCACCTAGTTTTTCCACTCCCGCCTCCCTCCAGGGATCCCAAATGCGGTGTTGCATCGACATGTTGAGACACGGCAGGTTCCAAATCTCTATGGATGGGGAGTACGGAATATGGAGTCCTTTACCGTGTACAAACCACCGTCATCTGTCGCATCACATGGCAGACGTGGGTGTCCGGCATGTCAGTTATGTGTAAATACTCATGTCACCCAGGATCCCGCGGACAATTGTTTGTTCGGGGCTCGCTGTCACATGTAGCCAGGACACTGGCCACTGCAATTGTGCAGCTGCACAGTATGGCCATGTAGCTCATTTAAATTTCATAAATTTTAATTCTTACCAAAAGTTCTATAATTAAAATAAATATTTCTGCCACTAAAACAAATTATATACACATTATTTTTACACATTAACACAAAGAAAAATACAAATTCCAAAAATTTCACAGTTAATAAATTATCTCACTAAACACACAAATATTTCTTTATTAAACATATAAAATCAAACACACTACAATAAGATACATACAAAATAACATTTACAAATGCTAGTATAAAAAACAATATTTTCTAAATATTTTTACAACACTATTAAAAGCAACACTTAAAAAGATAATCATACCATTTATATTTCTGTCTACGATATTTTTGACATCCAGATATTCTTGCAGCAATATTTCTGTATCACAAAATAATTTATTTGATATTTTGCCCAAACACAGAGAAACTCACGGGAGATAGCTCTTCTAAAAGCCCATGATAAAACTGTTCAAGGGATAATGGAGAGATTGGAAAATCAGACTAGAAAGAATGACATCAAGATCAAAAATGTAACTGATGGGGCAGAGGGTAGTGACATCAAGAAGTTTGTCATCAGTCTTATAAAAGATAGACTCTTTAAGGGGGCCGCACATGCAGACTCGGAGTAGAAGATACACAGAATGTATAAGGACATCTTTAGACTAAGGGGGTGATTTATATGTTGGCAGTATGTATACTCCATCGCAATGGCAATGGAGTATACATACTGCCAACATGAAGTTCTGCCCACCCAATTTAAATGCCGGAGGACCTTTAGGTTGGGCACAGTGGAGACTACTCTCTCTACGCGATAGCTAAACATGTCCAACGACCCTGGTTGAAAGGGCCATCAGAGAAATGGCTACAAGTCCGCCAGCCCAATTTAGATGGGCGGAAATGTTGTCATTTTTTTACTGTTTCCTACCACCAGGTTAAACCTGGCAGTAAGGGATAGCAAAAACATTATAATGCTCCCCCTGCCATGGCGAGGGGAGCATTATATATTTTCTTTACAAAAAGAAAATCCTGTTTCAGGATTTTCTTTTTGTAAAGAAAAACAATTACTCTCTGCTAGAGGGCTGTGTCCTGCTGACAAAGCCTTGTAGCACTGAGTAAAATGCATTGACAGGAACTGCCATCACGGCAGTTCCTGCCAATGCTTTTATAAATGATCGCCTGCTTGGTGGTCATTTATAAATTAGGTGGGCAGTCCCTCTGTCATGGGTACAGAGTAATATACTCCTTCCCCATGGTGAAAGGCGGGCCGTCCGCCTACATATAAATCACCCCATAAATCAAAACCGGAAAAGACCTAGAAAAAGTCTTAATTATCGCACATGTCTGGTGCTTTAGTCCATACTCTTTTCTGCATTAAAGATTAAATCCATTTCATACTGAGACATCTCCTATACAATAAGATCTCATTGATGGAATGCAACTGAGGAACTGCAGTAGGCTGTTGGGAGAAGAATGTGGGAATTAATGGATCTTTTTTCATAACCTCTTCCGGGATCTTGATCAAGAAGTGATTGTCCTGGATGCTCAAAATGTAGGGGACTTGCTAGAATCTGTCCACCTGCCTGGCCTTGATGCATAAGTGCAAGATAATCTAGTAGTGCAAGAAAAAAGAAGAAGAAGAAATACATTTTGCTTTATAAATCATAATAAATGGAAGGCCTCAGGACCAGATGGAAGTCCAGGTGAAGTTTACAAATACATAGCTAATTAAATCAGCCCGATATGGAAGTACCTATGTGATTCCTTTATTGTTCTCTTCATCTCCAAAGACCTGAAAAGATTTTATTTCGAGTCTTAAAGCCAAGGAGGATCTTAACTCAAAGATGCCTACACTAAGACTATTCTAAAATATAAAAAAAACAGTTATTGAGCCAATACTCCCATTGAACTATCTACCAATCTGCAATGGTTCTCTCCTATGCAAGCTGGTTGAAAAAGCTAGCTACATAAATTCAGGCCTAGCTAAAAGAGAATGACCTTCTCTCAGATACACATATAGGATTCCACCAAAGAGAGCACAGCATTTGAGCTAACTGCAGCATGGGACTACATCAAGGCTACAGTGGACACTAACGACATAGCAACACTTATGCTATTCATCTTTTTAATACCTGTGCACAGTCCATTATGCCATTGGGCCACCCTGCTATAAAGACTCAAACTGATGGGCTCCTGAAGGGTTGGACATTCCTCCCACTGCATTTTGTTTTTTAAACTTTGCAAGCTTAAACTTTGTAAAGCTAAAGAAAAACTCAAAATGTTGAGAGTTCGCAGACTTAACATTTGCACATCTTTCCCATAACATTTGTTTGTGTACAGGGTACCTGGAACCTTACAGATTTATCTGAAAATGTGGTTCTGATTGTATTTTGAAATCAAAGGTTACAAATGAAATGCCACATTGTGTTTTACATAGCAGTGGATATGTTCCTGCAGTATATGCATTCAGCAGAATACACATTTTTAGGTCTGGCATTAGCCAAGGCCTATTGATTTTACAAAAATTATATGCATAATACACTTACTTAAAGGAGCTTTTAACCACCTCTCTTCATCCATTGGTCTGTTGTGCTATTCACATTTTGCTTTCCCTCACTACAGCACATAGCATGGGGCAATGGGTCAGCCTAATTCAACGACTGGTTACCTTCACTTTGAGTGACTGTATTTTGCACTTTCACAATGAGCACATTCACACACACTGTAGTTCTATTCTGTGCCAGTGTTCTTTGTTTTTTCTTTGTAATTATTACTTTAGTGTTGGCCTTGTGTTCAGTGTCTGAGGTGATAGCAGGACACTTTCTACCAGATGAGAGCTCAGGCTACATTCCAGCTTTATCAGTTTCTATCTCCTGCCAAAGCTATTGTAACTTCCTTTTGAACTGTCCTATTTCACAGTATAACAGAGTGTACCCATTTCAAACTGTTCTGAATTATGTTATTTTCTTTTTACTCTGCATGCAGTACCCAAACCAAAACCTTCAATATTATACATGTGAATTCATACGCCAACAATTCTTCAGAACACGTTTATTCTGGACTCAATTTCCCCAATAACATTTGCTCAGGAAGAAAATCAGCCTTTATCATGTTTAATTTGCAGCACTTGTAACATTTTTTTATTTATTTCCTGCTCTTTTTTCTCTTTTCTTTCCTCCTTTCTTGCGTTCTTTCCTCCTTTCTTGCTTTCCTTCTTTCTTTCCTTCTATCTTGCTTTTCTTCCTTCTTTTATTCTTCCTTGCTTTTTTCCTTCTTTCTTTCTTTCATTCCATCTTTCCTGCTTTCTTTCTTCCCCCTCATTCCTCCTTCCTTGTTTCCTTCTTTCATTCATTCCTTCCTTTTTTCTTTTATTTTCTTTCTCTTTCTTTCCTTCCTTTCTTTTTTCTTGCTTGCTTTCTTTGCTCCTTTCTTGATTTAGTTCCTTCTTGTTTGCTTTCTTTCCTTCTTTCTTGTTTTCATTCCTTTCTTGTTTTCTTTTCTTTCTTTTCTTGTTTTTGTTCCTTCTTTCTTTCCTTCTTTCTTGTTTTCTTGTTTTCTTGCTTTCTTTCCTTCTTCCCTTCTTTTTTCATTCTTTCTTTCCTTATTTCTCATTTTTTTCTTTCGTTCTTTCTCTCTTTTTCTTTCTTTCCTTTTTTCTTTAAATCTTTCCTTCTTTTTTCTTTCTATATTTCTTGCTTTTTTCTTTCTTGCTTTTTTCTTTCTTGCTTTTCTTCCTTCTTTTATATATTTTTGCTTTCTTTTGTTCTTTCTTACATTCTTTCCTTCTTTCTTGCTTTCATTCCTTCTCTCCTGTTTTATTTATTTCCTGCTTTCCTTCTTCCTTTATGCCTTCCTTTCTTTTTTTTGTTTTCTTTTTCTTGCCTTCCTACTTTCTTTCTTTCTTTCGTTCTTTCATTTCATGTTTCTTTCCAGCTTTCCTTTTTTCCATCTTTCTTTCTTTCCTCCCTTCTTTCTTGCTTTCTTACTTTCCTTCGTTCAGGCCTTCTTGCTTACTTTCTTCCATGCCTTCTTTCTTGCCTTCCTTCATGCTTTCTTTCTTGCTTTCTTTCTCAAAGCCAAGAGGCTGGCGCCAATGGCAGAACAATTAGTTTTTAGGACTGTGTTAGCAAAGACCTTTTGATTTTACTAAAATTATGTGTATGATATAGTTACTCACAGGGGTTTTCAGCCACACTTCATCCATTTGTCTGTGGTGGTGTCATTCACATTTTTCTCACTTAAGCTTTCATCAAGGGGCCTCTTTAGCCATTGGCTGACTTTACTAAGAGCTAGGGCATGCTGCCCTGTCACAATGAGCACATCCACATACAAAGAAGTTCCTCTCAGTGCCTTGCAGTAGTATGGTATTGTATGATTTTTTGAGGCCAAAAGCATTTTTGCCTTTAGTCAATATTTTTTTAGATTGACAAACAACCAGCACCTTCCCAAACAACAAAGTGTTGCAAAACCCATGACAGAACAATAATTGAGAAAAGGCTGGTGCACAGCGGCAGACCTATTTACCTTGCCAATTCTTGTTACTACATGATTCAGTTCTAGAAATCAATCGGCCAATTTTTTCTTTTTTTGGTTTCTGTACCTGGACTATGGTCAGCTATACAGCAAAACTGTTTATAGACAGCTATGTCCCATGAGTGCAACACGAGATGTTTTAGAAAATAAAGAGAGTACACCTTAAATCAGGGCATAATCCTGGATAGCCCAATCAGTAGCCTGCATGCACTGAAGATGTCAAAATACCAACTCTGCAGATCAAATATTCAGGGAATACATATACAAAGATGTAGTTTCTCACAGGTGGTTGAGATGGGACCTAGTCCAGTTGAAATTGGATCCCGGTAAGTGACCACCTCCTGCCCCAAGTTTCGCACTGCGCATCTTCAGCGACTGTTGTTCTCTGGATGCACTGAACTTATATTCAGGCAGATGGGTACAGCTGACTCTGGACAATAGAGTATCCCTTCTCCAACGATGCCCTACAAATTCTAGGTAACTAATGTGTGATGGACATGTTTAAATCCTTGTACAGGCAACAAGATTGTAGTCAAAGCATAGGATTCTGGGAAATTATTGCCCTACTCCTGCTCTCCCTGTCTATTCTTCTACATAATTCTCTGGATTTATATAGTAAGGTGCCCCAGACAGCCTATTTGCATCTACCCAGGGTCCATGCTTGAGTCCCATGCCCTATGTGTAGTTCTCATGGTTAGTCTCAACTGCACTGGCATCATATTCAATCCTCCTCTGAAGTAGGCCGCCAACAAAGACATCTATTAGCCTACATTCAAACTAAATCCCATATAATAAACCCTTATGGAGGCCCTTGAACACAATCCTTACTGATTAGAAATAGGGACATTAACAAAATTTTGACATATCCCCAAAACAGGGCTACTCTGATGTTACTCGTTGTGACACATGTTGTCGTACGCAGGGCTGCAGATAAAATAGAACTGCAAATATGGGACTCTTTCCTTTGCGAGTATAATATTTTGCTATTTCTGATCTTTCTGGACAAACCATCCTCAGAGCTCTGGCTGAGTCCTTCCTGTATTAAGCACCAGGTATTCTGATGTACATGCTGGGGATCATGCTTAAACTATTCTAAACTTTGAACCTGAAACTCAAGATTTACCTGATAGAGTAAGCAGTCTTAATTCCACAGCGGTACTTAAAACAATGACCACTGCTCCTGTGACATACCTTCAATACTGCTTAATCTTGTATTATTGATCTGTAGTGTAAAATCTAAAGGATTAAAACATGCACTCTAATTATAAATCTTGGCTTTAGCGGAATCAACTTATAGCAAGCCAAATAGAAATCACCTTACTTCAAAGCCAACAGGAAAGTAAAGTGCACCACAGGCAAGGGGTGATTGGATGTGCCCTCAGCCTAGATCTTAAATATTGTGAAAAGTTATTGGCTCTACAGCTTCCATCTGGTTAGTATCAAAAAGCTCTCATGGAAACTCAGAACTCATTCAAATGAAGCACTGTGAATCTTGGAGCATATACTTTGCTGTTTGAAAATTTGGCAGCAAAAGCTCCAGGATGATGGCATCAGAAAAATCACAGTTTCTCAGAAGAGATTCAATGTAACTTTTGGATATCACGTTAGATTACACAAGCTGCAGTTATCAAGGAAAACTTTTATACTGAAGTCCAGCCCCAAACTGCAAATTCTGATGCCCTCTACTGACAACAACCATGGATTCTGACAAATTAACCCTGCATATAAAGTGTCAGAAAACAGTTATGTCATCTTGCTTGATTGGCTCTGTTTTTTAGGTCTGACTTCACAGTTGTCTGTAAGACCTAGGGGTATATGTACAAGCCCCTATTGCCACGGAAACGTCACTTTTTGTAACGTGACTTAACACTGCCTTGTAAATAAGGCCCCCTTTCACGCAATGCTTAGCATGAAAGGGAAAGGCAGTGGGTGTTGCGGTGGGTGTTCCACCGCAACACCCATTGATTGTGACTCTGCCCCCTATTTACAAGGGCAGCGTAAATTGGAGGCTGCGCCAAAATTAAGACCAGGGAAAACCTGGTCTTAAGTTGGCAAAACGAGGAGAAATGCTATATTTCTCCTGCTTTTTGCTTTTTCCATGTGTGCTGCCTTGTGCAGCACACATGGAAAAAGCAAAAAGCCTTTCATTGTTTATGTACAGGAAGGCCCCCCTTCCTGCACATAAACAATCTTTAAAAAAATGACATTTTGTGACTTCCATGTGTGCTGCATTAAGCAGCACACCTAGAAGTGACAAAATGACATTTCAATGTCTATGAACTATGGTGCAAGGGTGCCTGCGTTGGAGCTACACAGCTAAGTGTAGCGCCAGCGATGGGGGAGCCACAAGGCTGCACCACATTGTTGTAAATATGGTGCAGCCTTGCGTTTCTGAAGTGGCTGAGTGAGGCGTTAAGCCATGACGGCTAACACCTCACTCCGCCACTTCATTTGTACATATCCCCCCTAGTGTTTCCAGTATACAGAAAGTGGGTTTTCGGTCAGGCCCCTTCATCCATTGGCATACTTTGGTCCATCTCTAAAACAGCCCAGAGGATTGTACATCTCACATCTAATGTTATTGGCTTTTTAGTATATCATTCCACCTCATAGGTAGTGGTTCCATTGCAATACATGAGAGACTATTTTTGATCTGAAAATTACATACAACCTCACACTTTTTGCCATGCTGCTCATTTTAATGTTATTTGTTCTATTCAGAATACAATTCCTTTTTGTACTGTTTTTTCACTGTAGCAGTCATTATTCAATGTTTTTGTCAGTACCAGAGTACTGAGCTTGACCATAACTTGGCTGCCTTAATGTGTGCTTCTCTTTCACATCAGGGTAGCCATCTTTGGGTCAGGGCACCATTGATGAGGCCAAATCGCACCAAGTGGGGTCTCGGCCCATGTGGATAATTCCTCCTACATCAAACAGTAAAACAGTGGTTCAGTGCCTAAAATAAAGTTAGTTTCTAAAAGCCAATGTCTGATAATTCCTTTACAAATAAGGGGCCGATTCTGATGCGGGTTGGAAAAGCTTCCGACCGAATCGGTTGGGAAATGGTGTCCGACCCACTCGGATCGGGAAAGTCCGACCGGCGGAGTAGGATGCATCCGGATGCTTCCAGATACGATTTGGTTGAACTCCCATTGACTTCAATGCGGAACATTTGTTCCTAACCGCATCCAGAATTGGGCCCTCGGTCGGGAAGACACGTTCCCGATCCGATTTGAAGGAGCAAATGCCGTTAGGAGGCCTTCCTAACCGCATCAGAATCAAGCCCTACGGTCGGGGAAGCTTTTCCAACCCGCATCAGAATCGGGCCCTAAGTGTGCCTTCACCTGTTCTATTTGAATTCAAAGGAGATGCAATCAGAATCGTGATAATGACTATCACCTTTGTAACCCAGAATTGGCATATTTATTTAGCCCATAGAAAAAACCCAAATCATTAGACTAGCAAAAAGTGAATATGCATGTTGATATGCTGAAACCTTGTCCTCTCTATGATCTGCTACACTCAAAACAAAAACACACTTTACCATTGTCCCATTCCATTTTTAACAAACAGACATTCAAGGAGGTCTTCTCTATTCAAAATTCTATGATGCCCTGAGATTGATGGAGAATTGATGGATACCTCTGGAGCGTGTTTCCCAATTATAGGTTGGGACCCATTGGTGGGTAGCGAGCTAGTTTTTGGTGGGTAGCGAAAGTCAGGGCAATAAAGATGCTTTTAAATTCTGTGTTTAGCTTGTCGCACTTGCCAGTCAGGTTGCTTTATCATTTCAACATGAGGATTAGTGTTTACTTCTCTTTTTCTCTCTGCAAAGTGAGAGGAGTTTTTAAAGTGAATTATGAGACAAAGTAAGATGTTGTTTTTTGCAGTACACAACAAAATGTAAATACCTATGAATGAACTGTATGCATCTAGCAGTTAGGAAAGCAAAAATGAAGCACTGTTTTGCAATTCTGAAGTGTGCTGGAAACAGAGATTTTAATAGGATCAATTCAAACCAAGACACCTACGTGGTGATGCACAAATGATAAATATTCACAGAAATCTGAATTCCACACATTATCATCTGTGTGCTATATAGTTTTATCAGTAAAACTGTACGTCTGTGCACATTTAGTGGCCATTTCAATGAAAAATATCTGTAAATGTGTCTGTAAATGACAATGGTTCCACTCCATGATTTAGTTAGATTCCAAAATCGCCCCTCATCATGTCCATTAAAGGTAGGTGGGTCGACAAAGTTTGTTTTTTTAAAAAGTGGGTTGTGGTTCTAAAAAGTTTAGAAACCACTGGCCTAAGGTGTGGTATGTGGCCTGCCACTGCTAGGATTTGTGTCTCACTACAGAGGGATATTCCCTAATGGCTTGTGGATGGACCCTGGGTAGATGCAAATAGACTGTCTGGGGCACCTTGTGAATCAGCGCCTTTGTGAAAGACTCTTCAAGCACTTGCGCCTCACTGAAGAAGAATACCTAGCAACGTCTTGAGGCACTGTGCCTTTATTAAAGAATCTTGAAAAACATATGCCTGACTCAAGAAGGATATCTAGCAACTTCTTGCATTGGACAGAAATGATTGGCAAAGCAATTAGATGTGCAGATATGCCAAATGTGCCAACACATAGAAATATTGGAAAGTATTATCAATTTAAAGCCAGACCTATTGGCTTTGTCAATGCTTGTTCTTTTATCACCTGGCCCTGGGATTCATTTCTGTACCTCCTCTGTTTCATTTAGATGTCTGGGAGACATAATGGCAACTACAGCTGGTGCAATGGGGCCATTTGGCATCAGGAAAACTGAGCTAAGACACATCAGGGGGAAGAGAGAAACAACAAAATAAATCCATGGCGTATAGACTAACTCCCATGGCTTCTGCACAAGTAATGTCTGTACAACTGATGCTGTATGCAGAATTCCTTCATTACAGATTTAAACCTTGAACCAGTTTTCACAGTGCAATATACTTCAGCGAAGAGATCAAGGGGCATATTAACAACGAGGCGATAAACAATTATCGCCGCTTTAGCGTCCGTTTTCGGACGAAAAGCGGCGATAATCTTATCGCCAATCAGCAAGGTCACGCTATCGCGTGAATCCTTGCACTATCGCCTTCTCTTCCAACGCCCATCTTTGCATCTCTAATGAGATGCAAAGTGGGCGTTACTGGGCGTACCCCGGATGGGCTACGTTGCAAACATCGCCGATGTGCACATCGCGATATTTACAAGGCAGCCCACAGGATTATAGCAGACGTTAAATTTTGGCGAAAACGGCCGTTTTCGCCAAAATCTAACGTCTGCTATAATCCTGACTTACCTATGTTAGACATAGGAGGTGGATTCTGCTGATACGACCACAGGAGTCGTATCAGCAGGTACCTCGCCGCTTTGCAGGGAACATCGCTGGAAAACCAGCGATGTTCCTTGCAAAACGGCGATAACCTCTCTATCTCTGGAATTTTATCGCCTCGGCGTGCGCGTTGTTGATAACGCGCTAACCGAGGCGATAAATTGCAGAGATAGTCCGGCGATAAATATGCAAGCGCTAAAGCGCGCTTTGCGATATTTATCGCCGAGCCTTGTTAATATGCCCCCAAATGAGGATGCAGTGACCAGGTAGGCCTTTGCCAGGATTGGTTTGCATTACAAAATGGATGAAATGGAATCCAATTACTGCAGAAGTAAGATGGCTGCCCATGGAGCCTGGATGAAATGAAAACATTCAAAATGAAAAGTCTAGGCTAGAAAAGAGGTTCATGGTAATGGTGTGACCGGAGCCCTTGAGCAGACTTTAGCATTATTCAACTATTCAGCTCCTGACTGAATGTTTCAAGCAATAAGCTGACAATGTGTCAGGGCTTTGACTTGAGTGTCAATATATGTTGCAAATGGTAAAAATATATATTTCTATTAGCAAAAGCTCTGAGGCCAAGATGCAGGGATGAAATCTGCAAAAAGAGACCCACAACATATTCAGTTTTGAGAAAGCAGGTTAGGTGGCAGGAAAAGGGGGCATCCTGCCAACAGTAAGACATTGTCCACCTCAAGGAGAGAGGCAGCAGTCTCCCAGACAAGAGAAAATATGAGTTTGGTAACCCACTAAGACCCCCATTCCAAAGTCTGCAGAAAGTGGGTAGCAGGCACAGCAACCGGTACACAGAGGTTGTGGCAAACACCACCTATGTGAGTTCTGCAGGTCGGAATGGGGTATAACAAGCAGTGTCTGTGTTTAGGGCAGAGAATTTTTCAGACCTCTCCAGATGAAATGTGTCAAAGAAATTTTGTGGCTGTAGGCTATTTTCTCCATGTGGTAATTACCCATGCAGTAATTGCCAAGTGCAGTAATTGTCACTTACGATAATTATCACAGAATTCAGAGCCTTAATTTGTGTGCAAATTCCTTAAATCAAAATTTACGTGACTACTTGGGTCGAGACAGACTATGCTAATAGTCTATATTTAGGCCTTACATGTCGATTTTTCAAACAGGTGTCAGATTTAATTCTTCATCTAAGAGTGTGGCGCCACCTCAGCGTGGCTCCTGCTACCTTGCAATGGTCACCTGTAGCAATGAGAATGGCCATACCTACCGTCTTTAAAACTGGGGCAGCAGGTTCCCGCCCCGACGTCGACTCAACATCCTGTGATTCTAGGAAATCACTTAGGGCTAGATGTAAAAGCATTTTGTGGTTGCAAACAGCCCGATGCACAGAATCGGGCCATTTGCGGCCGCATAAATGCTTTTTAGGATGTACAACGCCCAAATTGCGATTCGGTACCTTGTTACCGAATCGCAATTTGGGTTTCGCAATTCGGTATTTGGAAGGGGCATGTTGCATGCATTCCTGCCTAATACCAAATTGAAATGGTATGTACGAATATTCTGCAACCAAAATGTGGTAGCAAAACATTTGCAATTTACCACCATTTGAAAAAGGGTGGTAACCCATTCGCAAATGGTAAGGGGTCCCCATGGGATCCCTGCCCCTTTGAGAATAGTAGTCAAAATATTTTTTAAAAGCAGGCAGTGATCTCACGGACCACTGCCTACTTTTAAAAATGAAACATCAAAGTTTGATTTGTTTTCTTTTTAAATGCATCTTATGTTGGGTTCCTCCTGATTTATGTAGCGATTTAAAGCAGAGGCTCACGGTGTCACCCCATGTGATGGTGTCACCCGCCCCAGTGCGGTCCACACCCGGGGGTGACACCATGAGTTACCGCACTGGCGCACTGGGTGACACCAACCCTAGTGACGCCACTGCATCTCTCCTCGCAGCGTGAAGCATAATGAGCTGATTTTGTCCGCCTGCATCCCTGTTCTCGCCAAAACATCAGCACCAAAAGGCATGGGAAGCAAGGGTCCTTGCATACTTCATGACACCCTGGTTAACAGTTAGACCCCTCTGGGAGCCAAATTTACACTTCTCATTCAGCCGCGTCTTGTGATCACAAAGTGGTGGCAGCTACCCCTGAAAACAGGCAACGAGTGACTCGTCTGCTTTTAAATTAATGACTGCCTCCCTCACTAGGCAAGCGATCCTGAGCCAAGTGCACAATATCGTCTGCCTGCTCGCTAAGCGCTTAATATGCTCCCATGATTTTTTTTTTTTGGCCTACAATCAAGTTGTTGATGAGCTTGCCTGTCCCTAAAATGGAGGCCGGGAGGCACCTCGTTTGAAGTGATACTCATGGAACCAACCTCTCAGAGCAGCTTAAACACATCTAAGACCTCTCCAAAACTGCTCCTCATCTCTAATTGCTCCATTGAAATACTTACCTACGAATATCTCAAACACTTTCGGTCATGGAAACCCTCCAGTAAGAAAATGCACATACAGTATTCTTAGTGCACATGGCGCATTCTTGACAGGAAGACTTGCAACACTGTCATGATCTAGATTTGGCTTGCCTCAAGGCATATCATATATTATCCACTGCTCTGTCACTACTGCTGCCCCTCAGTGTACACCTCGGATACCTGTGAGTTCTGTGAGACTCATGTGTCTCTGAGCTGGGGAAACTAATCAACCTGGTCTACCATCATTCCAGTGTTACCTAACGACCCGGAAATATCTACCTCCCAGCTGTGATGCGAACCGCATCTGCAATACTGGAAACAAGAGACCTATAGTACACTATTCTAGATACTTAATTCCCAGACATGTCATGAGATAGATCACTCATCAGATGCGATTCTATCTGCGGTTGTTTCTTGATTAAAGGCTCGTTTCGTTATGCTATACTCCTCACAACCCATTCTTATTCACTCCACACCAGATTAGTTGTCGGTATGGTTGGCGTAAGTCTGTCCACAACGATTTCCAATATGGCTGCAAAAGAGTCCAAACCACATTTTAAATCCTCCCACAGATCACTGGCCTAAAATTGGACAAGGATTTCGAATTTTAGAGAGCCCATTGTGTGCCTACCTTCAGACCACCTGGCAGAAACACAACAAGACCAATAGTCTGCAAGCCACTTCGATTGCGACCCGCAGAAGCAATACTGTTGTATAGGCCCAAGAACAACCACATCACCCGTAACGGCAGCAAGATTCACATTTCACAAAACTACTCCAAAATAACAGTTGAAAACAGGAAGAGATTCCTGGCTTTGTGAGACAGACTAAAAGAAATGAGTCTTCAGTTCTCTTTTGCAGATCAGGCAAGATGTAAAATCATGGTGAAAGGCAAGTTCCACATGTTCAATGATCCCAAAGGCTTGTTGACCTATTTGGATGAGCTCTTTGACCACATAATGGAGTTTTGTTAAATTTGCTTCCAACAAAAGAAAATTGTGATTTGCCTCTGGCTTACTGGATGACTTTGATGCATTTCTGCCTTTGAACATACTCTGTCATGCTGATGCAGTACATAGCCTAGATGAGTACCCATCAAACTCACTCTTCTGTATTTGTTTAGATATATAACGTTGCCTGATCGTATTTCATAATTGTTACCACCTGGTTGCGGCCACAATACTAGGCAATGTGTAAATCTCACAGCTATTACTGAGATTAAGTTTCCTTGTACTGCTATGACAGTGTTTAATATGCTTCTGAACCAGACGCTGTATTTTACCTCTGCATTAGGAGACACCATGTTTGTCTAGACACATAACATTCTCTGTTCGTATTTCATAATTGTTTAACCTGACGTGATTACAAAATACTATACTTTGCGTAAAACTCACTCGCTACTTACCTTCCATTGACCTTATTATTGTATGTGGAGATTTCAATCTACCATTCGACACGGTCCTAGATTGTCAATCTGCCTGTAACTATCACCCACCAAAGGCCCACAAAAGTTTACAAAAACTCTGCACCAAATATAACCTTAAGGATACATGGAGATTACAACATCCTGACTGCAGGGTTTACACCTTTTACTCACCACCACACAACTCCTATAAAAGAATAGACTATGCTCTCATCTCTGGTACTCATACACCTAATAGATCAGACAAATATATCACCAAGATTACTCTCTGACCACTCTTGTATTAATACACTCCTCGCCAGCACCAACCCGAAGGAACCCAGTAGAGTTTGGGGTTTTAATAATGATGTTTTGCCTGACCAAGACGACTTAAAAAAATTATATAATAGACAACACCTCACCTGACATAAATATACAGACATTTTGGGATGCTCTTAAGGCAACATTAAGAGGTACCCTCATAGATATGAAGGCGAAGAATAATAAAACAAACAATGCTGAAGCTTGATGAAGAAATTAAGCACCTTGAATCAAGACACATTAAGAGTCTAGATAAAACACTCTTTCCTTACTCACAACCAAGACATACGACCACAATACAATTCAGAGCAAAAAGCTGGTGTGTGGATTAACAAGTTTAAAGGTCTCTAACTTTGTTAGGCTAATAAGGTGGCCAAATGTTGGCCTCATACCTCAAACATAAACAGAACCAAAAAAAGATAAACGTGATAAAAGACAATAGAAACGTAACCCACTCGACAGTCAGAAGATCCTAGACACCTTTAGACAATTTTACAAAGACATATTCTGACAATAAAAAAATAACTCCTTCTCAATGTAATCACTATTTAAGCAAATTACATATCCCCCATTTATCAGAAGATGATAAAGCGTCCTTATCCAAACCAATTTCCTTACTCGAAATTACTGATGGGATTAATACGCTAAAAGAAAATAAAGTGCCTGACCCTGACGGCTTCACTGCCAAATATTATAAGACATTTGCCCAGTGACTCCAACCTACCATATTAGACTTATTTAATAATTTTATGATCTATGGTATTATTAATGGTACTACAGTGGAAGCCAACATAGGGGCTGAATATGATGCTGTAGGAAACTGCTCCGACCCTCGGTCGGAGCTGTTCCTACGGTATCGTAATCGTCTGTTCGGATTCATATTCGATCGACCCATTTGGATGGAGTCGGTCGGAAAGGAATCCGAACCGAATTTCCAAATGGCTTCTGACGGGCTGTTGATCCCTGCACCCCGTGGCAGGCACCTTGAGGTGCCTGCCCCTGGGTGCAGGGATGAACTTCAGCTCGTCTCTTTACAATGAGACCATGAATTCCGGTCAGAATGCATGCTCCCATTGTAAAGAATAGGACTGCGACCGAACAGTGTTTGGTCGCATCCTAATTGCGGGGTTGGGACCGCCGACATGAGGTCGGTCGGTCCCAGTACCGAATCGATATCGGGACATCGAAATCGACCCCATAGTAGTGATCCCAAAAGAAGGGAAAGAGATATTACTGCCAAAACAACTATAGATCCATTTCATTAATAAAAGTGGACTGTAAGCTCTATGCGAAAATACTCGCTAAGCATCTAAATGCCTTTTTACCACAACTGAAGAATGTCTATTGATAAAACCCGCCTCTTATGATATGTCCTAGAAAGAGTTAAAACGTCCACTTTGGCCCCAGTGGTGATAACGCTTGATGCTGAGAAAGCATACAATAGGGTGTCATTGACCTTTCCTGAAGCATCCCTCAGAACCTTCAATCTTGGGGAGGAATTTATAGAAATGATTATGGCCTTATATAGTAACACAAACACCCGTATATTCACTAATGGCTTCTTGTCCAAACCACTCAAACTATAAAAAGGAACCAGACAGGACTGTCCACTTTCTCCTTCCCTCTTCCAGCTAGCCTTTGAGCCTTAGTATACTTGGCATCAACTTTCAAGGGAAAATAGTGAAATGATCTGTCTCTCAGACAACATCTTAATCGTCACGAACGACCCCAACCCATCTATACAAGCCCTCTAGAAACATTTGAGCAGTATTCCAAGGTCTTGGGCTCCAAACTAAATAGAGACAAGTCAGAAGTTAAATCCCTTAACTCACCAGGAACGAAGGACCTCTTGGGCGATTCAGGCCCAACCTGGCAACCAAATTACATTAAATATTTGGGCATTAAATTTGTCTCTGATCTAATCAATACTTTAAAATACAATGATCAAATGGCTGCATTGAAACCATATATAATGATGGTGACCCCGATAAATAATTGATTCATTTATATGCTCGCCTTAATTCTTTCCGGTGACTTCCACTGGAAATCAGATAAACTCATCACAAACGTTATTTGGCAAGGTATAAGGGCAAGAATAGCACTAAAGAAACTACGCCTTACTAACATACTAGGAGGAGTTAACCTCGTCAATTTCAGAAACTACCAGACAGCCTTCTTGGCAAAACAGGGCACCTATTGGTTCTCTAAACCAAACACTCCCAAATGGTTGGAAGTTGAAAGGTCCCTTCTGGATGACCTTGACCGTGCAACCTTGCTCACTATCTCCTGCAAATATCTTACCAAGTCCAAATATATATTTAAGAATACCAGAAATGCATTACTGGCCATTGACAGGAAAATGCCTTCAAAGATGAAGTCCCCCAATCTTGCCTCTCTTTGGCACAATCCGAACATCACATACAGAGGTCAGAACCTTTATTGGGGCTCATGGGTCAACAAAAGGGTATACGTCCCTAAACAGCGAGGCTCCAAATCCTCCCCCCTAACCTTCTTGAACCTATAGACACAATATCATTTAGACGACCGAGAATTTTACAATTTCCTCAAAATCATAACATTCATCACTAGGTCCAAGTCCCACCACAGAGACCCATCCCTCCCAACTCAAATTACAAAACTCAATAAAGTAGGTCACCAGATCTCCAAATTTTACCAACTGCTCCAACCTAACATATCGAAAGCAAACAAGAAAATAATGGAATACTGGGACACCTACTCCTCCACCCCCGTATCCGAACCAGAGCGGAAGGCAATTTGGAAATCGATTACCTCACACAAAGTAACTCTAGTTCTTGCTCAAAATAAATATTGGCTAATACACAAAATCTATTGGACTCCTTCCCATCTACACACCCTGAAAATTCTAGACAACCATACATGCTGGAACTGTAAAGAAGAAACCGGGGACCTTGCTCACCTGCTTTTTCACTGTAAATCTGTGGAGTCCTTCTTAAACAATGTCTTCTCTTTTACCTCCAAGATCTTTAACATATGCCCCAAGAGAGAATTCTCCTTTCTTATCAAAGGTTTTCTTGATCCTAGCATTAAATGCCCAGCTGATCGCCAACTACTTAATCTCTTAATTGGAAAGTCACCCATAAAGCCTCTTTTGGAGCCTGGCTAAACTGGGTTTCACAAATCAGAGGGGCTGATAATGTTGCTGTTCAACACTGACCCTGGAAATCACAATTTAAACCCATTTGGAAATCCCTAGATGACTTGTTTGCTGTCACCAAACCCACTTGAACTGGTGCTCCTTACTTTTAACCTAGTACACAACATGTCCGAATTTATTACAGGTAGAAACATGAATACCACATACAGTTTGAACTAGAAGCTCTGCTCTTTTACCCTTCAATGCTGATTTTATATTTCAAGTATAGGAAACTTGTGAAAGAATCAACATCATTGTATGTAGCAATGCACTTTTTCCTCTCAATGACTTGTTTTTCGCTTACCTACTGTAACAGTTATATTTTCTTTGTCGTTATTTTTGTAAAAACTCAATAAAGATTATTTTAAAAGTAAAAAGGAAAACTGGCTGTGTTTGAAAAATAAATATTGCTTTATTTAAAAGCAATCACAGACATGGTGGTCTGCTGACCCCCCGCAGGCCACAATCCCTGTGATAACAGCGAATCGGCATGGGTCGTAAATTGTGACCAACCTTGTTAATATGCATGAGGTAGGTCTATTTGCGACCCACTCTGAATCACTAAATGAAACTCATTGTGTTTCATATATAAGGAATAGCGATTTCCTATTTGCAGGAAATTGTTATTAGGAAATTGCTATTCTAGATCTTTGCACATCTAGCCCTTAATCTCCCCAGTGACTAAAAAAATTAATCTGACCTTGTGTAATCCTACTGGTGAGCATGTAAAGCGCTCCAATGCCCTTGGGACTAGTTTGCGCTTTGTAAGACTGCAAAAAAAATAAAGTGCAGAGTTGCACATCGTATGAGCGACAATGTTCTTAGTTTCAGTGCTATCATCGTGGGGTTTCAATAAGTAAACCTAAAACTGAGATGTTTTAAGGCATGGGCAAAGTGGGCACCTGCCCCGGGCCAATACCTTTTAAAGGACCCCTTGGTAAAGTGATATTTCAAAGTTTTTCTCACCATCATCGATTTCCCATAAGAACCTTTCCCCAATCCCCCTACCCTCCTCCCCAGTTGTGTGAGCAACTCACGGGCCCTCCGGCGATGAAGCTGGGAATTGCTTGTCCCAGCTGCCTTTTAGGCCGTGCTTGTGACCCCGCCCTTCCTTCTTGATTGGGCCCTTTGAACCCAAACTTACCAGTCACGCACTGGCCTTTTTCGTTGGCGCGAGAGTGCGTCCTATTGTTGCTGTGCCCTTTTGTCTGCCGCCCACGGGGGGGGGTATCCGCACTCCCTCTAGGGTCGACTGCGCCTCCCGGTCAGCGGTAAATCTCTTCCTGTCCCTACTTCTTACTCTGTTTCGCTCTGTCTAGTGACATTTTGTGGGGTTTTTGGGCCTCAGGAAAGATGCATATCAGCTGTTTCGAGTGTCAGTTTAAATACAATATAATATTGTTTATTTTCATGCAGGCTTGAATTGTTAAAAAATAGGTAATAAAATTCGAAGGTGTTCAGAACAGGGGGCCTCAAAATATATCTTGCTCGGGACCCCAAAAATCCATAAGATGACATTGCTGAAGTGTCGGAGCCACCCGGCCCGCACACTACAATGTTGCAGCCTGTGTCACCCCGGAGGGCGGGCTCACCCGAGGGGATAAATAAGCGGGCGCATGACCGCTCGAGGTCTTGACCCTTACTGCATTACTGTGTGTGTGTGTCATGATTTGTACGATCCCCATCTCCAGCCATAGGCCTCTCCATGTTGCGCTCTAGTTGCACGCCACCTTACTCACCACATTGGCGACAAGGCGGGTCCCACCCATGCCTCGGAAGCATCCAGGGAAGATCGCGGCCCAGTTACGCTGCTGTGCTCCAGCCCGTCACCAGTGCAACGACTCCTACGCCATCAAGACACGACAGCACTTGACTGGTGCCACCGCATGCCCGGCAGTCTCTCATTTACTCCCTCCCCCTGTGCCGCAGGCACGAGAAAGCGGCGGGAGGGCTGAACAGCTGAGACGCGGCCTCAGGCAGGCGTGGCCCCAGCACGGTCTGGAAGGCACCCACAAAGCAGAGGAGCAATGCAAGTTGTGCCACGAGGTCAGTGCACCATTCCCATGAGCGCGGAGGCCGGAGTCACTGCCACGTGACTCACCATCAATTAACCCACTCCAGCGTGCTTCCTCCCCGTTTTCTCTCACGCGCAGGGCGAACGCGCTCACAAGATCACCAGCCACTGCGCTCCACGAGAGCACAGCAGAGGGACTGCCACATGAGTCAGGAAAGGCCCCAAATAAAAACAAGCCCAAGCAAAGACACAAAAAAATAAAAACCTGAAAAGACACATTTAGGCACACAGACTCCTTTCCTCAAGCCCACGGCAAGGCACCGGCGGAGGTGCAGAGCCCAGTCCCTCAGTCCTGGCCACACTTGCACAGAAGAGGGAGCGCAGTTGATGGCCCCAGACGCCAGGAGACACAGGCCACAAGAAGCAAGTAAGCTGCGCCCACAGACTCAAGAACATGAGTACCCCAGCACAGGCAGGTGGCGCCGGCCCACAAGCAGCTACCCCACAGCCACCACAACCACCCCCACAGCCACATGGCCACGCAGCGATGGCACCCCTCCCACCGCTCAGCGAGCTGGCCGATCCTGCTACAGCAGCCTCACGCTGGAAATCGTGGATTGGCTGGTTAGACCACTACTTCACCAGCATGAGGGAAACGGATGGCACAGTCAAACAGTCACTGCTCATATGTTATGGAGGAGGGGAACTATACGACCTGTTCAAAACAATCCAGAACACAGGAGACAATGATGATTACAATGCGGTGGTAGCGGCACTGAACAGACACTTCGACCCTCAAATCTATCCTGATTTGAGCGGTTTAATCTCCGCCAGCCAAAATAAGAAGAATCGGAGTCCATTGACATTTTTTACGCCCGACTACGGAAACTGGCCAGCTCATGCACGTTCCCTGACCAACAAGAGGAAATAAGGGCACAGATCATACAAGGGTGCAGATCGGTGCTACTACGCCGCCTGATACTTAGACAACCAGGGATGTCGCTCAACGAGATACTGGTACTGGTAAGGTCACATGAACTTTCGAATGCACTGGCGGACGAGTTGGAAGCAGCTCTCAATCGACACCCAGCCTCCTCAGGATCACTCAGACTGCCAGCGGTCAAAGAAGAGAGGGTAGACACCATTTAAAGACGCCCAATGGCACCACGTGCAAACCCAAAGTCACCCACGAGGGGAACCTGTGGGAACTGTGGCATGGAACACCCACCAACAGGCCCATGTTTCGCAAAAGGCAAGACCTGCTCTTGGTGCGGTAAGCTCAACCATTTTGCCAAGGTATGCAGGAGCGGAAGCTCACAAACGAATACCCCGGGACAGTGAGGAGTGTCGGCGGCCGTCAGACAGCTATCCCTAGACGACACACTGGAACAGGCAGACATTCCTAACCAGGCTACGGGTTAGGAATGGATGACGATGATGTATTCATGGTGTCGTTTGTGAGCTGCGATGTACTGCACCGCAGACCGCCTCCCATGTGCTCCATACTCATGGCTGGGTCCACCGTCCAAGCTCTCATAAATACGGGAGCCTCTGTGAATGTCATGGACAGTGCACAGTATGAACGCCTCTCACCACGGCCGCCACTGTCAACCTCCAGAGCAAAGATTTACACATACAGAGGGACCGAGCCACTCCCCTGAGAGGGGTAATCGATGAGAGATGTAGCCAGCGAAGGGCACTGCATCCCCACCAGGTTTCACATTACAGAAGGAAAGAGAGGCACTCTCCTCAGCTGCCATATGGCTGAAGACCTGGAACTGGTCTTCTTTGCAAAACAAGTCCACGACCTACACGCGGACGCCATCCTGCAAGAGTTCCCTATGCTGTTCGAAGGCCTCGGACGACTCAAAGGAAAACAGTTCAAGTTACACATCGATTCGTCTATCAAGCCGACAGCATTGAGACATCGGAGAGTACCCTTCCATTTGCGCCCACAGGTCGAGGAGGAGCTACGGAAACTAGAACAATTGGGGGACATCAAGAAGGTCTCTGGCCCCACACCATGGGTGTCTCCTTTGGTCGTCGCCCCCAAGCCAAAACAACCAGGAGCAATCCGGCTATGCGTCGACATGTGCCTACCCAACCAGGTCGTGAAGAGAAATCGACATCTATTCTCACAATGGACGATATTGTGGCGGACCTCAATGGAGATAAATGGTTTTCCAAACTCGACTTGAATGCTGGATACCACCAGCTCGAACTTGCCCCAGAGAGCAGATACATAACGACTTTCTCCACGCATGTGGGGCTACGGAGATACAAGCGGCTGAGCTTCGGGGTGTCGTCAGCCGCAGAAGTATTCCAGAACGCCATCTGCGAAACACTCTCAGGGCTACATGGGTCATCAACCTCAGTGATGACATTCTCGTGTTCTCCAAGACCCTCGAGGAACACCACGTGCACCTGAGGAACATGCTCCAACACCTTGCAGACAGTGGCCTGACCCTCCACTGGGCAAAATGTTCATTCTACCAGGAATCACTGGAGTTCTTTGGGTACATCTTCTCCCGCGAGGGGCTACAGGTCGACCCAAAGAAGGCAGTTGCCATCCGCGCAGCACAAGTACCCACATCACCAACCGAGGTCTGCAGCTACCTGGGGATGGCCACGTGCTGCGGCCATTTCATCCCGAACTTGGCATCCCTATCGGAACCCCTACGAGCCCTCACAAAATGCGGAGTACCGTGGGACTGGACAAATAAAGCCGGCACGTCGTTCCACACCATCAGGAAGCCGTCATGGACAAGACCGTAATGGCGTACTTCCACCCCAGCCGCCGCACGGAGGTAGTTGTTGACACCAGCCCTGTCGGACTGGGGGCCATCCTTCTACAAGAAACAGCCAACAGAGAGTGGGTTCCCGTGGCTTACGCCAGCAGAGCACCGACGGAAACAGAAGCACGATATGCCCAGATAGAGAGAGAAGCACTTGCCATTAAGTGGGGGTGTCACCACTTCCACCTACACCTCTACGGATGCGAATTCAGAGTAGTGGCGGATCATAAGCCATTGATCCCTCAATTTGCAGGAACAACACGACTGGCCCCGCCGAGAATTGAAAAGTGGGCAGTGCAGCTAAAGGCATATCGGTTTGACGTGGTGTTCCTTACCAGGATCAGCAACCCCGCGGATTTCTTGTCACGTCACCTAGTCCCAGAAAGACCGTTGCCACCGTCTACTGATGAGGAGAACACCGAAGAACTGGTGCGGATGATATCACAGGAAGCATACCCCAAGGCATTAACTCTAGAAGAGATAGGAGCCGCAACCACTCTCGATGAGTGCCTGGGTAAAGTGAAGGAAACACTGGCTGATCGGAAATGGCAGCACTTCTTGGATTGTGCCCGGGCACTGAGTGAGGAAGAACGAACGACAACAACTGTGGAGGGCTCACAGTGAACTTAGTGAAGGCCCACACGGGATAATACTAAGGGGTACCACCGTAGTGATCCCAAAGAACCTACAGCGGAAAGCAGTCAACCTCGCACATGTGGGACACCAGGGAATAGCCAAGACGAAAGCCCAACTCCCCAGCAAGGTGTGGTTTCCTGGGATGGACACCATGGTTGACGACACTATCCGAGCATGTCACTCGTGTGCCATTACCAGCAGTGATCCAGCGCCTCACCCCATACTCACTGAAGAGCTGTGCCTGGACCCGTGGTCAGAGCTCAGCATTGACTTTGGGTCTTTCCCCAATGGACGCAGCACTATTGTCCTAATAGACTCTCATTCCAAATTCCCAATTGTGGAAGTTGTATTGTCCACGGCATTCCCACAAGTCAAGGCCACCTTCGACCGGTCCTTTGCGATGATGGGCCTTCCAGAGGAACTACGGTCAGACAATGTGCCGCCCTTCCAAGGGAAAGATTTTCAGGACTATCTGGCGTCTCATGCTGTCAGATTTCGCAAGATAACGCCACAGTGGCCACAGGCCAACGAGGAGGTGGAGTGTTTTATGAGGACCCGAAACAGGGCGCTGAGAATAGGGGTAGAAAGAGGTGAAGATGCGGAGGTGTGCCTACAGCCGTTCCTAAATGCATATCGCCAGACTCCACACTGCACGACCCATCCCATCTGCTGTTCCAGCGAGCTCCGTGAGACAGCATACCAGCAGACCTCGCTTGGCGTCCTGGTGAGTTTGACTGCGAAGGCACGCAGGCCAGGAGAACAACCATGAACGTGCAGGCAAGCCGAGCGAGAAAAGCGCAGGTGACCAGCATCTGTGTGGGCGACCGCGTGATTGTCAAGGATCGGCACCCAGGCTGGAAATTCCGTACACCCTATGAGCCTGACGTGTGGGAGGTCACTGATGTGCGAGGTACTATGGTGTCCGCAAGAAGAGGTTTGTGCACGCTTGCGCGGAACATATCGTGGTTTAAGAAGGTCAGTGGGTCCCAACGAACAGAAGGAGAATACAAACAGGACGTACTAGAGGAAGAAGCCATGTCACCATCGCACGCCCAAAGGATGGACGGCGATTCACTCCAGATGGGGAGAACAGGGAGATTGATCCCGCTGGCAGATCCAACTTGCATGACTCAGAGACATTCATCTCTTTCTGATAGCCCAGACAGGGCAGGGCCAAGTTCCAGCTCCCGGAGCCAGAGGTATGGTTTCCGGCCGAACCCTGCCCCAAGCCAAAGGCTCCGAGACTTTGTGCGCTGCATGCTGTGAGAAGTATCACGGGGCAAAGAGACTGTTCAGAACAAAAGAAAAGGAGGGATGTAGTGTCGGAGCCACCCGGCCGGCACAGCAGGGCCTTAGGTGGGTCGGGTCTCACCGGTGCGGAGCACCAGCAGTTTTTTAAAGGGAGCCTTGAAACGGGTCTCTATAGGGCTCTGTTTTGTGCCCTGGCACAGGCGGTCCGTTTTTTCCCATACTGCAGTGACAGCAGGCACATCGATGTGCGTGTGCTCACACTGCTCACTTCTCACTAGTGGAGAAGTTACGGCATGACCTCATGCCAGGTGAGTGTTCTAGGGGAAGGGAAATCCTTTAAAGAGAGTCATTTTCTCTCTGGATTTCCCTTCCCTTTTTGAAACTCAGGAGCAGCAACATTGTCGTGGTATCACCAGGTCTTTAAGTGGGAGCTTTTTCAATATTATATACAAGCCATAGTTGCTGCTTATTTATCGTATTATCGTATGCAACTAACAACCATTGACAAAGCCAATAGTCCTGACTTGTTGTAGGTATGATGTTACTTGTTATATCATATATCTGGATGCAATGACAGAAACAGCAAAATACCAGTCGGGCGGGACACTATGCTAAGCACAGATTTTTAGCTTACGTGTTTTTAAACCACGCCCTTAATTACATTGGCCACGCCCCTTTGAGAGACCCCCCTCCCCCAGTTTTTTCATCCCACTACAATGACCGCTCGAGGTCTTGGCCCTTACTGCATTACTGTGTGTGTGTCGTGATTTGTACGATCCCCATCTCCAGCCATAGGCCTCCCTGCGTAGCGCTCTAGTTGCACGCCACCTTACTCACCACAATTGTCAAGCAATACCTTTGGGACAGGTGCATATCCTTTTGTGTTTGGCATAGACCACATACCTGTAAGAAGCTATGCCTAAGTCTTTATAACAATACAACAAAATGCATACGAGAACCCCCCTCCTCCTCCCCATTAGCCTGCGAGTGGAGAAAGGCAATATACGGAACCTGGAGACTTGACAGATTGGCAAATTTCAGCAGACAGTGCCCAGACCATAAAAGGCCCTGCAGAAGATATTCCCAGAACAGCTACGGATTGTGCAAGAGCGAGTGAGCATCCCTAATGAGACCGGACGTGAGGCGAGTTAAGTGTTGGAGTAGACAACGGCATTGGAGTAACGAAAGTTAAGCACCTCCCCCTATGCAAAGTGCACCCTCCCTGGCCCACCTCCTAGCACTTTTGCTGAGGGGGGGGGGGCCTGGAGCACATGCACGCTGCATCTTGCCTCTGTCTGCTTTAAACCCCATTTAGGAATCATTTCTTCAATGCTTCAACACATTTGCTATGCTTTCGACTTGTATTTGTTGCTTTAAGTTTAATATTTTAAGAAGTAACGGCACAAGATTGGGACCATTTTCTCAACTTTTTCCAGGTCGGTAAAAAAGTGGTCAGGTGACAACAGTACCTGCTGTGCTATTCTCAACCCTGTTGGAAATAGTAGCTGACCTGTTAGAATTGTTTTGGTAATGTGTTGTGTTACTGAGTGTAGATTTTTGTACATTTGCTGCAAGCAATAAAAAAAATTGCAATTGACTACTGTTACATCCTTGAATTAGTTGTTGTCTGTTAGTTGTGTTTGTATTTATTCACAAGAATTTCCCTTGTTTTTTTCACTGCACTAATTAAGTCTACTGTAAAAAGCCATTTGCAGCAACTTGATGAGGCAGGAACCATTTGTAGTGAGTCCACTATAAATTCCATTCAAAAAGAAATCACGGTGTACTGTAGGGATGAATTCAATCAATAAAATTATCAATTTTTATAAGAAATTTGACTAAATCAAACCTAGATTGTTCAAAACAATTTATTGAACACACCAATATATCTGTCTACAGTTCATTATACATTGAATACTTCTAACAGTTGTCATGTGTTCTATACAGGGCCTATTGTAGTTTTTTCTATGTTAGCCTAGCTGGGCACGACACTGTCCACATTAGCTTTGCACATGCGCCTATATAAACATGTTTGCTTTTGTGCCACATTTTATTTTCACACAGAACCTGCAGTTGTTTTCTCGTTCTGTTCTTTCCTGGGATTTAGTCTGAACCTCAGACAAGGTCGAACAACAATGCCCGTGTTATTTTGTTCTGGTCAGGCAAGCGCACCTAGACACAACACAGAAATGCAGTTGTTGTTAATGAACATGTAAACCTTGCCATATAGGTACGCACGGCAATGTAACACAGAGAGAGAGATATTTTCTGAGAGAAGATCATGACTATATCTGAGATGTAGAACGTCCATCTGTGTATGCTAATGTACGGGGGTCCGCTGTTAAACCCAGAGATCTTTGCTGTATATTCAGTTTGCTTCTGTAGAAGGGGAGGCGGGGTTAGGCTATTCTGTTTTATAATATGACAGGGCTTTTCATAATATACGGG
Organism: Calotriton arnoldi; assembly: GCA_963921515.1. Lineage (NCBI taxonomy): Eukaryota > Metazoa > Chordata > Amphibia > Caudata > Salamandridae > Calotriton > Calotriton arnoldi. The sequence continues at coordinate 127,675 of CAWUFW010011164.1, read as the reverse complement.
TTATTGACAATGCTAATGGTATTTTTGCTGGGCAGTTGTTTTCTGATTGTGGCACGTATACTGCACTCTAGAGCATAATAGTTTAAAGAAACATTTCAAACTTCCATTGTGTCTCTTTCATATCTTATTGTGGGCGAGTACGAGTGTGTAAGCGAAAGGGAGTGTCCTGTCACTGCGAACCCTGCGAGGGTCAGGAGTGTTGTGCTCTGGTGTGTCAACTCACTTGTCTCTCTGGTTATGAGTAGGAGGGCAAGTGATACACTATAGCTAGTCGGCCTGGGCTCATGGTACTGAGATGGTATGGTGACTCAGTCCCTATCTACTGATGTTCTATGGTCCCAATCATAGTTCTGTTCCTGAGCAGAACCCCTGCAACACCGTATTGTGCACACAATTTTTCTCCAGGGATCCATTGTCACTGGTAACAAAGTGGGGAGAGGCGATCCTTGCCCTACTCTTTTGAGTGATCTGGGAATCACGTTTTTCACAATGCCACAAAGATGCAGACAGCGCTGCGCACCCTGCTCTGCTTGGCCTTTTTAACACTGTCTTCATGTGGGGCTATCTCCTGCCCCCATTTAAAAAAAGATTGCTTCATAAATTTATATTTTAATTTCTTGTTGGTTTAAATTTGTTGACAAGGTGTCATTGTCATTGGTTCCTGAAAATGTTGTTTTTTGTGAAGGCAGAGAATAAACCCATGCTAAGAAAACTAATCATTGTCACTTGTGGTCAGTGCTGGTCGTGCCGTAGTATTTTTTTCTAACTCTCAGCTGTGCTGCACAGCCTCCGCATGGCTGTACAATATGGCTAAAAGACGCTGACCTAGCCAATGGCTCTCGTATGGGCGAGAGCTATTAGCTTTATCAATGCTTGTTAGAACTGACTAACACTAGAGCCTCTGAAGAGTTTTAAAGCCTAGATGGCCTTAGTAAGATGAAATAGAAGTATGCCAATCAATTTCCTGAAAGCCTCAAGTTATCATACCATATCATGTCATGCTGTTGTTTCCATGTGACATCGCAATAATTTAGGATCTTTCCCTTCACAGCGTATTTTCAAGGTCTAGAGTCCCAGATACCAGTACTGGGGATGGAAAGTAGTAACCACCGCAGTTCCTTTTGGTTAATGATTGGGCATTACTGATGTGATAGCTTATCGACATTCTTGTGGGTCCCTGAGCTGCATGCCCATTGGGACGAAGGCCCTATACTAGTAACTTTCCTCACCATTAACCCCTTCGCTGCTAGGCCTTCCCCCCCTGTGCTAAGCCTTTTTTTTGGCTATTTGGGATAGTTTGTGCTTAGGCCTCTGTAACTTTTGTCCACATAAGGAACCCACACCAAATGTGCGTCCTTTTCTTCCAACATCCTGAGGATTCTAAAGGTACCTAGGGTTTGTGGATTCCCCTGGAGGGGACCCAGAAATTAGCCAAAATGCAGCTACATTTTGTTTTTTTTGGGGAAAATGCGAAAAAAGGGCTACAGATGAAAGCGTCTGGTTTGTTCCCTACAAATGGTATCAAAAAAGGGATTGTGGTGCTGAAATCACCATCTTCTCAGCTTTCAGAGACGAGCAGACTTTTGTCAGAAAACCAAAATTTTTTACACAGTTTTGGCTTTTTTCTGGGACATAGCCTATTTTTGCTATTTTTTGTGCTTACAACCTCCTTCCAGTTAATGGTAGAAATGGGTATGAAATCAATAATGGATCCTGGAAAGCTAGACATTTCTGAAAAGTAGACAAAATTCTGAATTCAGCAAGGGGTCATTTGTGTAGATCCTTCAAGTTTTCTTTGTAGAAACAAACAGTTAAATATAGGAAAAACTGAAAATTAGTTGAAAAAAACAGCCATTTGTGTCAACGTTTTCACCTGTAACTTCTTCTAATTATGACAGCTATTTGAAAGCAATATACCGTTACATCCGCTGGACGTTTCTGGTTGTGGCGATATATAGGACTTGTAGGTTCACGAAGAACCCGACGAACCCAGAGCCAATAACTGAGCAGCGTGTTGCAATGTTTTTTTATTATGTACTGGGTATATAGCAATTATTCTGGGAAAATTTATACATGGAAAAATCGGTATGAAAGACACCTATGTATTTCTGAAATGGGAACAAAATATAGAGTTTAGAAACAGTAGATATTTGCACATTTCCGAAATTGGGAGTACCCATACTAGCATGAGAATTATAGGTCATTTTTCAAAATGACTTCTTTTTTACATATTGTCTTTCATTTGGAAAGCAGAAATGCATCAAAAGTCAATAGGTAATAACAGTTGCTCTACAATTCTGTGTTACCCTAAGTCTCCCGATAAAAATGGTACCTCACTTGTGTGGGTAGGCCTAGTGCCCGCGACAGGAAACGGCTCAAAACCCAACGTGGACACACCACATTTTCACAGTGAAAAATGACCCTTTTTTTGTAAAGTGCCTAGCTGTAGTTTTTGAACCCTAGCTCTGCAGGCACCTAGGGAAACCTAGCAATCCTATACATTTTTAAAAAATAGACACCCAGGGGAATCCAGAATGGGGTGACATGACTGGCTCTCACCAGGTTCTGTTACCCAGAATCCCTTGGAAACCTAAAATATTGTCAAAAAAGCACATTTTCCTCTCATTTTTGTGGTGGAAAGTTCTGGAATCTACGTGGATCCTCAAATTTCCACCCACCCTGCATTCCCCAAAGTCTTTTGAGAAAAATGGTACATCACTTGTGTGGGTAGGCCTAGTGCCCGCGACAGGAAACGGCCCACAACGCAACGTGGACACACCACATTTTCACAGTCAAAAATGACCCTTTTTTTGCAAAGTGCCTAGCTGTAGTTTTTGAACCCTAGCTCTGCCGGCACCTAGGGAAACCTAGCAAACCTATACATTTTTGTAAACTAGACACCCAGGGAAATCCAGGATGGGGTGACTTGACTGGCTCTCACCAGGTTCTGTTACCCAGAATCCCTTGCAAACCTAATAAATTGTCAAAAAAAACACATTTTCCTCACATTTCTGTAGTGGAAAGTTCTGGAATCTGCGTGGATCCACAAATTTCCACTCACCCTGCGTTCCCCAAAGTCTTTTGAGAAAAACGGTACCTCACTTGTGTGGGTACGCCTAGTGCCCGTGACAGGAAACGACCCAAAACGCAACATGGACACACCACATTTTCACAGTGAAAAATGACCCTTTTTTGCAAAGTGCCTAGCTGTAGTTTTTGAACCCTAGCTCTACCGGCACCTAGGCAAACCTAGCAAACCTATACATTTTTGAAAACTAGACACCCAGGGGAATCCAGGATGGGGTGACTTGACTGACTCTCACCAGGTTATGTTACCCAGAATCCCTTGCAAACCTAAATAATTGTCACAAAAAACACATTTTCCTCAAATTTCTGTGGTGGAAAGTTTTGGAATCTGCGTGGATCCACAAAATTCCACCCACCCCGCATTCCCCAAAGTCTTTCAAGAAAAACGGTACCTTACTTGTGTGGGTAGGCCTAGTGCCCGTGACAGGAAACAGCGCAAAACGCAACGTGGACACACCACATTTTCACAGTGAAAACTGACCCTTTTTTGCAAAGTGCCTAGCTGTAGTTTTTGAACCCTAGCTCTGCCGGCACCCAGGGAAACCTAGCAAACCTATACATTTTTAAAACTAGACACCGAGGGAATCCAGGATGGGGTGACTTGACTGGCTCTCACCAGGTTCTGTTACCCAGAATCCCTTGCAAACCTAAAACATTGTCCAAAAAAACACACTTTCCTCACATTTCTGTGGTGGAAAGTTCTGGAATCTGCGTGGATCCACAAAATTCTACCCACCCCGCGTTCCCCAAAGTCTTTCAAGAAAAACGGTACCTCACTTGTGTGGGTAGGCCTAGTGCCCGCGACAGGAAACGGCGCAAAACGCAACGTGGGCACTCTACATTTTCACAGTGAAAAATGACCCTTTTTTTGCAAAGTGCCTAGCTGTAGTTTTGGAACCCTAGATCTGCCGGCACCTAGGGAAACCTAGCAAACCTATACATTTTTGAAAACTAGACACATAGGGGAATCCAGAATGGGGTGACTTGACTGGCTCTCACCAGGTTCTGTTACCCAGAATCCCTTGCAAACCTAAATTTCTTTTTTTTAAAAACACATTTCCCGCACATTTCTGTGGTGGAAAGTTCTGGAATCTGCGTGGATTCACAAAATTCCACCCACCCCGTGTTCCCTAAAGTCTTTCGAGAAAAATGGTACCTTACTTGCGTGGGTGGGTCAAGAACCCACGACAGGCAAGGGCCCAAAACCTATTGAGGCGACATCAAAATTACCTATCACAAACCAACCTTGTTTTGCAAGGGGGGTCCCATGACTTTTTGGCCCGGGGCTCGGCGGCAGCCTAGGGAAACCTACCAAACCCACACATTTCTGAAAACTAGACACCCGGGGGATTCCAGGGAGGTATGGCTTGCATGGATCCCCCAACGTTTTCTTTCCCAGAATCCCCTGCAAACCTGAAATTTAGCTGAAAAAATCACTTTTTTCACACATTTTTGTGTGGGAAAGTTATGGCATCACGGGGCTGACACAAATTTCCTACCACCCAGCATTCCCCCAGGTCTCCCGATAAAAATGGTGCCTCACTCGTGTGGGAGGCCCAAGTACCCGCGACAGGCAAGGGCCCAAAACGCATTGATGCGACATCAAAATTGCCTATCACAAAACGACCTGGTTTTGCAAGGGGGGTCCCATGACTTTTGGCCCGGAGCTCGGCGGCCACCTAGGAAACCTACTAAACCCACACATTTCTGAAAACTAGACACCCGGGGATTCCAGGGAGGTATGGCTTAAGTGGATCCCCCAACGTTTTCTTACCCAGAATAGCCTGCAAACCTGAAATTTAGCTGAAACAATCACCTTTTTCACACATTTTTGTGTGGGAAAGTTGTGGCATCACCGGGCTGACACAAATTTCCTACCACCCAGCGTTTCCCCAGGTCTCCCGATAAAAATGGTGCCTCACTCATGTGGGAGGCCCAAGTACCCGCGACAGGCAAGGGCCCAAAACGTATTGAGGCGACATCAAAATTGTCTATCACAAAACAATCTGGTTTTGCAAGGGGGGTCCCATGACTTTTTGGCCCGGAGTTCGGTGGCCACCTAGGGAAACCTACTAAACCCACACATTTCTGAAAACTAGACACCCGGGGGATTCCAGGGAGGTATGGCTTACGTGGATCCCCCAACGTTTTCTTACCCAGAATCCCCTGCAAATCTGAAATGTAGCTGAAAAAAATCACTTTTTTCACACATTTTTGTGTGGGAAAGTTGTAGCATCACGGGGCTGACACAGATTTCCTACCACCCAGCGTTCCCCCAGGTCTCCCGATATAAATGGTGCCTCACTCGTGTGGGAGGCCTAAGTACCCGCGACAGGCAAGGGCCCAAAACATATTGAGGTGACATCAAAATTGCCTATCGCAAAACAACCTGGTTTTGCAAGGGGGGTCCCATGACTTTTTGGCCCGGGGCTCGGCGGCCACCCAGGGAAACCTACCAAACCCACACATTTCTGAAAACTAGCCACCCGGGGGATTCCAGGGAGGTATGGCTTGCGTGGATCCCCTAACGTTTTGTTACCTAGAATCCCCTGCAAACCTGAAATTTAGCTGAAAAAATCACTTTTTTCACATATTTTTGTGTGGGAAAGTTGTGGCATCACCAGGCTGACACAAATTTCCTACCACCCAGCGTTTCCCCAGGTCTCCCGATAAAAATGGTGCCTCACTCGTGTGGGAAGCCCAAGTACCCGCGACAGGCAAGGGCCCAAAACGTATTGAGGCGACATCAAAATTGCCTATCACAAAACGACCTGGTTTTGCAAGGGGGGTCCCATGACTTTTTGGCCCGGGGCTCGGCAGCCACCTAGGGAAACCTACCAAACCCACACATTTCTGAAAACTAGACACCCAGGGAATTCCAGGGAGGTATGGCTTGCGTAGATCCCCCAATGTTTTCTTACCCAGAATCCCCTGCAAACCTGAAATTTAGCTGAAACAATCACCTTTTTCACACATTTTTGTGTGGGAAAGTTGTGGCATCACCGGGCTGACACAAATTTCCTACCACCCAGCGTTTCCCCAGGTCTCCCGATAAAAATGGTGCCTCACTCATGTGGGAGGCCCAAGTACCCGCGACAGGCAAGGGCCCAAAACGTATTGAGGCGACATCAAAATTACCTATCACAAAACGACCTGGTTTTGCAAGGGGGGTCACATAACTTTTTGGCCCGGGGCTCGGCGGCCACCTAGGGAAACCTACCAAACCCACACATTTCTGAAAACTAGACACCCGGGGGATTCCAGGGAGGTATGGCTTGCGTAGATCCCCCAACGTTTTCTTACCCAGAATCCCCTGCAAACCTGAAATTTAGCAGAAAAAATCACCTTTTTCACACATTTTTGTGTGGGAAAGTTGTGGCATCACCGGGCTGACACAAATTTCCTACCACCCAGCGTTCCCCCATGTCTCCCGATAAAAATGGTGCCTCACTCGTGTGGGAGGCCCAAGTACCCACGACAGGCAAGGGCCCAAAACGTATTGAGGCGACATCAAAATTGCCTATCACAAAACAATCTGGTTTTGCAGGGGTCCCATGACTTTTGGCCCGGAGTTCGGTGGCCACCCAGGAAACCTACTAAGCCCACACATTTCTGAAAACTAGACACCTGGGGATTCCAGGGAGGTATGAGCTTACGTGGATCCCCCAACGTTTTCTTACCACAACTCCCCTGCAAATCTGAAATGTAGCTGAAAAAAATCACTTTTTTCACACATTTCATGTGTGGGAAGAGTTGTAGCATCACGGGGCTGACACAGATTTCCTACCACCCAGCGTTCCCCAGGTCTCCCGATATAAATGGTGCCTCATTCGTTGTGGGAGGCCTAAGTACCGCGACAGGCAAGGGCCCAAAACATATTGAGGTGACATCAAATTGCCTATCGCAAAACAACCTGGTTTTGCAAGGGGGTCCCATGACTTTTGGCCCGGGGCTCGGCGGCACCTAGGGAAGCCTACCAAACCCACACATTTCTGATAAACTAGACACCCGGGGGATTCCAGGAGGTATGGCTTGCGTGGATCCCCTAACGTTTTGTTACCTAGAATCCCTGCAAACCTGAAATTTAGCTGAAAAAATCACTTTTTTCACATATTTTTGTGTGGGAAAGTTGTGGCATCACCAGGCTGACACAAATTTCCTACCACCCAGCGTTTCCCAGGTCTCCCGATAAAAATGGTGCCTCACTCGTGTGGGAGGCCCAAGTACCCGCGACAGGCAAGGGCCCAAAACGTATTGAGCGACATCAAAATTGCCTATCACAAAACGACCTGGTTTTGCAGAGGTCCCATGACTTTTGACCCTGTCGTGGCCACCTAGGAAACCTACCAAACCCACACATTTCCTGAAAACTAGACACCCAGGGAATTCCAGGGAGGTATGGCTTGCGTAGATCCCCCAATGTTTTACCTGGAATCCCCTGCAAACCTGAAATTTAGCTGAAGCAATCACCTTAATTTGTGTCAGCCAGTGATGCCACAATTCACACAAAACGTAAGCGATTTTTCAGCTAAATTCAGGGTTGCAGGGGATTCCTGGGTAAGAAACGTTGGGGGATCCACGCAAGCCATACCTCACGGAATTCCCTGGGTGTCTAGTTTTTAGAAATGTGTGGGTTTGTAGGCTTCCAGTGTGGCACCGAGCCCCGGGCCAAAGTCATGGGACTCTCTTGCAAAACCAGGTCATTTGTGATAGTAACTGATGCGCTCAGTCGTTTTGGTCCCTTGCCTGTCGCGGGTACTTGGGCTTCCCACACGAGTGAGGCACCATTTTAATCGGGAGACCTGGGGGAACGCTGGGTGGTAGGAAATTTGTGTCAGCCCGGTGATGCTACAACTTTCCCACATAAAAAATGTGTGAAAAAGTGATTTTTTTCAGCTAAATTTCAGGTTTACAGGGGATTCTGGGTAAGAAAACGTTGGGGGATCCACGCAAGCCATACCTCCTGGAATCTCCGGTGTCTAGTTTTCTGAAATGTGTGGGTTTGGTAGGTTTTCCTAGGTGGCCGCCGAGCCCCGGGCCAAAAGTCATGGGACCCCTTGCAAAAGCAGGTCGTTTTGTGATAGGCAATTTTGATGTCGCCTCAATACGTTTTGGGCCCTTGCCTGTCGCGGGTACTTGGGCCTCCCACACGAGTGAGGCACCATTTTATCGGGAGACCTGGGGAACGCTGGGTGGTAGGAAATTTGTGTCAGCCCGGTGATGCCACAACTTTCCCACACAAAACGTGTGAAAAAAGCGATTTTTTCAGCTAAATTTCAGGATTGCAGGGGATTCTGGGTAAGAAAACGTTGGGGGATCCACGCAAGCCATACCTTCCTGGAATCCCCCGGGTGTCTAGTTTTCAGAAATGTGTGGGTTTGGTAGGTTTCCTAGGTGACGCCGAGCTCCGGGCCAAAAAGTCATGGGACCCCTCTTGCAAAACCAGGTCGTTTTGTGATAGGCAATTTTGATGTCGCCTCAATACGTTTTGGGCCCTTGCCTGTCGCGGGTACTTGGGCCTCCCAAACGAGTGAGGCACCATTTTTATCGGGAGACCTGGGGGAACGCTGGGTGGTAGGAAATTTGTGTCACCCCGGTGATGCCACAACTTTCCCACACAAAAATGTGTGGAAAAGTGATTTTTTTCAGCTAAATTTGAGGTTTGCAGGGGATTCTGGGTAAGAAAACGTTGGGGGATCCACGCAAGCCATACCTCCCTGGAATCCCCCGGGTGTCCAGTTTTCAGAAATGTGTGGGTTTGGTAGGTTTCCCTAGCTGGCTGCCGAGCACGGGGCCAAAAACCCAGGTGACCCCTCTTGCAAAACCAGGTCGCTTGTGATAGGCAATTTTGATGTCACCTCAATACGTTTTGGGCCCTTGCCTGTCGCGGGTACTTGGGCCTCCCACACGAGTGAGGCACCATTTTATCGGGAGACCTGGGGAACTCTGGGTGTAGGAAATTTGTGTCAGCCTGGTGATGCCACAACTTTCCCACACAAACATGTTTGGAGAAAGTGATTTTTTCAGCTAAATTTGAGGTTTGCAGGGGATTCTGGGTAAGAAAACGTTGGGGGATCCACTTAAGCCATATCTCCCTATAATCCCCCGGGTGTCTAGTTTTCAGAAATGTGTGGGTTTGGTAGGTTTCCCTAGCTGGCTGCCGAGCACGGGGCCAAAAACCCAGGTGACCCCCCTTGCAAAACCAGGTCGTTTGGTGATAGGCAATTTTGATGTCCCCTCAATATGTTTTGGGCCCTTGCCTGTCACGGGTACTTGGGCCTCCCACACGAGTGAGGCACCATTTTTATCAGGAGACCTGGGGGAACGCTGGGTGGTAGGAAATTTGTGTCAGCCCGGTGATGACACAACTTTCCCACACAAAAATGTGTGGAAAAAGTGATTTTTTTCAGCTAAATTTGAGGTTTGCAGGGGATTCTGGGTAAGAAAACGTTGGGGGATCCACTTAAGCCATATCTCCCTATAATCCCCCGGGTGTCTAGTTTTTCAGAAATGTATGGGTTTGGTAGGTTTCCTAGCTGGCCGCCGAGCACGAGGCCAAAACCCAGGTGTCTCCCTTGCAAAACCAGGTCGTTTTGATGATAGGCAACTTTGGTGTCGCTCAATATGTTTTGGGCCCTTGCCTGTCGCTGAGTACTTGGGCCTCCCACACGAGTGAGGCACCATTTTTATCGGGAGACCTGGGGAACGCTGGGTGGTAGGAAATTTGTGTCAGCTCGGTGATGCCACAACTTTCCCACACAAAAATGTGTGGAAAAAGTGATTTTTTTCAGCTAAATTTGAGGTTTGCAGGGGATTCTGGGTAAGAAAACGTTGGGGGATCCACGCAAGCCATACCTCCCTGGAATACCCCGGGTGTCTAGTTTTCAGAAATGTGTGGGTTTGGTAGGTTTCCCTAGATGGCCGCCCAGCCCGGGGCCAAAACTCATGGGACCACCCTTGAAAACCAGGTTGGTTTGTGATAGGTAATTTTGATGTCGCCTCACTAGGTTTTGGGCCCTTGCCTGTCGCGGGTACTTGACACACCCACGCGAGTGAGGTACCATTTTTATCGGGAGACCTGGGGGAATGCTGTGTAGAAGGAAATTTGTGGATCCACGCAGATTCCAGAACTTTCCCACACAGAAATTTGAGAAAAATGTGATTTTTTCATCTAAATTTGAGGTTTGTAGGGGATTCTCGGTAGGGAAATGTTGGGGGACCCACGCAAGCCATACCTTGCTGGACTCCCCAGGGTGTCTAGTTTTCATAAATGTGTGGGTTTGGTAGGTTTCCCTAGATGGCCGCCGAGCCCGGGGCCGAAAACTCATGGGACCCCCCCTTCCAAAACCAGGTTGTTTTGTGATAGGTAATTTTGAAGTCGCTTGAATAGGTTTTGGGCCCTTGCCTGTCGCGGGTACTTGACCCACCCACACAAGTGAGGTACCATTTTTCTCGGAAGACTTTGGGGAATGGGGGCTTTGTGGAATTTTGTGGATCCACACAGATTTCAGAACTTTCCACCACAGAAATGTGAGGAAAATGTGTTTTTTTTGGACACATTTTTAGGTTTGCAAGGGATTCTGGGTAACAGAACCTGGTGAGAGCCAGACAAGTCACCCCATTCTGTATTCCCCTGGGTGTCTAGTTTTCAAAAATGTACAGGTTTGCTAGGTTTCCCTATGTTCCGGCTTCGCTAGGGCCCAAAATCCACAGGTAGGCACATTGCTAAACATGTCTGTGCCTTGTGGGCTTTCTGCCACCCTGGGGGCGAATCGGGGGGGGGGGAGTTTGCCCCGATATGGCCCCAAGGGGGGCATAAAGACTGTGGCTATTTTTTTGGGGGTGGGGGCATTGGTATGCCCATTCTGGGCAGCCCCCACCCCCAGGCATTAAAAAAACAAGCGTAATCGCTGGTGCCTAGTGAGCTTTCTGCCCCCCCGGGGGCAAATCAGCGGCCACTGCCCCCATCTGCCCCCCCGGGGGGGCAGAAAGACTGTAATTTCTCTGGGGGGGTGGGGGTATTGTCCTGTCCATTTTGGGCAGCCCCCACACCTACATGAATACAAAAAAAAATCCCTGGTTTCTAGTGGGCTTTCTGCCCCTGGGGGGGGCAGAAAGACTGTAATTTTTTTTTTTGGGGGGGGTGGGGGCATTGACATGCCCGTTTTGGGCAGCCCCCACCCTAATTTCAATTGCCCATAATAAATCCCTGGCGTCTAGTGGGCTTTTTGCCCCACCCCCCCGGGGGGCAGAAAGGCTGTAATTTTGGTGGGGGGGTGGGGGCATTGGCATGCCCGTTTTGGGCAGCCCCCACCCTAAGTAAAATTGCCCCAAAAAAATCCCTGGCATCTAGTGGGCTTTCTGCCCCCCAGGGGGGGGCAGAAAGACTGTAATTTATTTGGGGGGGTGGGGGCATTGACATGCCCGTTTTGGGCAGCCCCCACCCTAATTTCAATTGCCCAAAATAAATCCCTGGCGTCTAGTGGGCTTTTTGCCCCCCCGGCGGGGCAGATTGGGGGCTACTGCCCCCATCTGCCCCCAGGGGGGGCAGAAAGGCTGTAATTTTGGTGGGGTGGGGGCATTGGCATGCCCATTTTGGGCAGCCCCCACCCTAAGTAAAATTGCGGGGGGAAAAATCCCTGGCGCTACTGGGCTTTCTGCCCCTCTGGGGGGCAGAAAGACTTTAATTTTTTTTTGGGGGGGTGGACGCATTGGCATGCCCGTTTTGGGCAGCCCCCACCCTAATTTCATTTGCCAAAAAAAATCCCTGGCGTCTAGTGGGCTTTTTGTCCCCCCGGGTGGCAGAAAGGCTGTAATTTGGTGAGGGAGGGTGGGGGCATTGGCATGCCCATTTTGGGCAGCCCCCACCCTAAGTAAATTTTTTAGAAAAACATCCCTGGCACTAGTGGGCTTTCTGCCCACCCGGGAGGGCAGATTGGGGGCTACTGCCCCCATCTGGCCCCAGGGGGGGCATAAAGACTGGTATGCCCAAAACACAATGGGGGAGCAATGGCCCTTGCCCAAGGGGCCGCTCCCCCCTCCCTGGCGCTAGTGGGTGGATCCCTGCTTGGGGATCGCCCTCCTGGGGTGATCCCCAAGCAGGGATCCACTAGGGAAGGGTAGCATTGGAAAGGGGAGATTCTCCCCTTTCCAACGATACCTCTCCCAAGTGTTTCGGTGCTCGGGGGCTGAGATAGCCCCACGTGCACTGAAACACTGAAACTGAAACTCAGTTTCAGTTTTGTTTTCAATGTAATGACGACAGCGCGCGATCGTCATTACACAGAAAACCAGGGGAGGGCCTCGGGAGGTTGGGGAAGCTCTTCCCCACCTCCTGAGGCACAAAAAAACATCGAAATCCCTCTGCTGTTTACAGCAGAGGGATTTCCTGCCCCTGTCCTCATGACGGAATGATTCCGTCATGAGCACAGGAGCACCGATGCTCATGAGGGAACCATTCCGTCATGAGCATCGAAGGGGTTAAATGGACACTCGAGCTCTGACAGACACACAGCTAAATAGAGGCCAATAATTCAATAAAGTAGGACTGTACTAGGGCTGCAATAAATCCAACAAGCAGTAAATATCATCTGAAGCCAGATTTATCTTTTCAATTTCATGTATGTCTGTGTGAAGCTTGAGCATTCAGTGAATCGTGTAATTCAGAGATGGACTTAACATAACATGTGTATTTGTAAAGCAAACGTTCACCGGAAGGGTATCTTGGCGCTGAATTACTGATGTTTATTGTTACTCAACTCAATGGTACTCATTTTATCGACCTCAGAAGGATGAAAGGCTGAGGGGACCCACCGGGATTTAAACTATGAGGTGGACTCATTAGTCCACTAAGCCACTAGACCCAGCCTGCCTCAGACATCATGTAAGCAACGTAAGCAACGAGTTAAAGAGACATTTGTTTTGTTAGACCAACTTCCTTCAAAGCTCATCATTCCCAACCCACAACAAGGGGAGCCATAGTGGCATCATTTTCAGCAAAAATACACTTCTCAAAATCTCTGATGAGTACGTTAGATTTGAGAGGCCATAAACAATAACCTTTTCCATCCTCTATCCCACCGCCATTCCAAAAACCCTCAAAAACTCTAACGTGATCCATGAAAACTGTCCCTCCATGAGAAAAGATGTTGCTGTCTAACCATGTACTCTATAGGGAAGGAAGTCCTCCCCCACTCAATACCCCATTTAAATGTTCCCCATGACCTTTGCGTGTTTTTCACAAAAAATACAAAAATAATGACTATTGCAAAGCTGTGCACAGATTAAGGGAAATACTGTGGGGCTTATTTACAAGCCCCTTGCGCCGCCCGTGTGCCACTTTTTACCGTATTAGAAGTGACGCATCGGCGGTGCAAAGGGCTTGTAAATGCAGAGAGTATGTATATGAGTACAATCGGGTGTACCTCTTCTTCGTAAGTATTGAGTCACTCTTGAAGAAACACTATGGGGCCGATTCACAGAACTAATCTGAGATAAAATCCTAAACTTACTACTTTTGGTATTCACAGAAGGCATTTAGTAGTAGTAAAGTTAGGACTCCTAACTTTACTACTACTAAATGCCTTTTGTGAATACCGAAAGTCGTAAAGTTAGGATTTTGTCTCAGTTTAGTAGTAGTAAAGTTGGGAGTTCTAACTTTACTACTACTAAATGCCTTCTGTGAATACCAAAAGTAGTAAAGTTAGGATTTTGTCTCAGTTTAGTAGTAGTAAAGTTGGGAGTCCTAACTTTACTACTACTAAATGCCTTCTGTGAATACCCAAAGTAGGGGCATATCTACAAGGGCTTTATCTCTGCTTTTTTGGCTTCTAAAGCCAAAAAAGTGGAGATAAAATCATCGCACTATTAACAAGAGGGTGCTAACATGCATTGGCGCATGTTAGCACCCTTTACCCGACGTCCCCCTTTGCATCTCTAATGAGATGCAAAGTGGGCGTCACTGGGCAGTACCACCTTGTAAATATCGCTGATGTGCACATCGCGATATTTACAAAGCTATAACGCATTTTAGCAGACGTTAGTTTTGGGCGAAACCGCTGTTTTCGCCGAAAAGTAACGTCTGCTAAATATGAGACTTAGGCATACCTCTTATGGGGGTGGATTGTGCTGATACGACCACAGGGTCGTATCAGCAAGGTTATCGCCGTTTTGCAGGGAACATCGCTGGAAAACCAGCGATGTTCCTGCAAACGACGATTTCCCCTGCTATCGCTGGTAATTATATCGCCCTGGGGAAAAGCGTTGTAGATAACGCGCTACCAGGGCGATATAATCCAGCGATAGACGGCGATAAGTAGAAAAGCGCTAAGCGCGCTTTGCGTTGACTTATCGCCGTCCTCGTAGATATGCCCCGTAGTAAGTTTAGGATTTTATCTCAGATTAGTTCTGTGAATCGGCCCCTATGTGAGGTATGCACTTGTGCAAAATGCAAGTCTGGGCAGTGAACTCCGCTCCGCTCACGGAGTTTGCAGATTTTTACGCACTCCGCGTTACACGGAGCTCGCGGAGTTCCGAAAAACTCTGCTTCGTGTAATTCATCAACGTAGTCCGCTCGAGTTCATCAACGTCAAGTTGGTGAGCGCAAGCAAGGAAAATCCACCTCCAGGCGAGATTTTTTCTCGTTCGTGATCGTCAACATCAAGTTGGCGAGCGTGGAAAATCAACCTCCCCGCGAGATTTCTCAATGCGGGCGGTCAGATTTCTCACTGCGAGTGGTCGCGTATGCTCACGACCGCTCGCGTTGAGAAACCGTCCGTTCGCATTGAGAATGCTGCCACTTGAGTAAAAATGTACTCGAGCGGCAGAAAGGAAGCAGCGCCCGCTTGCGCTGTGCATGGTGCTGTTCGCGATGATTGCACAGTGCGGACAAGCACCTGGCACTGAAAATCACCGCGAATGGCATTTATCTAAATAATCTCCACCGCTTGCGGAGCTCCGCGTAGCGCGGCAGAGTTGTTTTTGCACTCTGCCCAGGCTTAGCAAAATGCTCCAGTGACACAGTTTCACCCTTTCGAGGAAAGATGCCCATAGGTCAGAGAATAATGTATGCAAGGTAAACCCATGCACCTTTCATCTCTGTTATGAATGGCCTTTTGTGAGAGGCTAGGAGGCTAAATGGGCCTCATGCGTCAGTCAAGTGAGGTATCAGGATACTGGAACAGATACTTTGTTTGGGGGGATGCTGGCCTTCAATCTCGGCAAAGGAATCTCATGCCCGCTCGCCTTACTCGCGGCAGATTTGTCCCCTCCCTTCCTCTTACCCAAGGGGCATAGCTGTTTTGCTGACTTGCATAATCTTTCCCACAGTAGCTTTTCTTTTATTTTTTATGTCCCCCTCTTCTCTGAGACTGTTGAGAAGCTGGTCCCGTTTTGTACACCTGTAAATTAGTCTGGCGTGTCGGGCAATTACACTGTCTGCTATCATAACAATAGTTCTGCTCTTTCTTTGATATCACATAATTGTTTCCCTTGATCTGCACATTTTTGTCCCTACTTTTGACACCAATCTGTATAGGTGGGCTGGTGCAAGGGTTGATTGTAATATCAGGTTAATGTAGCAGTGGAATAACAAAGAGATGAAAATGTTCAAAGCAGAGAAAAACAGTGAGATGTGAAAGAGGGAATGGGCGATATATGGAATGGAAAAGAGGAGTAGAGATACGAATGAGTGGTTGGTAAGAGGGAGGAAGCTGGGGCCAGTTTCAGAACAGAGGGAAGATGGACGATAGACAAAAATTGGAGCAGAGAAAAAAAGATTTCAAGGTTTAACAAGTAGGAAGATGACATTGAAAACAAGTATTGGCAATGCCAAGTGGTCTTGATTTGCCAGTGCTTGTTTTCTGCTGTTAATGGCGTTGCCAATGTTTGTAGAATTACCTGCAAGCACTGGCAAAGCCAAGAATGGTGGGTAGTTTTCTTGGATCATTATTTTCTACAGTTCCTGGATAGTTGTCACATTTTGTGTAGAGGTATCATGATAGCCATCTTGGAAGAAGAGACAATAAAGTTCCACGGCTAGTATAGGCAGTGACCAAGGAGGCAGAGGGGAGAAAGGCAGAGTGGAGAGAGATAGAGCCAGGGGAGGAGAAGAGAGACATGAGTGGCAGCACTGTTTGGTGTCGGCCAAGAAAGTGGACATAGAGTGGTGTATGGAGAACTTTAAGGAAACAATGTGCTTTGGTGGGAAGCACGAGGACGGCTGGGTAGGCAGTGGTGGAGGAGAGAGAGAGGTGGGAGGTAGGAGAGAAGATGAAGTAGGACCCGCACTCCTATTATTAGCTAAAACTGAAATGTGTGAGGCACAGGCAAAACAAATCCTAGGTCCTTGACATCAGTATTGAAGGATAACCTCAAACTATCAAAAAGCAGATTGAAATTGAAATGCTCCGAGGCGTGACAAACACAAGAATAGGGAGGTAAACTATCCAATCAGGAGCAGGGAATTGAAATAAATTAGAAAGACATCCAATCATGAGCAAGGGGCAGCCTAAATGCCCTCTTTAAGCACATGGTAAATTTACGGTTACAGTTCTGCCTACGGCAGATAGATCAAACTGTCTGGGTCTGATTCACAAAGGGCCTCTGCACTCATGGCAGAGCACCGACAGTCGTGGAAGACTCTCGGCACTCGCGCAGAATCTCTGCAATGAGAATTCTCATTGTGTAGACTCCCAAGTGGCGTAAAGAATCTTGAGGGGGTGGAACTGTGCTGAGGATACCCCTTGCAGCTCGGGGGGCTCCTCGCACTGCGGGGGTTGTGGGGACCTATGTTACACCACTGAGACTCCCCCATGACTGCGGGGCCTCCGCCACGAGCCCTTTGTGAACCACTTCCTCAGTCTTCCATAGAACGCATTATCGATAAAAACACTTGTGCTGTCTTGAGACACCTAAAGCTGCCTGTCAAAAGACTGTAAAAAACTTTTTGGGGACATATAGACTCTTAACATAACAAACTTGACCCATCTGGATTATCTAAGGACTGGAATCAGCCGTGCCTGGCCCTCCTGATCCTTCCTGTTAAAAGTGCTTACAGTAGAGCATCCATTTGTTCTGTAAATGCAGATTTAGTGCACTGCAATTATGTTTTACATTCGGAAGCGTCTAACCTTTTCTGAGCTGCAGAGTGTCATTATTCTTGGAAAAATCTTGTTATCCTGTTTATTGAATGCTTTATCTTGTGAGGTTAAAAAAACAGCTGTGTTAATTATGTTTATCATTTTGCTAATAGCTGTTTTTTTTCCAACATATTTTCTGTGCATTCATTAGAGCTTTGTTTTGGACTACTTTTTGCAGACACATTTTACATAATTATGTGTTGTTGGCAGTAGAAATGAAAAATATAATAGAAAGTGACAGGCTCACTTGTGGTGTAAACGAGTAAATGCCTCCCTACCTTGCAAGCGCTGAAAGGGGGCGGGATGACAAGATGGCCACCGCTGGAGCGTCCTGCGACCACAATGCACCAGTTGAGTGATGGCTCGCTCAACCGCATGCTGGACTCCACATGCATTCTGCAGGGTGATGCTGTGCACAAGGTCTCTTGCAGTTGCAATGTGAAGAGATGCTAAATACTTCCACTATCCATGGATGAGTTTTCGGCTGAAGATTTTGCTGCAAACAGGGAGAATTTGCAGTACCAGCTTGTCATCTGGTGTGACCAACGGTGATCTGGAATGCAGCTTTTAAGTGTTGTCCTCCTTTGGAGGACTGATACTAAATGGAGGGAGAGTGAAGACTGCTGTCATAATAGGATAGCCATTACTGCGGGGTTCGGGAAGGGGCGGGGGGCAGGGTGTTTGTGATTAAAATTTATCACAATTTAGCAACCTTGTACAAGGTGGTGGGTATTGATTACAAATGTCATTGCCATTTGCATAACTTGGAGCTTTATTTAGGGCATTGTGTACAGCAGTGGCGTAGCGAAAGTTTAAGGGCCCCCCCTGCAATGTACACAGAGGGACCCCCGCTCCGGATTTAATCCGGAGAGCTCAGGCCTGAGTACTGTGCTGAGGGAACCCCGCACCGCGGAGGATGCGGGGGCCTGTGTTATGCCCCTGGTGGACAGGATACTCTATCAGAAATGTGGCAGATGTCTTGTCTGATGTGTTAACAGTTGTAATACAGTGGGTGGGATATCCTCAACTGTTTGCCGGAGTATTGCATCTTCCACACTCTATTTAAGGCCTGTTAGAAATGGGATCTCTGGTTGGCTAAGGCTTGCGCCAAAGCCAGGCAGAGACCACCACTCTAGTCAGGGCGAGGGAGTTACACGCCAAAGATAACCCCTGCTCACCCCCTTGGTAGCTTGGCACAAGCAGTCAGGCTTATCCCGGAGACAATGTGTAAAGCGTTTGCGCACGCACACAGCAACAACATACCAGGCACACCACAAAAGGAACTCCACACAAGGTTATATCAAAAATAGCCTTTGTATTCTCATAACACATTAGAATAGTAATCACATAATATACATTGTGCCACCTGGCACTAGGTAATATCTACAAGGGATTATATACACCTGACAGGGCCAACTGGACCACTGTCAGAACCATCACAAAGTGAACTTAGTAAAAGTAGTGTAGTGTAGCTCCTATTTCCCTAATAGGCTCTGCGCATTGGAATAATATATCCTATAGGTTTGACATAGGACTAAGGTCAGTATGTCCCTATCGAGTATATTAAACTTAATTACTTGTGCCAGCTAGCTCAGAGGCCACTAGAAACTCCTTGACAACAAGAAGGGAGTAGTTTCTGGCAGCCGCAAAACATGACCACTGTGTTTCCCTTTAGAATCAGAACGTGTCCCAGAGTCGCGGAAACAATAGATAACTATTTCACTCAGCTCAGTCGTGCATGCTTAGTTTTCTCCAAGTTACACAGAAAGAAATAGACGGGCATTTCAATAAAGGATTTATTGAACAGTCTTGTTTCTGGTGTAAGTAAAATGTGCTGTTACGATCACAAGACAGTATGCGAGATAAATAATGTACAGGGTGAGCAGTAGAAATAAATAATACTGCGATAGCATTATCTTTTAGTACATATGCATTTACATAAATAACACAGACTAAAAATGCGAGTACTCATACGATGCGTTGCTAAGCTAATTCTACCCCAATGTACCTAACCTGACCTAGGTGTAGGAAGAGGAAGAAGTAGGTGAAGTATTCCTTACTATGGTATACTAAGAGTATGTTAAGTCTAGTATGCCTAGTATGCCAAGAGTCCCTCTAGGTTCTAGTCAGCTCCATACCTGAAGAATGAGAGAGGTAGGAATCTCTTTGCCAGACTCGAACTCCAACACCCCGCAAGGGAAGTCAGATCACTGGAAGCTGGAAGCTGGGCTCTCTGCGTGCAGGGAAGGCAGCGTCCTCTCAGTGCGTCAGGCCGGGAAACGGGCTCCTCTGAAGTCGAGGTCTCCTCTGGTTTACAGGGGCTAGGGAAGGTATATTTATACCTGAGAGCACCTAAGAGTGTTAGTATTGACGTGAGTTGGACAGCGAAAGACGTCATGAATGAACCCTCTAAGGAATAATGGTTCATGCATAATATATGAGTCCTTGAAGAAATCAATAGTCCTGGACTAGGGAAACTCCCGCAGCCTAAGGGTCTGTTCTTCATGAACTCGTTGTGACGTTAGGGTGGACGGATGTCAGAGACCATGCCTGTATTTGGAGTGCATGGTTTAATGCCTAAATAAGGGCTGGGATTTTATGCCTATATAAGGGCAGGGCGAATTGTGCCTATATAAGGACATGATACTGGAAAGCCCGTTTATGGATACCCTAAGAGGAATACAACACCCACTCCTCTTTCATGTGTACGATAATACTAAAATGCTAAACATTTAAAATGCTAAACATTAAAATGGAATACCGCAAATTTCTAAAATATTTCATAAAACCATTTAAAAAGGCATTTAAAAAACCTATTAGAATGCAAAAGGTACTGTACATTTGAAGCATTGCTTTTCATTACAGGCATAAAGTTCATAAATAAATGCAATTGGAATGAAATAAGCAGTAATATTTACATGTGACAAAAAATGATCGATAAGTTTCTCAAAAATCAAAGTCATTTCATGTCATGAAAATTAATGAACTGTTTTAGACACACAATATGACTAAGTGTCCGTGGAAGTACCGTAAAGTCTGTATTATAAGGCTAGTTCTACTGTAAGCAGATCGATGTGCCATTTTCGTTTAAAAAAAAAAAAAAATGGGAAAAAGTTCAATTTTGGTAGAGTTCCAAGTTGTTCAAAAATGAAGGTCAAATTTGTCACTGCAGCTCTGGAACACTGTATGCCGAATCAGAGTTAGTTCACGGGTCTGGTGTAAACATGAGATCATCTATTTCAATAGACAAAACATCATCCACTGTTGTTGGTGTCAGTTGGAACACCTCGTGTAGTAGATTAATTGCACAGAGATGGGAAGCATTGCTTCCAGCATAGGTTGCCTCAGCAATGTTCGCGTCCGTTGTTACCTGTGTGCCTGGATTTCTTTCTCGTACCTCAGCAGCAGCCGGAAGCGTCTGTGAGATCTCAATGAATGCTGACAGCAGTATAGGAAGCCTCTGGGGACAACACAGAGCATGGGCCGTTATCGGGTCCAGCAGAGTATCGACATCCGTTGGCGTTGCTGATGGAAATGTTAGACAGGTGTCCAACACGCATTCTTCACCGCATAGCAGGCATCGTAGAACAGGTAAGATGCAATCTTGCCAGATTGGTCTGAACGACAGGAACCAAGTTGTATTAAGGTCCCGTAGACGAGTCATGCCCAAAAGCTTTACTATTTGCTCACGGCACTTTCGTTCAAGGAGAGCTTTCTCCATTTCGCTCGGAGTGATGTCTGCGAATAGGCTGGCCATAGCGCAATAGCATGAAGAGAACTAGAATCCCATCAACAAGTGCTAGAATTAATGGTATGCCACCAAACACCGAATGTGCAAAGTTCGGGATGATTCCGAGTATTGCCTGGAAAGGTGCTAACAGACCTGAGCAGATGCTCTTAAATACATGTACAATTCCGGTTGTATCAGACATGTTAAAGATACGTGATATCATTTCCACGAAATGTATATGGCAGTTTGTACGTATTAAAGTCTGTATCTCAGCCGAAGTCCTTGCTATTTGTAGAACATAGGTTTCTTTGGCCGAGGTCAAAGGCACTTTTGCTGTAAAAGCATGGCTTTCATTCTGCTTAGAGTATCAAATCTTATAAAAGAGACGTTCAGCGAAGGCCATAGAGGCGACTCCCTGACTGTGTCTATTGGGGCAAACAATACTTGCATACAGCAAGTGACCCTGGAGTTGACCGTTACTAGATATGGGATGCCTGGCAGCATTCCGCAGCAGCTCTGATCATTCAACATGAGGTAACTCCCATTAGAAAGTTGTCCAAACGTTGGATTAATCACAGCAGCTGGAGTACCCTGCTGATGGCAAGACACATTTTCCACTGAACCATTACAAGCCCCGTGCAAGGAAATGTCTTGACATATAAGTGAACTACTCAGTGCAAGTTTACAGTTTGAACCGCTCAAAAACACTTCACGATCCCCACTCCAACATCTATATGTATACGGTAAATCCCAAGATGTCTTAATGTATTCCTTACCCAACCTTTCATATTTGCCTGCTTGCATTTGTCTGAGGCAATACTGAAACTGAAAAGTACTCACAGGTAACGTTATTTTGCCATGAATGAGCCATTCTGTAGCTGGTTTTTCTGCCACAGTGAATGGTAACTTCTCCAATTTTTCAATGCTCAGCACTGTATACTTTGCTCCTCTTTGTGCCAGTTCGATCTGTTTATCAGTGAGATTGTATTCTGCAAACAGAGCCGTTGTGTTGATGAAACGCCAAGTCACATAGCCCGCTCGCAAAGATTGCAGCGTCCAGCTTAATAACATAATAGAACGTAATTGAGACTGGCCTTGTTGTAACATCGCCAAATCTTGTTCTAGAATGTCGATAGCAGAGGATACAATGCCATCCAATGAATATATTCTGGAGGACAAAGTTGTTAACCCATTGTCGACCACAGAGAGTGTTTTCTCTAAATTAATACGATCAAGTTCACGTATTCGTTCTGCGGCCTCTATCTGTGATACCTTCCAAGCTTCATTATAAGCAGCATAAATGCCGGCATATATGAAACGTTTTTGACGCGGTTTTCTTGGTCCAAGCAAGAATTCCCTAAGGTCTGCGTCCTATTTAAGTAAGGTTAAGTGTTGTTTCACATCCTGTAGTGTAGACTTATGCAGCCAATCGAGGCATAATTTACCTACACTGTATGTTGTTACTACCCCCGGATGTTGTCTTTGGACGTATCTTGGGTCTGGCCTATGAATAGTAAAGCCCTGAGTTTTATTCAGGAATCTTTCCTGACAGTTATTCGTGTCTATGGGCCAGATCAACCATTTTTTCCAATCAGGATTACATCTGTTGAGTTGTAGTATATTGTCAACTGTCACCACTGCCTTTGTATTATTTTCACTGGCAGGTGTTGGTACAGAAGGTGTGTTCATCTCTTTTATCTTGGCTAATCCAAGACAAGATGTTTGTTGGATAGTTTCATTCAAAAACATTATTTGTTCTGGGATGATGCAGGCTCTAAATAAAGCTTCTATCCCCTGCACTTGCCAATCTTTAGTACCCCACACAGTTTTTGTGTCAATTGTGTCTTTCCAAAAGTCGAAACCGTGTCTAGACAGTTGGGCATTAAAAAATGCAGAATAAATCTGTTTTGTATTTGTTAACATAATTTTCAGCCCTGTCTTGTTTACATTTTTATAGTAAAACATTTCTGGTTCAGATGTATTGTATCCTGAAAAATATGGAAACTTATTAGCAAATGTTTTTGAACTACCTTTAGGTGGTGTAGGACAATGTTCCCATTGGTTAAACATAAACACATTTCTTGGATATGCAGATTTATGCAAATAATGATGACCATAGTGATTATAACAATACATTTGTTCATAGTCTGATGAACCCTCTAAATATTCATGTTTAGAAAATGCAGCACATTTTTCTAGGTCAAACATAATGTCGTTAACAGTCTCAAAGTCCCAATCATCTGAATAGGTACTGGACGTAATTAGATCACTTAGTGAAATTTTAAACAAATGTGGAATGTTCAATTGTTCATTCGGGCCGAAGATATCATAATCTGTTTTGTCCCACACTATACCATCCTGTATAGGAACAGCTGTGATGTTCACTGATGATAAGTCTCTTGCTTCACGATGGGAAGATTTATGAGGTTTCAAAAGTACGTTTACGTCTTTTCCTTCAGTGTTCACATGGATGTATCTGCCACTTATAAGCACGCTTACAGTTGTAACCAAAGCTAGCCAGAGCAGGAAAACAAAAAGTCCAGATGTAATCCAGAGTTCAATCCATGGAGAAACCAAATAAGTCTTTTTCAGAAAGTGAAGAAAGTCTTGTACTTGCTGCTTGAATTTCAATGACACTGGCGTCGTTTCAGGTTCACTCGGATCTTCTGAGAACGTATCAAAGTTAATGAAATAGCCAGAAGCAGTTCTGTCAATTGTTGGAATTGCATCAGGATTTGTAGAAATCACTGGAACCAGTTCATCACTTGTTACGTTGGTGTAGACAGGTGTATTTGGACGAACTGTTACTTGGTGTTCAAGAGGGATGAGGTCCATAGCGTTGTTGCATAGTCCTCCGTCTGTTACAGCCGAATTCTCGATTGTTATCAGTCTTTCAGTCTGAACCTCTTGGATAGTAGCGAGAGGAGTGTGTCTGCTACTAGGTCGGAGTCCACGAGGCCTACTATTTAGTATTGGCCACATACTGTGGTTTGATGAGGTCGATGGACACAAATCTTTTCTCCTTTCTTCCAGCAAGGGGCGGCAGAAGTACTGTTCTTGTTCCTTGAACTGCTAGGACAGGTACTGGTTGTCTGTAAGAAGGTTCAAATTCCTTCTTGACCGCAATTTTTTCTCTGACTAGATCCCCAACTTTTGGAATCCAGACAGGCCTTGCTGGGACAGCCGGTTGATCCCCAGTGGTGGTTGACTGTAGGAATACGTTGCTTTGTTTCGTTCTTAATTTGTTTAAGTCCTGTAAAACAGCCAAACGATCTTTGATATCAAAGGGTTTATTTTCCACCACTGTGCCTACGTGTTCAATGTCTGGTACCCACATTCTTGTCCCAAATAGGATCTCATATGGAGTGACCCCCCTAGAGAACTTCTTGGCAGGTTGTTCAATGCACGTTGAACCCCACTAAGGTGTTTGACCCACCCATCACCCGAACCTAATACCCTAGCTGTTATAGACTGCTTTATGTCCCGGTTTTTCCTTTCCACAACCGAATTTCCCTCAGGATGGAATGGAGAGGAGTACTGCAATGCAACGCCCAGACTGGCCATGGCTTCTTTGTAAGCCCTAGAGCTAAACGCAGGACCCTGGTCAGAATGTAGCGTGCCTATTGCGTATGTGCCGATAAAGACTCGCAAATCCTTTATACAGTTCGAGCGTAAGCCGAGCGCTGAGGCCATAACCATAGGAACCTAGATTCAGTATTTGTGGGAATGCCCTTGTCCAGTAGGACGCAGGCGCGTAGATAGTCGAATGCTGTCTAACAGTGGTGTCTGTACTGGGCTGCCACATTCGCAGCATGGTGTCTGGTGGCTCTCTCGTTGTAATTTACAGTCTAAGCAGTTGTTGATGAATATGTGAATTTCTGTATTCATTCCAGGCCACCAGTACATCTCTTTTAACGTCAAAATTGTTTTAGAGATCCCTTGATGTGACAGACCCTCCCCCAAATGTGTTTCATAAATCAAGGCTGTTCTACGTTCCATGTTTGGAATTACCCTATCCCCCACTCCAGGGATTCGAGCAAAAGGAACGTTGTTCGCATCAATTACATAAGAGTACTTGAGTGGAAACTTTTTTGGTAACGCTGCACTGCTGCCTTTGCTCGAAGCATTGACAGCCAACATTATCTCACCGTCTATTTTTGTTTTTGAACGAGTGATCGCAGCTACGGAAGCCGTTTGCACAGCCCCCTTTGCGGCTTCATCAGCCAATGAATTCCCTGCAACGTGAACGCCATCACGTTGATGACTCAGTGTGTGGATCACATGAGCCTTTGGTAGTTCGTTTTTCAACTGAACTACTTGTTCCCAAAGCATTTTATGCTTTATTGTGCCACCTTTCGCATCTTTGAAACCATTTTCAAGCCAGTTTTGTATATAGTCATTATACGACTGAACACAGTAAAAGGAATCGCACACTATTAGTGTGGGGAATTCTCGATCTGTACTTTCAAGTGCCAGTTTGAATGCTTGTAGTTCAGCTCGCTGAGCTGTACAATCCCCTAGAGATTGAGTTTTTGTGACCATAGGTCTGAAGATGCCATCTCGCATGCGACCTTTAACGATTGCACACGCTGCACTGTAAGCTTGCTTACTCCCTATTGCGGGTTGTGCGGATCCGTCAGTGTAAATTATAAATTCGTACTGATCAAGAGGCAGAATTTCAGTAGGCAGAGGACATTCTTGTTCATATTGTAGGAATGCTTGTGTTTTTAAATCTGGATCAAAAACATATTCAACATCTGTTGCAGCAAGAGAATTAACCCATTGTATCCATCTCGGATGTAATGCTTTAGTATTTGGAATGCTTGCTTTTGTGACCGCTTCTAAAGCCGGTGCTGGGGTTACGACAATAATGCGTTTCCCTTGGGCTAAGGCTCTTTCTTTTGCTACAGCGGTTTGAACTGCTGTTAGAATTTTTTCAGTAGAACTGAAGCGCATTTCCGCTTGTGTGTACAAATGAGATTTGTATGCAATTGGGATTTTGTCACCCTCATTGAAGGTTAAGTAGGTGAATCCACATTGACCCGAAGTTATTCGGATCACCAAATTGCGTTGACTTACGCGTGTTTGTAAGTGATTTGTTGCTAACATGTTAGCCTGGAGTGAACGCAAAATTTCTGTGTGTTCCTGTGTCCAGTTTTTAATTGAAAAATCAGGTTTGATTAATGCGTAGAGAGGTTTAACCCTTTCCACGTAATTTAGTATGTAAGTTCTTCCAAAATTTAGGAAACCCAGGATGGATTGTAAGTTTTTTAGCGTTTTTGGAGGTTGGAGCAGCGCACACTTTTCTAAAAAGTTAGCTGCCAAGCTCTTGCCTTCACTTGAAAGCTCATATCCTAGAAATAGGACATTGAGATGGGCAATTCTGGACTTTTTAAAGTTGAACTTATAGCCCTCAGAGGCGAAACCCAGTATAATGGTGCTCACCCTGTTCAAGTGTTTTTCCAGGTCATCGTCTGTCAGATAAATGTCATCGACATAGGACAATGCCTCATTGTCATAAATTTGTAGTAACTCTGTTACCCTCGCTGAGAATAAACCTGGGCTATTTTTTAACCCTTCTGGGAGTCGACAAAAGGGACGCTGGGTCCCCATTATGGAGAATGCTGTTAAGTACCTGCTTTCAGGTGCTATGTTTTGACAAAAGAAACCATTTGAGATGTCTAATGTGGTTTTATATTTTTTACGCACAATGTTATTCATTAATGCTGTGCTATGTGCATTTTGCACTGCAAAAGTTTTAGAACAAGTGTTTAGGTGTCTGTAATCCAAAACTAGACGATATGTATTGTCTGGTTTGGAGACAGGAAACAAAGGATTGTTCATTGAGGAGGTGCATGTTTCAATCACCCCTTGGTATTCAAGTTGATCTAAGATCTCCCTGACCTGTTTTTTAGCTTCTTGCTTTATAGGGTACTGCCTTTGTACAGTAGGTTCATGTTTCAGATGTTTTTTATGGTGAGGTGAGTCCTCATCCCATCCTACATGATTTTTATATAATGCTGGGGCCTGGGCCACTGCCCATTTCCTGGCATATGTATATTTTAAATGAATTGGAATATGGTTGGAGAAGGCAGGCATAATAATGTCCTCACCATGTGGGCACTCCCTGACAAATTGTGGTGGCCAGTCCTTTTCTGCTAGAAGTATGTCATAGCCTCTTGATAGTCTTTCCCAAAAAAGTGCTTTCACCTGTCTAGGTTTGTTTCCTTCCATCCGGAGTGTTATTTCATATAACCTTTGTGGAGTACTAACCCTGGTGTCTACAGTCTCGACTGTAATGTACTCATTCAAGTCCACTATCTCCAGAAGTTCCTTCACGGTCTGGCGAACTATTGTGACTTCTGCTGCACTGTCCAGCATTGTCTGAGCCCATTCTCCGTTCTTGAGTTGTGTTCTCAGTATTCTCGGCATGTCTGATCTTCAGACCTGCTACCTTCTTTTTGGAGAATTGAGGTTTTATTTTGGTTTTTGAAGCGTGTTTGTCGTCTTTCGATTTCACGCGTTCTTCTCTATGTTCTGTTCGTCCTCTTCTTTCCGAAGTCTGTGATGAGATCTGAAAGGGACGAGAGGAACGTGTATCAGTATCTTGATACCTATCAGGTTTTCTCAAATTATCCCTATTCCTGAGGTTATACCTCCTTTCAGAGGGCTCCTTTTGAGGAGACCTACCTCGAGATTGAGAACGTTTCTCGTTTGAGTTTTGTTTAGTAGACTCCCACTTCTTTTTAGAAGATGTCGGAGTTTGTTTTATTGAGTCCTTCTCAGGACTTTCAGATAGTTTCGGCTTCACTGGTCTTCCACCCAAACTATCTCTGCCTAATTCTGCATAAGATTGTTCTATAATTCTGGGTAGCTCAGTTTGATGTTCTGTAACATCGAATTCCTCAATTTTTGGCGGATCGCCACTGCTGCTGCCTCCCCTTTAATATTAGATAATATTATTGTTGAGACCTGGTCGAAATTTTTCAGTAACTTCATACCTAAATTTAGAGCAGGCTCTGCCCCATATTCATTTTGAATTTGTTTTAGGACATCAGGTATTACCGCAATTGACGGAATACCATGTGTTTTAGTATAGATGGCAGCAAAGACTGAGCCCCAAGTGGTGCAGTCTTCCAGTTGTGGTGTGATCCCCATCGGTAAACTGATTGTTAGGATTCTGTGCTTCTCATGCGGGCTAGTATTTGGAAATACTGCTTCGATTTGAGTAATTTTTTGAGCTATCCAAAATGGAATTTGCTCACGTTTTGTGGGCATTTTATCCATGACTGCGTATAGAGTCTGTGGTGTAATTTTTAGTGTATTCCCCTGTTGGGGAGTTGGATTTGGAAATGTCAATGGTGGTCGGACTGTAAAAGTCCGCATGACATATTGGACCAATTGTCTGTAAATTTTTATTAACTCTGTGAGTTGAGTAAGTAAATCCTCATCTGACATTTCTTCAATGTCAGGATGAGGTGTGTAGCCGGCTAAAATCGGCCATGTTGCTCCTGGTCTACCTAGTGGACCGAGCCTAGTAATGTTTTTGTGATGTTTTAGGGCGCCTTTAAACCAGAGCTGATGCTCTTGGTATGTTAATGGAATTTCTATATCCTCGAAAGGACTGTATTCCTCTGGTGGTTCATCTTCTTTGTAGAAGTGAAACATGTGTGTTATTGGATTGGATTCAGGAAATATTACCCATGAATAGAATACCTCTGTCTGAAAGGATGCATGTGCCTCTATCACGAAAACTGCTCTACCGCCTCTTGGTGGTAGGCCATGTTTCATAAGTTTTAGAGTGATGGCTCTTCTTAAATTTGGATGGATGTTTATAACACCCTCCTCGGTTTCGTTTAAACCTGTAATGTTAAAAACTGCTGCTTGGGCTGGATCAGCCGCAGCTCCACCGTTTCCGGCTTCATTGTCGGAACCAGGCATTTTGTTTTTTGAAAAATGTAGAACAAGTTTCAAGGAAACAAAGATAAGGTGCACAATATTGTGGAACACTGTATCCTTCAACGTTGAGCAAACCAAACAGCTAATATATAGGGTACTGCCCTATGTAGCCGTGGTGGATACCTAACCCTGCCCACTCCAGACGTCTTTTGGAGTATATGGGTAGGGGTCTCTGAGAGAAAAAGCACGGCTGAGTTACTCAGTATCTAACGTTGAATTACTGCCTTACCAAACCGTTGGGCGCCATGTAGTGTAGCTCCTATTTCCCTAATAGGCTCTGCGCATTGGAATAATATATCCTATAGGTTTGACATAGGACTAAGGTCAGTATGTCCCTATCGAGTATATTAAACTTAATTACTTGTGCCAGCTAGCTCAGAGGCCACTAGAAACTCCTTGACAACAAGAAGGGAGTAGTTTCTGGCAGCCGCAAAACATGACCACTGTGTTTCCCTTTAGAATCAGAACGTGTCCCAGAGTCGTGGAAACAATAGATAACTATTTCACTCAGCTCAGTCGTGCATGCTTAGTTTTCTCCAAGTTACACAGAAAGAAATAGACGGGCGTTTCAATAAAGGATTTATTGAACAGTCTTGTTTCTGGTGTAAGTAAAATGTGCTGTTACGATCACAAGACAGTATGCGAGATAAATAATGTACAGGGTGAGCAGTAGAAATAAATAATACTGCGATAGCATTATCTTTTAGTACATATGCATTTACATAAATAACACAGACTAAAAATGCGAGTACTCATACGATGCGTTGCTAAGCTAATTCTACCCCAATGTACCTAACCTGACCTAGGTGTAGGAAGAGGGAAGAAGTAGGTGAAGTATTCCTTACTATGGATACTAAGAGTATGTTAAGTCTAGTATGCCTAGTATGCCAAGAGTCCCTCTAGGTTCTAGTCAGCTCCATACCTGAAGAATGAGAGAGGTAGGAATCTCTTTGCCAGACTCGAACTCCAACACCCCGCAAGGGAAGTCAGATCACTGGAAGCTGGAAGCAGGGCTCTCTGCGTGCAGGGAAAGCAGCGTCCTCTCAGTGCGTCAGGCCGGGAAACGGGCTCCTCTGAAGTCGAGGTCTCCTCTGGTTTACAGGGGCTAGGGAAGGTATATTTATACCTGAGAGCACCTAAGAATGTTAGTATTGACGTGAGTTGGACAGCGAAAGACGTCATGAATGAACCCCCTAAGGAATAATGGTTCATGCATAATATATGAGTCCTTGAAGAAATCAATAGTCCTGGACTAGGGAAACTCCCGCAGCCTAAGGGTCTGTTCTTCATGAACTCGTTGTGACGTTAGGGTGGACGGATGTCAGAGACCATGCCTGTATTTGGAGTGCATGGTTTAATGCCTAAATAAGGGCTGGGATTTTATGCCTATATAAGGGCAGGGCGAATTGTGCCTATATAAGGACATGATACTGGAAAGCCCGTTTATGGATACCCTAAGAGGAATACAACAGTAGGACATCACATAAACGTACAACCAGTAATCACTGGTAACCACTGTACTCAGCATCATCCTGTAACATAAACCACATTATGCACATTATCACATTTAGGCGTGAATTACATTCTGCGCCAACCTCACCAGCATAAACACATTATGCAATCATTTCATAAGTCTAAACGCCTTTGACCCTAACCTCCTAAGCATAACTCACATTAGGGGTAAAACTCACAGTAGGAAATAACCTCACCAGCATAATCACATTACGCACATATTCTCATCCCCAAACGCCTTTAGAGGCATGAATCACAGTAGAGAATCACATTTCCTAACATCACATAAATCACTGACCCCCTGGCCAACTGGCCTTCTCTAGGGCTCAAATGCCCTATGTCCAAAGTGTCAGGGCGCGCTGCCAATGCAGCAGAATCCAAAGTGCGCCATCGCGCTGGGGCAAAGGAGTGCATCTCACTCCGATCTCTCAAAACAGGCCCCAAAGAACTGTGGCCTAAACGTAGCAGCTGGCACTAAGTGCTGCGCAGCTGTGAAGAATAAGGCCTGGCACCACTGTGCCTTCCTCTCCCACTCGGGGACTTCTGAATCAATTATACCCAACTCGTTGCAGCTGCCCGCGCTGGTGCGGCGCAGCTGTGGCACTTTTCATTAAGGGGGCCCGGCACCTCTGTGCCCTCTGGACCCCCACGTGGCTCTAAACCCATGCCTCCATCGTTGGGGTGGCCCATTCTCTTGCGGGACCGCCCAGGCACCGACAATGTGCCTCGCTATGCCCTCACACAATGAATGAGCCTCGTTGGAGCGGCCCGCTGCCAGACGGGGCCACTCAGAATCTAACCATCCAGCATGTGCCTCGATCGGCGCCACAGAACGGAGAAGCCCCTACTCACCGGCCTCTCCATGCGGCTGGACTCTCGCTCTGCTCCCTCGCGCTGGAGCCGCTTCTCCTCTCCGCGGGGCTTCCTCTCGGCACTGGCGCCCGCGGGGCTCTCACTCACGGGAGCCCCGCGCAGGCATGCGCCGTCCTCAGGGAACGCCTCTCCTCTTCGGTTTGGAGCTCTTGGAGGCGGGGTAGGCTCCCATCCTCCCTTCTGCCTGCACTTCCTTTTTCTCCTCTGACTTCACCCAGGCCCCCTCCTGGGACCCGGGACTTTGCTCGATAAGGCCAGCACCATGCGGGGCTTCCCTTACTCACGGGAGCCCCGCGCTGCCCTTGGCCGCCTTGCTGGACTCCCTCCTTCCGCCCGCAGGCTCCGCCCCAAGTCAGGCAGACGTGCCTGACTTCCGCTTAGCGATCGGGGTCGCGGCGGTGATTTTTCCATTGTAGAATGCGGGGTAGGCACCCGCCAGTTTAAATATCATAACGCACCAGCCGGGTGGGCACCCGCCATATTAAAAAAACAGCATAAGTGGGGTGGGCACCCGTAATCTTTGAATATCCCTGAAGCGGGGTGGGCACCCGCTCAGCGGCAAATTGGGGGGAATCCCTACACCGGGGATTCCCTCTCTTTGTCCTGCAGCACAGCGCTGCAAAGCCCACGCATTCCTCTCTCCTTGGGGAAGTTTAAGCAAATAAAGCACAGTGCCCACGAGGTGCTAGCTGCACAAAGTCCTGGAAGATGAAGGGGGCAATGGTGGGCCCAGGGAGGCAGCCCTCCTGGCAGGTCCTCCTGGGCCCCAGCAGCAGCACGCCCCCGCAGGTTTAGGAACAGGTCCAGAACATTTTCATGGGGTCACAGCCCCTATATTTATACCCAGAATTCCTTTGTCTGTAGTGCAGGGCATGGGGGAACCAGATGCAACTGGTTCAGGGGGGATTTGGAGCACTTTGTTTTCCAAGCTCCTCTTCCCCTTTGTCAGGTGGGGGCTAGGTGATCAGACACACCACAGGGGGCGGAGCCAGCATTCACTAGGGCAGGCACCATCCTATTCAGAGTCAGGGGATTACCCCTCACACTACTCCTAGCCCAGATGTCCTATTCAGCCCAGCGCTGACTCACCCTACCCCTCCTGGAGCCACACACACCTCCCAGCCCCTGTCACTCACAAGCCAGACATGCAATTCACATCAGGCAGGCAGACACATAGCACACAGAAATGCCAACTTCTAAAAGTGGCATTTCTCCACCAGTCATCATAAATCTGCGCACATCATTGCACAGCATTTATTCTCACGATTTCATACATACTAAATTTGACCACGCTGCTCCTCTCATACCAGGAATTACCATGGACACACTTATCCCCAATGCATTCCTATGGGAGGGCAGGCCAACTTCACCAAATGTGCACAGAGAGTGCACGCACTTTACACTGGACCACAGTGCTAAAGTGCCCAGAGGCCTAAAACCACCAACACCATGTCAGAACTTAAGGCAAAAAGTTTAGGGGTGAACTTGCCAAAAAGGGCCAAGTCCAACATGGCCCTTTAGTGTGCTGTGACTGTGGGTCATGCTGTCCCCAATGAGACTTAAATTAAATTATTAAACTGGACCATTCACTTACCATCTATACTCAATTGAGTCTCACTCTTAAGCTCCTACATAGGAGCAAAGAAGTTGGGCTGCAGCCCGTTTAAACCCAGCTATTGTGGTGTGGCCTTATTAAGGTAGTTGTTAGACCTGGCCCTTTTTGCAGGGTTATTCCCAAACATTTTTCCTTCTTCCTCCTATTTTTTCTGACCTGTTTTTGCTGGTTTTAGGACTCTTACCACTGCGGACCAGTGCTAAAGTGCAAGTGCTCTCTGTGTAAAATGTATGGTGATTGGTTTATCCATGATTGGCATATCTGATTTACTAGTCAGTCCCTAGTAAAGTGCACTGTGTGTGCCCATGGCCTGTAAATCGAATGCTACTAGTGAGCCTGCAGCACTGATTGTGCCACCCTCGTGAGTAGCCCTGCAAACATGTCTCAGACTTGCCACTGCAGTGCCTGTGAGTGCAGTTTTAAACTGCCGTTTCGACCTGGCAAGCGCACCCACTTCCCAAGCTCAGACCTTCCCTTTTACTACATGTACGTCACCCTTAAGGTAGGCCCAAGGCAGCCCCATGGGCAGAGTGCAGTGTATTTACATGGTAGGACATGTACTGGTGTATTTTGCATGTCTTAATAGTGAAACACTGCTAATTTCGTTTTTCACTTTTGCAAGGACTGTCTCTCCCATAGGGTAAAATGTGGATTGCCTTGAAATAGCTTTTATGTGTAATTTCCCATCTGGAGCAGCTAGAGATCTGGAGTCTCTGAACTCACAATCTAAAAATGCATATTTTTGTGAAGTTGGTTTTTAAATTGCGTGTTTAAAAATGCCACATTTAGAAAGTGGGCATTTTCTTGCTTAACCATTCTTTGCCTCTGCCTGTCTGTAGAATACACGTGTGGGTTGGCTGACAGTTGGGCTCTTGTGCATTCACTTTAAATAGTTGCACAAAAGGAGCTGAGGTGTGCCCTGCATATCCTGATGGGTCATCACCAGTCTGATGGGCCTTCCTGAGCTAGAGTGGTGGGTGGAGTTGTCACTGACACCTGATTAGGGCTGTGCCTGTCCTCACAAAAAGCTGTCTCCACTCCCCTGTAGTGTGCCTGGAGCCAGGTCAGGGAAAGGTAGGGTCTTGTACACTACAAAGACTTTCCTTTGAAGTTTGCCTACTTCAAAGGCAGAAAGGGGTATAAGTATTGGACCTCTGACACCCCAAAATCAGAACACTTCTGGACTGAGGACATTCTGCAAGGAAGAAGAGCTGGATGCTGTAGGAGGGACTGCCACTCTGCCTGTTGTTTTTTGGTGGTGGCCTGCTGTTTGCTGCTTCTGTCCTGGGATTGAGAGGATTGGACTTTGCTTTCTACATCCTGCTTCTAAGGTTCTCCAAGGACTTGTGCATGCTTGCCTCCTGTTAAGAAGTCTCAGTGCCATCAACGACCTCACCTACCAGTGCCTGGGCTCTTCTGCTGAGAGTCCTGTTTTTCCAAGTGGTGCTAAATCCAGTTCCTGGGCCCTTGGAAGTGTATCCTGGTGATCTGAAAGAGAAAATACACGCATCGATTCCCAGTGCCTCTTTTCTTGACGCATCGCTGCAAAAGATCAATGCATCATCTCTGCCTGCACCGAAGCATGGTTCCCGCTAGAAGCATCAACCACGGCTTTCACCACAGGCCCCAGTTCGCTGTTGTAACATGTCAGAAAAATCGCCACAGCGTGAGTCCCGAACACCTTGTCACCAATATCCGTGGCACCCGCCCCGACTCCGACGTAGCACTCGCTTGTGGCTGAAAAATCGACATAGCGCCTGCCTCGCGGCTGTGGAATTGACACTACGCCTGCATCACTGCGGCTGCATCGACGCAGCGCAACTGGATTTTTGAATTGTCTCTCGACGCCGACTCTTCATCAACACAGCACCGCAATAAGGAACCATGGGCCTGTGTCCTAAAACCGGCGCATCACCTCCCCTGCAAGTAAGGAACCAATTAATCACCTCCCCTGTCAGTAAGGAACTGACGCATCACCTCCACTGCCTAGCAGTAAGGAACCAACGCATCACCTCCCCTGCAGGTAAGGAACCCACACATCACCTCCCCTGTTTAGTAAGGAACCAGCGCATTGCTTTGCTTTTCCAGCGCCTCACCTCCCCTGCGCCTTGCACCATCTTTAATTTTTGACACATCTAAGATATTTTGTGCTAAAACTAACGCATCCATTGATTTTTATGGACTAAACATAATCTTATAAAAGTGATATTTTGACTTGTGTATGTTTGATTGTTGTCGTTTTGGGTCTTGATTTATTCAGATCAATATTGGGTATTTTCCTAAACTGGTGTGGACTCCTTTTGCAGTGTTTACACTGTGTTACTGTGTGTATGTACAAACACTTTACACATTGCCTCTGAGATAATTCTGACTGCTTGTGCCAAGCTACCAAGGGGGTGAGCAGGGGTTATCTTAGCTGTGTGATTCCCTTACCTGACTAGAATGAGGGTCCCTACTTGGGCAGGGTGCAAACCACTGCCAACTAGAGACTCCATTTCTAACAGTAGCATTACGGTTATTGAGGGATGTTTGTGTGCACCTAATGTTTTGGTTTCAAATCCTGCGCTATTGGGCCCAGAAGTGCCAAATCACCCCATCTTGGCACGAAGATTATTAGGCACCCATCATGTGGTATTGGGTACAAACACCTTTCTCCCTCCATATGGATCTTTCCCCCTACATAGCTCTTAGGTAGTTGACTATGGTGCCATCTGCCAAGGGTGTCATCACCAATACATGTAGACTTGCTGTTTCCTACAATTTGTATCTCTATTTATCTAATTAGTGTTCATTCACTGAGCGACTTGTGTGCTTAAAATGGTCATCTGAAAATACAAAAAACATTGAACAACATATGTGAGCTAACAGGGAGAGGACTAGAGGTTGGATAGGTTCATGAGCTTGGGTGTTGAGGGTTCTATAAGACTAGTTGTAAGCAGAGTCATCAGTGTTCAGATGGATGTCAAAAAGGAGTATTATTGCTTATTCCCAAAGCGCATAAAATGGTGCTAATGATAAAAATGAAAAAGAAGTAATTCCATGATTGTTTGGATTGAACTGGACATGCGCGTCTGGTCTCTCCATCTCTCTGCATAGCTCCAGATACCACCAAATGGTTTAAAAAAACCTCTTGCCTTTCAATGCTACGATACACTTTGGATCTTTGTGAGCATCCTTGCTATTTTCAGAATGTTATTTCCTTACTCCCATTAACAGTGCTCAGAAACAATGATGGCTCTGTAGCCTTAGTCTGTTGTCACTTGTCATTGAAGGATGGCATATTGAAAATAAGGTCAGAGTGCACGCATCAGTCAAGAGAATGGGAAATACTTGATGGACAGACGGAGGGCTCTGGCGGACAGTCTGTTCTGTTGTGTGCATTCCTGAGGTCTGGCTCACCATAACAGACTAATCTAGTGTTTGCCGCTGAAAACATGGCGCCTGGAACTTGTGCTGTATGCTTCTCGAGTTCACATGCCACATTCTCAACGAATAATCAGGGTTCTTCTGGACTTGCTCTCAGCTGGAGGGCAGACCACTTAAAGTGGCATAACCACATTCCAGTATTCCTCTGTCATCAAATCATTTTGGGTGAAGATATAGACCAGTGTTCTCCACTGAGTAGCTTGGGAGATACTACTAGACCCCCTACGTGTATCCGAACCTAGTAAAGGATAAGCTTTTGATTGGTTGAATTAAATCTAATCAAATCAAATGTTCTATTGTTTGATTAATTAAAATCATACAATGTATAATCATCAATTACACAACCATGATAAAAGCAATACTTCAGTTCCGAGGACCAATGAAACTATGAGCAGGAAAGTAGCCCACGGTAAGAAAAAAGCAAAAAAATAAGTAATGTGGGCCAATTTGATTCCCCCATATTACAGATCTACAATTCATATCATTATATAAGAAAAGGACAATTATACCCAATAAGATCATGAATTTAAAAACCCCTTTTTTTTAAGTGCAAATAGTCCTCTGCAAATTAGCTTTCTATACTAGATGATTTAAACAACCAATTTTGCTATACTCAGTTCACAAGATTCTAGTTTCTTTTTTGCTAAAATCAAAACTTTTGTGAAGTTTGCATTCATGATTATATCCATTAGCTTAAAACAGACTACCAGAGCTTGTCTACAAGTTCGTACTCCTCGATTATTAAAATAGCTTTTTAAATATCTCCATCTTTCTTCCTTCATTGCTGGGCATATGCAAACTAAGTGGATGATGTTTTTCTTCCCATTGGTTGCATAGTCTGCAGGTGATCGACTTAGATGGTCACAACCATGGCATTGCATGCGTTGATCCTGGAAGATGGCCAAATCTCTTTTTAATAAATATGTTTTTTATTTTTGCATACCAAGGTATTTCTAGATAAGGTTTCAAATTGGAAATCTTGTACTCATTCAGAACCATCCATGCATGTGCTCTTTTTGAGCACAGCTCTTTATCTTTCAGCAATGACATTTGTTTTGTTAATTGCCTTTTTGAAGGATGTTGATGTTATAGCCATATCCCAAACCTCATGTGCTGATAACTCCTCCAGTGCTATTTGTAAATATTTCCAAAATTGTGAACTTTGATTCAGCTGTATTTCTTGCCAGAGTAAGCAACACATGGGGCGCTAGGTGGCACACGAGCAATATGGCCGCACTGATGTGAGGCTCCTGCAGCTCGGCACCATTATCAGCTAATTTATCCTGCACCAGTGATCCTGCTATGCATTCTACCACATCGCTGGGGTGACATTGTCCCGGAGACCTGGCGGTGCAAGTTTGGGGAGGATGGTGCATTGCTGACTGACTCCATGATGCTGCCCTGGCTACACCGCAGGAGGAGACTGTCTTACCTGGAGCCTCTGACGGCCGGGGCTCGGCACGCGAGGACCGCGGTGCCCACGTGGCATCTGGGCCCCATTCCCGATTCGGCTGGATTCTCCGCCGCCTTTTCGTGACAGGGGTGAGTGCGCCCTGCTTTGCTCCCCTGTGAGTGCTCGGACATTCCTTCCCCTATATGCCTGAGGAGACGGAGGCTGGAACGACTCTTCCACTCTGCCCGGGGGCTCCGGGTATTGAAACGCGGTGAGCCACGCGCCACCATTACACTCTGCGGCGGGGTCGCGGACGCGCTGGCCCCATTTGCGACGGCCGGAGAAGTGAAGCAGACCCCAGATGAACTTAGCATGTAACCAACTCCACTGTCATTAGTGTACTTAGCGGCTTTTCACCACTGTGCTGCCACATTAATCCTGGGGGCGCCGGCAGCGACACGCTGATTCCCTCTGCTGAGTAGGCGCTCCTACATCGTACCACACCACCTGCCTCAGGGCGGATGCCTGCTGTGACTCGACCGGCCTGACTGCACCGGTTGCTCCCTGCTTAGCCTGCGGTGCTGGGGATCCAGTGTAAGCATGCACGCTTGCACACTTAGCTCTTGGGGAGGTCCCCCCCGCCACCTCCGCAGCACTGCCTCCCGCCCCGGGCACTGCCAGCTACAATGCTTTTGGACTCATTTCGCTTGTGCCTCGGCAGACCGGCCGGACAGTGGGTGCCCAACAGCAGGTGATCCTGCCTTTCATCAGCTTGCCGCATTGTGCAGACGTAACGATCGTGGACTGCGGCCTACCTACCACCCTGGGCCACTTCTCATCAACTCTGACGGTGGGGTCTGCCTTCACAGCTTTGAAACCGCCCCAACCACATCGTGGATGACAGTGCTGCCAATTTTGGTGAATACCTCTCGAATGGCGTCACAGCTGGACTAATCTGTGTCCAGCACCACAGTGGGACTACACCTAGTCGCTGCCTGCCTTCCCTATACTGCTTCTCTGCTCTGGCGCACTAAGATCTGTGACCGTCGTGAGGCTTTATACTTCTCCCTGCTGCCATTGCTTGAAACTGCCTGGTTGGTCGCTTCCGCTTTTCATTCCCCACACCAGGTGACCTGCCGCCACTTGCGCATCGGCTGACATCGCTATTACCGTCATTGTATCCTCAACATGGGAAAAACAGACATTAAACAAACCTGGCTGACCTTTGAAACCAAGAGGAGTGGCCGCCTACAACAAGAAGGCTCAGAGGAGGCTAGAGAGGAAACTGCGCTGGGTGCGACCCCCTCACATGCGGATGACATGAAATCCCTCCTTCTCGAGATGCGGCAAAGCCTAACCGATATCGCAGACAAAATGGACACCATGACCAACCGGATGGATGCCATTGTCCACAAGTTAGATGGGCACGATGAACGTATCAAAGAAACAGAACGCCGTATCTCAGACGTGGAAGACAACACGTCCAATATCCAGACGCATGTGGCACAAATGGATAAATTGCTCAAAATCATCGCTGCGAAAAATGAAGATCTTGAAGCGCGCAGTAGAAGGAACAATATACGCGTTCTTGGCATTCCCGAAAGCACCAACACAGGCAGGATGGAAGAATACATAGAAAGACTTTTGCTGGATACAATTGGTGCAGCATCTTTTTCTTCTCAGTTCATAGTCGAGAGGGCGCACCGATCGCTCGGGCCCAGGCCGCCACCAGGAAGCTCGCCACGCCCCATCATTGCTCGGCTCCTAAATTACCGGGACCGGGATGTTGCTCTCAAGATGGCACGGGAGAAGCGCCAACTCACGTTCAAAGGAAACAAGTTCACTCTCTATCCAGACTTCACAGCGGCGGTGAAGGAGGAACGGCGTAAGTTCATCCCTGCTAAGCAAAAGCTCCGTCAAGCTCAAATTGACAACGCTCTTCTATACCCGGCCCGCCTGCGGGTCACACACCAGGGCAAGCAGTCTTTCTTTACCAATCCGCAACAGGTGGAAGACTTCCTGAAGCGTCTTAAGCACCGCAACAACTCCACCGCCTCTCCGGATGCATCGCCGAGGTCGACTACTCCAACCACAGAATAACTGGTACCTGCAACATGCCGTTACAGCCTATGTTACACTTGAAGCACCACATCGTCGTAGCACCACAAGAACTTGATGCATAGATATGTTGGACTGGGACATCTGTCACTACGAACCAGATAAGTGGAACACTGGGGCTAACTGACACTTAGCACCGAGCGCCCTCGCCCTCGCTGAGTGTACTTGCTGCAGACCTGTATGCAGACTGTTCTTGGGATCGTTGGGATTGCTGGGAGGGGGAGGGAATGTTCTTTCTGGCATGTTTGGGATGCTTCAGTGGGAGGGGGTGGGAATGGGATTGTTTATGGAGTTACACTTACCACACGCAAAGCAGCATGAACGACAGACACATTGTGAGCTTTCTACCTGCTTTACAACAGCAGTAAGGCCACGGTGCCATGCATTAGATACCACCATACCACATGGCTAGTCCATTACCTCAACAGAATATACACATCCTCACCTGGAATGTTAGGGGATTAGGAGATCCGAGGAAGAGACGTCAGGTCTTAGCATACTTAGATCGTCACCAAGTACATATCGCAATGCTCCAAGAGACCCACCTCAGTTCCAACCACAACAACACCTTCGCTCAAAAATGGGTGGATCACAGAACACTTTCATCCTACTCCTCATACTCTAGAGGTACGGCCATTCTCATTAAAAAAAAACTCCCTTTGCCGTGGCTGGTACAGTACAAGACCAGTACGGACGATATTGCATTGTCTGGGGCAGGCTGGGCACGGAATCGGTCACTTTAGCAAGCTGTTATGGCCCCAATGCCGACTCCCCAGAATTCTTTGCCGAGCTTTGGGGGAAAATCATGGAGATTGGTTCCACCCATGTCATCTGGGGGGGGAATTTCAATGTCGCCCTCAATCCTGCTGAGGACAGGTCCAATCCCGCGCCGCACCACTACAATAGATCACAAAAAGTGCTTCACGATATAGTGACCGACTACGAATTGTTAGACACATGGCGCCATGTTCATCCCCATGCCAATGAAGGCACACACTTCACTGCGCAGTTCGCATCCTGGGCCCGCCTAGATTACTGCCTTCTCTCCCGCGGCCTGGGTCCGTCAATAATAGCTGTCACGCACTTAGCGCGAACATATTCGGACCATTCTCCTGTAAAACTAACGCTCACCCCCCCCGGGATATGGTGTCCCACGCAGCATCTGGAGGATGTCGCCCCTTATGCTGCTAGACGAAGTGTTCCGCAGCGAACTGGGACAGGAAATTGCCAACTTCTTCCAGAGAAACAGGGGTTCTGTAGATAGTGTCGAAACAATATGGGAGGCCTTTAAGGTCACAATCCGGGGGTTTTGCATCTCGAAAAGTTCTGGAGTCCTACTAGACATTCAGCGGACATTGTGGAAACTGGAGGCTGAGCTCAAGGGGCTAGAGACTATACTTTCCAGAGACGCTGACAGACAGACCCAACGCGAGTTTCGTGAAAAACTCTCAGATTACACCAGCACAGCGGACCGGGAGACAAAGTTCAAGGGAAAATATTGGGTGGCCCGAAGGTATGGTGAGGGCGGGCGACCTGGGAAGGCTCTCGCAGAGTCGATACGAAAGCCTCGCTTCTCTAATTACATCCTAGAGATTGAAGGTCCTGGGGAAGTGCTATATAGAGACACAGCTGACATACTTAACACATTCGCCGCGCACTACTCCTCATTATATACTTCTGGCAGACGGGACTCCCTCGACCTTGACGGCTACCTTGACAATGTGGCTTTGGGATGGTGGGGAAACTCACAGAGGGAGTTCCTGTGCGCCCCCTTCGAACTGGATGAGATACGGGAAGCCATTATGCATATGAAGTCCGGCAAAGCCCCTGGCCTAGATGGACTCCCCATCGAATTTTACAAGGCATACATAGATCAGTTAGCCCCCATTTTAAAAGAGGTATATGAGGATGCTCTGGAGACGGGTACACTGCCGCCTACCATGAGAGAGGGGCTTATCACCTCTCTCTTAAAACCTGGGAAATCAGCGGTTCAATGTGATTCGTACAGACCGCTGTCACTCATCATTTGCGATACAAAAATTCTGGCCAAAGTTCTGGCCAATAGACTAAACCTGCTAATGGAGAAGCTTGTCCTTCCCGATCAAGCGGGCTTTATTCCTGGGCGGGCGACCACGCACAATCTGCGTACATTCTTCTCCATATTACACAATGTGGATCCCGATCTGGCGCTGGCAGCGATTTTTTTAGACGCCACGAAGGCGTTTGATTCGGTTGAATGGGATTACCTATTAGGGATATTACAGCGCATGGGCTTCCCTCCACTGTTCCTCTCATGGATAGGTTTGCTATATCGACTCCCTTCGGCCAAAGTCCTGATTAATGGCCAACTGTCTCCAGCCTTCCCTATAACTAGGGGCACTCGACAGGGGTGCCCCCTCTCCCCCCTGCTCTTTGCCCTGGCGATCGAACCCTTAGCGGCTAAGATACGGCAGCACCAGCAGGACAAAGCATTACGCTGCAATTTGCGCCAGATACTTATATCCCTCTACGCAGACGATATTACCCTATATATCAGAGACCCACAAATTAATATTAACCTGATCCTGCGAGAATTTATCGTCTTTGGGAAATTATCTGGGATCTGCATCAGTTGGGGGAAATCGCAGGTGTTCCCTCTTACCCCTGCAGCCACACAGTTCCC
The DNA here is from genome assembly GCA_963921515.1 of Calotriton arnoldi. Classification (NCBI taxonomy): domain Eukaryota; kingdom Metazoa; phylum Chordata; class Amphibia; order Caudata; family Salamandridae; genus Calotriton; species Calotriton arnoldi. The sequence goes on along the minus strand of CAWUFW010011164.1, from coordinate 85,162 downwards.
TATGGATTTCCCACTGGAGTGGTGCGGCTCAGATATGCGCTACTTAGGGATATGCATCTCCAGAGATCGGGAAGAATTAATGCGCCTCAACTATGGCACGGCTCTCGATCGCATTGCAAGCTGTGTGACTCGATGGATATCCCTACCACTCTCTTTGGCGGGGCGCGCCTCCCTAATTAAAATGGGGGTGCTTCCACAACTGTTATACTTATTCCTTAACATTCCATATCACCCTGGTAGACACTTCTTTAAGGCATTGCGTTCAGAAATGATCAGATTACTATGGGGGGGCAAACAACCGCGACTACAATGGAATATACTCACCAGGCCTTATTCTCTGGGGGGATTTGATGTCCCGAACTTCGAACTGTATTACACGTGTGCTCAAGCACATTACGCTTATTATTGGTTTCACCCACCCACACACATGCCGCGAGTTGCAGTTGAACAATGGCTTGCAGACCTCGTCCCCCTTGCTGGCATAATTTGTGCTACCCCTCAGCCGAGAGACAAAACTCCCACGACAATCACGTGCACGGTTGATGCCTGGCACCGCATACTTACCCTACTAAAAGGTCCAGTGCTTTACTCACCACTACTCCCACTGTTATACCATCCTCGCATGCAACTACTACAGTAGACGAGGTTTCTTAAGCTCCTGGAGCGGACGAAAATCATAAACTGGGGCGACCTTAATCATAATGGGACGTTCCAATCGCTAGAACAGATATTTCTGGAGGTCCGGCCCTCTCCATTAGATGTTTTCCTTTATGTACGGCTCCGACAAGGTATGCGATGCATAACCCCAGAGTTCCCTCAGGAACCCCCGACTTTGTCTCCTTTGCATCTGATTTTACAAGCTACCTCCCCAGGACATTTTGTTTCCAGACTCTATCACACTATCCACACGCAGCAGGAGGTGGCTCCATGCCCCGCTCGCGCACACTGGAGTACAGAGCTAGGTTATGAGCTTACAGACAAACACTGGACATATTGCGGCCTACAAACAGAATGAATCTCAGCCAGCAGTAGACTGCGCATTACACACTTTAAATTTTTGCATCGCCTATATTACACTCCAGTCAAAATATACAAGTATAAGCTGAAAGACTCGGACCGATGTGACCGATGTGGCTTTGTTGGGGCCGACTTCCTCCATCTAGCCTGGGACTGCCCCGGTGTGCATGAGTATTGGGGGCAGGTCTTTGATGCTTTGGAACAGATGACAACACTTACCTTAGAACGCACCCCATTAGTTGCTCTGCTGGGCTACACTGAATCGATCATAGGGACCAGCCGCCGCTTCCTTTCTATTGCTTTGTTAATGGCCAAACGCCGCGTTGCTTGCAGGTGGGGCAGAGGCAGAGCGCCGAAATTTAAGGATTGGCTCTCTGACCTAGTATACTGTCAGGAACAACCGAATACGTATGCAGAATTACTCCCCTTGACATCGGGACCCAAAGACATCTGGGGCCCTCTGAAACACTACCTCATTGCACATCCTGTTACAGCTCCTGCTACCACTGTAGAGGCACAGGCGCCATAGATATCTAAATGTACGGAGTAAGTAGGATGATTGCTTCACACACTTTAGGTTACCGTCTTACCACCCCACTTCCCATTATACCCGAAATAGGCTGCACTATCGATGTAGGGATGCTGGGTTGTGGATTGTACATTAGTTAATTTAACTTTTCCCCTCAGTGCTCACAGGGTTGCGATCACGCACGGCGATTTACGGCCGCATAGCTTGGCACATGGGTTGAGGTTCAGAGACTGCATCACTGCGGAGGTGGATATCTCATTATATCATGAAATGCTGCTGTATGTGGGGCTAACATGTGTAAACTTGTATTAATGTGTCTATATCTGCTGGATTGGATGGTTACTGTGTTCTATCACTGAAAATCAATAAATACAATTTTAAAAAAAGAGTAACCAACACATTGGATTGGAAGTATTTGTTTTTATTCGTTTCCATATCTTTAAATATTGACCCATCCTTGCAATATGCTGATTGGATATACCAAATTCCAATCTAATTTGTGCAGGTGATGCATTGGAGGGAAGCCAAAACAAAAACTTAAAAACTTTGGTAATAACATTATTTAAGGGTACAGAGTCCTTGCCACAAAGTGCTTCACTACCGTAGTTGAGGCTGGGCAACAATTTTGCATTTATTACCTTTAGCAGTGGGAGATAACTAAGCCCTCCCAAGTACCTCTGCAAAGTACAAAATGCCATAAGTAGGGAGTTACTTCTCTTTATCAGCTCTGTTTTATGTTGACAAAATGAGCCCTTGTCATCAAACAAAACACCCAGGTTGGTTGAATTAGGTATGTTTCCAAAATTGAAAAGGATGCATTTGAAATCAAAATGTCTGCATTTTCAGAACTGATTAGCTGAAGTTTTCAGAACAAAATATATTTGAGGCTGCTATTTAAATTGTAATTCATTATGCGTTTGGGCTCTTAATAATTATGATCTTTCTGGGGTGCAGGCGGCATTGTGTATATCATCGCTATGACATGTAGCGGTATTTAAAATTGAACTATTTAGATTGCTTGACATTATTGCTGGTGACCTTGCCTGAGGTGGTCACTGCTTGTAATCCAGCAGGTATTGGCCACTATTGGAATCTTGTCTGAAGTGGTCACTATTGTAACACTGATAATTTGTGTTAGTGGCTCTGGATGAATTTTAGTATACAGCAGTCTCTCTTCTTTTAGGAAAGTTTGGAGATTTCTGGTATAGACAGAACTGGCTGCCCTGTTTTCCTGCCTAGGTTTGCATGTGCTTCTGTTGAATGGAGCACCACTTCCCTCCTGTACAAACCTCACAGGTCAGAGGAGACAACCTGAAAGCATGTCAAGGCTGCTCGAAGTGTTGTCTGTGCAGGATGTCATACATCTGCTTAGCACTCTTTTGCCAAGGTGTCCATAAACACAAAACGTGCAGCTGAGGAAAACAGGCACAAAGCGTGCAGCTGAGTCACCATGGACTATGGAGGCTTAGAAATGCCTTGATCCTTGCATGGGAAGATTCTGTACCTGACAGGAATGGGAAGGCCCCTTCGCTTGTGTATGTTCCAATTCGGTATGAGGGGGTGTGTATCAAAACATTAGCCTGAAATACTCACCAGAAAGTTATTGGAAATTGACCCTATTCTGCATGTCCTCCTATCTATCCAGTATAACAAGGGGTATAATCTCCACAGGAGCAATTCAGCAATTCTAGATGATGTTTCTACAAGGATAAGCTCTTATAGCCTTCTAGCCAGCCATAGCGGGCTATTACGGCCAATAAAGGCACGCTCCAGCGTTAAAGGGCCAAGCCGAAGGCGAGGGCCTTTAACAAGAGAGCCAGAATTTAATGCTGGTATAGCCCAGCTATGGAGGGCAATAAGGCTGTGAGAACATTCCATCACTAGAGGGCAAACTTTTCTAACAAATAAAACAAAGGCCTCACGGAGCCCGAGGGGATTGGAATCCCCTCGGGCTCCGTGAGGCCTTTGTTCACAGCAACAGTTGTGAAGGACAACATTGTAATGTTAGAGCTTGCGGGCTTCTACCAGCCGTTAGAAGCAGGAGCACACAATTGTCTTCAATGGAGCTCACAACATCCCAATGTTCTAATAACAGTTGATACACGGAAAACTTACCAGTGAATGGATTTAACGATTGGTTTATTTCTCAGAGGTAAATGATGAATCCAGCTGCGGCTCGTGCAGGTAAGTGCGGTGGGGCCAGGTGAGGGGGATTTCGAAAAACGACGACGAGGGAAAATTATTTATTTATTTAATTTTCCCTCGTGGTCGTCTGTGGAATCCCCCCCCAAACCTGACCCCACCACCCCACCGCTCTCACCTGCACGAGACTGGCTAATCAAAGCATCTGGAGCTCCAGAATCTGAACATCTGGAGAGATCAACCAGAGAGGATGCATTGCTTTTCTGACTTTAAAAGATGGGGTGTGGAAAGTGCTTCCATGAACTTCTAGGAATGCCCCAAAAACGTCGCACATATCACAAAGTTGCAAAGTTTTTCACTTGTGGCAATTCAAATGAAGACCCATGGACTTTACATATATTAAAATAACAATATAATAAGTTTGATGAATGATAGAGTAGAATCTATACCTTATTTTACAAACCAGATATAATTTATGTTCCTCAGCAAGCACCATTTACGAATTGTTTCTGCTGAGAGTATATTTTGCTTTTTTTACCTGAGGAAGCATTATGCAAAAAATAATCCTTACAAAATATTGATTGAAAAATCTATAGGGTATATTTACAAGGAGGTAACGTCACCAGAACGTCACTTTTTCCGACGTTCTGGAGGTGTTAACTCCTTCGTCTTATGTACAAGGCGGCATTAAGTCACTTAAAGTGGCTTAACGCCGCCTTGTAAATAACGCCCCTATTCATTCAGCACTTAGTGTGAAAGGGGCATGCAATGGGTGTTGCAGTGGGCTTTCTGCCGCAACACCCATTGCTTTTTGACGCTGCCCCATATTTAAAAGGTATGGGGCAGCCCCAAAAATATCGCCAGTGAATACCTGATCTTAAGCAGGCGATATGAGGAGAAATGTTTAATTCTCCTCGTATTTTGCTCTTTCTATGTGTGCTGCATTCTGTGCACAAATAGAAAGAGCAAATCGCCAGTAAAGATTGTTTATGTGCAGGAAGGTGTCCCTTCCTGCACATAAACAATTGCCCCTCCAGCACAGGCACCCTAGCAAAATGGCACTAGGGTGTCTGCGCTGGCGCTAGGCAGCTTTTTCAGCGCCAGCGCTAGGGGAAATGCAGGGGTGCGCTGCATTCTTGTGAATACGGCACATCTCTGCATTTTGAAACTGACAGAGCACGGGGTAACCAATTTTAGCCTAACACCGCGCTCCGCCAGTTTCTAGTAAATATGCCCCTATGTCTTTAAAATAAGTAGAAGTTTTGCCAACCCTTCTAAAGAATGATAGACATGAGCAAGTGCTGGACTTCATTGCAGTCACTTCCACTTCCTGTTCCACCCCGTGGCTCACCTGTGTTTGCTCAGACATCCTGATGAGGGAAGAAACAGGAAGCCATACTTCTGATGGCAGTCCTTTGTGTTTTTTGCACACAGGTAAGTGCTTTTTTTTATTTTTGGGAGACAGTGGGTTAGTAGAAAGGTGGAAGTGCAAGTTGTTATTTTGATTATTTTCATGATGTTGGTGGCATGCGGTATGAGTGCGGTAGTAGAGTAATTGGTTGGATCTAGTTGTTAGGCTGAGGAATCTTTATAATTTTTTGAGGTCACTGGGCAGGGATGAGTACAAACAATTTTATTTGTACAGCTTTGATTGTTTTCTGGTGTTGGTTGACATGATGCATAGGACAGATGGGTTGGGTGCTGAACCTAAAAGACATTGTATCTCCAAGGAAAGAAACGTTGTCCCCATGGAGAAAAAAAGTTTAAAGGTGCTGTCATTTAATAGGCTGCAACCTCCCCGCATATAATTCAGTAGCACCAGTGGTGGCTGGTGACATTTGAAAGTGGTGTGGCGTAAAATTTGTGGTGGAGCACACCGCGGCAAGCGAGCATAGCGAGCGAGCCCGAACGACCTAAGGAGGGTTCGGGGGGGTTCTCCCCTAAAAAAAATTGAAAAATTAGTGGGCAAATGGTGCGTTTTCAAGCAAATTTGAGAAAACATGCACTTTACTCTTCACAGTCAAAAACGAGGTGAAGGTAGGCCTAAACTAATTAATAATTAGTCTAGACCAACGCTCACCTCCTTTTTGACTGTGAAGAGTAAAGTGCATGTGGTTATGTAGATGGTTAAAAACATACATCCCATCCTAGTCAGCCTAGCCTGACTCACAAAAAAATATATATAATTGAGCCTCTACTTATCTCTCTTGCAGACAGAATATCAGTTGTGTTTCTGTGGCACAACTCTGCCGATGAGACAGCCGGGACTGAAGGCTTTTACTGGGCATATTAAAGTTTTTGAGCAACAAATCCTACGTCTGGCAAATGTTTCCCCTGATCAACCTTCCAACCCAGTAAGATGTCAGCGCGGGAAACGGTGCTGAGGGCTCTGTACTAAATGCGACACAAAGAAAAATAAAAATCCCACAGCGAGGCAAAACGTCTGTTCTCTGGGAAGAGCTTGCAAACTCTCCATCGCGTGTTTTAATGTGTACATCAGTAAAAATGAATTGAGCAAAAACTGCTTTTGGAGGCCAACTGTCATTAGGGATGTGAAGTTAATATAAAATTCAATCTGTGAACACAAGCGACTTGTCTAGATAACGACGTCACTAACGCCCCCCTCGCGGGGATTAAATGCAGACACAGTACCTTGTGAAAAGCAGTTCAAAAGGTGTGAAAGGAACATAAGGAAAATAATAAAGCAGTGAGAAAAGTAATGCGTAGGCCGAACTGCTGCAGCTAAATAGTCAGCGCCATTACATACATGGTAAATCAGCCAAGATTTTAAAAAAATGTTGTCTTAAGGTTTCTGGAGTGGGCCTGTTGTGTGATTAAGCGCTAAGTATATTGACATAAAAACCGGAATATCCAGGTAAAACAACTGGAGAAGCAACATCAGGTTTAAAAAATGCACGACTTCAAGTATGCGCTGTTCCAGGTAAAGGAAGCAAGTTAAACGCACTCTGTGCCTCCAAAAATGTCTACGCCTCGGATGAGCATCACACTCTTTTTGCTCGTACCAAGACCAACTTGCATACGAGTTTTAGGTGTACCCCATGGGGCTGATAACAAGTTGCCTGGTAATATAACACAGTAATACCACACATTATATTAAAAATACGGGACATGTTACCATGGCTTAATTGGCCTATTTTGTGTTTTAATATGTGGAGTAAGGAATAACACAGGGGAATCAGTGTTAAGGTGCCGTCTACTGCTCGTTTCCCGCACAAAAGACATGAGACGCTGGGGGGTCAGAGGACTTCCCCAGGGCACAATGACTCCCACTTACTCTTGGAGTTCTTCATACTTTACTCTGAATTCTAAAGTAAGTTAGGAGTACTCAAGACTCAAGACATGTTCCTGGTCAGATATCCTAGTCAGATACAATAGTATTTGGTGGCATATATTCACATTAAAATCGTCTTTGTGAATTGGACCTCATGTTTTTCTCTTTACCGCATGTATTCCACCCAGAAATAGCTGCACAAAATCTTACTCCTACAATCGGACAGGTACCTAACAGTGTGAAGAGGAAGTCGCTGATTGGAAATTGCTTACAGTTATATAACTACGGGTGGTTATAGACTGCAGATCTGGCGGAGATAAGAAAGGAGACGTCCGCAGTATTGACTGGAGCCGCCATCGCCTGAAGTGACCGGAGCTTCCATAGCCGGCTGTGTGTCCCTGAAGGCAGGGGTGCCTGCGACTGGACCTAGATCAGGAGCTCCGGCCAGGCACATTGGCGGATCCGATCGTCTTCCTCAATCGGCGGCGGCCGTTTTCTCCCCCCAAGGCCCTCCCGCTGAGTACCCTGCTGGGTGAGCGGCTGCAGAGTCTGGATCGCACTCCCTCCTTGGCGTTTCCGTTCTCTTGTGAGCATACGAGCTCACCACGTTTATTTATCGTGTCAATCTATGAGAGCACACGATCGCCAGCTGCCCGGAGGCGTGCGCGAATGGGAACACCCGACACCTGACCCTACATGGAGCGCTCACTACTGATCTCGGTTTGATGGCTGGGATCGGCTGCGGCCCGCCCGGCTTTCCCGTCGATGACCCAGGGTCACGCAGCTACCATGGACGCGAGCAGGCGCGCTCGTGATCTGGGCAATTCAAATATACAGTGACATAGTGTTCCGTGGCAGAGGTGAGCCCTCATCTTGAAAGTGTGTGAAACTGTGCGAGCTCTGAACTGCACTATGTGGCCCCCGCTTCTGGGAGGTCACCCCAGTTATGGCTTCCGATCTAACAGTGTTTATCGCCAGTCTACTCTGTTGCTCGTGTGGTTTTCACCCTAATTGGCTTTCTTTTGTGCATCACTAGACCTTTGGTTTTTATCTCCCTGATATACTGAGCTTTGCATCGCAACCTGGCTACGCATGCCACGTTTTGGCTGCACACAGTAAGGAGTCCATTTTGTGTGCTCCCACAATTAGTTACCCCTACAACTTTTACAAAATGGCAACTATAATTAACCAAGACTAAAGGATTAACCAGGACAGAGATTCAGATAGACAGTGACTTAGGACTCCAGTTTAAAATCACCCCTACAAAAAAAAAAAAAGAAAGGACCAGCCACCACAGGGAAATGGAAACAGGACTACACCCCTAAAGAACCCACTAATGGAAATGGTGAGAGGACTTACTCTTAGGAACAGTCATCTATAGCAAATGGGGCGGCCATATTGGACTGGCTCACTCAAAATGATCCAGTGCCCATTCTACACAGACATCATCCGCGATTCCACATTCTACAAACTCACAGGTGAGAGGTATTCCCCTCTATCCTAGCTCTTCTCCAACCTCACAAGACACACTACCTCTCATACTCCCTGACCCTTTTTACCCCCTCTTAAAAAAGCTACACCTCCACTATGGAACTCACTGGCTCACACACCTATTCCATTAAATACCCCCCTAACCTTACAAAGAAAGCAGCAAAAGGCTTTAAACACAATCTATTAAAATCTCACCCAGAAACTCCAATCTCTGACCCTTATTTCTCAAACAACAAAGGTCATATAACTAATGACATCATCTTCTATACCAAAAGAAGAGCCCAATGGCGGAAAGCTTTTCTCGCCCTATTCTTGATTGCATCCACCAGGAAATCAGCACATGGCCTTACATTATCCATCATTCCCTCCCCCTTCTACAAAGCGGCAGCTACAATTACCATCTATCATAATGGGATCATCCTCATGCAAGCATCAGACCGTAACCTAAATCTACTGGATAGCATCTTTCCTTTCATCAAAGAGAAGGTTGCAAGACCCCATCCCACCTCCCCAGCAAACCACTCTCCCAGTTCTCTGCCCGACTCCCTACCTGACTCCCCATTAAGTCAGTTCCCCTCGTTATCCCATAGGGCATATACACCCACCCCAGACCGAATCATCACCCCTAGCGATGACATACATTTCCCCAAGTCCTACTCGTCCCCCCAGCACCACCACAATCTCTACTATGCCTATCACACCACACACCCTTATTTCCTCTCTCCCAGCCTTCCCACTTGCCCCTCTCCCCCACCACTACTCCCTTACTCCACATTCATACCTCCCCTCACCCTCGAGATAACACACCCCTCCCCATTCCCCACTCCACCCCCAATTCCAATATAAACTCTGTCCCAATCTCCCCCCACACCCTTACATCTGCTCCGCCCGAGTTCCCACCCTCTCCCTCTCCCCTCACTACGAATCCCACTGTCCCTCTTATAGCAGACATCACTACCCCCTCACGCCCCTTCTCTCCCCCCCTTTCTATTGATTACCACACTGAAAAACTGCCATACAATTAACCCGATTACGTTTCCCCCCAAGACCCCACACAAAGACTAACCCCTCCTGCCTTAACTACAGTCCATTCTACAAAAATGTTAACTCCGACACCTGACCCTAGACTAGATGAGATATTACTATCTCTACAACAAATCAAAGAAGACCTCCAAACTCTTCATGACCTGATTCTGCAACAACTGAAGTAGATTCTACGACTTACCGCCACATCTACCACTCTAAACGCACACATCAGCGACGTACAAGCTCCCCGAAACAGGAGCTCCCCTGATGGAGAACATTACCTTACCCCAATGCCTCATCCCATCCGATCAGAATGAAAAACCCTCTATCATCGGAATATCTAACTTCACTACTCCATCCCTACGAGTACCCGGCTCCACTCCTTAATATTGCGCACATGGACAATACACAGAAATTGTCCTTAATCCAATCCATCCCTTCCAAAACCTCTAGAGAATCAAGATACATCTCTAGAGGTATAGTTGAAAACAACCTCTTGCGTGTACCCATCCTGTACGAACCCAACACTACTCCCACCAAAGCCCAGCTAAAATGTATTCTGCTAAACTGTAGGTCGGCCGCAAGACATGCTGCCGATATAGCTGACCTCATACTTAGTAATGAACCTGACTTTCTAATTTTAACCGAAACATGGCTAAATGAATCATCCTCACCCATCCTTGACATACTAGTTCCCCCAAACTATCACATCACAAGACTAAATAGAATTGATAGGCCAGGTGGTGGTATTGCCTGCATACATCGGAACAACCTCTCTGTGAACTGCTCCAACTCCCCGGCTCTCTCTTCCTGTGAATACCTATGTTTAGACATCACCAATAATAACAAACCAATATGTTCACTACATTCATTTTACCACCCTCCAGGGAATAACCTCACCTTCATTGAACACTTCATGGATATCCTAGCCACAAATGTTGACAACAAAACATTCAAATATTCCTGGGGGACTTTAACCTCCACTGAAATGACCCGGAGGACCCAGAGGTCAATAACCTCAAATCTTTCCTATCCGACCTTAACCTGTCCCAAATCTGTGACACCCCCACCCATGAAAAAGGCTCAACCCTTGATCTAGTAATTTCCAAAGCGGACTCCACCCAGCTTGAATCGATCCTCCCCTGTGATTGGTCTGACCATCACATCATCACTTTCCATATCAATCAATCAGTTAAACCACTCTCTGTCCAACCCACGAGAACAAAAATCTGGAAGGGGAACCTAAAAAACATCGGTCCCGACTTACTCGCAACCTCTAGTCCCAACTTCATGCCTCCACCAGAAGGGTTAGACGAGGTCAGTGATGTGACTAATCACTACTTCCACTCTATGAACATGGCATTAGACAATCTAGCTCCCCTACAACTGAAAAGAGTCGCCACAAAAGACTCAAAACCCTGGTATGATGGTAGGCTAAATGAAGACAGAAGATCACTAAGAGTAATTGAACGACAATGGAGATCGGCACCATCCTCTGATCACCTCAAGTTACTAAGAAGCATGAGGAACTCCTATTACAGAAAGATTAGACAATGAAAAGCAGACTTCTTCAGTAAACAATTGGACCAAGCCAAGAATTGCCCCAAAAGGCTATTCGAACTAATCAAATCTCAATCTAAGGGTCTCTCCCACTCGCCCCAAGTTAATCCAGACACACTGCCCAACTGCGAGGAATTTGCCTCCTTTTCCACAACAAAGTTAGAAAACATAAAGACAGACCTGCTTAACGATCTATTATCCCATACCGACCCTCATAGGATCTCCTCACTGACCCCACTTGTGACCCCTCTTAGTGGCGCTGCAAAGTTCCACCTCAAAAACAACGCAGCCTGGGCCTCCTTCAACACCTACAGCGAAGAAACTATCCTAAAAACGCTCACGGCCCTGAATCCCTCCAATCACTTCTCAGACCCTCTCTCAGCAAACCACCTAAAAGACTTCATCCCAATGCTAGTGCCTCTATGGACGAGGATTATAAACACCTCTCTCCTGCAAGGAACCATCCCAGACATCCTTAAAGCAAGTCAGGTATCCCCCATCTTAAAGAAGCCATCGGCGGACCCATCAGACCTGAATAACTATCACCCAATATCCAACATCCCCACCTTGGCCAAACTGCTAGAAAAATGTGTTCACACACAGCTTAGCAACCACATAGACCACTTCAACCTGCTTGATCAATTCCAATCAGGTTTTCGTGCAGGGCACAGTACCGAGTCAGCCATGACCCACATAATAGATGACGCATTAAAAATCCTGGACCAAAACAAAGCCTGTTTACTAATCTTGCTTGACTTATCCTCCGCCTTCGACACCGTCAAACACGACAACTTACTAGATCTCTTGAAACACAGAATGGGACTATCTGGTTCGGTCTTAAACTGGTTCACCTCCTTCCTTCAAAATAGAACACAAAGATTCAAGGTCAATCAATCCTTATCCAAGCCCACCCCAGTCACTCTAGGAGTACCACAGGGATCATCCCTCCCCCCTACACTTTTTAACCTGTTTATGGAACCACTCACCAATCTTCTCAGCTCCTCGAATGTCCACTATCACATGTACACAGACGACACACAACTTTACATAAAGATCCACTCACTTGAGGATATCAAATCTCTCAATTCAACTCTCCAAGAGACGCAGACCTGGTTGGCCAATAACCACTTAAAACTAAACACCCTCAAAACCGAATTCCTCTTAATCGCTCACCCCAGCCAATCAACCATCATCCTCAAGTGGACGCAACACCTAACTGCACTCAACGGTCAACCTCTCATCATCGACTCTGCGAAATCACTGGGAATAACTCTGGACAATAAGCTACATTTGCAGAAACACATCAGCGCCGCGACTAAAGTAGCAAATTTTCAGATGAACACCCTGAGGAGATTGAAACCCTTCCTGCCCGCAAATGACTTCAAACAGGCAGTTCAAGCTCTAGTAATCCCCAGAGTGGAGTATGGGAGTGTCGCTCTCTGCGGCCTTCCCAGATCGACGACGGCCCCTCTAAGAGCCTCAATCAATGCAGCTGCTAGACTCATCACAGGCTCCAAAAGAAACTGTCACATCTCCCCTCACCTTCGTGCCCTCAACTGGCTACCTTTTGAGGCCAGAATCCATTTGAAAATAGCCTGTATGACGCACAAGGCTTTACATCACAAAACCCCGAGATACCTAGCTGAGAAATTGGTACTATCAGGTGGTAACAGAACTACAAGGAGTTCCTATATTCTTCTACTGAAACCACAACGATTTACCAAGAAAAAAACATACAACAGGACCTTCTCAGGAATGGCTCCCAGGATTTGGAATGCCTTGCCCCCAGAAACGAGACAGAACCCGTCCACGGCATTTTTAAAAAAAGAAGTGAAATCGATTCTCCTGGCGAAATTCACTTGAACTACTTAGACAACGTTGTATATATCCATTTGAGCTATTTATACAACTGTGTATATATTTTGCCAGTCTGTGATAGCTACTATTTTTGTATGAGTCTAACCTATATTATTTTTATGTGTATTTGTGTCACCTTTATTTGCTTTGTAAAGTGCTCTGATACCCGCAAGGGTCCTGTTCGCGCTATACAAAACCTTCAAAATAAAAATAAATAAGAAGTGGTAAAAGTCCTCATTCATGAGCTGGGTAACGGAATAGAGAGATCACCCACTGAATACCTCTTCTTGGTTTTTCTACAGAGTGGGCCCAATCGATCCAACGAGTGTTAAATATTTTCAGTTTAATTAAAATTAAATAAAACTTACCTTCCCCTGGGTCCCGCGACGCCTCAGCTCCTGGCCGGGTCCCGACTCCCGCTCCTACTGCTCTCCTGAACAGGAAGCAACCACCCACAGGCAGTCTCCCTCCCCTAAGCCAATCACAACGCTGCAATGGCAGCGTTGTGATTGGTGTGGACGGCGCGCAGCCGGGCGCCTTCTGGGGAGGATATTCTCTCTATGTAGGCTGCATGCAGCCTACATAGAGAAAAGGGGGAGTGCTCATGACTGGTTTGGTCGGCCCCAGAGGGCCGACCAAACAGTCAGGCCCCACAACAGTGGGCTAGCCAAGCCTCCCCTGCTTTCAGCAGACGTGCACGCCCAGAACCAGGCACTCCTGCTTTCTCGCAGTGCGAGAATAGGAAACATAAAATGGTAGTTTTACCATTTTATGTTTCTGCTTCTCGCACTGCGAGAAAGCAGTGGGGCGACGCTTCCACGCCCCAATGGAGGAGCCGCCCCTGCATAGCACATATGACAAAAATGTAACTCACAGGCCTGAAAATTGGAGACTGACAGAGCTTTCTGGTTGCTCCTATGGGGAGTTTCGAGATTTTCCATAAAACATAAATTTACTTCATTTTGTAAATCACGTCAGGCACTTTGTGGACACTAGGGTCGGATTGGTATCGCGGGCACTCGGGCAAAGTCCGAGAGGCCGGTGTCCAGTTCCAGCTGTGGACTGCTTTTTTGAGCAGTCTGGGGGGCCGATTTGGGTGGTTTTTGCATTGTTCGGATACCGCCAGTGGCCCAGTGGGTGCCTGAGTGGCCTTTCTGGAGGCAGATGGGCCTCTATTACCTCCCTTTTATCAACGGGCAGAGGTGTCATTCCCTTTCTCTCGCTGGGCCGGCCCATTAATATATGCATATTGAGGGGGGGCAGGGGGCCTGAGCAGAAGTGGCCTCACTTGTTTTCAGGTGTGTTTCACCAGTGTAAACTAATCCGTGCATTTTTTTTACCCCCACTTTTTAATAACATTTCGCCGAAGCAGTGTTTTGCGGAAAGACAATATGCAAATGTGGGCCACTTTTTTTAGCGTGCCCGGGCCGATTTTTAATCCCAATCCAACCCTGGTGGACACTCATAAATTTCTTTCTATGCCTTTCCCACTCTGGAATGTTTGGGGACTTGCTTTTGCCAAGGACTGGAGTCAATCCATTTTCAGGGTGACAAGGGGATCGGAACACCCCTAAACGTCCTGGGAGTCTATTGGAAGAAGTAACAAGCATTGGCATAGCCAATAGGTCTCGCCTTTGGGGCCTTATAAGTGTTTAGCCAGAGCTATAGACTTTGCCAATGTCTTCAAGCTGTGCTGTAGAGAAGTGTGGCTGCTGTGCAGCATGCTGAAAAGTTATAATAAAAAAGTGTCAGAAGCATTTTTGTTACTTTATATATGACCAAGAAGGCATTATGTAAAACTGAACGACCATATTAAAAAAGTATTTACAATAAAAAATGTCCTCAGTTTTCTTTTGTTCTTGCAATGCTGGCAACTTGTTTCTGCCTATTGCAATGGTTGTTTGTTAAAGCTTTTTTTTTGAGGGGGCATAAACAATCGGAGGGTGAAGGTTGGGAACTAGTACCTGTATTATAACACTAGCAGCGGCCAGACGCTAGGGGAGAATCAACAGATGCCAGATTCCGAGAGCAGGCTGAGGTGGTGCTGAGTGATGCTGAGGTGGTAGTGGTGGTGGTGGAGACTGTTGCGGAGACGATGCTGAGGTGATGCTGAATGATACTCAGGTCTTGCTGAGTGATACTGCTGTGGTGCTGAGTGATGCTGTGGTGGTGCTGAGTGATATTGTCTTGGCGCTGAGTGATGCTGTGGTGGTGCTGAGTGATATTGTCTTGGCGCTGAGTGATGCTGTGGTGGTGCTGAGTGATGCTGTGGTGGCCCTGAGTGATGCTGTGGTGGCCCCGAGTGATGCTGTGGTGGCCCTGAGTGATGCTGTGGTGGTGCTGAATGATGCTGTGGTGGTGCTGAATGATGCTGTGGTGATGCTGAGCGATGCTGTGGTGGTGCTGAGCGATGCTGTTGTGGTGCTGAGCGATGCTGTGGTGGCCCTGAATGATGCTGTGGCGGTGCTGAGTGATGCTGTGGCGGCGCTAAGTGATGCTGTGGCGGCACTGAGTGATGCTGTGGCGGCGCTGAGTGATGCTGTGGCAGCGCTGAGTGATGCTGTGGCGGCGCTGAGTGATGCTGTGGTGGCGCTGAGTGATGCTGTGGTGGCGCTGAGTGATGCTGTGGTGGCGCTGAGTGATGCTGTGGTGGTGCTGAGTGATATTGTTGTGGCACTGAGTGATGCTGTGGTGATGCTGTGGTAGTTCTGAGTGATGCTGTGGTGGTGCTGAGTGATGCTGTGGTGGCGCTGAGTGATGCTGTGGTGGCGCTGAGTGATGCTGTGGTCGCGCTGAGTGATGCTGTGGTGTGGCTGAGTGATGCTGTGGTGGCGCTGAGTGATGCTGTGGTGGTGCTGAGCGATGCTGTGGTGGTGCTGAGCGATGCTGTGGTGGTGCTGAGCGATGCTGTGGTGGTGCTGAGTCATCCTGTGGTAGTGCTGAGTCATCCTGTGGTGGTGCTGAGTCATCCTGTGGTGGTGCTGAGTCATCCTGTGGTGGTGCTGAGTGATGCAGTGTTGGCCCTGAGTGATGATGTGGTGTCGCTGAGTGAAGCTATGGTGGTGCTGAGTGATGCTGTGGTGGCGCGGAGTGATGTTGTGGTGCTGCTGAGTAATGCTGTGGTGGCACTGAGTGATGCTGTTGTGGCGCTAAGTGATGCTGTGGTTCTGCTGAGTAATGCTGTGGTGACGCCGAGTGATGCTGTGGTGGCGCCGAGTGATGCTGTGGTGGCGCCGAGTGATGCTGTGGTGGCGCTGAGTGATATTGTTGTGGCGCCTAGTGATGCTGTGGTGGCCCTGAGTGATGCTGGGGTGACCCTGAGTGATGCTGTGGTGGTGCTGAGTGATGCTGTGGTGGTGCTGAGTGATGCTGTGGTGGTGCTGAGTGATGCCCTGGTGGCCCTGAGTGATGCTCTGGTGGCCCTGAGTGATGCTGTGGTGATGCTGAGTGATGCTGTGGTGTTGCCGAGTGAGAGATAGAGTGAAGATATAATGCCCAATTAGAGAGGGTGGTGAGAGAGAAAGAGAGAGAAAGGGTGTACATAGAAGTGGAGAGGTGTGGTGCAGCGGCCAGGGCAGCTGACTTCGGAGCACAGGGTTCACGGTTCGATCCCCGGCTCCGGCGGCAGCTCAGCTCAGCACCATGTGACTCTGGGCAATAGCTCACTTAATTTCCACTCCGGCCCCCAGCGCCTTGAGACCCGTAAGGGTGAGTAGCTGCGCTATATAAAAACGGACTTACTTTAATAAAGAGTGGAGCGGGATAGAGAGAGAGAAAGAAGGGGAGAGAGAGTGAATGAAGGAGTTTGAAAGAGAAACAGATAAAGGGGTGAGAGAGAATGAAAGGCTAAAAAAGATAGAGAGGGGAGAGTTAATTAAGTAGAGAGAGAATTAGAGAGGGAGAGAGAGAGAAGGAGAGAGACAATAAGAGTGGGGGTGTGGAGTTTAAATAGAGTGAAAAAGTGACGCGGAAAAAGTAACCTTAAATATAGCTTTGTGCTTTGCGCGAATAAATATATTTAAAAAAAACAGAGTGAGACAAAAATACTGGAAATTAGGCTGTGACTCCCAATATAAAACAAATAGCGATATAAGGTGAAATCAACCCACCGAAGCAATATTTCTAACTAGACAAAAAAATGCTTGCATTTCAATGCTAATCGTTGTTGTTTTTCATGTGACTGTAGTCCAGGGCCCTCAGTTGGTAATGTGAGCTGCTGCTGCGATTGAAACATCAGAGTCCAGAGAGTTAATGAGCCATGACGAGGAAATGAGGAAGAGATAGGAAACCCAGATGCCAGCTGCGCGTGCACGCCATCGTGAACTCAAGCTGGTCGCCAGCCGAAAGCCAGTGTTTGCACTTCCAAAACCCACTTACTAAAACTCTCCGGCCAGACCAGCGCAAGCGCTGGTGCAGGCCGAGACCTAGAAAGAAGAGAGGTGCATGAGCTATCGACGAAAGATGAATGCCATAGGACAGTGCAAGGTTTTATCCTGCAAACAATTCTGCATTGTTCAAATAGGAGTGCAAGTGACAGAAACTAAAGTTATGCTCCTTCCTGATTTGGTAGTCCTGGGAACTTTTAGGCGAGCCCGTAGAAAGATTTGTCAATTTTTAAAAGCATAAAAGTACATTCAAAGTGAATAAGGCATTTCTGAAAGTACTTTTAAACTTTTTTATGTGACCCGTGCTCAATTCATAAAGCCATCTGCGCTTGCAAATCTACGCTACAACATTTACAAGTCAAGATATTTTAAAAATTATACTTTACACTTTTAAATCCATCTTCTCCCACTTTATGTTTTTCAAGCCTGTGTTCTTGTACACCAGGGTTCTGATTCAGTGCAGCTCTGGGTGCCCTACATGAAATATATTTATTCATAATCTTCTTACACGTTCTTCAACATCTGGTGTTACTTATTGCCTATCCAGTCACGATTTTGTATTTTCTGTTGAATGCAGGTACAACAAGAAAAACAACCTTTTTCTAAGCAAATAAAATAAAAGTAGCATCTGTAAACTCTGGAGCAGCCAAGAAACTGTCCATTCCGGAGAGGACCGTCAGTGAGGCAGAAACTGGGATAAAAAATCCTTTGTATTCTTCGAGGGATGTAAATGAATTATTTCCTACCCACTCCACACAGTAGCCAAGAAGAACAAAGTGCTGGTATAGCATCACCAGACCATGGTGGGGAGGGGGGTATTCTTGCTGGCATTACTGTTGTCGATGGATTCAGTAGAAGAATAGAGTTGGAGGGTAGTAGTAATGGAATAGGGACAAAATACAGCTATGGTTACATAAGAAAGTTTTCTTCTGGTGGGAGTTAAAAAAATGGCAGTCATTCCAAACCGCCTCCATTTCCATGTTAACGTTGCAGGGACCCAGGAACGCCTGCCTGAGGGCCATGGAAAAGAACAAATGCCGCAATTCACGTTATTAATTAATACTCTACTGTGATATGCGTATGCGATTGTATATCTATTTGGTGAAAAGATAGAAATGTCACTGCACATGGCATTTTTGGGAGTACTAATAGGTTAATTTTTTCCCTTCCAAAAATAACTTGCGCCATAAGGCAACTACAACCACATGGGATCCACAATCGATACACAACAACCAAACAACCCAGGGACAGGAATCAATATCAAAGCATGAAGTCCAGTTACTGACTTTGGTGCTTTCAAAAAGGTGACATCCCAGGTTTCGGAATAATTTGTCCTTTACAAGAAGAACATTGCAATCTGCATAAAAATCTCTGCATAGTGGCCAGCAGGGCAAGCGTTGTGCTACGGGTGTAATGTTGTAATTTGGAGATGAATCATCAAATTAAACTGCAGGCACAATGTGTGCAATTGACAACTTGCTGGATCAACTGACTACAAACTGTTTGTGGCCAGTGAAGATGATGCTGGACTTGTCCTTTAATTTTAATGGCACACTTCTCTTTTGCTGTCATGGGGAGTAGCTTGTCACCTCTACACCCACAGTCTTAATGTATGACAGTAGGCGAACCGCTTAGTATCAAGGATCATTTCACCAGTGATATAAACTATCCACCAAATATCATTTGAGCTGGAAGCCAACCCCTACAATCCTGGAGGAATGCGAAGGGCTTCACAAGTTTGTAGTGGCTGTTTGTTGGTATTTGGCAAGGACTAAGACTTGTGCACTTCTGTGCAGGTGCATTGCAAAGCCTCAAAGAGTAATTATATCATTGAACAAATGTACTTATGGAGTCAGCACTGCCTACCATTATCCTGACAATAATCCTGTGGAACAGGGGCCAAGCTACAGTCATTGCACTTTGGGCTAACATCAATGGCCATGACCACCATCTCCAATTTTATCCAGAGCTCTGGTCATTATTTAGCTCACCCAATGTTAAGTTGGAGAAGTTGCACACAATAAAAACCAATGATTTGGAATGGCATTCAGTCAGTGTTTTGTCTACCAGGTGTATTTCATTTGATGGTGCAAGTAACATGTATGTGTGTGTTTGCGTGCGTGGATGTCAGAAAGAAGAAAACAGAGCATGACAACAAAAGCATTGCCTTGCACAGGAGGTTGTCACTACCTGGAATTCACATGTGCATTGGCTTCAAACCCCGTTTGAACAAAATAGAGGAGTCAAAGGCTCTATTATGCAGGACATGGGATTGACAGGACCATCCATGAATCTGAGACCAATGTAGTGGTGGTTTCTCTCCTTAGGGCCTACAGATTTCTTAGGAAGCATACCTATATCTGTGGGTCAGAGTAGCACTAACCCTTACAGGTGTAGGAACAAATACTTGTCCTTTGTGCATCTGTACTATTGGAACCTAAAGGCTCAACATGCTTAAAATGTATAGTGTCGCTAGCATAAGAGTGGGTCCAGAAAACACTCCATGTGAGTCACACTCTGGTGAAGAAATCCCCGTAATACTGCTAAGCGGGTGCCAAACTGTGGAAGTTTGTTCACCCAATGCCACTGTCAGAGAATGACACAGCCCTTCTATAAGCTTGTACATCCACACTCACTCTGTAATTATATAAACAGGACCTCTGGGACTATGTGTCCATAGAGAACCAAATCATGTAGGAGGGCTGGTTAAATTATGGTTAAAGGATAGGGAAAGTGTGCAGCATAATGCTTCGTATTATATGGCTTTATTATTTTACTATTTTATCATTTCAAAACACATAAATACAGTCTAAACAAAAGATTTGCCTCATTAACATCAGTTTAACCTCTTAATAACTACAATCATCAACTAAAAGGCGACCAGTAAGGTTTGGCAAATGGTCTTCACTGCTCCACGTGTGGCACATTGTTTTGGTAACTTTTAATCCACTTGAGCTAAAAAACTAACTTCTATTTGTTTAAAGCTGAAAATTATGCAGCAGTTATGGATTATTTGGCAAATATATTAAATCATTTTGTGTTTCCAAAAATAAATGGAAAATGGTGCAGCTGCTCAAACGCACAACTCTAGTGGTCCTGCATACAATCTTGCATCAAACCTCATGTTTTCCAGTTTCAGTGACTCTCATATTCTGGTAACTTAATATGTGAGTAGATGGGAGGGCAATTACTCCTACATCTCATATATTCCACCAAAGTTGCAAAGTATATCTTTCTGTGTGGAAGACACAGGTCTTATAGTCCTGGCTTGTAGCTAATGTCATTGAGCAGATTCTAACCTGATGATGATGAATTCGGATCCCAGCCGCTGCTCTGAATTCGCCCATCTGGGATAGTAATCCGTAGTAATCCATAGTGATGACTCACAGCATATGACCCACTTACTGCCTAAACAAGGAATGCCAGATCTGGGTACAGCAACTCTCTGTCCTCGCTGCCTCTTGCATGTATGATACAATGAGCCACAAGTAAACCGTCTGCCAGTGGCTTGTCAAGGCTTGCCGCCAAAGCTATCCAGCCATTGAGTCCCTATAAGGTTCAGCTCACTCTCTACCACGGGTCCCCTGGAAAAGGCTGATGGTTGTCTCCTCCATCAATGGCAGGTTTGGTAATCCGAATTCCCGTCAATGCTGTCCTTCAGTTGTCACCCTTATGTGGCACACTTTGTCTGATCAGAGACTGGCTTAATTCTCTCTCAGTGTAAAGTTTCTTCATAAACTCAAATTCCTGCAAAGTAGTCATCAGGATGCAGCAGTCCCCACCAGCGATGCTGGAATCATAAATGCTTACATCATCCTTCCTTCTTAAATGAGATACAGAATCCTCTGATGTTTGCCCTTAGCCCTGCAAATTCTAGCCCCTGCTGCAGTTTCACAGTACTCTGCATTCAACCTCACAGATACTAGTAGTGAAGCTGGCAGTTAATGTAGAATAGTAGCCACACTAGAAATCTTCGTGGCTGGGCGATGAGCTGGTAAATTTTCTGTTGACATACGTTTTCCTGCCAGAGCTGGTGCGGGCAAGGAAACTATTGTGCCCTGGAAGTGGGCTCCTTGGGACACAGCCACTGAGCCGGTTACAGAGTATGGGGTCCCTAGGGCCTTTAAAGGCTCAGGGGGGCCACGCGGCCCTCCTCCCTTTTAATTAGTGTGATGGCTCTGGGGATGGGGCGCCGGGGCGTTTTTAGGCTCAGGACGGGGGACGCGCCGTACCGCCCCCCTTTTTAAATGTATTTAGGCCCCAGGGGGTCGGGTCTCCAGGGTTTAATTAGGCTCCAGGAAGGGGGGGTCATATGACCCCCTTCCTTCTTTTTTACTTGGGCCCTGGGGGATAGGGCCCTCTCAGAGACTCGGGGAGTGGAGCCACGTACCACTCTCCCCAAAATATAAACGTGCGTGGCCCCCATGGGCCCTGGCCTACCCCAGGGGATTTTATTGACACTAGTATGGAGCCCACGCTTGTTTTTATTTCATGATTTTTGCAGCGGATTCTTCGTGAATTCGCGGCAAAATTTAAAAAAAGTTCTTGGCCCTAGGCGGGGTCCCTCTGAGGCCCCATCACCAAGCCTGCGGGGGTCAGGGTATTCCTACCCTGTCCCTATGCCTTTTTGGAATCAGACTGAGTCCCGAGTCCTAAGATAGATATCACCACTTCCTGGTTGATATGGTGGCAGCTTATCAGATCTCAGCAGGAGAACTGTCTGCGGATCCTCTGCAGCATGAAATATACAACGTTTTTGAGCGTTAATTACTCAAAAACTACTAAACAGATTTACACCAAATCACAAACTGCACTCTTTCCGGACCAATAGCTAGCTTTCTTCCAAATTTGGTATAAATCTGTTCAATGGTATGGGCTGTAGCTGTGTCTGAAATTACTATGGAAAAATGAATGGGGAAAACGCATTTTGGCACCCCCCTTTTTTCTTGGCCCCAGCTTGATGGATCACCCCGAGACTTTTCATGCACAAACTAGTCAAAAAGTAGCACTTATTAAAGAAAATTTTGTAGAAATTTGTCAGCCGGAGCTAAGGATATTAGCAACAGAATAAAGACATTTCCGATGGAAACACAATCCTAACTATAACTACCCAGTGGCGATTATAAGGCAAGGTTATATAATTATGCATTCAAATTTTTTAATTGTTCAGCTAATTCTCTGTGGCATTATTTTTATTAATTTGAGCTAGAAACAATATTGTGGGGAAATCTGAAAATTATGCAATCTATGTAGTAAATGTAATAAATCCGTAATCATGTGGTAAACAAAGCAGTCACAGAATCATATGGATTCTCCGGCCCTCACCATTGTCAATTGTTTTATCTACAATTTACTCATGAAATGTAAGAAAAAACGAAATATTCCAATTCCAGTCAGAGGATATTGTTAGCCACATTTTGAAGACAGCAACTTTTTCGAGCTGTCCACGCCAAAATAACAAACGGATCGCTGTATTACCCTTTAAAGTAGAATACAAGGTATTTATTAGATATTTTGTCATGCTCAAATTATTTCACTTCCAGTTTATCTCTAAGTTTCAACACTTTACCGCCTTAATTGTAACTGAGTGACAAGCTGAGAAATGACAAGTCTCGAGGAACATTAACAGGCCTGTGTAATGGGGCAGTGACTGGTATTGCTGAACCCAGTACCTGCCTCGGCACGTTGATGGTCATGGAGAACATAGTGAACGCAGAGGTGGTCTACTGGAAACGTTCTTCTCATTCACTTGTTCCTTCCCATTTTTGGGCATTAGGGTTGTTGTCTGGAAAGTAATAGGGCCCTGTTATTTATTTTTTGATATCGCCACTGTTGAAATTTGGACACTTAAAGGAATTTCCTAGAGGAGGCAACCTCTTGGCATAGAGTGCATTGTTGTATATACCAAGCACCACTGAGGCTGGACATAAAGAATATTTAGATTTTATTTGATAGCCTGGAGCCAGACAAATCCTGTAAGTGAACATACATACAGAAGACTTGCCCACCTCCTGGTCCCACATGAAACCCCCAAACATTTTCTATAATTCCAGTATGGAGGTCTTTAGTGCCTGAATGGCAGAAGTTCAGTGGTGGGGAGGGGGGGGGGGTTATTATGGTAAGCATTAGTGTTGGTTTGACTTCCTTATGCTTCATGGTGGGAGGGCTCAAAGGTAATTTGTGGGTGATAATGATTTAACGGGCTACTAAATGCATGAAGTATTTTTGTATTTGTGATTGTGGTGATGTTATTATATGGAAGGCCTGTTTTCATACTACTGTCCTAGGTGTTGTTTATTTTGGAAATAATGTATTTGCACAGTGTATCAATTTTCCGGGGGCATTCCGTGCCTTTTAATCCTATTAAATTTAATATTTTATTGCACAGAGTTTGCTTAGAATTATGGTTTGTTTGTGGAATTTTTAGTTTGTCATTCAGTTTTTAATTTTCATTTTAATGTCTTCATTGCAACTTGCTGACATTTCCCTTCTTTTAATTTGCAAATATGTCTTAATGTGGTTTTAATATTTTCAATAAATTATGTAGGGGTGGGTGGAATATTCCGTTCTGCCCATGGGATTGGCAGAGTTTTGTCCACTCTGTTTTACTCTTTAATGTAGAGTTCTGGACAAATTCCGCCAATCACCGTGTGGCGTAATTTTTCTCCCATAAGGCTCCAAAATATGCGACCTGATGAGCATGAGCAAGATTTGGCATCCCCAAACACAGTTTTGTAACGTCGGCGGTCGCTGGCGTTCACGAGCTGTCACGGTGAGAGGGCTGGTGTTCATGTAGATGCTGTAGTAAAATCAACTCGAAATGCATGTGCTCGTGTGAACTTGGTACCAGTTGCTGCTGACGATTATCTGTGCCCCTTACCTCTCACTCCTCTTTGGCCTCTGTCTACCTCCTTCTTTTGCTTGCACACTGATGCCACAACCAACACTTCACAAAGTCCTTTTTATCTGGCAAAGCCAGTTTCCCCTCCCTATACATTAGCTACGGGTGAGGATTCAGAAGAGATCACTGTGGTCCTAGTTCCACATGGATTGCAAAACAGATGTTAGTTGTTGGAGTCCTTGATGAACAATGACATGCGCAAGACAAATTCAGAGAAAAAAGCCAGCACTAGGGAAATAGCACAAAAATCTAAAATAGGTAACATCAGTCTGACTACCCAGGCTCATGAATCTGCATTCGTTATTAAAACGAAAATGGGGAAAAACAAAAACTGTTTCCCAAAAAATCAATGATTTAAGTGAAAAAAAATATACTGGACCTGGAAAAAAATCCTAGATCTGGTATATATCGATGTATAAATGTATACATACAGGAAGATGAAGAGTTTCAGAGGCGAGTCCTCGGAGGACCCACACCCAGAAATGGTAGGCAAAATAAAGACTGAAGCAGGATTTTTGTGTGTTTAGTGGCAAGGTATGCTAGGAGGAAACAGATGTGGGAGAGGTAGATCAAAGTAAAGATTAATAATGTATCAAAGGCTGGACACTGGCCAATAAAAACATATCCAAACATGGTCAGGAGAAAAAAGGCGAACTTGAACAAAAAAAATAAAGAGAAGAAGAGGGGATTCAGAGGAGTGGAATACTACATACAAAGAGCTCAATGAGCAAACATGAAGAGAGAAACACAGACATGCAGACATTTTTCTATTGGACTCATCAGCGTTTATCTGGTGCAGCTGATCTGCGGGTCTATTTCTCGTCTTCACTATCTAACTGAGGGTTGCTGGTGTTTGCTGGTTGCTGAAGCTGCTGATCAAAGAAACACTACTCCTGTGCCATGGCCTTGCTAAACCTCACCTCTGCCAACAGTGACGATGCAGTCAGTATGATGGTGTGGTGATCAACCCTCTCCATGTCCCTACATAGACATGCTTTTAATTGTCAGCCATGTTTATTCTTTACATCCATCTGTAATACACAAAGAAATGTTGATCGGATGTTAAACCTTATATTAGCAATGGACACCCAAAACTGGCTACAAACAAAACCAAAGTAGAAATTTGGAATAGTCTACATCTTAAACTCAATGTAATTCAATCTTAATCTGAGGAGAATAGTTTTTTCAAGATAGTTCTAAAACAAACTACACGTGGCAGTACACACAGCATCTACTAATAGATTCATTGGTTAGATTTTCATACCACCACACAAGGCACACATAGCTCATATAGAGGCCTTCTATTGGGTGCTGCTACCAAAGTAATATACCCCTTCTGCCTCAACATCCTGTTCAGACAGTATGATTTTGTATTTAATTCATGGTACATATATCAAGGCTGCTTGACTTCTATTTCTTGCCACAGCCCTTCTTTCTCTTCCAACATTTTTAGCATTTCCAAATCAAGTCATTTAATAACTGGTGAGAATATACTTCCACTAACTTTTGGCACCACAGCTGATATTTTAGATGTAGAGACATTTGCGTGGTTGAGTTCAGTTGGCATGTTTGTGGCAGGGGAATACATATTGTTGACCATAACCTGAAATTATTGCTCAAACTGAAAAGTACTGGTGAAGTATGAAAAAATGAAAAATTATTGTGCATAGTTAGGTTTTGCATAAGTTGTTCACTTACACAAGAATTGCGTTTTTTGGTTAAATCCTGTGTCCCTGGTATATATATATATATATATATAATGTGAACAAGGTCGCATGTCTGGCGGCCGAAACGCGTTATTTTGGACATTGATACTTAAATAAAGACACTTTGCCATCATCACTGCCTTGGAGTCTGTGCCCTCGTGTTGCGCCGCTGTGGCTGGATACTTTGGGATTCACATGCTGATATATATATATATATATATATTTATATATATATATATATATATATGGATAGATAGATAGATATCTATATATATATATATATATATCTATATATATATATATATATATATATATATATATATATATATATATATATATATATATATATATATATATATATATATATCCTCACGAGCTGCCTGAGTTGCACCGCCGCAGCTCCCGAACAGAGGGCGCGTCGTCGAAAAGGACCACCGAAGCCAGGTCCGCTTAATTCTCCATTCACCTTGTAACAACAAGGATGACGACGCCGTGTATAGATGCAAAACATGGTTTATTCGCCGGCTTCCATTGACACGGCGTCGTCACCCTTGTTGTTACGAGGTGAATGGAGAATATATATATATATATATATATATATATATATATATATATATATATATATATATATATATATATCAAGAAAGCTGCTCCTCACTTTCACTCCAATTCCCAGCAAAGCAGACGCGGACCACAAGGTTAGTGCTTCTTAAGATGTTTTAATGTCGGCCATAACGCGTTTCGGTCCAGCCGGACCTTGATCACATGACGACGCTGCTGCGTTCTCATGACCTTTTTAAAGTGCTATACGTTACATTTGATTGGTGGTGGTTAATAGACATAAAAGACCCGTTTTTTACGGAGGTTAAGGCACATCGAATAGTAATATAAATATCCAAATGGTTTAGCATAATTAATAATACATTAACAAAGTTAAAATCATTTTGTTAAAAACAGTGCAATAAATACCAGGCATAACTTAAATAAGCAGGTAAATATAAAATACTCCTTATAATAGTTTTTACACTAAAATATCTATATATGTATATATATAATTTTTTTCAAATAAAGTTGTCACGTGGTGCGTATATGGTTAAGGATTCAAGATGTTTTACAACTCATTCTTTTTCCCTTCTCATTTCTTTCATATACATCCAGATACTGCCTGAAGAACATTTTCTCAACCTTGGAATAAACCAAAACATAATGGAGTCTGTTTACAATGACCTCTTCAGGAATAGATCGCTTGGTCATAACTTCACAGACTTTCTCCATCCAGAAGACAACATCATTTAGAATAAGATCCTCCCCTTTTCCAGCTGTTACTTTCTACTGTCCTTAATTGGGCTTGTCAGCAACGCCTTGGTGATGTACATATTTCTGAGATATGCCAAGATGAGAACTGTCTCCAACATTTACATTTTCAACTTAGCTAATGGTGACGCTATTCGTATGCTAACCTTGCCTTTTTTCTCCATTCCAGACACTACGTATAACTGGCCTTTTGGCATCTTCTGGTGTAAATTCATGGTGTCAGTAGAGTTCATCAATCCGACAGCCTGCATCTCCTTTGTAACAGTGATGAGCATCGATCGTTGTGTGGTCCTCTACCGTCCCCTCCTAGCCAGTAAGTGGCGTAAACCGAAGGTGGCCTGTCTTCTCAACATCCCGGTTTGGGTTTGCTCCATTTTGACAGCACTTCCTATGACTTTCTCTGCACATGTACATTTGTATGATTCTTTTTGTCTTTCCGCAAGTCCTCACTGGTTTTTGTATATGCTTTGCTACTTTTGCCTAAGATTTTTGCAACCCGTGGAGTTGATTGTTCTCTGTCTATGTATGACTGCAGTCAGATCACAACCACCGGTCCCTCCAGTTATTGTCACAAAGTACAAGGGGTCTGATAGGACAAGAATGGTTGTCATGCTTTTTGTCATCCATATGGTCTTATGGCTTCCAATGTACATTGTGAACATGCTCTTAGTGCAGTCCTTCATTTACATAGACTTCCTCATAGGATACAGTGTTCTGTTCAATATGAGTTCAGCTTTTAATGTTCTTTCTGCTGTTAAGCGTGTACCCAATCCTTTATTGATACTTGTCGGGTGATTTCAGGCATTACTTTCAGCGTGTGTTGTGCTTCAAAAAAATGAAGAGGAACAGTGAAGATGTTGGTTATAAGGCAGAATCCCTGTTAGAAGAAGTCAATGCTACATTGGAAAGCCAAACAAGCTGACAAGGCAAAGCAACTGATTTCATTTGTGAACTTTATAAGAAATGCACAGCAATCAAACACCAGAAATACATGCAAGGGCACACTTTGTCCTTTCCCTTTAGAACACAAGTTGTTCACTTTCACAAGAATAGAGTTGTTTTTTTGTTAAATCCTGTGTCCCTGATATATATATAATATATATATATATATATGTGTATATATATATATTTATTTATATATATATTTATTTTTAAATGAAGGTTGTCACTCTGTGCCGCTTCACTATTGAAGACATATGTGCGTATATGACATATATACACACTTTGTCGTCTCTCTTTAGACTAAGGCGTTGTTCACAGAAAGCAACAAATTTTGAAGGTCCAATATATGATTCTTGTAGGGATGGAACTACAGCAACAGAGCTCTCCTATTACACGTACCCAACTGCCATGATTCTTCTCTGGGTCATTTTCCATTTCTTAATTCATTACATGTTTATGTAATGGGTTTGAAATTTGTTTATTAACAAACAGTATTTAAGTAAATTATGTTGATGTACTTATGGTGAGAATTAGCACTTCTGCTTACGGTTGAAGAGTCAAGAAGAAGGTGCAGTGGCAGAAGGCAGGGGATTGATTAATCAAAAAGAGCCTTTCTTTCAAGTGCCTTAGTTTTGGCAAAGCTAAGAAAAGTGATTTTCTGATTTAGATCTTCAGTTGTTTTATGTGTTCTTTAGATTTCTCAAGTTGGCTTTCTATTGACCAATGGCGGCTCCTCTGCTACGGTGGAGGAGCGTCGCCCCACTGCTTTTTGCAGTTGAAAAATAAATAAAAATAAAATGATATTAACTTGCGTTATTATCATTTTATTTGTTCCTGCTGTGGCGTCTCGGCGGGCGGGGCGGATCTGGTCCGCTCTCAGAGCAGGAGGAGGAATGATGGGCACTATGTAAGTGGGTATGAATGTTTGACCAGCCCTCTCGGGCCGGCCAAACATTCATGCGCACTTTGCATGTTCTCCATGCAGGCTGCATTACAGCCATTGTGGAGTACATGCCCAGACTCCCATTCCCTGTCTGAGCACCGAACAACGGCACTCAAACCAATCACAACGGCTGCATGGAGCATTGTGATTGGCCATAGGGAGCCTGGCTGGGAGCCCAAGTGCTTCCTGCTTCCACAGAAGAAGCAAGGAAAAGGAGGGAGAAGAAGCAGCAGCGGCTGTCCAGCTGGCCGGCAGGTGTGTTTCCTTCCCCTCTTCCCCCCTCCCCGCCCCACTGCTGCTTCCCGGTAACAGTCACCACTGCTATTGAGTTCTCCTCTTCCTGTATTATGCGAAAATCTATATCTCAAACCCAAGGAACTCACAATCTAGAAAATATTACTAAGAAAATAAATCATAAATACCTATTTATTACCTATTTATTTTGAAGAAGGGGGCTGAGCAGTGAATAGAAAGTTACATAAACAAGTATATGAAGGTGAGGGAAGAGGGCAAAATGAAAGTGTGGAAGTTGAAAAATGTTTACGAAAATATCACCACACCATAATATAGAAACGCGCTAAACATTAACATGAAAAATGCATAATATGTTAAACGTTAGAAAATGTGTCTTCATTTAACGTACAAAAGTGAAAAAATGTGTTTATTTTCTGCAGAAAGCTCTCATTTCTAACGTTCTCCACTTACTAGGCCGCACTGTTCTTTTATTCTATTCTATCCCTTTAAGTAAATAAACGCTTTTGAACTTTAGGACTTGACCTTTTGTTAAATGTGCTGTTTCTTGCAAAATGTATTCATTCTTTCCTCGCACCATAAGACTTCACTGTATTTAGATTGTTTTCTTTGCCACATATACATAACAAATAAGCGTATTAAGGAAAAGTAAATGCTTGCTGCAGGTTACATTTCATGATTTTACCAGGACATGCCAGAATTTAAATGTTGCATTTCACAGAGTAGCGGATACACACTTTGATCGGGGGAGAGATGGCGGGTTGACTCCGCCGTGAGCTCCGTGTTGCTCCACTCCAGGTTTCCTCGCTCTCCGCCACCACCACACGAGGCTTGCAGCAGCACAGCGCGCTGTAATGGCGTGCTAGAAACAGTGTTTTTCATGTGAATTCCTGCTCACAGATTTTTCTAAAAATACTCACGCCTGAGTAATTTACATGATTCGTGCTATTCTGGTGCTATCCTGTCGTGGATGCTGAAACTCTGTGGACGGAGGGGGCACGTCCCGGTCTGCTTGGCTATCTACTCCCGAATACGGACGTGGAAAGGTACTGTCCAGCTCACTATAATGACCCCACCAAAGACCAGTGTTTCCCGCGGTGCTCGAGGGCTGCGCGGTGCAGCGAAGAATTGCAATGAGGACCTTTCCTCACAGAAAGAGGAGGCTGATGCACCTCTAACTATGGTACCCTCACAGGTTGGACGCCCTATTTTAAAACTGCTTAAAACAGGAGCAGCACTAAATCTTTTTGAGGCCGCCGCAGAGGAGCTGACCCCGGGAGAAGAATCACCCTTGGCGGAGACACTGATTGCAGCAGCAGCTGTCGGTACACTGGCAAGTACCCCCCAAACAACATCCTTTTGAGAGGGGGGTCAACTCTGGTCTCAGGTCAGATCTGCTTAGAGGAATGTCTATCGGGCAATAACTGTATCCACTCACCCTTGAACCCTCCGCAGCCAGCCGTCCTCAACAAGCTGATCCTCCCCCAAACTGGGGTTCCACTGATGGGTGAAGGAGCTTCAATGGTTCAACCAGCTTTTTCAGAGTCCCTATTAGACATGGCACAGTCGGCACCTGTAAGTACCATTTCTCATACTTTTCAACAACCCGGGAGGGAGATGGGTACAGATGGCCAGCCATGCCAGGGCTGTGGGGGAGATAATGAGGACAAAGAGGCCCTAATGTCGCGAGGAGACTTGCAGAGAATTACTCTAGAGATGCGACAGAGGCGGACAATATACGGTCTGCGGAGATGGCAGCAAACTCTCAACTTCCCTCTGAGAGCTTAGAAGCCTCATTGTTACAGCCTGAGATAATCATACGGGAGGCCCCATTAGCAGAGGCTCAAGAGACCGCCTCCTCCACTAGAAAAACGGTTGCAACAGTCCAGTCTAAACAGAGGAAACGGGCAGAACAAGTTACTATCCAACACTTCCCTAAACCGGTAAAGCATCGGGAGCCAAGTAAGACCAGTGCCCTGAGCACAAAGAGTAGTCCACTGAGAAAATGGGTGACCTCTAAGGGGGAAGTTAAGGAAATTATTACCCGATTACCTGCTCCACTTTCTGTCTCTCCTCCCGAATTACAACATTCTGTGCAACAAATGCAATGCCCCCAGCAGGTATATTCTACCTCGAACATTAACTTTCCTTCAGACGTATCATCTGGGGGACTATCAGATCAATCTCCTGTGTTTATGGCTGGGGGCCCCGAGGGGAAGGCCGTCGAAGTCGAGCAGAAACCCTCTTTAAGATCTATTATGTCAGCCCTGCAGGAGCAGCGGGCAGAGGCACAGGCCTATTATAGTCAGGCGAAAGCAGATAATGTACAAATGCAAAAGTCACTGGAGGTGGTCTGTGGGCAGATTAGTAATCTACTGGCAGATGTTTCCGATCTACAGCAAAGAGTGGCCTGTGTGGAGGAGACAGTGATGACAACATCAAAAATGGCAGGGAGCCACGAGAGCCAGCTTAAGTTCCTTCAAACTAAGGTCGAGGATATTGAAAATCGGAATAGAAGAAACAACTTGAGGATTTTTGGGATACCAGATGGCAAAGCGAGCGTGGATACGCAGCAGTATATGGTGCAATTATGCGGAAAAGCCTTCCCGGAACTGAGTGACTGGGACTCACAAATACAGCGGGCACATCGGCTCCCCCTCAACCGTAATAACAACCGCAATGCCAGTAGTGCCAAGGGGGCACAACCAAGACCTATGTTGATATACATCTCTCTTACTGCTCGCCCAGGATCTCCAGTCCTAGTTGACAATTTATCAATTGTCGCCTGATCAGATTTATGCAGGTCTACAACGGAACGGAGATGGAAGCTGCGACAATTTATTGATCCACTCAAATCTGTGGGTGCACAAGTATTTCTACAAGAACCTGCCTGTTTGAAAATCATCAAAGACGGTCGCTCTCAGATGTATTTCTCAGTCTAAGATCTGGCACAGGCTTTAGCTCGGATAAAGGGTACTGATAAGCACATGGCGGAGGCTCTGTGAAAAAACTATGGGCGAGACTCTGGTAGTGATTTTTTGGTCAGTGGTGTGTATATTAGGGACGTTATACGATGAGCTGGTATTGGAACTTGAACTGGAAATTGAACTTTTTCGTTTATACTGTTTTTTCCTTTTTTTTCTTCTATCTTTGCTTTCTGCCCCTTCTCGCCTCTCTTTTTTCTATTGGTTTCACAGTAATTGGGCTTCACCGGGTGGTCAGGTGGTCAGCGGGGTTTTAGGAAGTGGATGAGGGAGTCTTTTTTGGTTGTTTTCCAGCAACCGCTAGATGGGGGGTATTCCTTCCTTAAGGAACGGGGGGGTTGGGTGCGGGGGTGGATGTTGGGTGGTCGGGGAGGTAGGGCCAGGCTGGAAAGTAAAGAGACGATTTTGCTGTTGAGTTGGCTCGCTCATGGTGAAGGGGTGGGTGGGGGGGATGGGTGAAATTGGTCATAGACAAAGGTACTGTTCAGGATTCACGAAGTTTGTATATGATTGTCAATATAGGGGAAATTCGATTTCGCGTAGAATTTTTGATGGTTAAAATGATTCAGATTCAATGTATGTGGTGCAATGTGCGGCCCAAGCGACAACTGGTTTGTGAAGAGACTAGACATTATAAACCTCACTTGGCAGCAATAACTGAGACACACCTTGTATATAAGGATAGGGCCTTACTTAAGCAGTTAGACTATGATGTTGTTTGTACATCTCAGACTATATCAATTCGGGGGGTGGCCGTTCTTTCTTCCAAGAAATTCCCGGGTCAGGTATTAAGTCTGGCTGATACTAGGGGTAGATGGGTTTTGGTACAGTTTCTTATACATTCTGTTAAAGTTGTGCTCTGTGTTGTTTATGGCCCAAACATAGATGACCCGGAAATATTTGATGTACTTTCACTCGAACTGTTGGATTGGCCAGGCGATTTGATTTTTATGGGCGATTTCAATTGTGTCATGAACTATAATATTGATTCTACCAACCAGAAGGTTACATCTCGTAAACCTAGAACTAGGGCCTCTCTCAATGATTTGATCCAATTACATGGCTTATGTAATGCCTGACGAACCCTCTATCCATCGGACGCGTGCTACACATATTATTCTCACCCGCATAAACAGTACTCAAGGATTGATATGGTTTTCTCGAAACGTGCGCTGAAAGATAAAATGGAAATGACGGTTTGCCAGAGGGTAGTTTCGGACCATAATCCTATATATTTTCATTTTTCATTGGATTTGAGGACGAGCAAGACAAATAGCTCTAGGTTCACCTTCCCTCGCAATACATACAATCAACTTCGGTTCTTCTAAGGGAATTTATTTCTTTTAATAGGGGATCAACTCTCCCTACAATGGTATGGGATGCCATGAAAGCATACATCCGGGGTACAACGTTTCAATATCTGATTAAAACTAAATAGGGATGCCACTTAAGAAGCTTATATCTTACGGCAAAATATTCGACAACTTGAACTTCTAACACGCTACTAAAATAATACACAGGGCTGATGACAAGCGACATGTGTTTGAACAATTGATAGAAATGCGATCCAGGGCGGAACGCCGATTAAAAGAACAGATTGCAGCTAGAATTGTTAAGCATAAGGTACTTCTATATGAATATGGGGAGACAGTTGGTCGGGTACTAGCATATCAAATTGCGCAACAACAAACAAAGAGCAGAATTTTGGTCATTAAAGGGTTAGACGGTCGGTCTCACTCTGAACCTGAACATATTTTAGATCAGTTCGCACAATTTTACGGTAGACTGTATAGTCAGTCACAACGGATCAATACAGAGAAGTGCCGGGGATATGCCCAGCATTGCCAGGTACCCTCTTTAACAGAGGAGCAGGCATTTGACCTTCAGACTGACATTACAAGAGCAGAAATTGAGGATGCATTAACAGCCTTGCCATCTGGCAAGGCCGCTGGAGATGATGCACTTCCCATAGAGTTTTATAAAATTTTTAGTGAAATACTTAGTGCAGAATTCTATCATGTAGTACAATTTATTCATACCAAAGGGACTATTCCCGATAGTTGGAATACAACAAATATTGTGATTTTTCTAAAAAAAAGGATAAACCGGCCGACGACATGGGCTCTTATAGGCCCATCTCGCTGATCAATGCAGATGCCAAATGGTTTGCCAAAATTGTAGCCTGCCGCCTTGCTGTTAGTTTCTCTGCAACAGCGGAGAGACAGTACAGAGCATATTAATACAGCAGTTACGGCATTTGATATCGCAGGAAAATGCAACTTGAATATGAGCATGATATTGCTCGACGCCGAGAAGGCATTCGACCGCGTGGTCTGGAATTCCCTGTGGGTTTTCTTGCCTGCTTTTGGCATAGGGAAGGGGTTTGTCAAATTGATCCAGTCACTTTATCAGAGCCCTTGTGCATGAGTAGCCTACGCTGGGAACTTTTCAGAACCTTTTAATATTCAAAGGGGGACTAGTGATGGAGCAAGAACTCAAAATGAGACTTGCTCGTAAGCAATCCTCTCACAGTATTAATTTATTAAACTTTGTAATGTCTCTACTAACAAATGCACACATGAACACTATACGAGTGAAGTTTGCCTATGTGTTTAAAACTAATAAGTAACGCTTGTCTAATCCAAAATGGCCGCTAAGCGCGGGAATTTCATTGCGCATGTGTCAGCCATATCACGTGGTATGACGTCTTTCTTTGCTTGGAGGGAAATCTTTGCTTCTGCGCAGTGTATATTAAAATGGCTGCTTAATGTTTTCACGTGCTAAAGCTTGCGCATATGCTGCAATTAAAACTGTGGTATTCTAATGCTATTAATGCAGGATAGATTTATAATTAAATGGGAATAGAGTAGACATAGTGGGTATACAGTGAAAACATTTATTTTTAATATTTTCTTCTTTGACTTTTATTAGTTCGTAAATGGGCCTGGGTTGGTTGAACTGCAGCACGAGAGACATTGGTTCTGCACATGCGCCCTGCAAGGCTGACCAGAGGAAGCGATGAAGTCAACTTGGAAGCTCTCCAAGGTCGCAGAGCCTGGTTCACAAGTTCATCTGAAATGTACCTGAAGTCGCAACAAATGTATACAAAATGTATTGCAGAATCAATGGGAAACGTGTGGGAAATAAAGCAAATGTATTAATTGTGATGGGCGCTATTTTAAAACAATGGGCTTAAAGAAATTGAACTAAATTGACATGGTGTGAGGATCAACCCCCTGTCCCCGTCCAATCAGAAGTAGTGGGCCCATAAATTTGAAACATTAATGGGAGGTACCTGGGAGTAGAAGAGTATAATAGGTATAGATTAGTAAATTAGTGAAGCAAGCAAGGAAGCAATGCTACATTCATTGATCCAGACGCTGATGCAGAGCAGAACTAGGCTGATTCGCTGTCCAGAGAGGTCCTGAGGTGGGGGCGGCAGATTCCTAGAAGACGACTCAAGAGAAGCAAGGAGAAGCGAAGTATCAGAGAGGGGAACGACGCAGGTGTCGTTGATAGAGAGGTCACCTGTCCTGACCTGAACCGGGTCCGGAGGTCTTGGGTCTTCATCCTTCCTGGGACCTATCTTTCCAACTCCTTGGCCAAGGGGTTTGGTTTTCTCGCTCCTTTAGGTAAATATAAATGCAACTTTTAGCTGTGCTGCTGTCTCTATCTACTCCTTTCTGAGGGACCGTCATTGATCGATAATTGATTATTGTGCTTCATCCTTGATATACGATTAAGTACCATGTGGTTCTGTATTTTACTCTGCTAAATCTTTAGATAAACATTTTTAAAACTTCCTGACTCAGTGATTATTTCAGGATTATGAATTGTATTGAATGTCACTCATTTTAAACTTCCCAATTATCAAAGGGTCCATTGGTAAGTCATTACTCTTCAATCAGAAAAGTAATTGGTAGCAGGGATATTGATAAAGAGTACAACTGATACACCAGCGGAAATTGCTAGCGTAGTATGAATGAATGGGCCCAGGTGAGTATTCGGTGTATGAATGCTTGTTGCTAGTAACCCGCTGGATCACTAGGCAGGGGTGCCCACTTTCACCCCTTCTTTTCACTCTATATATAGAGCCATATTTGCAGTCCCTCCTCAAGAATACGGGTATTAAGCCTTGGACATTTGAGGGTCGTCAACTCAAATTGAGTGCATATGCTGATGATGTTGCAATTTTTTCTACTATTCTGGCAACAGCTATTATTCAGATACTACAGAAAGCAGGTAGCTTTGGCGAACTCTCGGGGTACAAGCTGAATCCTGGTAAAACACAGGTATTTTAAATCACAAACCTATTGTCCCAATACAGGGAGCCGTAACCACAACGGTCTATTTGGGTATTCGGCTCTGCTCTGAAGTCTGTAACATTGTAAAGCTGAATTATGATGCTTTGCTATCAGCTACAGTTATCAAATTTAAATCTTGGAATAAGCTCCCTCTCATTGGTATGGTTAATATTGTCAAGATGAATATTTTGCCCAAATTTCTTTACTTATTTAGGGCTATCCCTTTGAGAGTCCCTAATTCTTTTTTCAAGCGGCTGGAAGGGGCTATCGGAAGTTTTGTTTGGGGGTATAGACGAGCTAGGTGGGCTCTCCGACTGCTGAAAGCTACTTATAGACTGGGTGGGCTCTCATTCCCAGATTTTAAGTTGTATTTTTGGGCCGCCTTTACCGGTCGCATGCGCAGCTTATTGGTATATGGTGAAACTAATAAAATACCACTTAGCTATCAGCTTGCTTTAGGGTCAGAAGCCAGCCTTTTCTTTTATTGAATAGATGATCCCAACTATTTCAAGAGGGTACGTTTCAAGGTAATAAAGGATATCATCTGCATGTGGAGAGGGATTTGCAATCAATATTCTATTGGGTGTATTAACAAGGAGACCCCCATATGGACTAATCCTGCTTTCTCTCGTATTTCTCAGGATCTATCATGTAGAGTCTGGGCAGATTCTGGCATTACGAAGGTGGGACAACTTTTTGATCTTAATGGTTTTAGATCTTTTTCAGACCTACGCAGCATATCAATTACTGCATCACTCCTTCTTCAAATATCTCCAGCTGAGGGACTATATGCGGACGGTCTATCAATTTACGGAAAGTACCGATGGGTCAGAGATCTCTCTACACTATTTTAGACCTGATATCAAACCTTCTATTAGTTTAATGTATCAACTATTTTCACAGGCTGCTACAGGTGACATTCTGTTATTGGCTGTAAAATGGAGCAGATTGCTTTTGTTGGAAGTCACAGGTGGAGAGGTCCAGATGGCTCTCGATCTGGTGGACCGGTCGGTTTATTCTGTAAATCTGAAGCTGCAGCAGTGGCATATACTGTGTTTTCTGTACTACACACCAGATGTAATCTTTAAGTGGGGCAGATCTACCTCTATAGATAGGACGGATAGGACAAGATGTCCCAAATGCAAACTCCTGGCAGCGGATGTCATCCACATGTTTGTTCTCTGCCCTTCTCTACAAACATTTTGGGAAGGGGTGGTTAATGGTATATCATTTAGTCTCGGCTTTCCGATACAATTATCAATTAAAGAGAAGATGATGGGGGTGAAAAATGATCTAGTGGGAGGAGTGCAGAAATTAGTTATGATCATGCTGGTATCTGCCCGATTGTGCATAGCACGGGCCTGGATTTTGGAGGAAGCTCCTAGGGGAGCAGAATGGGGCTACTTATGAATTTATGAATTAGAACTTGCCTTGGCAAAAACAAGATGCGCACTCTCGATGCTAAAGTTTGATAAGATCTGGAAGAATTTTAGATGGAATGATAAGAATGCTGGTAGCGACCATATGGATTAATTAGATGATGCAATAGAATTATTTTTGCAATTTAGTTTCTGGTACTATTTTAATTTCTTATCTCATATATCAATGAATATGTGTTTTTCTTTTTTGGATTTATGTTCAGATTTTTCTGATTTAATTCTCCCCTTTATGTGTGCTTTTCATCTTGCTGCATACCGCAGCACAGTTTGTATTTGTGTAAAAGGTTTTCCAATTTTGTACTATTACCTTTAAAATTTCAATTAAAAAAAAAGCATTTCACAGAGTAGCTCATTGTTACATAATGTGACGCTAGACAGCTAATAGATTAGGCTTGCAAAAGATTCTCATGAGAACCTTCATAGCAGTAACATTTTGTAATACGTTGTAGCCACCTCAAAATGATTTCATGGTGACATGGACGTTTACCGTGGGAATTGAGGACAAAGACAACAGACCATCGGAAGATCTCTCACCAGTGGACACCGATGACACATGCACATGTTTTTGCAATATGCTTTAGCTGCTTTTTTTACATAGTACGTGTTCCTAGCTAGAAAGTAAGGCATTTAATGCATCCCTACCTTGCCATGCCCCTTAGCGTGTTACTATGCTACCTCAATTTACCATAAGCTACTGCTGACGGTAATTTCCTCTGTTTTATCTTTATGCTAAGTGAGGAGATTTTCTGGTTTTACGCTGATCATAGCTACAGCTGTGATTCTTTCCTTCTCACCTGATTAGACAGTTGCTACTGCAATTGTCTGGACTCGGCTGAGTCTCCAGAACTAACCTTGATGGGAAGTTGATCTTTTCCTTAGTTATCTGACTTCGCTCCAAATTCTGCTTGCTCTTTTCCAGAGGGAACTATTTGAGGGTTCTTGTTAGGATAGGATAGGTCCTTTAGTTTGAAACATGAATTATACTTTGAATGGAACACGCTGTCATTTTCTATGCTTGTTCTAACCAATCTTACTTCTTATTATTTCTGTAATTGATTGGCCACTAATTTGAATAAAAAGAACAAAAATATTGACTAACTTTCTAACAAGAGCAAATACACTTTTAAAACTTCACCAAACCTCTCTTTATTGATTGAACATCAAATGTAATTATTGATGTCTCTGTTGTGCGATGCTCTATTCTAAAACAGTGGCAAAGATTCATCGACCTAGAAAAGCACAGAATTTCCAGGTTCTTTAAGTAAGTTTTAAAGTGACTTCATTTGTGGACATTTTTAAAAGATTACCACGCTTGCAGGAGCAATGGCAACACACATAATAAATAAGAAGTGGCAAAGCCAATAGGTGTGGCATACAACTTAAAGTGTCTGGAAGCTACCATCCATGCAGTCACTCATCCACCTACAGACTTAATCACTCATCATCCATGGACTCAGACTGAGGTGTGAGTGCTTGTCTATGAGTCATGTGAGAGTGTTGTTGGTGATGTAAGAAAGCTACTTTGTCAAAGACGTGAGAGTGCTGTTGATGATATGAAACTGTTAATGTGTGAGGGGTGTAACATTGTTGTCAAACATCTCTGCAAATAGTTGTGTGTGTTGTTGGTAGAGTGTGACTACTTGTCTGTGTGAGGTGTGTGAGTCCATCTGGTAGTACGGGACTCCTTCTCTGAAGGGCATGGAATGCTGTTGACTGATAATATACTTGTGGTGTAAGAGGGATACCAACTTTGTTTCATTGTGAGGTTTGCCATCAGAATTGAATGATATTACAGTTCACCCTTGGAAAATTGTAAGTGGAGTGAAAGAAAATTACATGTTAAGTGGCTTTTGAAGCCAAGGTGAGGTAAAATAGATTTCTGGCATCCTCTTATTGTGCAAAGTACTAATACAAATATCCTTAAACAACTATTACCTTGTCATGACATGAGTGAGTGAATTAGTGAACTTTATTCCCTGTGTTCTCTCTAGAAATACTGTTAGAAGCATAGTTTTGTTCATCACCTCTGAGAGTGGTTAATTCACATAAACATTCAGAATGCATTTGATGGTACCATAATGTTGCTTCCTGTGAGTATGTAATGCCTCTTTGAACATTATTGTACTCTCTCTTCCAGTCTTCCTGATCACAAAAAGACAATCAGCAATTGGTATAGAAGCAAAATTAATCTTCTTGTGCTACAATGGATTGTTGAAGTACTAACATCAAGTCAAACATAGGTTTTTAAATAAAAACTTGAATGTGAGAGGGGGTGAAAAGGCACATGAAATTGCTCCAGAAATGTGTGGAAAAGTGCATAATGCTGTTGGACTGAGGGTAATAGTTCGAAGTCTTCACCATATGGTTCCAACAACCACAAACATCTTTCCCTGCACCCCTAAATCATTTGTTTTATAAAGCTATTTAGGTGGATATGAGTGCTAGTAAGACTTATTGCTCACACAATCCTTTACTTATCTATTGGGGGGAATTGGTGCTCGCCAGACAGCGTGCTGTACCCTGCAGGAAGGGCCTGTTACAGCCTGTGTGTTCTTGAAAGGGCCTGTTAAAGCCCATGTACTCTCGATCAGCAGCCATTTTTGGTTGCCACGGTGAGGGGTTGGTCAACGCTCCAGCACTGATCACATGAGCACTGCCTCGTGCTTAAAACAGGTCTAAGAGCGGACGGAAGCTGCGGTAAGAAGCTGCGAGGGCAATACATGCCATAGCAGCTTTTGTGGCTATTTCTAACTTAGTTAAGTTTGAATTTTAAACAGTTTTAGTGTGTACTTACTGTTTGAGGGAATTGGTGCTCGCCAGACAGCATGCTGCACTCTGTGAGAAGGGCCTGTTAGTGCTTGTGTGTTCTCGAAAGGGCCTGATAGAGCCCGTGTGTTCTTGGGCACCACCGCGTCCTTAAAACGGGCCGATGCACGGACGCGCGCAGAGAGCGTGCCCCTGGCACACAAAAAACGTGCCTAAGGCAAACCCCTCTGCGCCCATCTGCATCTGGATGGTGCCAGCGATACTGCCCATTTTGATACAGTTAGTGAACGGTTATCTTGCTCCAGGTCTGATCTCTTTGAACTTCGCCATATGGAGAATAGAGAGGGGTGTGGCAGCATGGACCGTATGAACACTACGAAGTGCTACCGCTCTCAGTGCTATTGGGATTCTGAACACTGGGGGATGAAGGCAAAGTTGACCTCTAATGGGGGCGAAGGGGATGCAGGGAAATAGAGGGGAAGGTTTCCCCCTGCTGTGCATTGGTTAATGCCCGCTCCATGATAAAACATAGCACTGACATTTGTTAAACTGTCTGTTTGTAACAGAGACATGGGCAAGGGAAGATTCGGGTACTGACCTGGCAGCTGCCACTCCTCCAGGCTACACTATGGTGAGACTATATTGGGCTGCTCAGAGAGGAGAGGGCATAGCTATTATTCTTAAGGACCAGTTGAGATGCTCCTTAGAACCGGTCAATACCTCAACTGTTAAGCGGTGAGAGGTGTGTTTTTTTAGGATCAGAAGTAAACTCATACATGTTTTTGTGGGGTTACTGGTTTACCACCCTCCTGGTCAACAAATTAGGTTTATAAAGAAATTTAACCAGGTGTTGGAAACTTTCATCTTCTGTGCAAACTTCACCATCTTGGGGGACTTAAATTTTTATTTAGAAGAGAGCAGCAATGACACTAGGGCCCTTTTTGACCAGATGAACAGCTTTGGCTTCTGCCAACAGATGGTCTCCTCAACCCACATGGCGGGATACATGCTGGATGACATTTATACCAATCACATGACCCTGTCGGTAGAAGACTGCCGGCCTCTAAATTGGATGGATCATTATGTGGTGGGGTTTGGAATGCAGGGCGAAAAGGTGGAAAACTAGACAAGTCAAATGCACCACTTATATAAGTTGGAACAAAATCTCCAGCCATTAGCTGAAGGAAGCTCTTAATTTTTCCTAGGCTGAAGGACTTAGCGGTCAGGGACAGACAGCAGAGGATTTCAATAAATGGGTGTGGTCAGCTAAAGATGAGGTAGCTCCCATTAATAGCAAAACCAAGGGGAGGAGGAAAGCTTCTGCCCCATGGTTCTTAGAGAGATTGAAAGATCTCCAAAGGCAATGCCGTAGGCAAGAATGGAGGTGGAGAATGTTACCTAATTCAGAAGAAAAGGCTAAGCATAAAGAGGTGATTAAAAAATACAAAAGTGCAAT
The DNA here is from genome assembly GCA_963921515.1 of Calotriton arnoldi. Taxonomy (NCBI): domain Eukaryota; kingdom Metazoa; phylum Chordata; class Amphibia; order Caudata; family Salamandridae; genus Calotriton; species Calotriton arnoldi. The sequence continues at coordinate 42,856 of CAWUFW010011164.1, read as the reverse complement.
CAAAAAGGTAAAATCTTCATACTTCTCCCTTACAATAAGATCTGTGATAAATGTGCCCAGGGAATTGGTTAAGGTGGTAGAAGATCTTACATGGCCACCAGCTCAACAGGAGTTGGAGAACTCTCAAGATTTTTCCAATAGGGTGGCCTTGTTTTTTAAGCAAAAGATTTTGAAGATGCTCTGTGAATTCCCAGTAACTGAGGACTGCACCGCTCTCCCATCTGTGGAAGATGATTCCTCTGGGCGGGCCTCCACTAATGGCAAATTTGACTTTTTTCTAGTTTACGGGCAGCTAAAATTATAACTCTCCTGAGATAAATTACTTCAGGCTCCCCAGATGATCCTTTCCCGCCTGCCGTGCTGCATCTCGTACCAGACCTAATTGGTGCTTTTTTGGAGAAATTTTACGCTCAGGTGCTGGAGTCTGGAGTTTATACCCCGTGCTGGAAAGAGGCGATTATCATTCCCCTTAAAAAGAAACCAAATGGGGATCTGGGAGATTTGAAAAACTTCGTCCTATTTCCCTGTTGCCCGCACCGGGCAAAATCCTTTAGAGGCACATAAATCAGGAACTAGCACAGCTTTTTTTACAGATCATGAGCTTTTGGATTCCTCACAGAATGGCTTTAGGAGGAACCACAGCACTAAATCGGCACTGATTGCAGCAGCAGATTCCATTTGCCGCAAAGTTGATCAGGGAGTCATGGCCATTCTAGTTGTGCTAGATTTATCTGCAGCCCTTGACACCATCTCCCCACTGCGATTGGTGCAAAGACTGAATTAGGGCGGGATGAAGGGTTCTGCCTTAAATCTATTGGAATCCTTTCTGGTGACCCAAATAGTGAGCTGCAAGGATTTCAGGGCTAAACCTTTGCTGTTCCCCTGTGGTGTCCTGCAAGTGTCCTCCCTCAGTCCCACATTATTTAATCTTTATGTGCCCACCCTGGCAAAACTTGTATGCTCCTTTGGTTTTTTGGTATTGTCCTATGCAGATGATACCCAAATCATTGTTTTTATATCTGGCAATTGAGCAGGAGTAGCGGACAAGTTTAGGTTTTGTATGGTAGAAGTCAGCTCCTGGATGTGAAACAATTGGCTCTAGATGAATGCCGAAAACACGGAGATTGTGGTCTTCAGGGCAAAGAGAACTCGGTTTGGACTGACCGCTGGTGGCTGGAGACATGCGGTTCACTACTTGCTCCGGGAACTTCCACTAAAAACCTGGGGGTGATTTTGATAACACTTTGACATTTGACTCACAGGTCAATAGGACAGTGAGCTTCTGTCTCTGGATCATCAAGAGCCTGAAGAAGATCTTCCCCTTCCTTCCCAAGGAGTTGAGAGTGTCAGTGGGCATTGCGCTCATAACATAACGCCTTCACTACTGTAACGCTCTGTATTTGAATGCCAACTAGTATTCGTGTAACAAACTTCAGGTTGTCCAAAATGCGGCTGCCTGGCTGATGTTGGGCGTTCCTAAACATCACTCGGTGAGGGAGGGATTGTGGACACCTCACTGTCTCCCAGTGATCAAGTGGTTGATCGTTAAAGCCCTGTGACTGGTTTATAAGACCCTCAACCAGCAGGGCTCTTATTACTTAAGAACTGTTTTGAACTGGTATCTTCCCAGCAGACATTTGAGATCAGCTGAGCAGAGGAAAGTGATTGTTGCCCATTTCAGGAAGGTGAGATGGGGTGAGCGTGCTTTATCTGTGGCAGCGGCTGGGGTATAGAATACTCTCCCTGCACATATTGTTAGCATTAATTCCTTCTCTGCATCTCACAAGCATCTGAAAATTTGACTTTTCTCACAACCATAATTGCTTTGCTGGTCTATCCCGTTTGTTCTTGCCCGTATTAGCGATATGATGCCTTTTGGTTATGTAGTGTGGTTTGTGGCCTCATTGTCTACATTGCTAAGTTAGCTTAGGCCTGGCTGCCATGATGCCTTTTTTGCACACGTTACTCTGTGACTTTGTTTTTCCAGACTCTGCTTGTGCCCGGCTATATTAGAACTGTCTGCCTTTTTGCCTTTCACCTTTTCTCATGTTCCCTGTGGGTTTCGTCTACACACAATGTACAAGGTCGATAAACAACGTCCCTTGCTATTGCTGATCTGGTCAGCCCCTCGCACTTAGACATAACACGAAATACAGCTACACTGGAGAAATTTGTGTGCTTTTAATATTGTGATCTCCCTGTTGCTGGGACTTGGAGAAAAACCTTTCCAGGGAGAAGAGCTGTGCTTGTCTGATGATGTAAACCTTGCAACTAGATATTGAGGTATGGGGGTCTGCCTGACATAGCCAGAGGTCTTCTATTTTTATAATAAACTAGTTACTAGCACGGGGAGGGTGGTAAGGCAATTTAGCCCTATATCCACTGTCTTTATAAAATGCTGTCCCCGTTTGTATTCTATGGAATTGTAACCATGCTTATTATTTTATCGTTATGCATTATGCTGATAGTACTGGCACATGTACTTTATCTTAGAGCACGATAGTTGAAATAAACATTTTAAACTATACTGTGTCTCTTATTACGCACGTTGTGGACAAGTATGAGTGAGTAATGAAAGAGTGTTCTTGCTCCCGCGATTCCTGAGAGAGTCCATGTTCTGGGATGTCTAATCATTGGTAACTTCGCTGTAGTACGGAGAACGAATGAGACGCTAAAGCTAGTCGGATTGGGATTGTGGGTACTAAGGTGCATGGTTGGTACACCACTATACACCGAGGTCCTATTTTCCTGTGCATAGCTCTGTATATGTGCAGAATCCCCGCAACATGGCGCCCAACGTGGTGGGCTTCTTATCTGCGAGACGCTTGAGTAGTGCTTGTGCTTGTCCACAATAACCTTCGCTTACGCTTCCGGAAACGTAGGTGCGGGTGATACCTCCTATATTGATGTTTTTATAGGTTCTTTCGAGTTTGAAGTTATTAAAAGGTGTTTATGTTAACCCTATATTGCACTGCCTCACACTAGGTTGTCGATCATTCCTGGTCTTAATGGCCGCGAATGTAAATATCCCGGCACATAGCCGCGCTGCGCTCCATGCTCATTTACTGGCTTATGGAGTGCCTGACGCGGGTGTCGCTCTCATCTTTGTGGTGCAAGCTGATCCGGCTCACCACTTTGAGGTGTTTTACTCTTGGGTCACTTTTCCGGCGGTGGAAGGAGCTGACAATTTGTTTCATGTTTACGCTCCCACTGCCCTACCCAATGCTTATCGGCCTTATCAGGCTCTTGAAGTACCACTTACAGCATGGCAACACCGTATTTGGTTTAATGGCGCCCTCCCACATCCGGTCACCCCGGTTCATTTAGGCCCCTTATCAATAGAGGGGGCCACTTGGCCAGTCTTGGCCGGGTATACCCCACATCCGCGTTATTTGACGCTTGCGGTTGATGAACTGCGCGCGTTGCATGCATCTTTAATCCGCGTGCACAGAGCTTTGGTACAATATGTTACAGGCAACGTCCAGGGGGCCCCTCCTGGAGTTGCGGCGCATCCAGCTGGACTGGGCGGTGTAACCCTAAGTCCCGTCATGGTTAATTCGGTGATGGGCAAGCGCCCACAGAATAAGGATGATTTGCCTTATTGGCTTGCAGAAAAATTTGACCAGCTGGAGGCTGTTTTTCCGAATACTTCTCCTGTGGACAAACACAGGATTTTGACGATTAGTTTGCCAAAAGACTTAATTACCGAGTTGACAGAATGCAACAACTGGGGCAAGGTATTCACAGCAGTGTATGTGAAGTGTTTCGGCACTCCTTCCATGACAGTTCTCCCCTCTGTAATTAAACGGGTGCAGGATGAACATGGCCCTGAAGCGGCTGTGGAATTGGGGATGAGACTGGTGGGAGTGTTTGATGTGGTGGCTGATCTAATCCTTGCAAACGTCAAGGGTGACGGAGTCAACTTTCAAGTCGCTAATGCTTTGGCTTTGGTCCCGGAGCCGGACAAGCCACGCGAATTACCAAAAATCATTGCACAGGCTTATAAAACCATTGGCCGCAATAGTTTAGGGGTTAAGCCTTTTACTAAAACGCAAACTCAATCACAATCACAACAAAAAACTCAGTCTGAGAAAGAAGAGAAACCGTTCTTTTCTAAAAAGAACTGGAAGTTGAAGAAACAGGGTAAGCAACAATCAAAACCAGGGTCGCGTGCTGCATCCCCGGTTTCCGTATCTTCTGAACGCACTTATGATTTGCGCGACAGAGCGAGAATTAAATCTCCAGATAGATTTCAAGTCCCTGACCCGCGTTCTCCTCGTTCTTCACAGGCACCATCGACCTCCCAGACTGGTAGAGGAGATCACCAGGATAGAGGCAGGGGTCGTGAGGCCCCACAGGGACGAGACCAACCTCGACAACCAGGCCGAGGGAAACCAGAAGAATTTCCACGTTCTCGCACACAGTTTCAGAAGAAAAAATTTGCAGCATTAACAGCGAGGTATGCCACAGACGGTGAGAACGAGACTCCTGAATTGGACGTGGGCAGTGACGCTGCTAGACAGCGCCGCGGAAGTTACCATAGTGCGGGAGGCACTGCGTCCTCATGTGGAGGTGACAGCAACTGATACCTTCATTACTGTCGAGACAGCTGACACCCGGGTGGCACCCCCTGACAGACAATTTAATATTGTCATTCAAATTGAAGGTGACATTGAGCGTGTTATTAAAGGGATTTTTGGGGGAAATCTGACCTCCTCTTACGACATTTTGTTGGCAGAAGCAGATTGGCCGCCCCCATTCGTACTTGCTGCACCGAGAGGGGAGGAAGTAATCCTTCCGAGCTTTTCACATCATGTCCCCAAGGACAAAGCGGAGGCGTTAGCGGCTGAATGGGCTGGGGCCCTGGCTCCGGCGCTATACCGTAACCACGTGGGCTGGGATGAGGATTCTCCCCCCCATGATATACCCTTGCGGTCTCTGCCACAGCCCCAACCCCAATATCCCCTCCGGCGGGAAGCTAAAGGTCCCGTTTCTGACATTCTGACACAGTTAGATTATCAAGGAGAGGAGCTTGGTCACGCGCCGAGGCAAGATGTCGGCACTGACGTGAGCTCCGCGGACGCGGAGCTTTCTTTTTTATTAATTAATGCCTTTGTTTCTGTGAGTCGGCAGGAACGGCGAGAAGATTTGGGCAGCGGAAGTGTCGGAGGGGGATGGAGCCGTTCCGACTTTGATTTGTCTCCCTGTGTGTCCCTTCGGCTGCGGCGGTGATTTTCCTCCTCAAACGCGAGTGGCCGCCATTTTGTGATGCCGCTCGCCTCGACTAAATACATCTGAGGCAGGAACAACGAGAAGATTTGGGCAGCGGCGGTGTCGGAGTGGCGGATGGAGCCGTTCCGACTTTGATCTGTCTCCCTGTGTGTCCCTGCGGCTGCGGCTGTGATTTTCCTCGTGGAACACGAGCGGCCGCCATTTTGTGATGCTGTTCGCCTCAACGGATTTCATCTGCGGTAAAACAGGCATTCTGCAGTTAACCCTCTTCTGTTTCCGCCCAGGGAGAAACAGGGTCCATTTCGCATGTATTGCAGTGTCCTGTGGCATTTTATAATGCTAGTGCTTGGTAGAGGCGCTTTCTACTAATTATACCTGATACCTACTATTCTACGTAATGCCTGCCAGTTAATGTCTTCTCCCTTTCACCTGATGGATCAAGTTGTGTGGACTTTGAGCCTGTTTTATAAAACAGCGTGTTAGTGTCTCTTCCATGCTTGCAAATGTAATCCTTTCTTAGGATAAACTGGCGTCTTTTCATTCAGAAGTGTGACTCTGTGATATTTTTCTACTGGTCCTAACAGGCGTCTCTCTTTGATTTCTCACTCCCTGGTGAAATGTGACTGTCAAATTTTGGGGACAAGTGAGTTCTTTATTCAGGGTTTTTCAGCGTTCTTCGCACCCTTGCAGGATGGCTAGTGAAATTCCAGTTTCCATCAGAGCCTCGTCCTCAGGTGCCAAGCCCAAGAGATCTAAAAATGATCCCCCGTCTCCTATTTTATCTTCTCATAACCCTGTGTTGGATACTATTTTGGATGAGGTGAGAGGTTTGAAGTCCTTTATGTCCACTACCAATGAGAAACTCCAGCAAATTGAAGACAGATGGATAAATATGGAGGAGACGGTGCTCGACATGGAATAACGCATTAGTGATTTACATGATGTATCAACCAAGATCCTTGTTCTGGAGCAAGAAATTCACCGTCTTAAACTTCATACTGAGGATCTCGAAAATCGTAACAGGCGTAACAACCTACGCCTGTATGGCCTACCAGAAAATCTTGAGGGGTCGGACATTCTTCTTTTCCTTAAGAGATTTTTATCTGAACTCTTGGACATTCCCTCAGAACCCCCATTAAATATTCAACGAGCGCACCGCCTTGGTCGTTTTCAATCGCATGCTTCGAGACCCAGAGGCATTATAATGTTGTTTCTGAGTTCACAGATCTCATGCGTGTCCTCTCAGCAGCTAAGTTGAAACGTCGCCTTATATGGTCTGGTCACACAGTTTTTCTATCACAGGATCTATCAAACGCCACCAATGCAAGAAGGAAGGAATTTCTGCCTCTACTCCCACAGATGAGACAACTGAATATCCGTTATGGCATTCTTCACCCCTGCTTGTGCAAAATCACTCATGATGGCTCGACATGTTCTTTTGATGATCCTACTAAATTGAAGTCTTTTCTTCAGAGTCTTTCATTGAATCCTGTTGTTGGTTCATCTCCGCCTATCTAATGTTCCTGCCTTCTCTTTTCGCTACTTAATTTATTTATCTTTTTTTTCTTATGGCTGTTCATATTTTTTTCTTCATTATGTTCTTCTCTCTGTCGTTCCGTCTGTCTTCGGTGCTGTTGCGCCCCATGCCTCGCCTATTGTCTTTTCCTCGTAGATCTGGTTTTCTTTCCTTGATCTATCTTCTATTTTCTCTTTCTTCTTTCCTATTCATTTTCCTCCCCTGTCTTTTTCTTTCCACTACTTCCTTCTTACTTTTTAAGGTTTCTTCCTTTTTCATGATGAAGTTGTTCTTGTTTTATGTGTCTCTAATTGGTGCTTATGGTTGTATAGTCTATTTTCTCTTTTATTCATTTTTCTTGTGGTGTTTTTCTCCTTATAGTTGTTTCCCTGCAGTGTTTCATCTCCATTCACGTGTTACCCTCCCATCCCTCCAATATGTGTAAGGTTGTTACGTGGAATGTTCGTGGTCTTGGACACCCCGTCAAAAGGCAAAAGGTACTTTCTCATTTGTCCAAATTAATTGCTCAGATTTCTTTTATTCAGGAAACGCATTGTAATGAAGCAGAGTTGCTCAAATTGAAAAGACAATGGGTGGGTCAGGTTGTATCTTCTCCTGCATGCAATAGGAGGGGGGGAGTGGCTATATTATTCCATAAATCATTGCATGCTCAAATTTTATCCACGCAGTGTGATACCAATGGTCGCTGGGTGTTGGCTGAGGTCGTTATACAGAATATGCAATTAATTTTACTGAATATTTATGGCCCTGTCAAACCTGATCCGGAATTCTGGAATGATATCAAAATTCTGCTTTCCTCCATCGACAACCCAAATATTATTGTTTCTGATGACTTTAACCAATGGATTGATCCTTTCTCTGATAGGCAATCTAAGTGCAAATTCAACCCGGATAAGTCCCATAAGTCATTTCAAGCTGCTGTTACTTCTCACCCATTTTATGATGTTTGGAGGACCTGTAATCCTGACTCCTCTGAATTTACTTTCTATTCTAATGTACATCACACCCGGTCCAGAATTGATTATATTTTGATTAGTAAACCCTTACTCCCATCTATTCAATCCTCGGAGATTGGATCAATTTTTATTTCCGACCATGCCCCTGTCACTGCCTGTTTTGATTTTTCCCTGAACTCTCCTAAATTTGGTCGTTGGAAATTTAATAACTCGCTTTTAACAGATACTGCCTTTATAACTGAGGCTACTGCTTTTATCAAGGAATTCTTCTCCCTCAATAATCCTCTGGATACCTCCATTTCCAATAATTGGGATGCATTTAAGGCCACTTTTTGTGCTTTTATTATTTCATATTCCTCTAAAAAAGGAAGTTTGCAGAGACCAAATATACAGCTTTGTTACAACAAATTAAAGTATTAGAGCATAATTATTTTACTTCTAAATCCTCCTTGGTTCTTCATGAATTAATTAAAGCTAAATCTGCCCTTAACAAGGTTGCTACAGTGGATGCCTGCAATGTTCTCCTCAAGATTAAGTCCAAATATCACGGGGCCAAAATAAAGCTGGTAAGATGTTGGCCAACTATTTAAAAATTAAATCGGAACGCAAAAGTATTGGCCCTATTTTGAATGATTCTACTAATAAATTAATGTCCTCAGATGAGGATATCACCACTGTATTTCATGATTATTACCAAACGTTATATTCTGAAGATACGATCCCCTCTAATCAGAATCTAGCTACCTTTTTTTCTGGTTTGCCTAAACCACCCTCCCTTCCAGATGAGTTTGAACTACTGGAAAAGGAGATTACAATTCAGGAGATATTAGATGCTATTAAGTCCTTAAAGAAGTCGAAGGCACCAGGCCCTGATGGTCTTTCCGCCAAATTCTTTACCACGTTCTCCTCCATTTTTGCTCCCAAACTTTTGACCCTCTTTAACTCATTTTTTGCTGAAGCCAAAGCCACCGGCTCCTTTTTGGAGGACTTGATTTTTCTTATCCCCAAACCTGATAAAGATCACTCTTTATGTAAGAACTTTCGTCCCATATCCCTAATTAACTATGATTGCAAGATATTTGCTAAAATACTTGCCTCTCGTCTGGAGAACATTGTTCCACTTCTGGTTAAGACGGACCAGGTGGGTTTTGTTAAGGGCAGATTGGCTACGGACAACGCTCGTATGTTTGCTAATGTTATCTCCTTCGGGAGGAAGCATGGGTCACTACTTGCAGCGTTGTCCTTAGATGCTGAAAAGGCTTTTGATCGAATTAACTGGCAATTTATGTTTGATAAATTACATTGGTTTGGTTTTGGTCCTACTTTCATTTCATATGTTAAATTATTATATTCCTCTCCCCGGGCTAGTATATTTGTAAACAATCATTTTTCAAATTTTTTTACTTTACATAGGGGCACACGTCAAGGTTGCCCTCTCTCACCTTTGTTATTTGTTTTATGTCTGGAGCCATTCCTAGAACGCATTAGGGTTAACTCACGTATTTCTGGATTTACACATAAGTCTATAGAAACTAAACTCTCAGCCTACGCTGATGATATTTTGGTCTACCTATCAAATCCCTGCACTTCCCTGCCTCCTTTTCTGGAGGAGGTTCGGCTGTACTCCAGCATCTCTGGTTATAGGTTGAATTTCTCCAAGACAGAGGTTTTACCTTTGAATTCTTCTTGCTATCAATATATGTTTAATGACACTAATTTTACCTGGTGCCCTACAAAAATTAAGTATCTTGGGATCTGGTTCTCCTCCTCTCTTCCTAATACAATTAAACTCTCCTTCAATGCCCTAATTACCAAGATACAAGCTCTCCTCCTCTCCTGGTCTCCCCTTCACTTATCCTGGTGGGGTAGGTTAGATACAATTAAAATGATGATTGTCCCACACGTCCTTTACACACTATCCATGTTACCTATTCGGATCCCTATTTCATATTTTTTACAAATTAACTCTATCTGCACAAAATTTTTATGGAATAACAAACATCCCCGCATTGCCCTTGCGAAACTCAAATGTCCCAAATCGGAGGGTGGTGTTCGTTTTCCAGATTTCAAGTCATATCATTCTGCATTTCTAATTAGTCAATCTTTTGCCTTAGCCTACGACTTTGCTGATCTTCCCATTCCTAGTTGGATTATCTTTGAGCGTTCCTTGTTGAAAGAATTTTCTTTTTGGAATATAATTTATATGTCCAACTGTACCTTTTTAGCAGACAATCCTATTTTAAAATATTCCAAACAATTATTATATAATATTTTATCCGAGGGCCTTGATCCATTTCAATGCTTCCTGTCCGCTTCTGTTTGGTATAATAAGTTTCTTAAATATAAATGTAAATCATTCTACTACAAACACTGGAAGGAGAAGGGAATTTTGTTCATACACCAAATGGTTAATCACAATTCTGTTATTCCTTTCCCGGAGTTGCAAGTACAATATCATTTGCCTGATTCATCTCTTCAGGAATATAATTTAATATCAGCTGCATTACAATCTTACATTACTTGTTCCAATTTTCCATCATTCTCCCCCTCACTTACTCCACCTACACCAATATATAATATTGCTCATAATCATAGGCCCAAGGCTGCTTTTATTTATAGGATGCTGTTGTCTCCTATTACTGTACGTCCTAAATCCCATATTGAACTACTCTGGGAAACAGATTTATCTTTGGAGTTCTCTATTCCTTTCTGGGACAAACTTTGGTCTAAATTGTTCAAGATTTCTAATGCCGCTCGCATCAATCAATCAATCAATCAATCAATCAATCATGTCACTTATAAAGCGCACTACATACCCGCGAGGGTCTCAAGGCGCTGGGGGAAGAGGGGGGTGGTGCTGCTACTGATCGAAGAGCCAGGTCTTGAGGAGTCTTCTGAAGGCCAGTAGGTCTTGAATCTGTCGGAGGTTGGTGGGGAGGGTGTTCCAGGTCTTGGCGGCGAGGTGGGAGAAGGATCTGCCGCCGGCGGTCGTTTTCCGGATGCGGGGGACTGTGGCGAGGGCGAGGCTGGTCGAGCGGAGCTGGCGGGTGGGGGTGTAGAAGCTGAGTCGTCTGTTGAGGTAGGCTGGTCCGGAGTTGTGGAGTGCTTTGTGTGCGTGGGTGAGGAGCTTGAAGGTTATCCTCTTGTTGACAGGGAGCCAGTGCAGGTCTCTCAGGTGGGGTGTGATGTGGCTGCGTCGGGGGATGTCGAGGATAAGACGTGCAGAGGCGTTCTGGATGCGTTGCAGCCGTCTCAGGAGCTTAGCCGTCGTTCCTGCGTAGAGGGCGTTTCCGTAGTCCAGCCTGCTGGTGACGAGGGCCTGGGTGACTGTTTTTCTTGTTTCGGTGGGGATCCACTTGAAGATCCTGCGGAGCATTCGGAGGATGTTGAAGCAGGATGAGGAAACGGCGATGACCTGCTTAGTCATGGAGAGGGTGGGGTCGAGGATGACCCCTAGGTTGCGTACGTGGTCGGTGGGTGGCGGGGCTGTTCCCAGTGATGTTGGCCACCAGGAGTCGTCCCAGGCTGAAGGGTTGGAACCAAGGATGAGGACCTCCGTCTTGTCCGAGTTCAGCTTCAGGCGGCTGGTCCTCATCCATTCGGCGACGGCCTTCATTCCTTCGTGGATGTGGGCTTTGGCGGTGTGAGGGTCTTTGGTGAGGGAGAGGATCAGCTGGGTGTCGTCGGCGTAGGAGATGATGTTGAGGTTGTGCTGTCGGGCGACGTGGGCGAGGGGTGCCATGTAGATGTTGAACAGCGTTGGGCTGAGGGAGGAGCCTTGGGGTACGCCGCAGATGATCTTGGTGGCCTTGGATCGGAAGGGGCGAGGCGGACGCTTTGTGTTCTGCCGAAAGGAAGGATGTGGTCCAGTCCAGGGCCTTCTCTTGGATCCCGGCGTCGTGAAGGCGTGTTCGTAGTGTGTGGTGGCAGACCGTGTCGAAGGCGGCTGATAGGTCCAGGAGGATGAGGGCTGCTGTTTCTCCGTTGTCTAGCAGGGTCCTGATGTCATCAGTGGCGGCGATGAGGGCGGTTTCGGTGCTGTGGTTGCTGCGGAAGCCGGACTGGGAAGGGTCCAGGATGTTGTTCTCCTCGAGGTAGCGGGTCAGTTGTTTGTTGACGATTTTCTCGGTGACCTTCGCGGGGAACGGGAGCAGAGAGATGGGTCGGAAGTTCTTGAGGTCCTTGGGGTCTGCCTTGGGTTTCTTGAGTAAGGCGGTGATCTCGGCGTGCTTCCAGCTTTCCGGGAAGGTTGCTGTCTCGAAGGAGATGTTGATTATTTTCCGGAGATGGGGCGCGATGGCTGTACTGGCTTTGTTGAAGATGTTGCGAGGGCACGGGTCTAGCGGTGAACCGGAGTGGATGGTGTTCATGATCTCGCTGGTGTCCTCGTCGTTGATGTTGGTCCAGGAGAGCAGGCGGTTGGTGGTTGTGGGGGCAGTGGTCTCGGTGGTTGCCGGGGCGGTCGTGGTGTTGAAGCTGTCGTGGATGTCGGCGATTTTGCGGTGGAAGAAGGTGGCCAGTGAGTCGCACAGGTCTCGCGACGGCTGGATGTCGTTGGTGTTGGAGCTGGGGTTGGAGAGTTCCTTCACGATGTTGAAGAGCTCTTTGCTGTTGTGTGCGTTGTTGTCTAGGCGGTCTTTGAGTGAGGCCCTTTTGGCGGATCTGATGAGGTGATGGTGACTGCGGGTGGCGCTCTTGTGGGCGGCGTAGCTGTCCGCTGTCCGTTCGTGGAGCCAGATCTTCTCCAGTTTTCGGCATGTTCGTTTGGAGGCCTGGAGGTCTTCGGTGAACCAGGTGGCTTTCTTGCTGGTGTGGCTGTTGGGCGGATTCTTGAGCGGGGCGAGGGTGTTGGCGCAGTCGTCGATCCACTGTCTGAGGTTGCGGGCGGCGGTGTCGGGATCGGAGGGTTCGGCGGGTGGGCTCAGGGCGAGGGTTGTGGTTAGCTGGTCTTCTGTGACTCTGCTCCAGCAGCGGCGAGGCATTTGTTCGGTGCGGTGGTGCGTGGTGGGCTTCCTGTAGGTGAAGTGGATGCAGTGGTGGTCAGTCCAGTGGGGTTCGGAGGTGTGGTTGAAGGAGACGTGTGGGCTTGCGGAAAAGATGGAGTCGAGCGTGTGGCCGGCGGCGTGGGTGGGTGTAGTCACGAGCTGTCTGAGTCCGAGGGTGGCGAGGTTATCGATCAGGGTGGTGGAGTTGGTGTCCTTGTTGTTCTCGAGGTGGAAGTTCAGGTCCCCGAGGAGGATGTAGTCCGTGGAGGCGATCACTCAATCATTATATTTTATTTATAATAGAGCGGTCTTAACTCCTGTTTGCATATCCAAGTTTTCCCCCTCTTCCTCACCCCTTTGTTGGTCATGCTCTGGGTCTAGTGGGACTCTTATTCATCAATTGTATGATTGTTCTAATGTTTTTAAGTTTTGGCAATCTGTTTGGCATAAATGTATGAAAATATTTCAATGTGACATACCGTTATCATTGCAAAATGTTTTTTTAGGTTCATCTTCACTTGACCTAGATAATTCTATTTCTATTTCCTTGTTGTTTGATTTATTTATTGCTTTAGCATTTAAAGTAATTTTAACATGTTGGAAGGATAACTCCAAGGTGTCACCATTAATTTGGTGGAATTATATTTGTGATGAACATAGGATTGCTAATGTTTCTTCTCTTACTCTACCCCAAAAAATTAAGTCTGATCTTCTTTGGCTACCTTTTACTGCTTATCTTTCCTTAGATGCACCTACGCTATAGATTCTATCTTCTTGTCCCTTATAATAATTTTTGTTTCTTTTTCTCTTTCTCTTTCTCTCTCTTTTCTTTTTCCTCTTTTTCCTTTTTCTCTCTCTTTTCTAACTCCCTTCTTACATCTCTGTTAATTACGTAGGCATATATTTGTATTTTTGAATTTTTATATATTGGTGTCATATTATATGCACATTGTATTTTTCCCTTTTTCTCAAAATTCAATAAAAAATTATTAAACAAAAAGAATATCAAGGAGTAATTGAAACATGCATATCACCAATGAATAACCCCCTTTTGCGGTTTCTAAACCCGATGGGTCGTACCGTTTAGTTTTGGATTACCGACATTTGAACTCTCATTGTCGGACCTTTGCGGTACAAAATACCCACAGTTCTGCGCTCGTAGACAGTCTTGTTCGTAAAAAATATAAAACGACACTTGACCTTTCCAATGGATTTTACACGCACAATTTGTCCCTGGAGTGTAGCCAATGGAGTGCTTTCACTTCCGGTGGAAAACAATTTAAATTTCGGCGTTTGCTCATGGGCTACAAGAGCAGCCCGGGAGTCTTCGCCGCCCGTGTTGTCTCTTTGTTGGACAGCATAGACCCAGATGCGTATTCGTACGTCGACGATATCTATCTGACAGACGACGAGTTATGGCCGCATCTTTCCCGTGTGGACCGCATTATTCTTGAATTTACGGTCTTAGGATACAAATTTAATTTTGCCAAATCTCACATCGCAGAATTCACTGTTTTGTTTTTGGGCTATGAGCTCAACAATGAAGGTAGGGGCTTAGCTCCCCATTTCTTGGAGAAGTGCGCACTTTTGCGCCCTCCAACGACCCTGAAGAAACTTCAGTCATTACTGGGATTTTTAAACTTCGGGCGTTCTTATATTCCCGAATATGCCCAGCGTATCAGGCCTCTTTATGCCTTGATACAGCCTACCTTTTCGAAGTCATGCTGGCTTCCTGAGCATTCCTCTATACTGCACTCTTTGCAGCTGATCTACTTGAATCTAAGTTCTTGTTGACTCGTGATAACCACACAAACCTGGTGATTAGAATTGTGCCAGGGGCAGTGGGTTTCACGTACTTAACGTTTAACGAAGGTGACACAGTACCTATTGCATACAAGTCGCATCTTTACACTTCAGCGGAGTTGCGCTTTTCCACTGTAGAGAAGGTTTTGACGGCAGTGCAAATGGCGATTCTTAAGGAACGCGCACTGGCACAGGGAAAACGCATTTTAGTGGTAACACCATATCCTGCCCTTGAGGCAGTGACGAAGGCAAGTGTACCAAACTCAAAGGCTTTGCACCCCCATTGGATACAATGGGCTACATCTCTGACGTCCCCGGATGTCACTTTTATTTTTGATTCCTTTCTTCGGACACAGGAGTTCTTGCAGTATGAATTTGTTCATCCTCCTCCTCTGTCTTTGCTGCCGCTTGAGGGGTACAAATGTATCATTTACACCGATGGTTCGGCGCAACCGGCCACGGGTTCTAAGCATGCTTATTCCACAGCATGTGCTATTGTTGCAGGTACTATGGTGAACGGTGAGTTCAAATTGAGTGTGGTGCACACGCAGGCACTAGGAGACAGTACTGCACAATTGGCCGAGCTGCATGCTTTGGTGCTCGCACTTGAGTTTGCGCATCCAGATGTGACGACACTTATTGTATGCGATTCTTACTACTGTGTTCAATCCTTTAATGACAACCTATTCTTTTGGTCTCAAAACGACTATAGGGATGCTAAAGGCAGCACAATTAAGCATAAAATGCTTTGGGTTCGAGTGGCAGGTCTTAAACAACGTCTGCCTCTCACACAGGTGATTCACACTCTTGGCCACCAGCGTGTGGGCACACACGCGGTCGGTAACAGTTTGGCAGATGAAGCTGCCAAATCAGCAGTAGCCACGTGCTCAGTAGCAGGAGTTACAAGATCTATGACTAAAATAGATAATGAGATTTTGGCACCTATTGCTGCAACAAAGGAAGGTGCTAATTACCCACGGGGTTTCCCTTCCAAGTACTCTTATCACTTAAGTCCCGAACAGGTTCCTTACGTAAGAATTCCGGACGTTGGTGATCGGCTGATTCCCAACGCGGACCGCAGAACTTCCTTGATAACGGCCGCACACGTAGGCTTGGCTTCAGCCCATGCTGGCGTGTCTGCAACTGTTTCCATCTTGCAGCAGCGTTACTGGTGGCGAGGTTTATATAAACAGACCCGTACTTATGTGCTTTCTTGTGACGTTTGTCAACAAATTAAGCCTTCAACGGTTACGCGGCCACCACAAACACAGCTCTGCATTTCTAACAAACCTTTTGGGTGTGTTTACCTGGATCACAGCGGTCCATTTTCTTCTGACACTGCATATAAATACATCTTAGTTGCAGTAGATTCGTGCACACGTTTCATCTGGGTTTGGCCACAACGAAGTGCTGACGCTCGAAATGTCATAAGGGATTTGCGTGTCTTTGTGGGAATTTTTGCCTGTGGCACCTTCCATTCCGACCAGGGTCCAGCGTTCGCCTCTAAGGCGTACAAGGACGCAATGAGGTCACTGGGGGTGCTGGTGCAATTTTCGTCTCCATATAGGCCTGAGGGCAACTCCATTGTTGAGCGAATGAACCGTGACTTAAAGCAATCCTTGACAGCTAGAGTCTTAGGTACTGGCAGGAACTGGCAGGCCCACTTGTATGGCGTGCAATGTGCACTTAATAATCTCCCTAGAAGATCTCTGGGTGGGCGGACCCCATACGAGATGCTTTTTGGCATACAAATGTTTGTGCCAGACCTTAATGGTCTAGACATGGCGGCGAATGCCGCAATCTTTGACGTAGATAATCATTCTACTATGTTGCAGGACTTACAAGAAACCCGTGACAAACTTGCAAACGAACACTTGCCTTCAGCCACTGACGCTGCGTTGCAGATTCCGGTTGCTGGCTGGCTGCCAAAGGTTGGAGATCTGGTCCGAGAGAAGGTGGAGAACAAAAAAGAATTTGGCCCCTCTTATCGTGCACCGGTTCCAGTTCTTGGCTTGAAGGGTACTCATACAGTCATCTTACAACCGCTACCTGGTCGCAAAGACAACAGATACATCTCAGTGGACAATGTCAAGCTACAACATCTGGCCGATCCTGAATAGCGTGACACCTGCGGTATCATGTCCAGCCATTTCAAGGACTCCTGTTTGTGGCCCTCCAGCCTACAAGGGCACTGATGTTGCCATTGAGATGGTCGCTTTGCCTGATCGCCTGCTCAACTTCCTGGCTTCCTCCTGCAACGAGGAAACCGAGTATGCATTCCCCGCCATTCGGTAGCTCATTTACCTACAACACCACTGAGCCCAAACCGTTTTTCCTTTGATTCGGCTTCCACCTCATCACTTATTCCGTCCAGCTTAAGTATTTTTATATCCTGGTTCAGAGACAATTTTTGGTCCCACCATGGACATACATCTGGTTGTTACTAGTCCTGATTTTCCTGTTCATGTCCATTGGCTTTGTGACAGTTTTTTTCTTGCTCATCAATGGTCACTATTTTCCAGAACGCTCTGCGGTGTACTGTGTTGCTGGAACTTTGGCTCCGCATTCTTCATCTCACATCATGAAGCGTGACCACACATTTGTGAACATTTCCGCCTTCCCAGTTGCTGATGGCATCGTATGGGATGCTGTAAATTTCCAAATTCATGGACCAACCGAGATTATTAATGTACCGAATGTCCTTCGTGTTTCCATGGGTGATGTGGTAAAAAGGAATATTCACTCTGACGATTGGGATGTGCATGCCATTGAATCATTGTTCTCTGATTTGAAATATTATGCTGCTTTTAATGCTGAAGATTTGTCCACAAACCAAGTACACTTCGGGGTACTTTTAATTACACCCAATGGGACCATTGTCCGACCCCTCTACCTGGTAGCTCCCAAACACTTAAAAGTAAATTTACGTACTTTACAGACTTTGATAGATCAAACCCTGGGTCCTATTATTTTAAATTGAACATTTCATCAGATCAAAAGGTCACGTTGACACACACCAAATTGCTATATTCCGGTTCCTTTCTGGACGCATTAGCCGTGGGTGGTTATGAGCACTGGAAGGACACCATCGACTTAAAGTCTATCTGGGGCACGAAAGCATGGCAGGTACGCGGTACGGAAGCCTTACACCGTGCTTGCCTAATTCCGGCCCAAATTTTATTTTTAAATAGTACAATCTATCAAACGACTTGTTGGGGTTTGGCTACTTCCAAACAATTGAATGCACCCTCCATTCCCGTATTGTCTTCAAATCCCAACGAGAGCTTGCATTTCAATATTTCCCTTGCAAATTTGCAAGCTTTGTTTCGAAATAATTCCTTTAATATTTCTACGAATTTTCAGTCACCCTGGTTGGCTTGGCCCATAGCATCAAATGCCTGCCAACTACGTTTTCATGACTCTGCTCCTGGTTACAAACAGGATAGGCCAGATCCAAGGTTTTCTGACTCTCGTACTGTTACAACATATTCTGTTGGTAAATTGTGTAAACAGTGGTTGCATCACTCTTCATTAGATTCTGTAAAACAGCATTTATCCCTCCTATCAGGCAACATTGATCTGTACGATTTTGTTCTAGGGCCTCGAGGTCCTAGACCTAAAAGATTTATTTATGAGACTTACAATGAACTCTGGAAGCTTTCGCAAATTGAAGCTGCTTCCCGTTTGCGGGAAATCGATCAGGCAAATCTAGAAAAAGTGCTCGCTGTTGTTGACAATAGTATTAATACCCTGTCTTCCCGCATTTACAGATTAGAGAATATTGTTTCATCTGTTGTTGATATTGTACAAGATGATGTGTCTGTGTTATATCATGGTCAGAATCAGTTGCGTTCGGTCATGCAGTTTGCGTGGACGTTGCAGACATTGAAAATGGGCAAAGTTCCATGGCATTTTTTAAACATGTCTGCCTTGTTCTTCCCATTTAATTTAACTGAAAAACAGCAATTCATGTCCATGAAAGATGCGACATACACTCTCTTACATATCGAAAAGATAGAACCGTTACCATTCTCTGTCGCGGAGACTGACTCTGCAGTGTGGCTAGTTCACGGGGTTATCGCATTGCCTTTTTCTTTATCTGAGTTCAGTTCATGCATGAAACATTATCCTGTTGGCTGTTTTCAGCCTTTGGGCAGTGCCTTCTTGCATGAACTTTGGTCCCTGCCTTTCATGTTCAGATGCCTTAGGGACGGAAAGGAGGTCTTTCTCACGGGGGAGTCTTGCGATTCTACAGTGGGTCATTCCCTAATTTGTAAAAACATTAAATTGCACGGGGCTTGTTATGTTTCTGCTCCGAATCTTGCTTGTGTTTTAAAGGGCATTCCAGCACCTGTTATATCGCCTACTTTCACTGTGCTTGCCAATGGTAGCTATCTGCTTCTGAATAATCAAGACTGCTGTGGAATGCAGGTAGGCATACCCTACATTGTAACGGTTTCACACCGTGTTGTGTGCTGCAAAAATGTGCTTTTTCCGCCCCCGCACGAAATGATAGATAGTTCCATTTGGCCTTCCATACCCACTTTGAAGGCGGATTTCAATAAATTGAGCAGAATAAAGGCGCTATTATTAAACCAGGAGGTTATGCTCACTTCCGCACGGGAGACCTTCGTCCTCCAGGTGGCTAGTACCCACAGTGAGATACAGGCTCTTTTGAACACGAACCTCCCACAACATTTCGGTGAACTGATTCACTGCGTATTCAATGCTTCTAATACCGAAGGTCTTGTGCACTTTTTTAAAGTTGTGGGCTCTGGCCTTTTAACCTCCTTTCAAACTATATTTGGTGTAATTCCGGCTTTTATTCATTCTATTTTTTCCAGCGTCTTTGGCGGCTTCCCATTGCTCCTAGCCTTAGCTGCTGGAATATTACTTTTAATTTGTTTGCTGCACAATGGCTGCACTTCCTGGGGGCCTACTCGACCAAGGTCGACTCCGGATGCTCCGTGAACGTATGCTCATCAGCTTCGGCATCCTACCGTTGGCGACACTCGGCGTGTCCTATGGACTTTCATTTCGCTTTGCGTATTTCACTTGCGTGCAACCTGTGATGTCTTGTTTACAATGTCCTTTCTCTTGGTCCTTGGATGTTTGCCTCTCCAATACGTCTCAGTCGGACCCGGATTTTGACCAGTTGATGGGCCCCTTAGTGGCCCATGAACAGGTATGTTCCGGCACTGGATTGATGGCGCGTGCGGCTGCACTTGGAGTTTTGGCGCAATGGGATATCTGAGCGGCTGCTCAGAATCTCCTACAACGAAGTTATATTGAATATCACGCAAGTTGTCCCGCAATGCTGATCGCTGCTCCTTATTATGAGGAACATGAATGCAGTTTTGATTTGTTGAACTGGATGGCATCTCTTTTTTCAGACGATACCAATGATGTCCTCTTGGAAGGTGTGGCAGTTTTCTGCACATACACTCTATTGGATTAGGGGCCTTCGCTTTCAACGAACTGCATTTCTGGATTTTTTGTTTGTCCTTTAGTGCCCTGATTTCTGGCCCTATCTGGAATTTTTTTGTGTCCTGAATTTTTTTTTCTCATTCACTGTCCTTCAAGGGGACTTTTCATAAATAGACGTTTACATTCTGCTCCATCTATTTGAACTCTGTTTTCGTCCTATGTCTTGGCCTATGGACTGACCAGGGGAGGGTGTAGTGTGGTTTGTGGCCTCATTGTCTACATTGCTAAGTTAGCTTAGGCCTGTCTGCCATGATGCCTTTTTTTGCACACGTTACTCTGTGACTTTGTTTTTCCAGACTCTGCTTGTGCCCGGCTATATTAGAACTGTCTGCCTTTCACCTTTTCTCATGTTCCCTGTGGGTTTCGTCTACACACCATGTACAAGGTCGAAAAACAACGTCCCTTGTTATTGCTGATCTGGTCAGCCCCTCGCACTTAGACATAACACGAAATACAGCTGCACTGGAGAAATTTGTGTGCTTTTAATATTGTGATCTCCCTGTTGGTGAGACTTGGAGAAAAACCTTTCCAGGGAGAAGAGCTGTGCTTGTCTGATGATGTAAACCTTGCATCTAGATATTGAGGTATGGGGGTCCGCCTGACAAAGCCCAGAGGTCTTCTATTTTTATAATAAACTAGTTACTAGCACGGGGAGGGTGGTAAGGCAATTTAGCCCTATATCCACTGCCTTTATAAAATGCTGTCCCCGTTTGTATTCTATGGAATTGTAACCATGCTTATTATTTTATCGTTATGCATTATGCTGATAGTACTGGCACGTGTACTTTATCTTAGAGCATGATAGTTGAAATAAACATTTTAAACTATACTGTGTCTCTTATTACGCACGTTGTGGACAAGTATGAGTGAGTAATGAAAGAGTGTTCTTGCTCCCGCGATTCCTGAGAGAGTCCGTGTTCTGGGATGTCTAATCATTGGTAGCTTCGCTGTAGTACGGAGAACGAATGAGACGCTAAAGCTAGTCGGATTGGGATTGTGGGTACTAAGGTGCATGGTTGGTACACCACTATACACCGAGGTCCTATTTTCCTGTGCATAGCTCTGTATATGTGCAGAATCCCCGCAACAGTTATATGCGCTTTACAAATTACAATTACAAATATCTGTACCAAAACTAATATAGTATTTTTTAAAATTTTTGCTGGAATGGAATGGAACAAGGTATTACAGCTCAGATGTAAAATTTGAAAAAAAGTGTGTACAATGTGGAGTGTGGAAAGGGTCCACCCAACTTTACTTAATTGATTAAGCCGAAGTTAAAGGAGGGGCATTACTATGTGGCTAGTAAGGGTTTAAATAAGGCATATATGTATATACATAACAATAGGGCAACAATAGTGTGGAAATGAGTAGCCTGATGAGGGTAAGAATAAGGTCATAACTACCAACAGGCCTGGTATAAAAGTAACCTTCGGGCGCCACCAATGGGTGGTGCCAGAAAACAAGGAAAGAGGAGAAAAACTTCCCTTTTGGGGTGGATGGGGAGCACTACCATGGCATAATTCGATTTTGCCTGGAGCACCCAACATTCTTTCACAGTTTCTGGTTGACACACTTGCTCAATAGTTCTAAGTAGGCAAATATGACAGCTGGTGGATGGCATAGCAGTGTACTACAAAGTTTCAAATAATTGAAATCATTTCCATAGCCCTCTTGTTTCTAATTTAGCGAGTAGTGTTTTAAGCAGTAGAGTTAGGGGCATGGGCCTCCTTTATTTAAATCGACGTCTTACAGAATATTTTCAATATGTTTTATGTATTTTACAATGTTTAATTGTTTAAACTGGGAAATATTACATGCAGATTTCCTTCTCAGGCACTCTGTGGAGGAGATTTTCAAAAAAGTCACGCAGCGCAGCCCCCCAGCGAGGCTGCGCTGCGTTGCACGACAGGGAAGGAGCTGGAGAGCACCATATCTTCAAAGATATGGCTCTCTCCTCCCTTTTCCCTTGCACTGATTTCAGCTGCCGTGCGCCAGGCACACACCTTAGCGCCATAGCGCTAGGGTGTGTGCATGAGTCTAGCATTTGTTTTGTACAGGATGGGTGCCCTTCCTGTACAAAATACTATGCTAGGCACGATGGAAAGCTTTTCCCACTTTGCATATGTGCTGCACAGTGCAGCATGCATGGAAAGTCGGAAAAGCACCGAGAAATGAAAGCATTTCTCCTGATTGTGCCTCCTTTGAAGGGGCGTTAACTTTTGGCGCAAAACCATGCTTAAAAATCTTTGTAAATATGGTTTTGCGTCAAAAGGCATGGGTGGTTGCATGGTAACGCCCATATACCACCCATGTAACGTCCCCGTGGCGCAGGGTGCTTTCCTGGCAAAACACGGCTGCGCTGGAAAGAAAACAGCAACAAAAAAAGATTTGCGCTGGTAAGCGTCACTTTTCTGACAATAAACCAGCACAAAAGGTTTGCAAATCTCCCCCTAAGAGTTTCGTCTCCTGTAAAAGGCCCCTCTCTTCCCATGGTGGGACAAGTCACTGACCTCCTCCTTGCCCCTGCCTCTGTGCCATGGTGCTGGTGGTGTGGCATGCTGTGACAACTGTGTCAGGGCCAGTCTGTAGCAGTTGTGGGTTTCCATTCCAGCACACCCTTGCTTGTGCCAACATTTCTCAAGAGATTTTGTCCTCCAGGCAGTTCACACACAGCAATATTACACTTCTGTGCAGAGCGATGAACTGAAGAAGGCCTCTTGCGCACCTTGTTCGAATACGTCTGACTTGAATTTGACAAAAATAATGTTCTCCTGTGTATGATTTCTATCTTATTAAATGAATTTTTCAATGAAGTGTCAATGAAGTAACAATTCATAATGAAAGTAACTATTTGGTGATCAATAGATTGATCCTTCTTTTGTTCAGTGGAATAAAATATAAATAATTTTCCACACGGTGTATTGTTAATTGGTTTATAATTGTGTGATTGTGGTCCAACCTCCTGTGTGTAAAGGACCTTCCTTCAATTATATATTTGCTTATAATTCTATTTATTGCCACACCTCTTCTTTTTTTCAACCTTATCATGTTCAAATCAAGTCCTTCAGTAACTTGTCAGAAAATACTTCAACTTATTTTGTGCCTCTAGAGAGGACATTTTGATGTAGAGACTGATGCAGTGTTGAGGTAAGGTGGAAGCATATGTTGTGCTCTGCGATTTTAACACAGGGGAAAAAATAAAGTATTTTCCATGTATCACTCTCTGATCCTATTAAATTAGTAAATTGAGATGACCATTAGTCTGGCATTTGTGCTTAAAAAAGAAAGGGCTGGTGAAGTATGGTCCATTAAAACCTTGTGCAAATGAAACATTACTGTGCATAGTTAGGTCATGCACAAGCTTCCTTTCACAAGAATATAGGGGATATTAGCAACAACTTGCAATAATTATCACAAACCGCGCTTAGCGCGGTTTTTTTTATCGCCGCGTATCGCTGGATTTTATCGCGGAGATAACACGTTATTAGCAACGTTTATCTCCAATGCGATAAAATATCCAGCGATAGCGGAACAAGCGTGAATATCGCTGGAAATCCAGCGATATTCACGCATTAACGCCATGGGGGACTTAGCCTGACAATCCACCTCCCATTGAACAAACAGGTAAGTCATGTTTTTAGCAGGTGTTAAATTCTAGTGTTAATCGCGCTTAGCGCGAGTTTTTTTATCGCTTCGCGTGCGTTGCTAATAGGGGGTAGTTGTGTTAGCGACTGTTTTCAGTCGCTTTTAGTTGGGAACGCCTACCTTGCATGTCATTAGCGATAATTATCGCTGGCATGCAAGGCGATAGGAAAACCGGCCGCTATCGCCAGAAAGCTGTCCCTGACGCCTGTTAGCGACAGCTTGCTGATAGGGCGATAAAAATATCGCCGCTTTAGCGGCAAAAAGTGCCGCTAAAGTGGCGATACTGCCCTTGCTAATATGCCCCATAGTTCTTTTTTTTTTTAAATGAAATCCTTTGTCCTTGTTATATTCTTTTAATTAGCACTGTCACTCAGTGTTCCTTAGTTACTGAAGACACGTCTGAGACATAGCTAAGGATTCAATGTGGTTTACACCTGATTGTTTTTTCTCTATTCATTTTTTCACATAGAATTCAGACACTGTCTGAAGAACATTTTGGCTCAACTTTGGAATATGCCAAAATATAAGAGATTTGGAGGCTGTTTATAATGACTTCTTTGGAAATTGTTTGTGGTACGATAGCTTCACTGACCCTCTCTACCCAGAAGACATCATCACCCCATATAAGAACCTCCCCCTTTGCCATCTGTTACATTCTGATATCCTTGATTGGGCTTGTCAGCAACACCTTGGTGATGTTCATATTCTTGAAATATGCCAAGATGAGAACTGTCTCCAACATTTACATTTTCAATTTAGCCATAGGGTATGATCTCCTTATGCTGGCCTTCCTTTTCCTTGCCACTCAAGAAGCTATGAATAACTAGCCCCTTGTCATCTTCTTGTATAAATTCGTAATCTCAGTACAGTTCATTAATCATCTGCCATCATTCTTGACACAGTGATGGGCATTGACCATTGTGTGGTCCTCTACTGTCCCCTCCTAGCCAGTAACTGGGGTAAACCAAAGATGGCCTGTCTTCTCAGCATAGCAGTTTGGGTGTTCTCCATTTTGTGTGCACTTCATGTGACTTTCTTTGCTTCTGCACATGAGGATAGTCCCATGTGCTCTTTCGTCAGGCCTAACCAATTTCGCCTTTATTATTTTACTCTTTCCTACCTTTGCCTAGGGTTTTGCAGCCTTTGGAAGTGTGTGCTCTCAGTCTAAGTATGACTGCAGCCAAAGTACAACTGCTGGTCCCACCATTTAATGTCTCAAAGTTCAAGGGTTCTTCCAGGACAAGACTGATTGTCATGTTTTTTGTCATTTATATGGTTTTATGGCTCCAGTGTAAATTTTCAACTTGATTGTTTTGCAGCCCTACCTTCGCTTACAGCATATAATGGGCCATCATGTTCTGGTAAATTTGGCTTCAGGTGTTAATGCTCTGTCTGCTGTTAAGAGTAGGGGTGGGCGAAGAATTCCGCTCCGCCTGCGGAGTTCGCTGAGATTTGCCCACTCCGCTCCATGCGGTGTTCCGAAAAACTCAGTGAAGTGACGCGTAGCAGAGTTTTTTTTCTAGGTAAGTTGGCGAGTGCGTGCGTGAAAAAATAACGCGCTAGAGCTCCTCCTGGTGAGACTTCTCATCACTGGCGCTCGCAGCAGTTTGCAACTGCTCGCATTGAGAAATCTGCCATTCATGTTGAGAAAGCTGCCGCTCAAGTAGAATGTCTACTCGAGCAGCAGAAAGCAGCAGCTCCCGCAGGACAAACTCCTTCCACTAAAAATCAGTGTGAGCAGTGCAACTTAACAGACTCCGCCGAAGTGGAGTTTTTCTGGCATTTCGCAGAGTTCCGCAGAGTTCCGCAGAGTAAAACTCTGCGAACTCCAACCAGGCTCAGTTAAGAGCTGCATCTATCCAATAATTTATTGGTACTTGTCAGGTGATTTCAGGCAATATTTTTAGTGTATGTTGTGCTGCATAAAAAGAATGAAAGCAGTGATGTTGTTGGATATAAGGCAGAGTCCCTGAAAGAAGAAGTTAGTGGTATGCTATAAATGAATCAGGTGGACATGGTTTGCAGCTAATTCAGTGGTGATAGTTATAAGAAAATGCACAATTATAACACCACGGTTTAAGGATCACACATTGCATGTTGTTCATAAGAAACTACAGCATTCAATCTCTCCTACTATGCATACCCCAATACCTCTCTAACAGTACCAGTGTCTGTTACTTACTTCATTACATTAAGTATGTTTATGTCATTAAGTTGAACTTTGCTGCCGGGAAAACAATTTATGAGTAAATTACAAGGATGCCCTTAGGGTGAGCAATGACACATTCACTTAGAGCTCAAGGGATGGGAAGAAGGACATGTGGCAAAAGGCAGGGGACTGATTCATCAAAACTGACCTTTTTTTCAAAATCCCTCAGTGTCAGCAAAACTTAGAAATCAAAGGGGTTTTCTGATGTAGGTCCTCAGTTGGTGTTACCTGTTCTTGAGATCTCTCAAGCTTCATTCCCATCGACTTCTGCTCATCTGCTATTAGGTGAAAATCTGTATACCATAACCAATAAACCCACAATCAAAAATGATTACCTATAAAATCATAAGTACACATTTTGGGGAGGGGCGTGGGGGTTGTGGGGAGGACAAAAAGTGACAATGTGGGGATAAAAGTGCAGTTCGAAGGGTCTTCCTGTTCCAAAAATAAAGGAGCATTTACAAGAAACATAATAAAAAAATAACTGGCAAAGCCAATAAGTGTGGCATTTAAAATGCCTAGATATTTCAGTCCATGCAGTCACTCATTCACCCGTCCTTGATTCTAATCACTCATCATCATACTGACCCTTTCGTCTGTGTCTCTGTCCATCCACCCCTTGTATGCATCCAAATCCAGAGTACCACACGCATGGTCAGCAATCAATAAATATGCACTTTCGCTTATCAACCAAAGTTGTTGGCTTTGTTGCCAGTTTGTGAGGGGTGTGAGATTTATTCAAGTGACTTTGAACTACAGGTCTATGAGATATGTGAGATTACTGGCAGTAGCGCGTGAGTGCTGTTAGAGTGTTGATAAGTGCTATGTTGTGATGGGTAGGAGATTGCTGTTGGTGGTGTGAGAATGCTACATGTGTTAGAGATGTGAGAGTACTGTTGGTGGCGTGAGACTGCTAGAGTTGAGGGCTGTGAGTGTTGTGTGATTACTCTGTGAAGGGTTTGCGTGATATTGGTAGAACATCTGACTTCTAGCATGTGTAATCTAGGTCTGTTGGTGGTGTGAGACTGCTAGAGTTGATGTCTGACAGTGTGTGACTGTTTCCCTGATGGGTGTGGGAGTACTGTTGGTGTTACAAGACTGCTAGTATCTGAACAGTGTGAAAAGGCTTCCATTTTTGTATCTTTATGAGTGTTGCATCCAAACAGAGTGACATGTTAAGTTACCCTGGGAGAATTGTAAGTGGATTGAAGGAAATTGACTTGGTAGGTGGGTTTAGAAGGCAAAGTGAGATGAACTTGATTTCAGCCAATATCTCGTACTGACATTAATATCCTTAAACATGTCATGATGTGAGTGAGTGACTGAATGGAATGCATTCCTTCTGTTCTCTCTATAACTGACTGGTCCACATAAACATGCAGAATGAGTTTGGTGGTGTTGTAATGCAGCTACCCGTGAGTGTGTAATGCCTCTTTCAGCATTCTTGTGCTCTCTTCCACCCTTCCTGATCACAGAACGACCATCACCAATTGGTATGACAGCAAAATTAATCTTCTTGTGCAACCGTAGATTGTTGAATTACTAATTTCTGTTCAATCCTAGGTTTTAAAGCAAAATGTGTGGGTCAAAGATGAAGAACTGTCAGGAATTTGGGACAAAGTTAATAATACTCTTAGGGTGAGGGTAGTAGATTGAAGCCTTCACCATCTGGCTCCAGCAACCACACACATCTCAGCTGATACGCCTAAATAATTTTTTATAAGGCTACTCTGGTGGGGGTGAGTGCTGGTCAGACTTATTGCTCATTCATTCCTTGATGTGTCTGCAAAAGTTATGATGGTATTTTTCATTCAGAGTGGAACAGGACAAGGTAGTAGGGCCAAGGTGTAGATTTAGAAAGAAGCGTGTACAATGTTGGGGTTGGGAAGGATCCATCCAACTTTACTTCATAGATTAGGCAGAGGACAAAGGAGGGTTTCAGCATTATTATAGGGTTCATCGGAATTCAAATAGGGCATAACTATATATAAACAGCAATCATGCAATAATAACGTGGAAGCGAATAGGGCGATGAGGGTAAGACCAAGTTACCAAGTCACTTATTGATGTTGCCAGAAAATCAAGAGAGTGTGTTACCTGAAAATGCAATTTATGTAGATATGCAAGTAGCTTTTACTCTGCTCCCCCTGATGACTTTAACCCCAGCTATATTACAAGGTTACTCGATCAGTGCCCGTTCAGCTATCAAAAATGCTCAGTAGATTAGAGATTTCATTATCAACTACAAACCTGCCTTAATGGCCATCTCTGAGACCTGGTTCACAGATCACTCTTTAGATGTCCTCCAGGATATCACCCCACCAAATTATGTTCTTTTCGAGTTTCATCAAACTAGCAAGCAGAGCAGTGGCCCGGAGTAAAAGACTCTTTTAAATGCTTCAAACTTCATTCCACTTGTGACTTTGCAGTGGATACTCTTACTATCAAGATCATAGGTCCAGGTAGCCCCCCTTGGACTGTTATGCTGGCCTATAGACCTCCATCAGCAGCAGAGAGGTGTATGAATTGGTCACCTCTGTTTTAGCACAGAAAGGCTTGGCCCACTCACAGTTCATTTTGCTCGGAGAGCTGAATATTCATTTTAATTTCTATTATTATTGTTTGACACGGTTTTTGAGTTATTGGATTTTTGTAATCTAAAGAGTAATCTCTATCTTCCCACTCATGTGAACCATCATGACCAGCACAACTGTTTATATTACAGAGAAACTCACCATCTCTGGTGGTTCTAGGCACACCTACACCAGGACCCCATCAACCTGCAGACTAAGAAGTGTAAAAAAGCAAAAAGAAGACAGCAGGCCTTTTTTTATTGATGTGCCCAGGATCTGGGAAAACACCCCAGAATCTATAAGGATCACCCAAATGCTGCTCCAATTTAGGAAAGAGTTAAAGACTCACATCTTTAAAGAACACTACATCACAATGCATAAACCGTCCAAACCCCAACTTCATCTACAGCTCTCTTCTGCCTTTTGGCTAGGTTCACGCTATAGAAATATCATATACATCATCCATAGATACATACATACACACATACATATGAAAGGACACGCCTTAGATATTGTTTGTGCTAATTCCCATTAGTGTCAACCCTATCATCCTATCCCAATTCCAAGGTCAGATCATTTTCTGCCTTCCGTTTTCCTGTGAGCTTAGTAGGTCCTCCAAACCCAGTTGGGTCTTTCTCCCCAAGACTGAGGTCAGGTGGTGGAACACCCTTTCACTGGATAACTTGGCTGGTTCTAATTCTGCGTTTTCTGTTCTCAATGTGTGCAGTGATCCCATCATTCTGCTGAACGATTACTACGATTCCCAAACCACAGTGGTAGATAATTTAGCGGTGCTAGTTTCTGAATTAGGCAAACATACCTGAGTCTCTAGTGGTTGATTCTCACAGGAGTTGATACTTCTCAAACATTCACCGTGAGTTGTCGAATGCAACTGTTGTTGCTTGTTTGACCGAGCTACCAAACAAAATTGGTAGAATCTTAGTAACACTTGTAGACAAGAGATTAGAAGAGCTAAACTAAAGTTCTATCCTAACAAGATTTTAAGGCCCATAATCCTTCACCCGCAATCTTTACAATTATTAAAGATCGCCGTGATCCCCCCGAGGCAAGCAATTTGAGAGCCTTTTGCAGGTCACTGTAATAAGTTTGCAGAATTCTTCGAGTGTAAGATGTCAGTATTCAAACCGCTTTTGAAGGTGATCCACTGCCCAACTTTGTGTCTTTGGAATTGTTTTTATCTAACCTCTTGCTTACTTTGATGTCTTATGTTTGATGTCTTGGACTGCGCTATTTCTACCACCTTAGTTGCATCAAGCACTGTCTCCTAATGTCCTGGGTTCCTCCTCCCTTCCACTCGCAATAAGAGTCTATTGTCGAAAGATGCAAGTCGGCCCAGAGCAATTGTTAATGTATCCTCAGCTGCCTCTCATTGGGATTCTCCGCTCCTCCATCTCAGGGCAGCATCAAATTGGCTTAGGTTTTGCAGACTGCTCATGACATGCCTGTTTACTTCCTTTGTCTTGGTTTCATCCCCTTAGGCCTTTCTTCTCTGCGGGTTTATAAGCTGTGCATGGTGGAGTACCTTAGCGGCAAGAAACCCAGTTTTGGGTAAATGCTGAGATGATCACGCGTGAGTGGATCTTCAGAGATTTGCTGAAGTGTATCTTGAAGTGGCTCTGCACACCTCCAGATTATTGAAAGCGCAGGTCTTTTTTATTACTGCATAGGATGGCTGGTGTAAATCTGAGATCCTTCTGGCATCTCCCATCCTACCTCAGAGGAAATCGTTGTGACTCAGCACCAATTGCCCCCAGCATAGCAGATTCAGTAGACTTTACAATGGATCAAATATGCATCCCATATCTTGAGTACTAATAATGTATTAACATTTCTATGACAATCAATATAAAAATATAATGAAAGGTTTTAAACAAAAAAAGTTCAAGTAAGAATTTGCATAGCAATCATGTAAGTTAACAATAATTATGATGTAATAACATACTTACAAGGTAGTATAGACAGAGAATAACTGTAAAAATAATGCAAATTATCACCTGCATATTGAAACTCCGCGTGAAGTTAGGTACAGTCATACATAACATGATGGGAGCATGAAGGACTTTTGAAGTTCAATTTGGGGTTTTAGCCATGCAAACACGTTTCCATCTGAATATAAGGTTCCTACCTTGTACTGAAAAAGGCATCAACATTAATAGTTTTTACATCCTACTACCAATATGGCGTCCAACCTACTTCATATGATCAAGATATATTGTTACTACATACATAAACTTTTCGCTTGTAACTGAAAATAGTGCAGATTTACTATTTTAGGGGCTTATTTACAAGCCCTGTGCACTGCTGGAACAGTTGTTGACGGTCTGGTGGCACAGAGTATAGAACCATATCTATGAGGCCATGACAAGCCACCCTGCGTGACTTTTCATAGCCTTGTCGATATGGTGTAAGGCAATGCAGCGCAAGTTGCGGCTTTACCTCACACTGTGTCGGGGAGGTGTGCCATGGGCCTTGAGGTGGGTTTTCCTACTCAACACCCATGGATTTTGACTCTTTCCCAGATCTACAGCCTAGCATAAATCTGGGAATGCGTCAAAACCATGCGCTCCCCAGGGGTGATTTAACAAGGAGAAATTACTTTATTTCTCCTCGTTTTTTAGGTCTCTCCTACGCAGCGCGCATGCGCTGCATAGGAAAATGACCTTTTGGAATCGCTTTGGCTTTTCAGCCAAAAACGTGCACGCGTTCCATTGCCTTCAATGGCAACGCGTGCACGTTTGGCGATTCACTTGCGGGAGAGAGCGGCGCCAGGAGCGATAATTGCTACCATATGGCGCCGCTCGCTCCCGCAAGTGAATCGCGCAGGCCCCCCTCTGCTGCCGTGCGAGGCGCACGCGCTTGTTGTGCAAGCTATGGATGCTAGTGGACGATCCCGACACTAACGAGTTCATCACTTGGAACCAGGTAGGCGACCAGAGCGCCATCCTTCCGGAGCATCACAGAAGATGAGTGGACTTAGATTGGAAACTGTGCAACTAATGGGAAAGCTCTGTATATCTGTCTCAGAAGATCATGCGGATCGTGGAAGTCCTAAGAATAACTGCACCACACTTAATTGAAGTTCTTGCTGGGCTATTTTAGGTTCTCGTTTCACATGAATTTGTCGGAGTAAGGATTTGGGGCGGGGGGGGGGTGAGTGTGCGTTTGTAATCTTTTAACCATTCTTCCTAGTACTTCGTGTACACTTCTAATATCACCGCATTAAAATCACAGCGGTGCCTCCGTTTCTAGCACATACCAGTCGGTAGAAGCGCTTGAATCAATCTAATGCAAAGAATACGTACTTGGACAGCTTTTAATTTAATCATTTTGTGCTATTTCAGAAGGGGACCGACCATATATAAATCAGTTGAGGATGCGGCCACAAGGTGCTGTGCTGCCCGAACTGCTAACTGTGTATCATCCGAGTAGGAAAAGCGATCACAGATGCGTTTTGGCCTCGCTGGGCCTCATCGGCTTGCTGTAACTTGAGTTCATTTGGTACAGTGGGCCAAAACACGTGTGTGAGTGTCTGGATGTCTCGGGCAAAATATCAGGGTGTGTTCAAGCAGGCGCTTTACCTAAAAGTTAAGACTGGTGCATGGAGAGGTGGCTTATAACAAGCTAGAATATGTAACGCCTCTATACCTCCTCATCCCAAACCATACACGATTTAATGTTTGGTGTTTGTCTCTGCTCCTGGTTAATTCTCACTGGATTAGATTTCTGCCATAGGTATTTTTAAACAAAGGGGTGCGCGCAACAGTAGAATCTATTAATATGCACTATAATTATGTTTTTTTTAAATGTATGTTTGGCCTACTTATCAAATGGCATAGATAAGCAAAGGTCCACGGTATGTAAAACTACACAGGTAGAGTCCAAGCTGTTATGATTGATCGTGCCATTTCCATCCATCATTTTTTTTAAATTCACCGATATCGTTAAATCTTTAGGAGGGCGAACCCTTGGGCAGAGTTCTACAGCATACATGACAAAATGAAGTATTCGTCTATGTTACATTCTCTTCTGTTACCAGGTGGGTTGTATCACTGAGATGTACAAGAATAAGAATGTCATTTGCGGTGCCCCACATTCATCATAATATATGAACCACTAGGGTAGTGGTTTCCATATTTGCAAACATACTGTAACAAAAATGAAGGGCGACTTTTCAGATTTTTAAATTGTTAGCAAAATGCTGATGTCAGAGGAAATTATATCACACAACCTTTTTCACAGTGTTGACATTAGTGTAAATTACATTATGATAATCAGCACTGGATGGCCCGACCCAACACATGATGCAGATGACAGCAGCTGGCAAAACATGCATTTCTGACAATAGTTGTGGTCACACACCAGTTAACAAGCTTTGGTAAAGCAAGTAGTTCTACCCTTGGCAAGCAGGTGCAATGGTAATATTTATTTTTAGTTTTATGACGAGTATGTGGTATAAAAAGACTAAGGGGCCGATTCCGATCTCGGCCGGTAGTGCTCCGAATCGGATTCGGTTTTACCGGATCCGATCCGGAGCCCTATTTTCCGACCGAGTCGTACGCGCGTCCGGGCGAGCGAGTACGATGCGTGATTCGCTCGACCGACTCGTCCGGGCGACCCGACCGCTCCGACCGACTGGTTCCCGGATCGTACTGCTCCGACCGACTCGCTCGGACCCGATTCGCACCGCGCAATGGAGACGTTTTCCGGCCGGGTAAGTACGATGCGCACCTCGACCGCTCCGACCGACTCGCGCCGTCCGACTCGAACTCGCTGTCGGAGCCGTACTTTGGGGGTCCATGTCGGACCCCCTGTACGCGTACCCATGCGAGGCGCACACAGGGGGACCCATGGGTCCCCCTACCTGTGCGTGTACGCCGCGGGCAGCTCGCGGCGTACTCGCTGTAGGGGGCGACCTTGTCCGCCTCGCACCCATTGAGGCAATGGGAGCCCGCGTACGCGTTGTAGGACCGGCTCCCATTGAGTTCAATGGGAGTCCGACCGACTCGTGTCCGGTGGCATACGAATGCATCGGACTCGTTCGGTCGGACTGCACGGGTCCGATTCGGTCGGAAATCTCTCCGAGGCCGGCTCGGTCGGAGAAATTACCGACACGAATCGGAATCGGCCCCATAGAAGGGAAACATGCCACTGCCTAAACCTGACGTCCATATGCCTAAAATATGTTTCAAGTTTAAAATTAATGTACCCATCACATGTATAATTTTAATAGGACGGTAAAGGTGCTTCTTAGCAGGTAGGTTAGTGGAGGTATAGAAAGCTTTTCAAATTTTGCAGCACAACACAGAAACATGTTTAAGGGGTATTGGTGTGTTGCTTATTATCCCTGATAATCGCTTTGCGGATGACTTTGATTATTGATGGCACAAAGAAAAGATATTAATGACTTTGAATTATTGTAGTCTGAGGACATAGACTAAAACACAAGGGTGGCTAAAAAATAAAGTCTAAAGAATCGATAGAAAAAAAACTTTAACTCTGACCTCCGATCCTACCAGAAGGAGGGGGTCATAGGATATTGAGTTCCATCTGTAAAATATTCCGACCAAAGTCCCAGTGCCCTTGGGGTGTGGGACACATGATCGTGTCTCCATGCTTTACTGTGCTCCGGTTCATGTGGTGAAAAATCAGCACAGTCTGTTACTCAAACGTTTGAGTCAGTTTCTGACACAGACAGTGCCTTTTGCAAATATTAAATCTAAAGCACTTTAGAGGCACTGTCATGTTGCCTTTCTTCAAACTATCTGATGTTTATCAACGTACATTAAGAAAGGGTGACACTTTCAGTCTAAAGCTGCCCTCTCTCATCACTGCCCCTGCTTTTGAGTCAAACATGAAAACACCTATAGTTTGACTTTCTGGTGATGTGTCTGCTTTTAATCTTAGGCTCCCTTCCCTGTTCGGGCCTACTGAACAGCAGTAGGATCCGTGGCTGAAATTGGCAAGCAGTTGGGCTGTCAACACAGCGGCAGCCTACTTTCTAAATCAGTAGGGCTAGCATGTATGGGTTTCAGGTGAGATCGTTGGTGTGGGTAGTGCAGCCATATAAAGGGCAATGCATCTGCTCCGCATTGTGTATTTGTGAAACTACGTTTATCTCGTCTGCATTTGAGAGCCTCATTCAGTCAAGCCTTTCCGTTTTCATAAATAACTTTCAAGTTAGGTGGAACGTTCTAAGAATGCTGGCTGTTAGTGAATTTTTTAAGTATTTAAAAAAAAAACATTTTAGGTGAGTGGTTTGGTTTATTACAAGCTTCACAGAGTGAGAGAGAACTTACGACTGCTACGTTAGTCGAACCAGTAGTGACCCTTGAGTGAATACTTGGGTGATGTTATGGAATATCAGGCTATTTGTATACTGATTTTGGGGAGGCAAGTGGCAAATGCGATCGTCCGCCAACCTGGGCCCCGTTTTAGAATATGTATGTAGAATATTGCAGAAATCACTGGTTTTATGCTTATTAACTTGAGCTATTGCCTTAACATTTGGAACATATCCAGACATAATTGGTGGCATAATTGTTTCAGCTGGTTATTACCTCAAGTCTCCTCTGGAAGCAAGGGATTGAGCTGAGACAATTTCTACTGGTAATATTGCTGCTGTCCCTGTAACTACAGAGACGATGTTTGAGAGTGGAAAAATGTTTGGAAACATGATAGATAAATATTTTTCCATCCACATAGCGTTAGCAGGAGGTTCTAAATGGATGCAGAAAGGAATGGGAATGTAGCCTGCACCTCCTCGTTGTGTGTTTGATTATATTTGGTTCTCTACCCTAAGTTCTTTTTTGTGATAACAAACACACCCAATACCTTTTTCAAGATTCTAGTGTTGTCTCTGGATTTAAACTCACTTGGGCTGCAAAAAAAACAGATGGGTGGAAATGTTTAAATCAATCTTTTCCACTGGACAGTTAATCCCATAGGTGTTTTTTTTTTTTACACATTACAGAAAAGGGACCGCATAAGTATGGGGCATTCAAAATCATTTTTGTCTCACTTTAATCTCAAGGGCCCACCTTAATTTGAGGCAGGCTCAGAGGAACTCGCAATGATCTTGGTATTGTAAGGAACGACTATAATGGTGGTTTCAGGGGACACACATGCCAAATGCTGAACAGTGGTGTATAGCCCTAGCCACCATGGTTTTCCTTGTTTTTTTGCTCATCGAGATGAGTGTTTCACTTTCCAGGTATCTTGTGTCCCTAGTTGTAGATTTGACAGTAGTGCTGCCAGGCTGGGGCATTTTTATTAGGGTAGTAAGTTATGCAACCTAAGTGAGACCCCTTTGATCTAATGCCCTATTGAGGAAGCACCACAACATGCACTAATCTGTCACCGGCAAATACCACATGCTAATTAATATCTGCCCCTCTCTGGGCTTAAGTGTATGAACTAATGATACCTGAATGACAATGTTTTTTTATGTGTGCTCAAATCCAGAGGCACCATATCCCTTGCTCAGTTCATCAATATTGTGTGTTTTCAGATATCACCTTTCTTTGTTGCCTGACCAAATTTGTAGCAAAGTCATTTCAGACACACTATTTTTTATATTTTCTGTTGTTATGCCCAGGTAATCTCATGTGGTGAAACCACAAGTTGTATGCATGTTAACTTAATAAATATGCTTTTTTCACTCCTTTGTTTGTACAGTCATTCTGTTAGTGATTTTGGTTGTCCTGGTGTTACAATTTACACCATCTCAAGCGTAGGATCAATACAGCATATTTTCTCACAGAAGATTCTGACCAACTCTACACGTGTAATTTCTCCTCAGGTGACAGGCGAGCAAATTTTTGTTACTGTTGCAATATGTAACACATTGCCTTGGGAAATATAGAAGTCAACTTCAGTGCTCTGCTTTTCGGACGAGTCAGCAAAATGTATTTATTAAAAAGTTGATCACAGAAAAATATGGCCAGGGTTTTTACCGGAAGCAGCCTTGGAAACACGCATCTGAGGCAAGGCAGTGCGAGTATTAGGATCACATAAGTTTGATTCTGTAGGAGACAGTTGTGGAGATGAGATCATGAAAGCGACACTTGGAGCAAGTGTTGTTTAGTAGTTGTATCTGAACACGAAGTTCTGCGCCTCAGAACTCTACATGCAGTCATTAGGTCTCGCTGAGCCAGCGCGCATGCGCTGCTCTGCAGACATTTAGTAAGGGGCTTTTGGAAGTGCTGCCAGAGGCTTTTGCTGGCTACCAGCTTGCGTTAACGCGAGCGTGCACGCGCGCAGCCGCCATCTGTATTTCCTCCGTCACGGGTCATTAAGTGCATCGTGATCACTTTCACTTTCGCGGCTTTGCGGCCGTGCTAATGCTTGTTTCTATTTGTTTACTTTTGCTATAATCGCAGCACCGCGCTTTACTTTAACGTTAAAGTAAAGCGCGGGTGCCACGATTATAGCAAAAATAAACAAATAGATTATTTTTCTATTTCTTTACTTTTGCTATAATCGCGGCACCCGCGCTTTACTTTAAGTGCGGGTGCCGCGATTATAGCAAAAGTAAAGAAATAGATTATTTTTCTATTTCTTTACTTTTGCTATAATCGCGACACCCGCGCTTTACTTTTAACATTAATGTTAAAGCGCTTTACTTTTAATGTTTAAAGTAAAGGGCGGGTGCCGCGATTATAGCAAAGTAACAAGCAAATGGTGTAGCCAATAGGTCTCGCTTTTGGGACCTTATAAGTATTTAGTTATGCAACTGTTGCATGGCTAAACACTTATAAGGTCCCAAAGGCGAGACCTATTGGCTATGCCAATGCTTGTTCCTCTTTCTATGTGTGCTGCATTCTGCAGCACACATAGAAAGAGGAAAACGCTTCCATTGATTTTTTTGTGCAGGAAGGTGTCCCTTGCTGCACAAAAACAATCATCCCTACAACACGGACACCGTTGCACCATGGTGCAAGGATTCCTGCGTTGGCACAAGGCAGCCATTTGTGCATCTGCACAGTGGAAGAGGACAGGAATGCGGTGTATCTCATAGGTACGGCGCATTCCTGCCCTTTTATTTTGACGCAGGGCTGCACAGCAAAGTGACGTGCAGCACTGCCCTGCGTCAAAATGGTGTAAATGAGGGCCTCAGTATTTTACCAAATATCCCTTTACAGTTTATGCTACCTGTATTCTGCACTGTTACAGTGACATTGCTCAATATAAAGATATACCTATTAATACAATTATTGCATTTGTTTATTCAATGATGCTGTTTATTCTAGTGACGTAAATGTGGAAGTTGGAGAGGGGTTTGTAGGCAGGGGAATCACATTTTTATCTCCTCTGTTGATGCAAGTTATATTTGGAAACAGTTTACGTCTGTAAGAGGAGCATGTCACTGTTGGGTTTAAAATAATCGTGAGGCCAGGATTTCCCTTATAATAATAGCCAATGCATTATTTCCTTACTACAGCCTACATCTTGACATTACTGTTCACTTCAGTATCGACTTCTCAATATTTGGCTACAAATCTGAAATTATTAAGAGGCTTTTCTAGTAATGCAGTGACAGCTTTTTTTCAAGTTTCTTTTACTGGTTTACAAATAAACAAATGGTGCATCATACACAGTCATGTATGGTTTATTTGTGATTATAGCTCAGAGATTGCAGTCTTTCTCAATTAGTTTTCAACACATTGCTCCTCTATCCCAGATAAGCTTCTGCTTTGCCTTAATACATTGGGGCAGATTTACAAGCCCCTTGTAACACATTTGCGCCGCCGCTGAGTCACTTATGTGACGCAGCGGCTGCGTAAAGCAAGCGCCTCGCTGCGACGGATTTACAACGTGACGCATCTAGGGAGATGCGTCATGCCGTAAACCCCTACGCCACATTATACCTGCGTCAGGTATAATGTGGGCGTACCGTCGCAGTGTGGGCGTTCCGTCGCAGCAAAGCCTCGGAAAAGTGCCTGAGTGAAATCTACACGATTTCACTCAGTCACTTTTCCGACGCCGCTGCGTCAAAACCTTGCGCCTGCTTGAAGCAGGCGTAAGGCGTGACGCAGAATGTTAAAGATAGGCCGGTTTGGAACAGTGCTGGAGTTGCGTCGCGCCCGCGACACGACTCCAGCACTGCGCCAACCTTACGCCGGCAGATACGACACGCATCTGCCTATCCTTGCACCACGGCGCGCCGCATTGTAAATGCGGCGCATCCGTGGTGGCGCAAAGGTAGTTTTGCGTGTCGCAAGTTTACTGGCGCATCCCTGCTGATTTGCAGAGATGCGCCAGTCCTTGTAAATCTGCCCCTTTGTATTTGAGCATTAACAGCAACGGTAAGCTGAGTCTCTGATCTTT
Organism: Calotriton arnoldi; assembly: GCA_963921515.1. Lineage (NCBI taxonomy): Eukaryota > Metazoa > Chordata > Amphibia > Caudata > Salamandridae > Calotriton > Calotriton arnoldi. Next base: position 4,079 of record CAWUFW010011164.1, on the reverse strand, counting down.
AGTCTTAGCTCATTCACCTGTAAGTATGTTTGTGCCACTGACTTTTGCTGGGGTTTATAAAGTCGAGATTGAAGTGTGTTGATCGGGACGGCTCCTCCGTTAGAGCAAAGGAGCATCGCCCCACTTAAATTACCCCCAAAAATGAAAAATAAAATGGTAATTCATTACCATTTTATTTTTTGTCCTCCCGTCCTAAACCGAGCGTCAGGATGGGGGCGGAGACGCTGCTGAATGACAGCAGCAGGGAGGAGGGTGGGCTGTATGTGCACTTTTCAAAATACACATGTCCCTTTGGCCGGCCGTTTTGCGACGGCCATTCAGACATATCTCTAACCCAGCTGCCTTGAGACAGAAGTCAGAAGAGGTCCAGAGCATAGGACGTTGGTTCAGGTAATTTTATTTTTAATATTAATATTTACGCGTGCCCGCTCCCCCTCCCCATAGATGCCAGCCACCACAGGTGTTGATTGAGCAATATCATGACTGCTATTTAGGATCCTCTTAGCCAGGTATTCCCTCCTATGTAGTGTTGTCTCTCTTCTGTGTCAGTGAACGTATTGCTTATCTTCTACTGGTGCAGAGACAGAATATCGAATAAAAAATATTGAGTTGCACAAATATCGAGCCATTGATATTGTGGTTCAGAAACATCGACAGCAAGAATATCGTGGTCAAGAATATCGACTTATGGTAAATAATATCAATTTTAAAAATATCGAAGTGTTTAATATCGTTTGCAAAAATGTAGATGTTAAAAATATCGGTTTTTTTAATGTTATGTATTTTAGTATATATTTTATGTGTATGTGTTGTATGTTTTTTTGTATAAAAATTGTTTGTATCTTTAATATATGTGTTAAATTTTTAGTAGTTATTAATTTTTTTTTATTTGAATTTTGCGTTTTGAGTTCCGTAGCGGGTTGTGGGTTTATAGGGGAATAGGGTGGAAAGTAATGTAATTATATTAAATTTATTGATTATTTTTTATTTATTAATACTTGTTTAACCCTTTCCATGCGTCGGACGGCCCCCGGCCGTCCGACGTCATGGTGGGCGTGTGCGGAGGACGGCCGGGGGCCATCCCAGACACGCCCACTCAAGGGAACGCCCAGCACCGCGGCGGAATCCGAGCCGCGGTCAAGCGGTTAATTGAGATGTTATAGTGTTGAATGTGTAAAGTAATTTATTATTAATTAATTAATTATTAATTGGTTGCTAATGAATTTTAATTAATTAATTGGTAATTGAGAACCTAGTTTCCGATGCTTTAACTGGTTTTTTGAGTGGGAAACATGGCGGCAGGCTGACGCCGGTCGCGGGACCTCCCAGGAACAAGGAGAGAGCGTGGATGGAACTAAACGGGGATTCAGCCTCAAAAAAACAATGGAATAATGAAATAACTAGATAAACCTGTATACGGACCCTCAATAAGCAAAACAAACTCACCGGAGGCCGGAATACATGGGTTTCGACATAGAGGCACAGAGAGGAATCTGGCGGCGAGCGGCGGACCTCTGGAAGAGGACGCGAGCGGCTTCGGTGCTGGCAGGGTTCCGGGTTGGAGGGGGCAGTGTCAGAACAGGACGGTGGTTACCAGAGAGGAGATGCAACGTGAGCTGCGGTGGTGAGGAGGAGCAGGACTTTGGTCAGAGTACGCAAGCTGAGGGCCTTCGAAGGGGGGAAAGGAGTTGGAGTTTGAGGAGAAGCCGAATACAGGCGCAGGTACAGGGGTTTCCGAAGCCGATGGAAAAGTATTCTCCCTCTAAGGTATTGCACTCTGTTAAAGAAAGGTGGAAGGAGGGAGGAGAGAGCGCTATTGCAAATATCGAAGTAAGTACCAGCCTTCAGAGTGGGCTGAACGGACCGGACAACGGGGGGAGTGTTACAGCTAATACATCTGTGAGCAAGGAGGCACAAATCACACAAATCAAGAGTAGATATCAGCTACGGTCACTCCGTGAGGCTAAAGGCAGGGGTAGAGGTGGGAGAACCAGAGGGCAGGTGGTAAGGGAAGTGGTCCCGGTCTCCCCTAAAAGAAAGGTGGTACAATCTGGAGGGAAACTTAAATGCTGTGGCCCTAAGGAGATACGGCCCCTACAAAACCCCCTACGTCTCTCAGTTCAACTTTAAAACAATGGAACAGATTGCGTCACCTCAGGGAGGTGGAAATAAGGTTACCCCGCAGATGAAGTCAGTACCCCTACGGTTGGAAAATAGATTCTCCCTGTTGGCAGGGTGCAGACAAGACAGTGATGGACAGAGTGAAAGCCTGAGTGAGGAGGTAAACGATAGTCCCTCTCCTACCCTTAGCATATGCTCGCCTCAAGGTAATGGTAGCGCTTCTGTAGCGGAGAACTCGGATATTCTGCGAGCCGCAGGAGGAGTGGAGAGTCAGGTAGAAAAGATGTTTTTGAGCCTGAGGCAGGATATCCTTATGAAATTCGAGATATCCGAGACCAATCAGAAAGGGATCCAAGATAAATGTGAGATATTGGAAGGAAAATTGGACGACATTGCACAGCGAACTGGGATTTTGGAAAGAGAGGTGAAGGCCCTGTCAGAGGCTATGGTGGAGAATACTAAGGATATAGAGAAATTAAAACTACAGAACAGAACCCTGCAGAAAGATATGGAGAGGCTGGAGACGCAGGCCAGACGCAACTATCTGAGAGTCCTTAAAGTACCGGAAGGGTCTGAGAAGGGGGATATCAAGGCCTTTGTATGCAATTTGCTGAGAGAAGGAATTTTGAAGGATAGACCGGACATTGAGCTAGAGAAGGAGATCCAGAGAGTCCACAGGGACCCATTTAAGCTAAATCCGGCTAGGAAGATGCCTAGGAAAATTCTGATAAATTTCCTTACATATGCTGTGAAGGAGTTGGTTTTGGGGCGTGCTTTGAAGGGGGGCTCTCTAAAGTACGAAGACTTCAGTTACCAAATAAGATCAGATCTAGGAAAAAGAACGGCTCAGAGGCAGTGGGAGTTGGGAACCAGAAAGAATGAACTGCTGAGTAAGGGAGCCCAGGTTCAAATGAAGTTCCCAGCAATGTTAAAGATAATGTGGCGAAACAAGATGCACAACATCAGCAATCCGGAGGAAGTTGATACCTTCCTAGTACAGATGGAGGGATGAGTTTCAGGATTATGGTATAAGTAATGGGGGTGCTGTTAGTGAAGATGTAGACAATGCACATAAATCTAATATGAAGTATTAGGCTGTTTTTCTTTCTTTTGTTTTCTTTCTCTCTTTGGGATGGGGGGTCACGAAGGGCGGTTTGCATCGCCCAGGGAGTAGAAAGGGGGTTTCCCGGGGGATGGGGGACGCTGGGTGTGGGGAGCATAGGGAAAAAAGAAAAAACTTTAGTCCTCATGATCAATGTTCCCTCTAATTTTTTTCCTCTGTGTGCGGCAGTGTAAGGTCTCTGTGCGCTGCATCCAATGCTATGTGCGCCAAGAACCAGACCGCGCATGTGGGTACAGCGACAAATATCAGTGCAAAAATCACTCCAAACTTTTGCTTAAAAAGTGAAAATACGGTGCATTTCCACACATAAAGCGCCACATGATGGATTTTAAGGCAGGTTTGCAATTCACATACACACACCATGACATGAATTGGTTACACAGGCAAGCACACTTCGGCTTTAGTAAAGAACAGGACTCCAACTGTGGTACCAAGATAAGATTTCACTAAAGATTCTCAACTAGAGCTCTGTTCATAGAGTGGGGAAACGTTGGGAGCCTATACAAGATCGCATAACTGGGGGTACGTGCAGGGGGGTACATGTTATGCCCCCCTGTGTGCATGCACCCCTAGTTCCTGCAGGGCATGAACTCTTGACACAACAACCTCAAATCAATTCTTTGAATGCTCTGAGAACACTTTTGAAATCAATTTGGAAAATTCTCTTTCTAATAGAGGAAGACTAGGTGGCTCTCCCTCCTCCAGAGCACCAAACGATACATGGACATTTATGAAACGGACCCTTATGCATATATACTACCTGTACTGAGTGAGTTGTGTGTGCCTACATACCCAGCCACCTTCCTTTTCTCTCTCTGTATGTGTGTTTATATAT